>JAVMKO010000018.1:16925219-17525219 GCA_032164245.1 Sternotherus odoratus | reverse complement strand
GGGGGCGCTGCGCGAAGCGAGATGCTGGGTTCTGGTGGCGCCCCGCTCAGCTCCAGGGCTCACTGCATGCGCATGCGCAGGGCCCGCACTCTCCGTTTGCCGCGCTCGATCCCCCTCCCCAGTGTTGCGCATTATCCAGTCTTTACGCAATGATTACGCATATGCGCGCCTGCGCACTTGCTCATGTTTGTGCGCGCGCTTCCCTAGTCCCCTTGCCCCATCCTCCGAGGTCAGGTAGGAGCAATCGAGTGCCGAGTCCTCGATGGGACCCGCCCCGCCCCCGCCATTTTGTCGTCGCGAGTAATCGAGTAGCTGGGCAGGTACTCGGCTCCGCCCGGCCGCCTTGAACGGAGGGTGGGGGCTGGGCACGGAGCCATGGAGCCCAGCGGCGGGCGGAAGGAGAAGTCCAAACCCAAGGAGCCCATCGGCCGCCTGGAGAAGGCCAAGCAGAGATCAGCCCAGCAGGAGCTGAAGCAGAGACAGAGAGCAGAGGTGGGGGGAGGGGCCAGCCCTAGGGCAGAGGTGGGGGGGGGGCAGCCCTAGGGCAGAGGTGGGGGGAGGGGCCAGCCCTAGGGCAGAGGTGGGGGGAGGGGCCAGCCCTAGGGCAGAGGTGGGGGGGAGGGGCCAGCCCTAGGGCAGAGGTGGGGGGGAGGGGCCAGCCCTAGGGCAGAGGTGGGGGGGAGGGGCCAGCCCTAGGGCAGAGGTGGGGGGGAGGGGCCAGCCCTAGGGCAGAGGTGGGGGGGAGGGGCCAGCCCTAGGGCAGAGGTGGGGGGAGGGGTGCTCCCAGCGCTGGGCCCAGCCCTTGGGGGGAGCAGAGGCCCGGGGGTGTACCCGGGGGTGTAGGGGATGTGTGGGCTGCAGCCAGGAGTGGGACAATCTGCCTGGATGGAGTCGGCCCCCATCCCGCTCGCTCTTTCTGTGTTGGGGTCACCTCAGCCCTGAAACGCAACCTGAGAAATCACAATCTGACTCCCAGCCGTGGGTTTGATAAAAGAACGTGACTAAACCATCTCAGAGACATCCTACATCTCTGCTCCCTCTTGGGATCTCACCAACGTTTTCTGCCTGTTTTTATAGGCCATGGGGGTGTCACTGGGCCAGTCGGTGGGAGGGAGATGATGCGAAATTCTCAATGAAACACACACTGTGAGAGTGTAAACCATGTTTCTACCTATTCCTGTGACTGCAGACTTTGTCTCTTGCTAGTCTCTTCCCCTCTATTCGACATTGGTGAGGCCTCATCTGGCGTACTGTGTCCAGTTTTGGGGCCCACACTACAAGAAGGATGTGGAAAAATGGGAAAGAGTCCAGAGAAGGGCAACAAAAATGATTAGGGGCCTGGAGAGCATGATGAGGAGAGGCTGAGAGAACTTGGATTGTTTAGTCTACAGAAGAGAAGACTGAGGGGGGATTTGATAGCTGGTTTCAACTACCTGAAAAGGGGTTCTAAAGAGGATGGATCTAGACTGTTCTCAGTGGTAGCAGATGACAGAACAAGGAGTAATGGTCTCAAGTTGCAGTGGGGAAGGTTTAAGTTGGATATTAGGAAAAACTTTTTCCCTAGGAGGGTGGTGAAGCACTGGAATGGGTTCCCTGGGGAGGTGGTGGAATCTCCTTCCTTCGAGGTTTTTAAGGTCAGGCTTGACAAAGCCCTGGCTGGGATGATTTAGTTGGGGATTGGTCCTGCTTTGAGCAGGGGGTTGGACTAGATACCTCCTGAGGTCCCTTCCAACCCTAATATTCTATGATTCTAGCTGTGCTGTTGCCTTGTTAACATTCCCTTGCTGCAAAAATGTGGCCAGCCATATAGCTACAGCCACAAAAGTGGGAAGTGTCCGCTTCCTCCAGCCCATTCATGTGTGGCTGTCTACAAAATTTCTAAATTTCACACAAGCACTAAACACTAGTTCAGCTCCACTGCAGCTAGTGATGTTGAAAGCTCTATGGTCGATGTGAGCATAATACTGTGGACTTGTCTACATACAGAAATTACACTAGTTTAGCTAAACTTTCCTTGTAAACTGGGGAAACCCCTGCCTGGATTTATTTACATTGGCTTAAAATCCCTCATTACATCTTAAGGTATGTCTACACTTGCAGAACGTTTGCACGGCAAGTTTCACTGGTGAAAGTAAAGTGCTGGTTTGTGTACTCATTTAATTCCTCAGGCGTCAGTGTGTTTACATTGGCAGCAGCATCAACCCTGATGAGAGCAGCACTCTAGGGCAGCTATCCGACTGTGCAGCACTCTCCAGTTTGAAGATGGGTCTTGTGGGAAGGGGATAGGGAGTGATTGCAGAGCATCCTTTACCCCTGCACAGCCTGCTCTCCCAAACACTGATCAGCTCTAGTAGTTCAGCATTGCTCCAAGCAGGGGATCATTTGCTGTGTGGGGCAGGCATTGTCATCTGGCCGATGATACATGAGCTCTTTCCAAAAAACGGAGGGGAGTTTCAAAGTTCCCAGGGCTTTAAAGGGGGAGGGATGGATGTTTATTTACCTGGCCTCAGAGCTACTGGCTACTGTGGTCACATAGGCACTGTGGGATATCCTCGGGAGGCTAAAAGCTATGTAAACCGGAAGAACGTGTCTTCACTTGCACATCACTGGTAAGAGCTGCATGCCTCTCATGGACGTGGCTTTCTTTTTGCGGTGAAACTTCTGAGTTTCACTGCAAAAAGTCATTGGCAAGTGCAGATGCTCCCATAGTTTTTGCACAAAAGGGGACTTTAAATGGCAAGTGTAGACATGCACTTAGTTACACTATGTAATACACATCCGGAAGATGCTTGATACTGTGCTGATAAAGGCAGTATAAGAATTGGTTCTGTCTGCTTTGCACATCCATGTACATTCACTGATGCAAGGTAAGGTGATGTAATCCAGATTTAAGAGTGACTAGCCTCACAAGGGATTTTGCACTAGTCTAATCAGTTTAAAATCACGCTGCTAGTTAAGGTGCAGCTATGTATGTTGGCTGTGGTGTGTAAACTTCTAGAGTGAGTCTGACTCACACAGCAGCTAGAGGCATCTACAGAAGAGCTTCAGCATTGCTTACACTGGTATTGGCAGCAGCTGGAAAATGGTAGCAATGTCCCTTGTGCAGACAGGGCCAGGGAAGTATGAATAATTGGGACCATTTAAATGCTAACATGATCAGGCATAGTCCTTCACTTCTCTTTTCTTTACTGACAAACAGAAACTGCAAAAACAATGTAAAGCACCATTAACGTTACTCAAAACAGTGGGGAAATCTAAAACGAGAGTTCTCATACCTTGCCTCATGGCTAAAATTTCTCCTTAGGTTATTAGCCAGTACAGTGTTTGCAATGCATGTCAGCTAGTAACTATGAGAGCTGTGTCTTGCTTTCCTGACTGTTTAAATTAGTTTCCATATTGTTCTCTATAAAGGCATAAAACATGAATAAATGTGGAGGTAACAAAGAGTCCCGTGGCACCTTAAAGACTTGTGGATTGCCACGGACACAAAGAGGCGAAAAATTGCAGGCCTGTTATTTACCAGGCTGCACGTGGCAATAGCCTATATGGTAAGGGATGCAAGGAGAGTATGGGTCACGACGTGAACTGCACAGACACACACACCTAAAATTAATCAATTTAAAGTTTTATTGGGGATAATTACAAGGGGTAAGGGAGCAGCGTTTGATTAGCTAATAGACTTAATGAAACTTAAAACACACAATGACTAAGATATTTACAAACAATATTTATAAACAAAGATGCAGCATTTAGTAATAACTGATACTTACAAATACAGTAAACCCTCGATTTAACAGACCTCAATTTAACGGACTTCGGATGCAACGGACAAAATTTCTGAAATCCATTTTTTGCGGGCTGGCTCCCGGCTCCCGCCCGGGTCCAGGCGTGGGCGGGCTGGCTCCCGGCTCCCGGCTGCCGCCCGGGTCCAGGCAGCAGGCAGGCTGGCTGCCGGCTCCCAGCTGCTGCCTGGGTCCCTGTGGCGGGCAGGCTGCTGCTCTGACAGCTCTTTTTTTTTTTATTAAATAACTGACTTTTTGATTTAACGGACACCCCCTCGCCCGAATTAGTCCTTTAAATGGAGGTTTTACTGTACAAACCAACGCATAATGACCGGCAAACGTGGAGGCTCTGTTTGAAAACACGTGAGCAGAGAGAGAGGCTTCAGGGTGATCAGGTTCAGTTACAGGTGCACACAGGATTCAGTTTTCTTTCTTTCTCCTCTTCCTGTCTGCACATGGCAGACAGGTCCATAAGTACCAATTATGACATCACAGAAGTGTCATAGGGGACGGGGCCCAAAACTTGTTTGTGTTCGTTTCTGATTGGCACAAGCAATGTTTACACCAAGTAGGGGAGCAGGTGCCTAAAAGTCTGGCTTTGCCCCAAAGGTTTTAGAATGCGGGCAAAACTGAATGACAAAAGAAGAGGCCAGGGCAAAACTGGTATGGGCAAGTTTTACAGAATGCAGACAGGAACTAACTGATCTGAACAAGACTAACTAAAGTATTGAAGCATAAGCTTTCGTTGGCTAATACCCACTTCGTTGGATGTGGGTATTAGCCCTGGAAAGCTTATGCTTCAATACTTTAGTTAGTCTTTAAGGTGCCACAGGACTGCTATGGGCACCCGCATGGCCCCACAGTATGCCAACATCTTTATGGCAGACCTGGAACAACGCTTCCTCAACTCTCGTCCACTCACACCCCTTCTCTATCTACGCTACATTGACGACATCTTCATCATCTGGACCCATGGGAAAGAAACTCTGGAAGAATTCCACCATGACTTCAACAGCTTCCACCCCAACATCCACCTCAGTCTGGACCAGTCCACACAGGAAATCCACTTCCTAGACACCACAGTGCAAATTAATGATGGCCACATCGACACCACCCTATACCGAAAGCCTACCGACAGCTATGCCTACCTTCATGCCACCAGCTTCCATCCCGGACATACCACACGATCCATTGTCTACAGCCAAGCACTGAGGTACAATCGGATTTGCTCCAACCCCTCAGACAGAGACCAACACCTACGAGATCTTCACCAAGCTTTCTCAAAACTACAATACCCACACAAGGAAATAAGGACACAGATCAACAGAGCCAGACGTGTACCCAGAAGCCTACTGCTGCAAGACAAGCCCAAGAAAGAAAACAACAGAACACCACTGGCCATCACCTACAGTCCTCAGTTAAAACCTCTGCAACGCATCATCAGCGACCTACAACCCATCCTGGACAATAATCCCTCACTTTCACAGGCCTTGGGAGGAAGGCCAGTCCTGGCACACAGACAACCTGCCAACCTTAAACAAATTCTCACCAGCAAAAGCACACTGCACCACAATAACTCCAACTCAGGAACCAATCCATGCAACAAACCTCGATGCCAACTCTGCCCACATATCTACACCAGCAACAACATCACAGGACCTAACCAGATCAATCATACCATCACTGGTTCATTCACCTGCACATCAACCAATGTCATATATGCCATTATATGCCACCAGTGTCCCTCTGCTATGTACATCGGCCAAACTGGACAGTCCCTACGAAAAAGGATAAATGCACACAAATCAGATATTAGGAATGGCAATATACACAGACCTGTAGGGGAACACTTCAACCTGCCTGGACACACATTAGCTGATTTAAAAGTCAGCATCCTGCAGCAAAAACACTTCAAGACCAGACTACAAAGGGAAACTGCAGAACTTCAATTCATTTGCAAATTCAGCACACACCTTCTAGGACTGAACAAAGATCTAGAATGGCTGGCTCATTACAGACATTGTTTCTCCTCTCTCCATGTTCACACACCCCATTCAAATGCTAGAAGAATAATCCACACTCCCTGATCGGAGATAACAAACTGGTTCAGCTTATTTGGACTAACCTTTTCACCTCCCACCTGGTTCTTACCTACTTTCCCAGACCTGCCTCTAAACATTTCCACTGCTTGCATCCGACGAAGTGGGTATTAGCCCACGAAAGCTCATGCTTCAAAACTTTATAGTTAGTCTTTAAGGTGCCACAAGATTTTGTTTCCTTTACAGGACTCTTTGTTACCTCTGCTATTCCAGACTAACACGGCTACCTCTCTGATTCATGAATAAATGTGTAGCCAGACAGCCGTATGTTGTATCTGAACATGTTCTTGAAGGGCTGTTTTTTCCCATTTAATCTTCCTTGTCTTGTAAATGCCTCTTGACTTTGCTGCTCTCCTCCAGTTTGCTTTTGAAGTTCTTGATGCCATTCCCATGGACCAACAGTTACATGCCTTCACCGACTAATGGAGTGAGACTGGGAGCATAGCACCGCATCCCTAGAATTGTAGGAAAGGAGTGTTGTGAGAAGGACTTTCCAGCTCTGTTCTTACAAGTTGTTTATCATGAGTGAACTTTTCTTGTTATGCTGTAGGCAAATGAACTGCCAAGCTGCACACACAATATGTGTCTAAATGTTGATGACTCTCATGATTCTTGTGGAGGGAAAAAGTGGTTCTCGTAAACCTGGTCTATATCTAAAAATTAGATCCACCTAGCTACGTTGCTCAGGGCTGAGGAAGACTTTCATGTCCAGTTTGATGTGTTAGGTCGGCCTTACCCCCACTGTAGACTCAATGGAAAAATTCTTCAGTAGATCTAGCTACTGCTTCTCAGAGAGGTGCTTTTACTTCATTGACAGAAGAACCACTTTTGTCATTGTGGGAAGTGGCTATGCCATGGTGCTACAGTGGCACAGCTGAAGGGCCATAGGTGTATCCCTGTAGTGTAGACATACCCCTCGGGAGCACTGCGTACTTTTGCTCCCATCTCTGTACTTTTTGTTTCCTGATCTTTTGCTCCTCTCAAAATGTTTACATGATCAGTGGCAGCAACTAAACAGTAATCTTTAAAATGCCTGTCTGTTTCTGGCTGTACCTGTAATCCACTCCCTCCATAGCCCTCTCCCTGTGTAAATAGACTGCCCGTTGCAGAGGGCACATAGCCCTAGTCAACTTCCCTTATCTCATATGCAATGTGCTTATTAGGAGCTCTGGCAAGCACATCTGAACCGTGGGTCACTGATGTTAAAGTTACTGCACCCAAGTGATCTGGGAGAAACCCCAGTGACAGCTTGATGAGATGTGCTCCCTTGAAAATCAACACAGGAGGGCAGCAGAGGGGAAGTTACAGTTGGCCTGAAAGTACCTTCAGCATTCATCGATAGAGACCCCACTCATCTTGGAACCATAGCCCAACTCTAGCTCACGGCAAAAGTGTCAATGGCCACAGCAGCTCTGGGATCTGCTCTTCCTTACTGTGCGCTCCACTGATGCATCCACCTTCAGAAATGAGTTAAATGTGGCTTTGGGGGCTCACTTTACATGTCAACACATGTTTTTCCTCTCTGCCATAGAGAGAGACCCACAAATGGGGCAGTGACTGAACAGATGGGACTGGTTGTGTACCCTGACAGACTGGCTAGACTGCTGTATTGACAAGTGTGCAGCAAGCAGGCTGAAAAAACAGCAAATAATTTTTCCTCCTCTCAGCTATGGGGACCTTTGGGGATTACTAATAGCAGGTCAAAACATTTGAGACAAGTGTGACTTTGAGTAATACAGTTTCTTTGTAGTTAGAGGTTGAGGTGCCTGTTGGCATGGATAGTTTCTTTAAAACTTTAGAGAGACAATTCCCAGCAGCTGAGTCCCAGTCTCCAGCACGAAAACTACAGACCCACGTGGCAAATGTGTTTATTCTCAGACACCTCCTTTTTCTCTGCACAGATCTACGCCCTGAACAGAGTGATGACAGAGCTTGAACAGCAGCAGTTTGATGCCTTCTGCAAGCAGATGCAGGCTTCTGGAGAATGAGACGCTCTGTTTGCCATCCCAGGATTGCCAGCGGCATTTTAGACCAGGAAACAACATGGATGAGTGGGGGTCAGGGGTCAGTGTTCACAGGCATCTTTCTGCTGACCATGGGCTGTACAGAACTGCATGCTTGCAGATCTAGATAGGATCACTTGTACAGCCTGAACTTTGCTTCACCCGCCCTTCATTGTAATTGCCTCTGACCCATTGGCTGGAGTTTTCCCAGAAACGGTGTAGAGTCCTCTGGTTCATCCTCGTTAAGATGGCACATTTTCCATTTTTTTAACACTGTCCTTCAAGGTATTTATTACTTTGGTTTGACAAACATTTTTTTAAATAAAAATTGTGGTTGCACTTACCTGGTCCTGATGCATAAGGAAGTGTCTTCTAAAAGCAGCATGTTTTGTGACTGGAGCTGTGAGCTGTTGGCCAGGACAATGAGACTACCACCCATTCCCTTTAAATGCTGCTGGATACAAGACAGACCAGTAACTGGGTGGGGGCTAAGAACAATCTACACATGCCACAGGCACACACTGCTTAGAGCAGAGAATGGACACACAGAGAGCATGCCATAAGCACACAGCTCTGAGATTGGGAGAGGGTTGGGGAAGAGAATACCCACTGACAGGATCGGACACCTCAGTTATTTCAGCCTGTATTCATCTCCATGCGGGGGAGGGGAGGTGCTCATTCAGCTAAGAATTTCCCATTGTGATGAACGGGCCATGTCACACCTTTGTGATCCTCCTATACTGCAGATGGATATGTACAGCCTCTACCCTAGTATAATCTACTCCTTGCTGCCCTCCAGCTTGCTCACCGTTTCACGGGTACCACATTCCATCTCTCATGGCACCAGTAGCTTGATCAAGGATGTAGCGAAGTGGTAGTCAAGCGGCAGCAAGTTGTCCCCAGGGAGCTCCCTCATCGCCTCTTCTCGTGTGTTGAGAAAGTGGTCATAGTGAAACTCACTTAACAAAAACAGCTTCTGTGAAAGGGGAGTTGTGGCTGCCTGGCAGTATCCTGTTCTTCCTGAGGGTTTCTGAAAATGTTCACACGAGCTGAAAAAAATTCAAGAGGTTCTGTTACAGGTATTTGTTAAGTACACGTGTTTTTTAAAACATGCATCTTCTTGAATCTCTGACTCTTCCTTCACCTTCCCAGCTCAAATTCAGTCATCTTTATTAGACTACTCCTTTCTTTGGCAGGTGCTTGAATGCACTTAGTACAAGTGTCACTGTTTTTAAGACCAGGATTTGTGAGAGTGTGTCCCTGTGTCTGTCTGATGCCAGATGGATAAAATTATTAAATACTAGTGTAACAGCCCATGTACATGGGCCAAAGTGCTTAATGCTGTTTGTCCGGGCCGTCTCTATGGCTCGTGGCGGCCATTTTGTGCTGCCGAACTACAACTCCCAGCATACTGTTTGTCCGGGCCATCTCTACTGCGCATGACGGCTTTGGACAAACATCCTCTGGCCTTTTATTATATAGGATATTGTTCAAGTCAGATTTAAATTAAAAAAATCATTTTTTTATTTAAATACAGGTTTATTTTAAAAAAATGAATTGACTTATTTGAAATTGAAAAATCCATATCAAGACCTGAACATGTAGTACCTTCAAATCAATTAAATGAAATACAAAAAATAATAAGCAGTATGTTTGCTGTCAAATTTTAAAGAAAGTCAAACCACTGAACTGGCAGAAGTCTCTGGCTAAATCCCTGGAACCAGAGTTGAAAAGCTAAATCAGCTTTTGACAGTAGTAGCTTGTGCTGTAGGTGCAGAGAGAATACTTTCTTCATTTTTGTGTATTTAGCTAGCTCACTTCAGTGGCTAGTTCATTCAAAATTAAGAAACCGATTGTCAATTCCCAAAGTGGAAAAGCTTGTTTTCTTCTTTCAATCTTGAAATACAAATTAGGTGAGAGGATGAGATCTACTAGTTCTAAAAGAAGAATGTGATGAACAGGAACAATCAGTTCAATTCAATAACTTTCAGTAATGCTGCCTTCATTTAATAAATCAGTTTTAAATGCAAAACATTTAGATTTTTTTCCTTATGTACCAGCACTGTTAAGGTAGATTTAAGTAATTTTTAAATGCTATTTTTGTGCAGTTTTATTTGAATTTACATTATATTATACGCTCTATATACTATACACTGAAACGTAAGCACAATATTTATATTCCAATTGATTTATTTGATAATTATATGGTAAAAATTAGAAAATAAGCAATGTTTCAGTACTATTGTGTTGTGACACGTTTGTATTTCTACATCTGATTTTGTAACCAAGTAGTTTTTAAGTGAGGCAAAACTTGGGATAATCAAGACAAATCAGACTCCTGACTGGTACAGCAGCCTGGAACGATTGAGAATTACTGGAATAAGCGATACTGGTACTTTCAGTTAAATTTAGTTCAAAATTAGTATTTTTCCCTATGAAATTTAAAAACTAAAGAGTCTCAGTAAAAATGCAAATTTTGTATTTTTCCGTGGATTTCTAGGATCTTTGATCATCCTCAACTCATGTCATGTTGGCTGTGGCAGCCATTTTAAATTCCAAACTTTTTTTCTATTAATTGATTGGTTATAGTATACAGCTATGCCCCAGGGCTTTTTAAACATTTATATTCCTATTTTCTTAGGTGTATTAAAAACTAAAGCAATGAATTGTGATGGCTTGAGATTGTACAGCTATAATAAGAATTAACATGCTCTGTAGTGGATCACCAGGGAGTATTTACTAACATATTAATTATATGGAAAAATAACATGAAGTTTACAATTTTCTGTTCATGAACAGCAAGTTACACTTCTCTCTGCTAATAAGGATAGTACAGTGCATACTATGTGTGTGTAACAGGACATTGCTGTGTCTCAGGAGGACTAAAAAGGCAGTTTACCTAAACATTATGTTTTACCTAATGCAAATTAAGACCCAAGGTCTTTCACAGTCCTCAGCATACTGAAACATCCCATCATCTCTTCTCCAGACTAAACAAACCCAATTTTTTTTCAGTCTTCCCTCACAGGTCATGTTTTCTAGACCTTTAATAAATTTTGTTGCTTTTCTCTGGACTTTCTCAAATTTGTCCACATCCTTCCTGAAATGTGACACCCAGAACTGGACACAATACACTGGTTGAGGCCAGTGTGGAGTAGAGCAGAATTAGTTATGTCTTGCTTACAACATTTCCTCTAAATACATCCCAGAATGATTGCTTTTTTTGCAACAGTGTTACCCGGTTGACTCATATTTAGTGTGACCCACTATTATCCCTAGAGCCCTTTACTCAGTCCTCCTTTCTAGACAGTCATTTCCCATTTTATGTGTGTACAACTGATTGTTCCTTCCTAAAGTGAAGCACTTTGCACTTGTCCTTATTGAATTTCATCCTATTTACTTGACCATTTCTCCAAATCATTGTGAATTTTAATCCTATCCTCCAAAGCACTTGCAACCCCTCCCAGCTTGTTATCGTCCACAGACTTTATAAGTGTACTCAATAATTGATGAAGATATTGAACAGAACCAGACCCAGAACTGATCCCTGCAGAACCCCACTCATTCTGCCCTTGCACCATGACTGTGAACCATCCAGTCAAGCAGGGGACTCACTTTTGTCAAGCTACAGTGAGCGGAGTTGTATTCCATAAATGCCATTGTTTGAAGGTAAGACTTGTGGAAGATTTTCCTCACATGCTTTCAGTCTCCAGCTTCTTTGCTTTTCAGGAGCAAGCAGATTTAAAAACAAGCAAACCACAGCATTGGCTGTTTTTCCCCAAAATTTTATTTCCAGAGATTGAACTTCAATTTCAAGTACAATTTTCCATTCCTGTGCCCTTGCCCCAGATAAAACAAATGCAGGGGGAAATAAAATACATTTTACTACAATGATCAGTAAAAAATAAATAATATAAAACTCCTGGACATCAAGACTTCGTCATCTTTTAAAAGAGCTGGTACAGATGATTTTCTTCCCCACCAAAGATTTGATCAATAGAGGAGAAATGAGGGTCTCCCCCCCCCCCCACCCCAGTATTCAGGTGGGGATGGAGCTAATTATCTTTAAAATATATTCAGGACTTCAACAACAATAAAAACCCACACCACAATTACTTTCTTCTAATAAAATTATTATGTACATTGGTGATACATCTGTCAATTGAGTGTTCTCTTGTTCACATTTCAGATGCCAGAACAGGATCACGGCTGTCTCCGGGCTCGTAGACAAGATGAGCTGCAGTCCATTTTGCCATGCGGCTTCTTTCTTGGTGCTTTTGCTCTAACCCTAGTTGTGCCAACAAGAGATGGTGACATGGAAGTAATGCCAGGTGTAGGCACAGCACCAGATAAGGGGCCATGTTTAAAAAACACTTGAGAGGAGCCAGAGCACTCTTGGAGTGAAGGCCATACCTAATGGGAATGCTTTTGGGTTGTTTTTCCAGTTTTGCATGTGTTGTGACAAGGTGCCTTATGGGTTGATTCCCAGCTACTCTCTCTCCTTGCCTCACTCCAGAGGGAGGGGTACTGAAGGCCTCATAATGGAGCCATTCCTCTTCTGGCTGCAGAGGCTGCATCAATACCACGGCCACTCAAATCAGCCACAGCTTAGGTGCTCCCTCCTCTGGGGGCTGTGAGCAGCCACAAGGCAAGAGAGACCAGGGCCCCCACAAGGCACTTTGGAGCACAGCTAGGAAGCCACTGTTAGGCCTGGCTAGTTTTACCCCCTCTAGTCAACAGGATCAAGTTTAGACCTTTCTAAGGATGCTGCTGCACTAAGATTTAGGGACTCAGTGGCTTGAAAACAGTCACGTGCACCTCTACTTTGACCTGCTGTTGTGCCTGAATACCACTGGTGACTGCACGGACTGCTCTACTGGCCGTTCTGGGACACACAAGTGACTCATTTGTCATTTCGAGACTCGAACACAAAGTAGCAGAAATCTCAAGGTGTGGCACTGTGAAATGCTGAGCACCTTCAGTTCCCACTGAAGTCAGTTGCATCTCCCAGGAAGTCAGTGCCTCACAAGATCAGGCCTCTAGGGTCCAGGACTTGCTTCAGCAGTTCTCAGTCTGCTCTGCTGAGGGCACACTTTGAAGGTCAGGCTTATTTTCACAACCCTGGAGAAGGCAAAATCGAGGTGCTTACATGACCCACTTTCCCTGTTCCCAGACAGCTCAAGTGAGAAAACCTCCACCTTTAAGAGAACATGCGCTTATCAAAAAATTAAGGCAAAAGGCTCTTATCCCAGTAGTTTGGCTATTTTCTTTTCAAATGCACTCGCAGGCTGAATCGTTAATTAGGAGGACACCAATGTTAAAAGCTAGTTAATCCAATGGTTATTTTAATTAGTTTACTTTATCGGCATGAAACTCAGATCATAACTTGTCAATCGAGGCCATAACTTGAACTGTAAGGGCCTGATTTTGGTCGAACACCAGCTTTACCCACGTTAGTCTGACTTCAGCGGTGTTACTCCAGATTGACACCACAGCAGTGAGATCAGGTATCACGTGTTTCAAAATGTTGTTTTACTGTTTTGCAATAATTTCCCTGGTGTTTCATCTGGAGTGAAGTTTTGAGCCTCAGACTTGTAAACCACAGGTACAGTCCAAGTTATGTTCAGGCAGAGGTTTTCACATTGCCAAGATGACTCACTGTTGGGTAAAATCCCTTCCCTAGTGAAGTTTAGATGGTGGGCCAAATTCCTACCTCAGTAGGTACAACTCCAGTAAAGGCAATAAAGCTGCTCCTGGGCCTAGTTCAGACCTGGGCAACTCTACAGACATCAACGTAGTTACACCAGGATCCCCAACATCTGAGAGGTTATTCTTCCTTGTTTTGCAAGACATTTTTCCCTTCTCACAGGCAGGTGCTTTGTTGTGGGATAGTCAAATTCCTTCCTTCTGCACAGGATTCTCTGAAATGGTCAAGTGCCTCTGCAGTGGGATTTTGGTCTGGTATATTGTTTGTCTACATTTCAAGTACAAATTGATCTTGCTAATCTGATTACTTCTATGTGAGCCTTAGTCAGTGGTTACAATTTATAATGTACAGATCTCACGTAATTATCCAAAATAGTCAAATAACTGATCTACACTACTCTATGTTTTAGGTACATCTCTGCTTTCTCAGCCTAACTGATGAGAAGCCAAGGCCCTTGGAGCAGGATAAAAGTCCTAACAGCTCCAGTATCTGCAGAAAATATAGGACTAGTTGGTTCAATGTAAGCCATGTGCTTATGTTCTGTTAGTCACTGGCTCTTCTAAACATACATTTCCTAGCTGTGCCCTACAGCAGTCTGGACTGCATCGCGCCACCTCTAGAAATGGGTGGTACCTTCTCACCTGTCGTACAAATGCAAACGCTGTTGCTGAAAATATCAGAGCAATTTCAAATTGCCCTCAGTGATCCATTAAGAAAAGCGCTACCTGTTCTGTTCTCCTGTGTATTACAAATATACAAATAAACCTACTCTAATTTTCATGCCATTACATTGGGTTAGGACAGGGCAGCCCAACCCACGGGCCATTTCGTAAGGCCCACAGTCTGCTTCAACACAATATACTAATGGTCGATTCATTAGCGTTTTGTCATCATGTTTACCTCATTCTAGTTTACACACGTGTGTAAATAGACAATACTGTACATAGAAACAACCTTGCTAAATACATATGAAACAAGCTGAATGTCAAATACAAATCAATATAGGTGCCTTGAAATTAATTAAAATCTGCTGAATCGGTTTGGCCCACCCAAGGTTGTGCTCAAGTTCCTGTGGGCCCCCTCTGTGTAATAAGGTTGGGCACCACTGGGTCAAGATGTTAAACAGGAGTTTTCAAATCAACATCCCAGTGCTTCTGATACTAATCTCAGCTCTCCTGGGCCTCTGAGGTCGTTAGAGGAACCCCCATCGTGGGTGTGTACCACCTACAACTCTAGAAGCAGCAAAAGAGTTTGTAAATTCTTGATTTTAAGCATAGAAAAAATCTGAAAATGAATTTCTCAACTTAAATCCATACAGTATCTTTTTGTAAGGAATATGTACACACATCTACAGCAAACTCTCAGATAGCTGGGAGATTTAAATGAAGTTTCCCCATTAACAAGCGTTAAACTTCACGTTAGTTATTACATGTGGTGTCAGAGAGCAGGCACTACATGAACACTTTGAAACCAGCAGGGGAACTGCAGGAGCTGCGTTAACACAGATACTTCCTACCACTCCAGTTTGAAAGTGTTATTTGAAGTGACAAGACATCCCATCACTGTTACTTTCAAGTATAGATGATTGCAATGATGAAACCTTTAGTAAGGATTAGGCAACTCATGGATGTTAACACAGGATAAGTCTTCATTTAGGTCACAGGTGTTGCCTTTGGCAGGTTATCATGGTAACACATGAAGCTGTCATCATCTACACAATACCAAGCGTGCAGTTAAACTTTGCAGCTCCACAAGGCAACTGGGAAGAAGATGTAAGTAGATGACCAAACGAGATAGTAGAGAGAGACTATTGAATAGGAAGAGAACAAAACCATCAGGATACCTGCAACAGGAAAGTAGCACAGAAAAGTAGGTCAGATACAATTTACAAGGTTAACAAGTGTAAATATGCATTTCATACACTTCCCCAAATCCCTGCCTTTCTGTCACTGAAAGATTTTCTAGCAGGTCTGAGCCTGAAGGATTCCTCTGTTCGCTGCTGGAAAGAAGTCCTTAAAAAAAAAAAAAAAAAAAAACCCACACCAGACAAAGGTTGTTTAGTATGCTCTGGTCTTTTGCCCCTTTCACAGCATGTAACTCTGTGGCAAAAGGAGCCATTGCCACCATGTATAATGTACTTCATGATCTTGAGAGAAATATATAACCCATGAAAGTACAAGCTGGCAGAGATACTCTTCTATACACAAGCAAAAGCCTATTTATTGCCTTCAAGGAGGTTGCGTTAAAGACGGTGACAGCAAAAGTGGAGAATGATACAGTAGACTCAATTATCCAGGATGATAGGGAAAAAATTAATCCTGGTTAATAAAATCCCAGATAATCACCATCCACAGGAAATATGGGGGAAGGAGTTGGTTTACCAGCCACCCTTCGTCGGGGGCAAGGAAGTGTTAGTTCATTGTCTGCCCTGCACCCTGGCGGGTTGTTGTGGGTTTTTTTGTGCTTGGGGCAGCAACAAAGCCAGAGCCGGCTTTTTACGTCCTGGTTAATACACAACCTGGTTAACCTGATCCAGGATAAATCTAGTCTACTGTCATCCTCTGCTACTAGTCATAGATTTAACATTTAAACGGTCTCTTGTCACACTGCCGCCCTGCAGCACTGTGTATAGTGCAGCTGCCAGCCTGGTGAACTAGTTTCATGACTCCACCTTTGTACACACAGGTTCTGTGCTTCTACAATTTCCGGGCCATGTCTATAAGTCTGACAAGACTTTTCTGTCTGCTTCCATGGCTCCGTTTCAGGGTTCTATAAAACACAACAAGCCACAGTCTGTTATCTGTGGCTGGTAAAACCCTAGAATTAATGTTTCTGGTGGAGATTTATAGAGGTACTGACTGGATATGTTGGAGTACATTTGATATGAGCAATCAACTAGAGGGAATACAGCACAGTTCTGAAGACTGACTTCTCTTATTCCCTTCTTACTAGACTTTCTTCAGGAAAAGTACTTCAAAAACAGAGCTACACTGTCTGTGAATGAAAAATTCAATTGTCCAGTATGAGCTGTTAGGTATTTTACAGCTTCCTCTGAAACACCTGGTACTGGCCATTCCCAGAGAAAGAAAACAGCTAGATAGGATTGGGAGTGACACTTCTGAATCACCTCGGTTTATTTCAGGGAGGAAGGAGCACAACGTAAGAGGTTGATCAGAGCAATTGAAAGTTAAGAAACTGATTTTGTTCCTACTCCAAACATGGCCACTGTGTGATCTTAAGCAAGTGACTCTGTGCCTTAGCCTGTTTGCTGATCCCTAAAAATTGAGAAAATGCTCTTCCCCGTTTTGTAGAGTGCATTCACAACGTCTCTGATGACAGGCACTCTGGACATTCCATGTAGTTTTATTTCAGCTTCTCTGAAAGAGGCACAATCTGTATTCAGGGGAGTAAGAGCCCCTCATGTTTCAAACACATGTTGAAGAACTTGTACACCAGATATAGATTTTAGGTTTACAGTACCAAAAAAAAAATAAAAAAAATTACATTTTAGAAAGCTCCCAAGAACTCTGGTTCACATTACCCTTCTTGTCAGCTGGCCTGAAGATGAAGCCAGAGAAGAGACTAGATAATGAAGGACAAGACCATGTGTGTATTATCAGAAACAAATGAGAGCCAAGGTTTTGTGCTTTTTTTTTTTTTTTTTTTTTAAAACAAACTTACCCCCTGCATAGACCATCTTTTTCCAGAGCTGGGACTCCAGTACTTTGTCGTGGGGATAGAAGCCCTGATCAACCATGAAGAGGATCATTACCATGGCCACAATCCGGAGAACCACAAGGTTGCCCCCTGTCAAGAGGTACGTGCCAGTCAGGAGGGAAGAGGCGTAGGGACAGGGCAGGCCTCGGTACATGAACGGGATTCCTACAAGGAAGAGGAAGGAATGGGTGACTTTTCCTTTTAAAATTGCCACAAAGCTATAAGCCAGAGGATTCTGGGAAATAGAGGCAAATGCTTGGCTCAGCCCTAACAAGGGTATGGACGGATTAATCAAAAACATGAACAGTTCTTCCTCAGTTTAATTTCTAACACCTGAGATAAGAAAAATGAACCCTTCAAAATCATGTTTACTGCAGGGATTTTTCATTTCTCTCAGCTGGAAAACATCAACGTTTAGAAAGCAGAACAGACTATCTGCAGTGTGGCCATCACCGCAGGATCTCAATGCTGAGAAAAGGACTGCAACCAAAATAGTGTCCTGGGCTAATTCTCCTCCCTCCTTCCCCTCAAGCAATCAGGAGTATGTTTGTTTTCTTCTTTCCTCTCTTCTCCCCCCAACAGGTTTTTCTCCCTCTTGCTTTCCTCTCTTCCACCTTCTCTTTGTTGCTCTCTTACTCCAGCTATTGGAAGGGGGATGCAGATGTTGAATGAGTCTTGGCACACTGGGAAATCCCAGATGACTGGAGGAAAGCCAATGCTGGACCGTTTTAAAAAGGTAAACAGGCTGATCCAGGTAGTTCTAGGCCTGTCTGCCTGACATCAGCCCAGATGAGATAATGGGGACTCTACTAATAAAGAAAGAATGTAATTAATGATAATCAACATGGGCTTATGGACAATAGATCCCGTCTCACTAAGTTGATATCATTTTGATGAGACTACTTTCATTAACCACATTTTTCACAGTGCTAATGTAATGACGTAGACTCCGTAAATCATGTGACTTGGTTCTACAGAACATTTTAATTCAACAACTAGAACAATATAAAATGAACATGACACACATTCAACCACCTACAAACTGGTTAACATATCGTCTCAAAATGTAACTGTAAATGGGGAACAGCCATCAAGTGGGTGTGTTTCCAGGGGGGTCCACCAGGATTGGTTCTTGTCCCTGTCCCCACATTTTTATCAAAAACCTGGGAGAAAACAAAATCACCACTCATAAAATGTACAAATGGTAAATGCTGAGGATGGGTCACAGTTACCGTTCTGAGAGTTGAATGTGTTAACATCACAGAGAGACACTAACATTAAAAACCTCTTAACACATTCACAGCATCTCACCCACAGAGGGCAAAACGAGATCTTCTGGAAGAAAAATCTGCTGGAGTGGGACAGAGGGAGCAGGAAACTCCGCAAGAACATGGTGGCCCCATGGAGCTGCTCTCCCTACTCCCCAGCAGCAGAGATCCCTCAGCGGGGCCTCCCACACCTCCAAGCACTATCACACACACTGAAGCGCCATCCCTCGCAGCAGTGGATGTGAAATAGAACCAGTGAGTCCATGCTGTGTAGAGCAGCCTCAGAAACCCACAGGGCACGGCTGCTTCTGAGTGACAGGAGTTCAACAAGCAGGACCAGCACGCTTATCTCATTCCATTTCCTCCCAGCAGGAGGTGCTGCCCGGCCCCTGTTAGCAGAGACTAGAACAGAGCCTTGAAGAAACTCTTACAACTAAAAGGGGATTGGCTTCAGCTACATTCGCCCTACCTACACTCCCCTATTCCTGGCTATAGCCACGCTCCAGACCACGCAGGGAACAGGAGACCACGTACTTACCACTCGAGAAGAAGCACAAGCGGGAAAAGACTGCGAGCACATAGACTATAGCCAGCAAGCCATCCAGGATCCCGTGCGCCTGCAGCAGCAGAGCTGTGGCCAGACCGAAGGAAGTGAAGTCAGCAAAGTCATCCAGCTTGGCACCTGCAGTGAGTGAGAAGCAGCGGCTCAGCAATCATTTCCCTGAATTTCCCAAGCTTAGCAGTGCCCTTGGGGGGAGTGTGGCATCACCCCCTAGGGAACTCCCTGGGCTGGACATGACTAGCACCATCACTCCCAGCGTGGCATGTCCCTTACAGAGACTAAAAGAGCTCCAGCTTGGCCATTGTCTAGACAGGGAGATTTCCGGCAGCAGGGGGCTCCAGTCCAGCCCAGGCAGAATAAGAGTCAGGAGCTGGAAGTGGAAGGTAGTCACACTCACATGAAAATAAGGCCCAATTGTGTAATCGTGAAGATAACGAACCACTGGAAGAACTACGTAAGGGATGGTTACTCTCTGACTTGGGCTCCAGTGAGGCAGGCGATGGTGGGGATGATGTCCCAGCTTTGGCGGGTGGGAAGAGTCTAGTTTTGATCTTTGATTTTACAAACCACATGGAACAGTCAGCTGGGCACATTTTAAACTGCCCCCACTTTCTGGTACAACTCCTTTCACCTCCAGAGAAACCTGCCCTACTGCCTCCCTCCAAAGAGGAGAGGACTGAGCTGGAGGATAGGGAGAGGAGATGGAGCCTCTTGTCAAAGGGTTCATTTTTGCCACACTGCATTTCTGACCCATCCATGATCAAGTTCTACCTGAGTCAGGCATTCAGAGCCTGGTACCTCCCAGGGGATCAGAAGTTAAGTTTGCAAAGTGGATGAATTTCTCGACTTTGAGAGCTCTCCTGTCCCCTCAAATGAGCCATATTGCTCCTCCTCGCCTTCCTCCACCCCTTCCCCCATGGCCTTAGCTGAGCACTGAACTTGGCCTGTTTCACATTCAGTGCACAGCAAGACAAGATTTTCTCTCCCTCTAGGCAACTACCAGCACCAAGGATCACCGCTGCTCCTGCCCCTCCCTGCACACAACAGCCTTGGAAGAGCTGGCTGAGGTGCTGTTAATGTTCAATCAGCCCTGGAATGCTGGAGACGTTCCAGAAGAAAGCTGGGTTGTGCCATATTTAGAAAGGGTAAATGAGTTGACCCAGGTAATCACAGGCCTGTCAGTCTGATCACGGAGCGGCTCACTTAATACAGAATTAAAAGTGGTGCTGGAAATTATTTTCTTAACGAGTTTATTGTGATTTGCCATGACTCAGCTGCCACACAAGCATTCCTGTATTAGTTCCAAAGGCCACTTGGTGTAGGCCACATCCAAAATACAACTGTAAACAGATAGCCCCCCCCCCCTTAATATCCAGCAACAATACAGTGATAAGCACTGGCGAAAACACAACCAGACGAGGCCCGGGAACCAGAGGAAAAACTCGGGCAAGGAACCCTCAGAAACTCTTTCTTTTTATACACAAATACACAAGTGATGTCATTGCCAATGACTGGACCTTAGCGAAAGTCATATATACAGACTTCTGCAAGGCATTTAACATGGTACTACTGCATGTTACATGCATTCAAAGCTCCCTAACTGATAGATCTCAACATGTAATTGTAACCAGGGGGTCATTGGCCCGATGTGTTTGTAATGGGCCTGTGGCCCTGCGCTGTTTCACATTTTTATTAGTGACCTGGAAGTAAACAAAATCATCACTAATGTTTGCAGAGGATATAAAATTGGGGGAGTGGTAAATAATGAAGACCGGTCACTGATACCGAGTGATCTGGATTGCTTGAGGGGAGGCACCTGCAGGCCTGGGCAGCCGGCCTGCTCTCTATAAAGCTGGCTGGAAGGAGAAGGCGAGAGCCAAGGAAGGGAGGAGCGGGGGGCTCTGGATCCCTGCTGGCTGAGAAGCGAGTGGTCTCCCAGCGTGCCGCTCTCGGTCATATACGTAAAGAGTAGGTGGTGGGGACGGACACGAACAATATAAGGACACAGGTGCTGTATTTTGGTTGATCTCCAGGAGGTTTTGTGCAAGGACCAGCCAGGGCCCGGTTACACAAGGCTAGGCTGAAAAAAGGACAATCTGAAATCCTCTGGATTCGGACACGTTCCAGGCCACTCCGAATTGGGGACTAAATTGCAACTCAGAAGAATGTTTCTAAAGCACAGAATCCCGACCGGAATTTCGAACTTCTACAGGCAAAGCACATCTAGCAAGAAGCCTCCAGCACCTACCGCCAGCGCACACTGAGGCAGCGGACAGAGTATCTCGTGCCGGGGAGGACCAACGTGTGGAATGATTACCTGGCACTGCGGTCTCTGGGCCTGAAAACCCGCCTGTCTGGGAGTGCAGCGGTGGGGCAGCAATACAGCCTGTGGGCTCATTTTATCCTTGGGGTGCCGTTTATCCGGCCCATCAGGGACGAGTGGACCCGTTACGTCTCGTTTGTCACAGCCTGAGCACCAGGCCTGGTATTCTGAGCTTCTAGAAGAGGACAAGATGGAACTCACCCAGGGCTGAGCAAGCGTTCAGTTGCCTAGCAACCGCTCCATCCGCTAGGTCAAGCAGGAATCCAATCAGGAGCAGCCAGCACGCACAGTGGTATTGCCTGAGGAAAAGAGCAAGGGAAGGACATGAGCGTCTCCACGGCGACGCCAGGTTGGGAGGTTTTTAACAGCAGGAGAGAGCATTCGTCTGCAGGGTTGCCAGGAGATGGCTTGTGAAGCCGGAGTGTGCCTGGCACAGCCTCTGCCTTTCCCCTCTCCAGGCAACAGCTCCCAGGGGCCGGGCCTGCATCGCCGGTGCCCTGTTCACATGGGCTCCCCGGGAAGGGGAGCAGCAAGTACAGTGGAGGAGCAAATTCCACTTGGATGTGGGGGAGACAGACGTCCTGTCCCGCACACACGCCACTTGCTCAGCCCTGGAGGAAGGTGATTTGCTTGACCTTGCCCACAGGCTTCAAGGGGGATCAGGTGCAATCCTCCTCACTAGAGGAGAATCACACAGGAAAGGAGGAGGAGGAGGGAGTCAGTAGTGTCTCTGGGACGCCATGGCCTTGACCAAACCAGATTAAAGAGCTTCACAGGGAGATCAAGCAGCCAAAACACATGTGGTAGGTGAGTGTTATAAGATGCCTCAGCAGAGGTGCAATAATTTTCGCAGTGCAGAATAAGTCCTTCCCTAGCATTTCACTCTCCTGTTGATGTCCCCCTCAGTGTGCCTGTGGATCTCCTGCATTGTCCTTCCAAGGGCCCCTCCACTTTATTCCAGTTGTGCTTCTGTCCCTCCCGGGTGTAAAGGGAGGACAGAACGGGTCCACCCGAGGAACAGGAAGCTGACTGGCAAAGCAGTGCTACGCACTACGCCTTCCTGTGCTCTGGGATTTACTGGCGGGGGGGGGGGGCAATTTGTATGGACTGGGGGGGCCAGGCTTCCTCCTTCCTTCCCAGCTTCAGCTCTGTGGCTTCCCCTCCCTTCCCAGCCCCAGCTTGGGGGCTGCTGTGGTGGGGGAGAGAGGGCACATCCATCGCATTAGAAAGGTAAGACTACTGCTATTAAAGTAGGAGTCGTGTGCTTTTCGGTGTAGAACAAGGAAGGGTTTTTATAGAACACTTTTCAGGAGTTTGCGAACAGTACAAACCAGGGAAAGATCATGATGTGGTCCAAGACCCTCAGCCATTTTCAAGTGGTCGTGGAAAAAAAAAAAAAAAAAGTTAAAAGCCCCTGCTCTGATTGATCATCATCGTTAACAAGAAATCCCCGTTAACCAGGACGACGTTAAGTGAGGAGTTCCTGTAGATCGGCTCACAGGGCAGGTGTGTGCGTGGGTGAGACTTGGACCTGTCCTGGGCACCACTATTACACAACCTGCCGCCCAGCTGCAGGATCTGGCCAAGGCATCACTCCTGGGCGGTGGGTAGAACAGCTGACTCCTCCCCTAGTGCAGCTGCTGCTGCCGGACCCGGTTGTGGGTTTGGTGGGGGACATTTTTGCTTTTTCTTATGGCCCCTGGCGGTTCGGGGGCAGCCAAGGAGAAGTTGTGACAAGCAGGGAGCAGGGCAGATTTCACCTGGGAGGGCAGCGGGGAAGTTACACTGGAGATGGGACCCAGCTTTCCCCCACACTCCGGGACAGACTGGATGCACCATTCAGCTTCCTGGGCTCCTCAGTAACTGGCTGGACTCCAGGGAGGTTACTGACGCGCCCAGGAAGTGGAGTAACACATGCTGCCGCTCAGCTGCCCACGAAGCTGCATGGGGCAAAGGAAAAGCTCCTTCGTCCCAAAGAGAGAAGAGCTTTTGAATTTTCCTTGGGCAGCTTCGGGTCTGCAGAGGGGAGGTGGGGCAGCTCTGGCCAGCCTGGGGCTACTCTAAGGGGGAGGGGGGTGTCTGGAGGACACGGGGCTCCTCTGGCAATGGAGGGTGGGGCACGGTGGTCTCAGGGCTCTGGCCACGGAGGGGGGCAAGGAGAAGGCATGGAGTGGCTGCCAGCCTCCCCAAAGTGGGGCTCCACCCACCACCCATTGCATCACTGTTTCCATAAGCCCCACATTTATTGACCCCTGCCTGCCGGGCACATCCCTTCGGCTGCTGTAGTACGATCACCACTGGGTTGCTGTGAATGCGTACAAGGTGGTATCAAAGGTAAAAGAATCCCCGTCCTCCAAGAGTATCTGTTCATCCCTCATCCCCACCTACCCAATGTCTTGGGGTCA
This sequence comes from Sternotherus odoratus, assembly GCA_032164245.1. NCBI lineage: Eukaryota > Metazoa > Chordata > Testudines > Kinosternidae > Sternotherus > Sternotherus odoratus. Next base: position 17,501,353 of record JAVMKO010000018.1, on the reverse strand, counting down.
CTTCACCGTGAGGGAGAAAGGGGGAGCAGCTCTTGTCCACACACCGTTAATACATTTCCCTGCAGGTATTCGATGATCGCAGAGGTTCCTAGATAGGATTCATAAAAAGGGCCTTCCCAAATTCATGGCTGTGACAAACCTGTCATGCACTATGAAATCTGGCTATTGTAGGGGGGGGGTCAGGGTATTGCCACCCTTCCTTCTGCGCTGCCTTCAGAGGTGGGTGGATGAAGAGCAGAGGCTGCTGGCTGGGCACCCCACTCTGAAGGCAACACTGGGTGCCGTCCTTACTTCTGTTGGCACCAGCGCTACCTTCAGAGTGGGGTGCCCAGCCAGCAGCTGCCGCCCACAATAGTCTTGGGCCCCCTTTTGGAAACATGAGAAACATGGATGTCTGTCTATTTATGCCATGACCAACCCATGAAAAGTGTGTGATTTCACCACAATTTAAGTAGACCCCTATTAACAAATGGGATATTTGGGTGCAGACCCCACATTGTGTGGTTTAATACCCCTTAGAAACGACAGTAAGAGGTGCTATAGAAATATCCAGAAGAGGTACTGGGGTGTCCTAGTCGGTTCTGTCTTGCACATTTTTTGTTTGCACCATGGATCAAAACATTTGTATTGGAATTTCATAGTTTTCACTACACTGCACACCACGCGGGGCCAGCCAGGAGAGATCACAGCTCCTCCAGGGACGAAACACTCCCAGCCTCCTACCACTCGTGCTAAGTGCTGAATAACAAATGTTTCTATTGATTTTATAAATTACTTTTTTGTTTAAAAAATGCCCAAACTTAAATGCTAGGGCTCTCTTAACCTCTCCCTTCCCCCCTCACTTTAACATTAACATAGATAGTGCATTAGGGAACCATTGGTATTCCCACAACAGAGTCATGTGCACGCGATCAGATCTGTAGTATGGACAGGAGCTCACCCTATTGTAACAGGTCACATAACGAGGATAAAGCCTGGCACGTGACCAAGGCCCAATTATAGAACCTTACTCTAGTAGGTGGAGTTCTGCCAATTTACGCTAACGAGAAACCAGCCCTTCCACTGGGCTGTAACCAGGCCTCCAACTCTGTTTCTGTAGCAGCAGACAGGCTTAAAGTGAAGCTAAGAGCAACAACTACCCACTAGACTGACAGGTTGGCTTTGCTCCAGGGAAGTGTCTCCTGGGATTCCTCATCATGAACGAACAGCACACAAGAAATACCACATGGAAATGACTCCTGGCCGTGCAGTGCTCTTTGTTGTTCTATTAAAGAACATTTCAAATGTTTGGGCAAAAGTCGGGGACGACCAGCTCTCTTCTTTTGATTCTATTTTAGGAGCAAAAATTATTCCAGACCTCGATTTAGCAGTCTGAACTGTGACGGATCTCCACAGCGATGTCAACAGGAGCTGTATCTGAGTAGGGCTGCAGGACTGGGCATTCAATTCCAGATGCACCATACAAATTAACAAGTTCAGGGAATATTTTTGGCTGGGTATCCTTACAGGACAATAGATAAAGAAAGGCCCCTTTGGCATCCTGCAGAAATTGATGGAAACTCCTACTCATACGGGAGGAAGACAATCTTGAAGATATCCCCTGTGCCTGTTTAATTCTTCAATCCCTTCACTGCTTCATTACCTCGTCCAGCCTCTTTTCTTTCCTACCTACAGTGTTGCTTACTTAGTCTGGAGGAGGGACCTTGGCAGAGAAATGTTATGCTCTGTGGGCCAATTCTTATCCTGATTTACGGTCCAGGCGTTCCACTGAAGTCCACAAGGGGACAGAGGGTGTACATCATGGCAGGACATAGCAACAGCGAGTCTTGTAGCACCTTATAGACTAACAGATTTTAGGGATCATGAGCTTTCGTGGGCTAAGACCCATCATGATCCCGAAATCTGTTAGTCTATAAGGTGCTACAAGACTCTGTCGCTTTTGCAGATCCAAACGAACACGGCTACCCCGTGGCTACTAGACACCATGTGACAACAGCCATCCCTCACCTGGATGATGGAAGGGGACAAACACAACCTGGTCACCTTAGGCCACGCCCACACAAGAACAAAACGACACGTTTTGAAATGCACACATTAGCCAATGGCTCATCTCCACAGCACCGCAGTGCGGCTCCGGGCGCACCAGACCTGTGTTTTTTTAGCTCTCCCCTTTGCACACTGTGAGCGTGAGCTAAGAGGTTCCTAGTTCACATGAACTCAGTTCTGTTGGCAAGACAACTGCATTCACGTGCACTAGGCCCGGTTCGGTTTGCAGCAGGAGTGTCCACACAGGGCAGTTATTGGGCAGCTCTGCCATTCCCACCCCTGTGGTCTTTTCAAATGGAAACATGGCCTTAGTGGCCCTGACCCGGCCCCCAGTGGAGCAAATTGATTATAATGAGGGTTCCTGTCCCTGCCCCCACCCCTCCCAGTAACGCAGTCCTTCCCAAAGACATCATGCCCCTAGGTGAAGCCCCAGACATACCCATTTAGGCTGCAGAGGATGGAAGACAGGCCCATGATCAGGTTAGCCATAGAGAGGGCATTGGCGACATTCTTGCGGACAAACTCCAGAGCCTGGGCTCGGCCTGCTTGCTCACTCAGGAACAGCTTCTTCAAGTGGTGAAATAGACCTGGAACCCAGCAGGGGGAAACAGAGTCAGGGCAAGAAGACCTTTGCTGCTGCCTTTCCAAGAGGAAATTATTAAGCATAGATCCTTGAAGAACAGGAGAAGGCCCAATGGATCAGCGTTGAGTCTATCGTTAAATTCCCCAAGTATCTGTGAATCCGTGCTAGGGTCAAGCTGAGGGAGTCTCAGAGGGCTAATTTTGAATATGGAGCGAGGTTTTTAATGGGGATCCTACTACAATGTGTCCTGGGACACAGAGCTACTGTTAAAAGGGGACAGGAGCTTCTTGGCCTTATAGGTTTTTTCCTTAAATAAAGCCAATAAAATGCTAAATACCAATCACAGCCCAGTTTGGATTTTAAAGAGTTGATGCAAAAGTGGTGGAACGGGGCCAAGGCCTAGTGCCGCGCCCCTCCTCCCCCCCTTCAATACTCTAGATTTAGATCCTTCCTTCAAAAGTTTGCTTTGGGGACAGCCTTACAAGGGGGAGTTTTCCTGCTACTGGTGTGTGGTTCTTCGTGGGGAGACCTGAGACAGCCAGCAGTTCCTCTGCCATTAAAGAGGCCAGCACTCAGTGTGGTGCTTCCTTTGGCAGCTGTCAATGCGAACGTGCCAGCCTGGCTGTAGCCCTTCTGCCCCACATCAGGAGACTATTAACGAGATTAGCTCCCAGGGGGGTTGCTTTTAAAAAACCATAAACGCTGCCGAGAGTATTTTCATGCACTTTCAAGCCTTATAGTTTCACACCTAATTACTAGGCACTGCATGTCCTCACTCAGCTCTTGCTATGATCTGGCCATTTGCAGCCTTAGCAATCATATATTCACACACGTGTCTATTTCATAGGGATGCATGCCTTTTGCCCCCCTCCCCTGAAGAACACATTACTGAGGGGAGAAGACTGCAACAATAAGAGATTATCTCAGGGAGTAGCCCAGAAGAATTGCTATTTTTATAGACTTCTTTTATTCCTAGGAGGTGACATTCCTGTGCAGGGGGTGAGCATAAAGCCTATGCACCACTGACGTCATCAAAACTGGGTTTAAATGGAGCATAAGTCTTGTGCTGGCCGAAAGTGATGGGGAGTTTCTGCACGTTAGTTTTGCAAGAGATTTGGGGGGGGGGGGGGGGGAACACGACACGTCGATGGAATTCTAGGCCACGGCAGCCTCCAGAATAAAACATCACACATGAAAGCAAGTCACTCTTCAGATGTTCAGCCCAGGTGCCCACTAGCTTTCAGTCACCCCGTTCTAGAACCACGTGCCACAATTATACAATTGAATATGCATTTTTTAAAAAGCTTATCAGAAAATTCTTAAAGCTGTTTCTGCTTTACTCCCCCACACCCAACCCCTAAAACAAACAGCATCTTTTACTTAGGAAAAACCAAACTTACAATAAAACCAACCCCACCTTTTAAGCTCTATTTATCTTATATACCTATAGGGCTACTCTTTAGAGAAAAGGTTAAGGGTCATGTCCTACTAGTGTGTTTTGCACCCTGCCCTTGACGTGTTTCCAAAGCCAGGAAAGTTCATGAGATTCTTCATCTGAAAGAAAACAGCATGTCAGAGCAAAAGCCAGCAACGTGAAACGAGTCAGATTGGTGAATATGGCTTTACCGCCCGCCCTCCCAAGGCTCATACTGGGACAACACCGTAAAATCCAGTATCTTGCAAGACACATCTTTATCAAAGTTTCACTAGCACTAGCTCTCGTGAAAATGGATTTCCCACGAGGCAGCCATTGGGCCCCCACTTGGAGGTACCATCTGCAGTCAGGCGGATTCTTTTTAAACTTCCGTGACCTGCTCACTTGCTCGCTCTTTGAACAAAAGCACAAGTTAGTGTTTTAAAATGACTGTTAAACATCCCATCAAAACTGTAAAGCTGTGCCCATTCTAGGCAAAGTCAGCGGAACAGAGGGAACTAGTCCATTTAAACCTCCTATTTGAGCAGATAAAACATGCACCTGGAGGACTACCAAGAAGTCTCTACCCCACATTCAAACCACCCCATTTAGATTAATATAAAACACAGCAAAAAGGTTGTCAGGAGAGGGACCATTTACATCAGTGTGCACATTTGAAATGTTTTATTGACTAAAACCAAATGGATTGTCAAATTAGTGCTATGAATCACTGAAATGAGATACCTGCTTAATAAACAGCCAGGCCACTCCTATGAACAAATCTCCCAAGCTCAAGAGGCAGGGATGTCTCCTGTGCTCGGGGCTTGCGGGGAGCAGTGAATTACATCCCATTTTTCAAATGAACTGCTGGAAAATATTCTGTAAGAAATGAAATCTAAAGAACAGATTCTTTTGTAATCATCAAACTACTGATTCTTTTAGCATCTCTTCTATTTGTGTAGGTCGTGTTCTGTTACCACAAGTGAAGAAAAATGTCAAAGGTTACAGACACCATGGAAAGAGAGGGAAGTAACATACAAGAAATCAAAGGGATTTCCATATCAAAATTAAATGCATGTTTATTTGTAAATTTGGGACCAAATTTGCCACCCACCTTTGGCTGCTCTGTACTGTTACGATTAAAACCTATCTTCAACAATCATTGCAACCAGGTTTGCAGTCACTTACTCCTTTATGCTGCTGTGGTGATGCACAGTGGACTGGTGATACTGGCTCATTATAGCTGCAGGGATAAGACTGCTACAGGATTATACCCATGTGTTCCCACACAATTCAGCAGATGCAACCAAGGGAAGAGTCTTGTCTCTCTATCTTAAGTGGTTTTTTAATTGTGCTGCTGGTTGGAGATTGGGAACAGCAATAAAGAAATGACATTTTTAAATATAATTGCACTTTAACTTTTCACCTCAGTCATTTAAAGACTCCAATATTCCTATTTATCAAAGGAATAGAAGGCCACTTATACGTACAAAACCCACAAAAACGGGAGGGAAGGGGCAGGAACAAAAGAAAACACCCCCCACCCTCACTTGTCCATCTTTGTGCAACTATGGGCACTGAAACCAGCAGCCAATGATAAGAAGCCATTTCAATCATTTTGTTCAATCGCTCATTTTATTCTCTGGGGCAAAATTCATCCCTTTGTAGCACCATTGACACCATTTAATGGGTTTGTATTAGGCAAGGATGTCGTTTTCTGTAAGTTACAAGTGACCTGGCATCAGATCCTGTTTTTACTGGGCATTCCATTGAAAACAACTGGAGTTCTGGGTTTTCAGCATCTCCGAAAAAGCCTGGGGCAGAAGACCCACTTGCAAGGGCCTATGTATCATTGAAATCCCATTTAACCCTTGAAAACAGGGGTTATGTGGGACTTAAGAACATCACAGTGCCTTGCAAGCGGCCCTCCGTACAGGGTATCACCTAGAGTGCCAGACAGCCTTCTATTCGGAGACCCATTTGTTCCAGCCTGCAGACTGTTTTCCTGGGTTACCCACATTCGGCTTTGTACCCGTTTGCGTTGTTTTATGTTAATTCACCTGCACCGTTAGCACTGGGACCTGGTTTCCTCTATCAGTTAGAAGGGAACTTGTTTTCCCCTCTATTGCGAGGAGAGTGCAGCCGTGTTGTAGGAAGGACTGCAAACATTCCAAGCCTGCCCTAGCTGGATTTGGCATCTACCAAAGGTGAGATTTTTGTCTTCCCTAGGTAACTTTGCAGAAGAACTTCAGGTGATCGATCCTTGGAGGCTTCCAGCCAGATCCTATTTAGCAACATACTCTGGAGGCACAACTGCAAGATGGTGATAATATAATGCATGTTTTATGTGCTAAAATAGTATTTTAAGTGAACAGCTCTCTTCATTCATGTCCCAAAACACCAGTTAACAGCGCCTTAGTTTGGTGCAGTGAGTGGACATCACAATTCATACTGTACCTCTCAAATGGAACATTTCTGTGATGTTTAAAGACAAAAAAAGATTTTTGCCTGTAAATTATTCCATCAGGTACTATTCCCTCTGCTTTTGAATTCCTACTGTATTAAACCCTGAACATTTGCACTCCCCTTCCCCATCTCAATCTCCACCCACCTGATTTGATTTGCTGCTTTTGTTGGAATTCAGCAGACCAATGCAATATTGAACAAGAGACCCTCACCGAGTCTTACATTTAAAACTCTAACCACTGAGAGTTCTACTCCTTTAGCTTTTTCAGCTGAACTAAACAAAACACTTAATATATTTAAGGAACAACCCAATGGGACAGCTGTTCTCCCCGCACACCAAATGGAGCTTTCCCCAGCTCTAGGATTTTCTGTCACAGTTGAGAGGTAGGCCAAAAATTATTGCAAACGTCATGGACGTGTTGTGTCTCCATACACAGGTGGATCGAGCTCATGCCAGAAAATTCCCAGAATGAGCCTTGCAAGTGTCTTTTGCTTCGATGCCAAAACCTTTCCACGTCCACAATTTCAGAACATCCAAGATCTCTGCTGGGATTTTTTTCGTTATTATGGTTTGACGTACAACAGCTGTTCTCCCGCATTATGAGCTTCTTCAGAAGAAACAGAACCTCTGAACTGAATCTGCCAGGAAGCTCCTTGCTGGGTTTTTTATTCTAACACAAATACTGGCTCAAGTTTGATTTATTATTAAAGTTATTTTTATAAGGAACATACAACAGGGTCTTGACTGAGTGTCAATGGAAACCTATCAAAGCCATTTGGTCCTGATTTTCCCCTCATTCACACTGGTGTAAATGTCAGTGGCATTACATCAGCACAGAGGAGAGGAGAATCATGCCCTGTGCAGTCCCTCATTCCCAGACAAAGGGGGGATAAATGAAATCCACCGGCTCAGATGTCTCCCTTCACTTACACTCACTTAAGGCCGGATATTGCATTCCCTACTCAAGCACGGCTCCAACCGACTTGAATGAAGAAAGACCCTTTAATGAAGGGTCCAGCCTTTGCACACGAAACCTGACTAACTCTTGGGATGAACATCACCCCAATGCCAAGGGAGCCTGTGGAGACTCCAGTACACCACTAGACCCATAACAAGGGGGCTTGTTAAGGCCCTCTGCACTGGGATGACTTCCACTCTTTAGAGCCCCATTCTTACAGGACAAGTTTAAGAAAACAGAAGATCCTAAACCAAAATTAGGGCACTCGGGAAAGGTGGCTTGAAAAGGAGGGCTGAGCAGGGTTGTTCCACAGGTTAATTCTTTGCATCACTCCATAGCTGGAGGGGGACTAATTAAGTAAGGCCATTAAATAAAGAACTCTAAACCTCTTAGAAGCCCCACAGTGACATCAGTGAAAATCCAGCCTTAAAGTAGCCTCAGAACGGTCACCGCTGACCCTCCTTCAGCCCATAACATCTGAAAAGAATTACAGGAGATATTCCTCAGCTCCACAATAGCAGGCAGCCTGACGGTCTTCAGTCAGATCTCACGTGAGTAGCCTTGAGGCTACCTGGTGAATTTCAAGATGCTTAGAGATTCTTGGTGGTTGTTACCCAACAAAGCAGCCATCAAAACTCCTACACGTAGGAGACAGACTTTGCGCACATACATTCTGCCCATTTATGCCAATGGCGTTCTCGGCAGCGTGACAGAGAATGGACTCCCAAGTGTAACTTTTTTAATCATTTGCCTTCTTCCTCCCTTGCCGTTTCCCTGCTCCCATGGAGGTCAATACAAGTTTTGCGGTTGACTTTAATGGAACCGGACCGGGCCCTCAAGTTATAGAATTGGATTCTCATCTCACACCAGACGCATACAAGTCCAATTTCCACTGACTACAGTAGTGTCACTTGTCAGTCATTCAGGTGTAGTAAGATCAGAAACCAAGAGTAACTCCACTGATGTCAAGTTACAGGGCTGTAAGCGAGAGGAGAATCAGGCCCATAGACTTATATTAACTCCTTTCAGCCATGTCACAAAATAGGGACAGACTTTTAGCTTAAATAAGCTAAATCCTTACTCCAAACTCCGCTTTGATCTGATTCGGTCTCAGTTTTGCTGGTGCAGATCCAGAGTAACTGACAGGATTACATGTCATTTTGGATTTACATCGGGCTAAATGAGATCCTAATCCAGTCCATTAACTTCCATTGGTGGAATAAGGGCTGATGGGTACGGCCCACAGAAATGTACTTTTGAAAATAAGGTTTTATTCCTTCTCCCATGATTTTCTTTCAAGTTAAATATCAGCCCATCCCCTGAGAGTTAAAACTTAGTTCTTCTGAAGAGCCCTGTCGAGTTCAGGAAAACTCCCAGCCCAATAGGAACTGCGGGGTTACTAACCACCTCCGAGTGCTGCAGACAGGAATCCTCCCCAGCAGAAATCTTGGATTTTAACAATCAGTGAAAACAGAGAAAAGCAGCAACAAAAAGATTAGAATCTTGATACCCAACGATGCTTTGGGCATCACAATGGCTGGCTGCTAGCATCAGCAGTAACAGAACATGGAGAGAGGTACTCAGAGGGTTGGGTTTTCTAAATCAAGTATGAAATTGGCATTTCTTTACCTTTCTGTTGTAAAATAGGGATTATCCACTGGTCGCCTGTAAGGCAAGTTTGTTCCACTTTTGAGCAGTGTCTTTCCCAATAACCTGTGTACACTTGCATCAACTGTGAGTACTTGGGGGAAGGAGGTTAAAACATTCAACCAATGAGTGTTAACTCAACATCCCACTCCCATGTCCACGGGGCCAGATTCACCTCAACGAGACTCCACTGGCTTCGGCAAGGTTTCCCCAGTGGAATAGGAGGATCAGGCTCAGTGTGTGCGGCGTGGGGTGAGGCCATCTAGCCTCCACAAGCCAGCTCCCATTGAAGTCAATGAGTCTTTCCAGTGGGGGCCAGATCAGGTCCTCAGGCCATATGGGCTGGCTGGGCTCCAGCAACTTCCCTCTAATTTTTTATATCCGTGTGCGGAATGAATGCTATTACGTTCACCAATGTGGAGGTGATGTGTGGTGCGGGTGGGGCCGGGGGTTTGGAGTGTGGGAGGGGCTCAGGGCTGGGCAGGGGGGTAGGTGCAGGGGGGCAAGGGCTCTGGCTGGGGGTGCAGGCTCCAGAGATGAGTGGTTTGGGGAGCAGAAGGGGGTTCAGGGCTGGGGCAGAGGGTTGGGTGCAGGGGTGGACTCCAGCTGGGGGTGCAAGCTCTGGGGTGGGGTAAGGGATGAGGTGTTTTGGGTGCAGGGTGCCCCGGGGCTGGGGCCAGAGGACCTCCCCCCAGCCCTCTCCTCACTGGGAGCAGCTCCGGGGAGAGGTCATGGTGCCTCTCCCCGCTGACAGCCCTCCGGGGCTGGGAGAGAGACCCAGGGCAGCCCTACATGCCCCAACTTGCTCCCCTCCCTCCTACCTCTCTCCTCCCCATGCCTCTGTGGTTGCACACCTGTGTGGCCCTTTCTAACTTGCTGTGCGGCCGTGCAGCTTAGAGGGAACTTTGGGCTCCTGTATTTCTGAGTACAGAACACCACTGCTAGAGATAGGATCATGCCTCTGGTTCTTGGAGCATTTCCAACGGGAGCTGTCCAACCCAATGAGCTCATTAGACATGAATTGTCCCAAGAAAGAAAATCCTCACTAAGTCATCCGGGTTGCAAATGACACGTTGCCTAACCTCTCCCCTTCTACAGGGAAAATCTTCGTGTGGAAATTCCCACTTCAAGTATTCCTCTCTGAGTTTCCAATCAATTCAAAAAACCAAAATGCTAGATCAGCAAAGTGACATTGAAAACGCTCAGGGAAACCCTGGCGAATCTGAAGAAAAATTCTGTCTCTCTCCATCCAGCTAACACCCGGTGGTGCCAAGAAAGTGTCTGACAGGAGAGCGGAGGTTCTTTGTGCTCAGTACACACAGTACTAAGCAAGTGGGCTTCTTATGCAGCTGTCTTATTTTAGTGACGTGTTTTAATGTGGCTTTAAAAATAGTTGCTTTTTGTGGCTTCCTGCAAGGGCAGCTAGACAGAGAGCAAACATGCCTCTTGGTATAAACTGAACACGAGATGGCCAAGGTCAGATGATCCACAGTGTAAGTCAGAAAGATGTTTAAAAACAATCCAATAGTTCTGGGATAGGTTTCGAATGGATTCAAATTCAATGTAAATCGAGCAGGAGGCACTCTTCTGGCTGAAATGAATATTGTTATTTGTCATCATTTACACATTGGCAGATTGAAAGGGAAGTGACAAGACATAATGCAGGGTTTCCCCCCCAAGATTTCAGGTAACGGTGTGGACAGGTTCCCAGAGGTCTGAATATGCCACCCCAGATGTCCAACAGAGCCCAAGTGGCTCTCTGCGGAGTCAGTTTAGAGCTGGTTAAGAGGGGAGCAAAGGCTTTAAGGGATGAATGGGAGGAATTGGTGCAGAAATTGACATCCCCAACCCCTCCTCAGAGCGGAGGGGAAACCCTGCGACGGAAGAGGAGAGCAATGAAGGCTCTAGAAGGTTTTCCAGTGTCCCTGCTGGGCATGCTCAGTCGTGCCGTTGAGTCAATTCTATGAGCAGCTTCACCTGCCAGATTCTCAGGTGATGTAAACAGGCGACTTTGTGCCCATCTGCACCAGCGAAGAATCTGGCCCCACCGGTGGTCGTTTTATGGTTCTGTGAATGATTGATGACCTCTCTTCCGGGTTCAGACCCAAAGTGTGCCTGTTAAGGTGACACACACATCCCTTATTGGTCCCCTTCACTCAATTTTATACCGACAATGGCAATTCTCCACTTAGTAAGAGGGAATTGGAGTGACGTGCAAAGGAACAGGGGAAATGTGCCTCGAGTGGCAGGATAGGAGATTTTGCTTCTTAGACTAAAGTTGCTGCAGTAGACTCCTGTGAAGATTAAGTGGGGAACTGCTGTTTTTGTCTCATGAAGCAACTGTTTGCACTACCAACCTAGAAGGACCTTCTTCCACATTAGGGCCTAGCATATTCTTGATCATCACCTTGTACTCGAAAAGAGTCATCTAGGTTTCAAAGCATGAGCTTTTTTATGGTAGCATCAGAGCTTTCTGACAGCTGCGAAGGCTGAGTCCAAGAACCTGTAGAGACTGTGCTCAGAGTAAATTAAAGTAACTCCTCCCAGTGCTAAACTCAGACAAGCCAGCATGTTTACACGCTACGATCAATATATCTTCCTTCAGTTAATCCTATCAAAAGGGACATCATCAAGGTTGTAGATCCAAAGAGCTAACCTGTACTTGCAAAAACCTACATCATTTATTAGCAGCTCCATATTTAAATGCTACTTCTCAGATAAGAAAAACCCATGCATCTCACCCAGCAGTCACGCATGCAAGTTTCTAAGAACATAATTCCGATAAGGGAATTTCAGTATCAAGCTCCCAAAGGGTGATTAAGTAGTAAGAAGAAAAATGGGACTTAAAAAACCTCAGTGTCCTTTTAAAGGCCAGATCTGCAGTAAAATTCCCCTTAGTCTCACTACAACTAGTTTTGTACAACTTCAACTAGCTCAGTCTACCAAGCAAAAGCCTTCCAGCAAAGTTGCCTCTAAAATATGAACGTGCTTCCCCCTCTCTCACCTGTTCACAAAAGCATGAAAGGTGCCGTTTACAATGCAAGTTATCAATTTCCAGCCACAACTAAACAAGACATGTCACACCTCCGTTCTCCACTAATACAGTGGCAAGGGGACAAGAGCCTAATTTTCAATCCCTGCCTGCATTATCATTCCCCGGAACCAGTCTCTCCACTGTCTTACATCTTGTGCAGCCATTTATACCTCTGCAAACGGGTGTAAAACAATAAACTTCTCGCTCCCATGAACGAGTGTTAATCAGCAGTAACCAGTGACGTTAATGGCATTACACTAGCTTTTCACCACTTCAAGTGCAATCAGAATCAGTCCCACGGGATGTGAACCCTAACTCAGCTGGTTGTGCTGATGTGAATGGGATGTAATTAAGAGACGGTCGATTCCTCTACAGTCTTCAGCAAGGTCCCCCACTTTCCCTGGGACACCAGTGCTGAAAAGTAGAAATTCTGCAGCAGCTTCAGGAAAATGTTGTGGTTTCTTTAAAGGCTTTTTTCCAATTACAGAAGAAAATGCTTCAGTCACTATGATAGCTCCAGTGTTATTTAGATCTGCATTAAAGGGACTTTGTTTCACACTCCCACAGCATTTGCAGTGCACGGTGAGATTCAGTGTGTATTAGCAACTCAACTGCAGTGCAGAACAGGGCAGAGAGAAGCTGAGGTTCTGGCAACGAGGTGGGCATGGGCTGAACAGATTCGCTGAATTAACTTGCTAGAGTGAAAGCGTGAGCAAGAGTGTTGGAATTTTCGTCGTCAGCCATCAATAGCCAACATGCCACTGACATGAGTGGGACTAGACACCTTCCCGGCTGGCTGTGTAATCAGCAAGACAATTCTGCACTGATGTAGGCTCAGTTCACTACCAGGGTATGTCTACACTGGAAACTTCAAAGTGCGGCTGTGGGAACACTCCCGTGGCAGTGCTTCGAAGTGTGAGTGTGGTCGCGAGCGCCAGGAGAGAGCTCTCCCAGTGCTCCTGGTAACCCACCTCCCCGAGGGGATGAGCTCCCAGCGCTGGGAGCCCATCCACACTATAAAGCGCTCAGACTCGCTGCACTCAGGGGGGTGATTTTTCACACCCCAGAGCCAGCGCTATAAAACGTCGGGATAATCTTTGAAGGGTGTGTCTATCTGGCAAAGCCAGGTACTAGCACGCCTTCAAAAACAAAATGCACTTCTATGGCACAGGATGGATTCTGTGACACTGTCAGATGGGTACAATTAGTCCTGTTCAGACTGGGAAGACACCCCCGGCCTGATTCTGATCTCACTTATCCTGGTTTTAAACCAACATAATGCCATCAACGTCAAGTGAAATTTGCCCTGATTGACATCACTAGCAGAGAGAACACAGTCTGGGCTCAAGGTCACAAGAATGGTTCAGGATAAGTTTCGGGTACACAGGCCAGCACGGCTGTATTGCTCATGTGCAATCCTCCTGCAGCGGGGGGGAATTTCACCTGGATTCATTTCAGAAGGCAGGTACAACCTGAACCCAATGGAGAAACTGCTGCACTGGGAGGCTGGGAATACTAATCTCCTGCTCCAAATGCAAGGTCAGTCATTCTGCAATCAAGCAAAACAAGAATTACATTTTAATAAGAAATTTCAACCCCTCTCCAGTCAAATCTTAAAGACAGGGGTTTTGCATGACTCAGCTACATCCAATGCATTCCTTGGCTGTGAGAGAGAAGTATTTACATAGGATCCAATTCCTTTCCCCCCGGATTCAATCCCCTCTCTAGTACAAGCAGACAGAAGTCAGCCCTTACCAGCGGCACAGGAGCACACAATTGCTAGGTCAAGCTGACTGCAGTCTGCTTTAGGAGAGCAGGGGAAAGGAGAGCAGGAGAGGAGCAGTTATGAGCCAGCTGGATTCTCTCCTAAGCAGCACACTGCAGCCAGTGTGCGCCCCCAGTGGAGAGACCTTTGCGAACTAGCATTATCACCAATCTGGATACTGCAGGGCCCATTCAGGGGAGGATTTCAAAGTCAAAATGCTCCCTTGGCACAGACTGTGTTTTAGGGGAACTGGAGAAATGCTAATTCAGAACCTGTGTTTTCCTACTCTTTCCTCATTACGTAGGGGGCAGCTTATTACACCATAGGGAACTGCGATCTTGGAAGGGAACTGTGGTGGGGAGTTGTTTGGTAATTAGCAGTTACACGATCATTAAAAATCAGTTCATTAAAATCAGATTGTTAAAGTTCAGAGGTAAAGATGGATCATGCCCAGGAATGGTTATGTGAAAAACCTTCTAGAACACAGACATGGGAGACCAGGGAGGAAAGAGACCACTCAAACCTATGTTAAAAGAACAACAAACAAACAAACCTCCAGCAAAATCAAGGAAGGAATTTTATGGACATCACAGAATCACACACATTAAAAATTACAGACCAAAGTCTGCCTTTGGATGTGTGCGCTCAGCTCCTAATGACTTCAGTGACCCCATCACAGGGGGTAATTTCACTCCTTGGTCAGCCTATCACAAACGGAGACAGAAAAGGCCCCGATCCAAGAGCCATTAAATGCCATGGAAAGACTCTCATGGATTTCAGCAGGAGATTGACTGGGCCACAAGGACAAGAACAGGGTCAGGCTTAATTTTCAATCTCTGGGCTTTGTTCCTTGTCAAACCAACACTTACATTACACTTGTGGAGGCGGGGGGGGGGGGGATTTTAATACACACACAACCTCCCCCCCCCTTAAAATGGCACAGTGACCCCAGCAGGCCGGTCTGGCCAAGTGTGAAATGATGTTTACTATTTTAAGCTCTTCGGGGCAGAGACCAGGTCTTCCTAGAGCTCGTCTCCTGCTCTTGGGGTGACCGGAGCCTTTGGGGGCCACCACCATTAATAAGGGCAAGTTTTATTTTTCCATGAAGTACTGAAAAGAAGGGGAGCGACTTTTGGCAGAATGCACCTCGTCTCAGTTGTACCAGAGACAAAAACCCCAACGCCAGGGGACTGATGATGAACTTACATCTCCGGGTCGTCTAGTTCTTTGTGTGGCTGAACCTGGCAGGTCACATTCCAGCCCAGGGGCTGGCTGTACCCTTGTGCTTTAGCCAGGGAGAGAGGGGATACTAAAGTCACCAGGAACAGGCAGGAAAGCAGGCCAGTGACTCTGCTCTGTGCTCCTTTCCTCTGTGAACAGTCCCTGCACATGCATCCCCAGGGCTGGGGCTCTGCAGAGTGCGCTGGGGTGCGCTGGGACCAGATGCTCCACCGTAAGCTCGAGGATTTGGAAAAGAACTCCAGCTTCCCCTTCAATTCCTCGTCCAGGCCTGTCTGGGGTGAACATGCGAGAGGTGCAGAGCCAGCGGCAGAATGGCTTGGGCGGGTGGCAGAGAGGGAATGGGGAGCCTATGCCCAATCCCAGGAGCTCTGGAGTTGTAGCCTGAAGTCCTGCAGATCTACCAAACTGCAACTCCTCCCCTCAGCTCAAATGGTATCAAAGCCAGAGAAAGGGTCCCATAAGAAGGCAACACCACATGCCAAGAATGCCCAGAAGTGGGTGAAAAGTTTTGAAATTCTGACCCCAAAACAAGGAATTAGCAGAGGGTGTAGAAAAACGTTCACCAATTCCCCCCATTTCCCAACCAGCTGCAAGAACTACTGGACAAGGTTGGTGGTTGTCTCTTTATAGTTTCTGGTCTAAAATGAAATCTTCTTTCACCCCCCCCCCCCCCCCGCCCTAATCTATACACTAAACAAACCTCTGGCAACTGAACATCTTTGCATGAGAAATGGAACATTTGCTCCATGTTTCCTCTCTGGTTCCCAAGTTACATGAATGCTGGTTTGTTTGTTTGTTTGTGTTTTCAGTGGAAAGAGTTGGATCAGTAAATCAGAAAGGAGTTAGACATGCTCAAAGTTTTAAGAAGTACTCACCAGAAGGGGGCGACACCATCCACATCTTTGCAGAATTATTATGGGAGACTGCACTCTTCTACTACTGAAGACTAATAAAAACATTTATAGAGAGGTTAGGTCATGCTCACGGCATCTAGTTATCATTGCCCAAATTGCTCATCTCGATTACCAAACGAGTATAATAAAAGGCCAAGTAACTGGGGAAGACTCTGCCAGCATCAAAATACACCACCTTTGTGTGTGACTTGTTACCGAAGCAAAACAAAACACACCTTCCAGAAGTACTCCTGTACCAAATACCCAAACTTCCCTAGTGGCTGGAAGTACAGAAGCTGCACACCAGAGACGGGTAGATCCTTTGGAAGGGTACAGCTGAGCACTTCTGCTTACTTGCACAATACTCATTACCATTCAGACAAAGCTTGCTTCACACTGTCAGTAAACAATGCTGGACTCCAGATCAGCTGACAGCAGCAGGCTCAACTAGCACAGGACTGCTGCTTCCTGTTCTCCTGTGAAATCCCGCCCGCCCCACCCTGTGCTTCCGCACAGACCTGAAATCAGAGCACTGAGATTCTGTGCATGAGGCAGAGTTTTATTCAGCGGGAGCAGAATTCCTAACCCTGCACTAGGCGCGGAATGAAATTTCCGAGGACGGATCTAGGGACAATTCCACAGGGTATTACGGTAATTACTCTGAAAGGAAAATTAGTGCTTGTGCAATTTCAACACCAGTCTTGCTTAGACAAGAGAATCCCGGAGAGTTGAAAGACAATTGACTAAGCCTAGAAACATGGGTTACGGAAAACCCCCACCCCCTCCCTCATACAGAGAGGCCTGTTCCTCTTGCTGTATCTATATGTTAATCAAGTGGCAGAGATGGACTACAAGTGATTTTGCTAGAAGGCCCTGTTCAAAAAACAAGGGCTAAGCCTGAAGAAGAGTTCACCCTCTGCTGGATCCAGTGACACCCTGCAGTGCACTGCATTTCTGAAATCCCAAGGTTCACCAGAGACTGCTCTGAGGTTTGGGAACTGCAATGTTATTCTAGAGCAGAGGTCTCCCAACTATCTGTCCAGCCCTCCAACCAACAGGGGAGAAGCAAACCGCTGCAGCTGAGTAGGCACACCCAGCAGACAAGGGGAGGGGCTGCTGCAGCAGCACACCTGGGGCGGCAGCTCAGCTGAGTTGTGCAGAGGGGTGAGTGCCCCCGGGAGCCAGTGTCCCCCCAAAAGGGGAGCATCATTGCTGCAGCCAAGCAGATGTGAAATGATTTTTAATGTATTGACAAATATTGTGTGATTTCACAGGACCTGCATCGATTAACTTTCATACCGGATTTAGAATCTAATGCAACACTGACACAGTAGAGTAGTGTTGTTCGTAATGATTTTGCATATATTTAATTTTTTCCCCCACAGTCGCTTCGGCCTACGAAGCCCTTCAAAAATCTACTAAGGCCCTCGTCTCAAAGTTTGGAGACCCCAGTTCTAGCAGTGGTATAAGGCCGTACAAGGCCCGTGGGCCGGAGGTTCCCCACCCCTGGTTTAGAGGGAAAGGGAAGGACCAAGCTGAAGTTTAGGGATGTGAGGGGCTGAGAGGGTTGGTGTGGTTCAGACAAAACTTTGGTGTCACCCTCTGGGCTATTCTCCTTCTCGTCTCTCTCACACACACCTCCCGGTTTTATAGAGACAGTCCCAATAACTTCTTGTTTTTCTTATATAGGCTCCTATTACCCCCCACCCCGTCCGGATTTTTCACACTTGCTGTCTGGTCCCCCTGACACACACAGAGAGGGTCTCCTTCTAACCCTCCGAACATGAGCAGGCCGGTTTTTATTTGGGGGGGGGGGAGGGGTTAGATATTTAGCCACTTAAATCCCTTCCAGCAGCGTCATCCATCACCCCAGCCCCACTTCCAGCAACTCCGGTGCCTGTGTCGGACCAAGTCCCCTGCGCAGAGAGCGGCTGCGGAGCCACGCGCCCCGGCCGGGGGAGGAGGGAGGGAGGGGGGGGGGGAGGCCCCCGGCCCTAGGGACCAGGCCGATCCGTTTTGCACTTTGGCCTCGAGAGCCGGAGGAATCTCCCGGCGGCCCGGGCGGTGCCATCCTCCCGACCCCCCCTCGCCCGGCCTGACCCGCCTCTCCCGGGGGACCGCGGTCGGCTCCATCCGCAGCGGGGAGCCCCCAGAAGAAAACCCGACGTAGCGGCCCCCACCCCCCAGAAGAGACCCGGCTGGATCCCCCGGGCTGTCCGCCTCCAGCCCCGGCGCCGTCCCGAGGGCGGGCGAGGAGCGAGCCTGGCCCGGGCCCTCCTGCGGCCCGGTTGTGCCTGCGAGCCTCCAGGGAGAGGCTCGGACCCGCCCCGGGTCCACCACGCCCGGCTCCGGTCGCCCTCGGGGGGCCCTGCCTCAGGCCGGCTCCCGGGGACTCTCCCGCGAGTTCCTGACGGACCCGGGAAGCGGAGTAAGACCCCCCCCCGTCCCCACATACCGGGACCTGCTTCGGGCGCAGTGGAGGGGTTTCCCCCAGCTCCGGCTGGCCCGGGACGCCTCCGGGCGCGGGGGGGGGGGGCGGCAAAGGGTCTCGGGTCTCGCCTCCCCCAGGGGGGCTCCGCCCGCCGCCCATGCCTGCCCCTATCGCATCCAAAGCGCTGCCCACGAACAGACGCCTCCTCACTCCCCTCCCCCGTCCTCCAGCAGTCAGCACGTCACCGCTTTTACAGAGGGGAAATCGAGGCACGGAGCCGTGACTTACCCAAGGCGGTGGCAGAGCCAGGATTAGAACTACGCGTTTCTCCGCTCCCAGCCCTAGAGTGAAAACCGCGGCCTGACGCACTTCGGGCTTTTATGGCCAATCCCGGCTCATGCAGGCCCCGAGTCACGGGACAGGGCGGGGCTAACGCGGGACAGCATCTTTAGCGAAACGCATCAGCGTGGTGGGGTGGGAGGGGAGCGGGGAAGTGCTTGGACCAGGGCGGAGCAAGTGGCAAGAGACCAGGTGCACTGAGACCGGGCTGACCAGACAGCGAGTGTAAAAAATCCGGATGGGGTGGGAGTAATAGGAGCCTAAGAAAAAGTCCCCCCAAAACAGCCTGTCCCTATAAAATCAGGACATCTGGTCACCCTGAGACCCTGGGTGTGTTTACTCCTCAGAGGCGCTGCACTGGCGTAGTGTAGACGCTTCGGCTGTTCCCATCACTGACCTAAATCCATCCAGGGACGAATTTCTTCCATCCCCCCCAGGGGAGATCGACCAGCTGCCCTGAGCGTTTGTCCCAGCCCCAGCGAGGTCGCTAGGACAGCCCAGGGGTTCAGTGTTAGGTGCCTGGACAGTGGGCCTCTGCGACCAGGGCAAGCCTGTAGTGCCCGCTTCGGCTGAAGACGCCCGAGCGGTCCGGCCGGGCTGCCTAGGTTGGTGGGGAGAGGAAGGAGGAGTTCCCAGGGGGACATAGTTGGGCCCTGGATAAAATGCACCAGAGACTCGGGTGAGGAGTAACTTGGATGTGGGGGGAAAGGAGCCACTGCAGCTGCCATCCCTTGGGGGGAACATGCCCCCCTGTGGGTGTGAGGAAGGGATGGAGAGGGGGATAAGGAGGGAACGGCCTGTGGCTGAAGGAACAACTGGCTGCTGCTAATGGGGACCAAGGTGGCTGAGTGGGGCCAAGGAGGGTCGGGGGCAATAGGCTGATGTGGGGCTGGGTTTGGAAGATGATGGGCTGCAGCTGATGATGGGGCCAGCAGGGGCCAGCGAGACAGGCTGCAGCTGGGTGGAGGGGGGTCAGGAGGATGAGGGGGAGACAGGCTGCAGCCAGGGGGAGGCAGAGCAGTGGGGGCTGGGGAGAGGGTTGGGATGATGTGGGGTAGGCCGGGGATGCCGGGTGCATGGCTCGGGGGGTTGGGAGGATGAGGGCAGAATGGGGGGCAGGGCCGGCTGGGAGGGGTCGAGAGTGCAAGGCTGGAGGGTTTGGGGGTATGAGGAGCAGGATGGGGGTGCTGGGTTAGGGGGCTTGGGGGTGCAGGGCTGGGGGCAGGATGGGGGTGTAGGGCTGGGGGCAGGATGGGGGTGCAGGGCTGGGGGGTGCAGGGCTGGGAGGGTTGGGGGTGCAGGGCTGGGAGGGTTGGGGGTGCAGGGCTGGGAGGGTTGGGGGCAGGACGGGGGTGCAGGGGCTGGTTCCCCTCCCCCCGCGCGGGTGCTCGCGGACGCTGGGGAAACTGGACAGCGCCCGGGGAGAACCGGGCCCGGCCCCAGCCGCACTCACCCGGGTCGCCGCGCTCGGACGTGGCTCGGACTCCAGCTGCTGCTCCCAGCGGCCCCGCGGTCGCTTTTATACCCGCCCCCCCTCCATCCCCGGGAAAATTCCACAGGAAGTGACGGCCGGGGAGGGAGGGGAGGCGGCCCCCTGCGCCGGCCCCCGCAGCCCCTGTACGGCCCGGCGCTACGGCCTGCGGCAGCCCCCCGTATCTCCTCCCCTTTCCCGTTCCCAGGAACCTCTGTGCACCCCCTCCGTACACCCCCTATGCTGTCCCAAGCACTATTCACCACCATGAGGAGCCCCCCTCTCAACACTGTCACCCACTATAGTCCCCTATATAGCCCTTTACCTTGCCCTCAACCATTCCCATACTGCCTTAAGCAGCCCCCTATACTGCCCCATAGCCCCTGCCCATACAACCCCAAACAACCCATTGTACATCCCCTGTTTAACCCCCATCCTGCCCCAACATCTCCTTATCTACCCTCAGTACAATGGCTAGACCGCCCGAGGTACATGGCTCTATATGTACCCTTCCCATGCTCACCCTGGAGCAGGCCAGCTTAGGTGGCCCCTTCATGTCTCCATAACAGCCCCCCGAGGCAGCTCCCCTGCTTAAAATAATTGGAATTGTCCATGATTTTTTGTTTAATTTACCACAGAAATGGTATCAACTCGCTGTTTAAGGACAGGTGGGTGTAGATAGAGAAGGAGAAATATATAATGTGTGGAAAGCATCTACTTGGAAATCGTCTTTTTGTTCACAGGCCTTATTCATTTCCAAGGGTGAGGAGAAAACCTCAGAGACCATCCACATCAGCACAGGATTCTGCTCCCAAACAACCTCCTGGCTTTTTATTCACAAAGGGGCCCTGGGGGGTGCCACACTCAGCGTTGTAGGGCCTAATTTTCAGGCACCTTGCGACCCCGTGAAATCCACAGCCCCCAGTTGGGCACCTAGACAATGCATGGGCAGAGTTAAGTGCATAGGAACAGGCTCCACAGAAGCCAGCTGCTAGCCAGAGAGGGTCTGGCTTAAGCCCCACCCCTCAAAGGGTGTGTGGATGAGAGGGAACGCCCATCGCTGGGCTTGGCTGTGAGCCCTTTCCTGTAACAGTGTGTGCGTGTGGGGGGGAGTGTTATGTCTCCCCTTAGAACGTTTAGCCCGGGGGTCAGAGCACTCACCCAGGATATGGGACCTGGGTTCCAATCCTCCTGTTCCAAGGTGTATTTAATGATGTGTGCATCATGGAGCGCTGTCAACAGAAGCAACTGAGAAGCCCTGGCCCAAGAATACTCCACAGGGCAGTGGTCAGGGCACTGTCTGTGGCAGTGGGAGACCCATCTTCAAATCCCTTCTCCACAGCAGGCAGAGGAAGGGAATGAGCCCAGGCCCTGGGGGAGAGCACTAACCACGGAGCTAAAAGTTATAAAGGGGGGGGTGTTGGCAGGAGTCCAGCTCTCTCCTCCCTCTCAGTTCCCATTCACCAGAAAATACCAGTCCAGAGTCCAGTCTGCAGGCAATGCAATGGGTTTACTGGGGCTAAACAAGCAAGCATATGCCAAAGCCTTGCACATCAGTCGGGCTTATCTCTATATGCAGATAGCGTTTTCCTCTTCCCATCCCCCAACTACAGTCCTAGACACCTCTTCTCCTAGCCCCTAGCTCCGCATTCAACGGACCTCCCTCTTCTCCCCCCTATTCCTGGCAAACTTAATCATACTTGTAGTGCCCCTCCCCTGGTACCACCCCTTCCAGAATAGGGTCATGTTCCCTCCTTGGGGGTCTTGAGTCTAGGGGCAATAGGACCATTCATTTCGTATTTGGCAGAAGGGATAAGGAACAGGGTTACTTTTGGCCATGGTCACTCTCTCCCAGACTCAGTATCTCTTCCTTACACCTTCCAAGGGCTTGGTTACCATAGCAGCCCCTTGCTGGACTGGGTCCCTTATCTTCTCTTCTTACTGACTATCAGCTCAGGCGGGGAAGAGGGGGGCAGCTTTGTGCTTTCACTTACATTCTCCTGCTTATTCAGCCTGTTTCAATTAAAAGTAAGGCCAGAAGCAAGATTATTATTGTTTAGACTTTCCCCTATTTACTTCACATTCTTCTAACAGGGTGCTTCCTCCTCTGGTGACTTTGTGTGGGTTTAGGTGCCCCCCTCCCCCCCTTTGGGCCTTGCAGATGAGCTAGGCCTAGTTTGAGGCTCATGCTGGGGTTTACAAGCGAGGAGAGTGCCTAGACCAAGGCAGCTGTCCACCTGTTCTCTGGCGGAAATGTAGGCACCTATGGGACTTTGATGGCTGAATGTCATTAAAGCACCTTGGACCCTTAGCTACCAGCTGAGTGGGGTTTATGAGGATCTCTGTGGTGGTGACGCCCAAATACATTGACTAGTGAGGGATGAGAGGTGAAAAGCTCAAATTACTATGTACTATTTAAGGCCCCATCTCTGCTTAATTATGTTTTCTGCAGCGGTTATTAAACATAATTTAAAAAATACTTCAGGTCAAAAGGGTTTTAACCTCACTCGGCCCCATCCACATTGTGCAACTAAAATTTGTTAACCTGAAGGGTTTTCAGGGAGCCCTGCTTAAAATACAAGTCTGGGATTTTCAAGGACTGCCCACATTAATGAGAACTGAACCCTAACTCCCCTTGACTCCTTTGAAAATCTGAACCCAATTGTCTGTTTGATTGAGCCCTGAGCAGGTAGCCAGAGAAACATCCACTCGTCTTTTGGAAATGTTCTGTTTTTCATCAGAACTGGGTGGATCTCCTCTTCTGATGTTCTGAATCAAATCTGACTCTGCAACTGAGATCACATCCCACAGTCCCTGCTTCTGCAGAGTGGGATGTCGTCCTCCTCCCTTTCAAGTCTTGGTGATTTCTCTTAATTCTGCGGGCTGATAATGCATGGTGCAGATGAAACAGTGAAAATATGTATATGGCTTTAATTGCTTAAGATCGTCAGAGATTAAGAGGCCATTTCTGAAGTCCTTAATCAAAGGTCCCTGCTGAAGTCAAAGTCCGTGAGAATGCTGCCAGTAAGGACGCCAGTAGCATTAGTCTTTTAAGAAGTCACATTTTACTAGGTTTGATCAAAGCTGCACAAAATCTGTGTTGGTGCCACATTGGTTCTTCCCAGATTTGCCACATTCAGTACAATTCTTTGGCATCTCAATTGCCTGATATGGAACAAACTGGTCATCAAAACAAACCACTTCATCCTCTTACTGCTCCACACTTGATGAGGAACTTCAGAGGCAAGCAATCCGTTTGGTTATTCATTAGTTCCTGCTGCTGTTCATCCCGGTTGTGATTCTGTGTGTAAAGTCCCATCGATGTTTTTCTGTTTGCTGGCTAATGAGAGAGTCACACTTCTTCACAGGTTCAAATCTCCTTCTCAGCATCCGTTCTGGTGATATTCTAGACAGCTTCCTCTTTTATCCTTCTGGTTCTTTTTCTTTGTACATCAGTTTGCCAGGTTGGTTCAGCTCTTCTCCTCGGTGCTTTGTTTCATGGCATCTCTTCACGGTTGACAGCTTCTCCTGAGAAAAGTGCTTATCAGAGTCAGTTGTTTCCTTCCCAAACATCCCATCAGCTAGCCTAGGATCTTCTGAGCTGGTCACTTAGGGTATAGATCCCTTTTGAAAAGAGGGACGTAATTCTTGGAAGTGGATTTATAGGAGTCATCAGAGGAATCACAATGATCTTTCTCATAGGCCACGGTGCCCTTGGCAGGGGGATGGCTAGCTCAGTAGGGGGAGGGATAGCTCAGTGGTTTGAGCATTGGCCTGTTAAACCCAGGGTTGTGAGTTCAATACTTGAGGGGGCTATTTAGGGATATGGAGCAAAAATAGGGATTGGTCCCTCTTTGAGCAGGGGGTTGGACTTAGGTGATCTCCTGAGGTCCCTTCCACGCTGAGATTCTATGAGATAAGAGTTAGAAGAGAGAAGCAGCATGGTTCAGTGGTTAGGGCAGTAGCTTGGAAGACTTGAACCCAGGTCTTTGCTCCATCACAGACACACTGTGTGACTTTGGGTCAGTCTCCTGAAGCTGGGATCCATGACAGGACTTTGGTGTTGCAATGCTGAGCGTTACATTGGCCTGGTAATCCCAGGAACTGTGATTCATAGAAAGCTACCTAGGGCCCTATGAGCGGAGAGAGATAGGGGCCTTAGACCAGGATGTGCAAGAGCTAGCATGCTAGGTGGGGAGCCGCCTAAGCTAGCCAATGGGACATGCTGACAAGAGGGGTGTTAAACCGCACCCGTCCCATGGAGCCTGGCACTTGTCTTTGCTAGTGATACAGGAACCAGCTGCTGGAGTCCCAGGCCTTAGCTACCTACATTGTTTCCTGCAGGAATGAGTGAGGAATCCACCTGGCTCCACACAAAACAGCTGAAGGAAGAGAGGGTGGCACACTCACTGGGATGTGGGAGACCCAGGCAGTGGTGGATTATCCATGGGCCCCATGCCCGGGGGCCCTGGAAAAATGGGCACCCCAACAGAAATCTGCTGTAGGGTGGTGGAAGCAGGTAAAGCCACAGTGCCCTGACCCCAGCAGAAGTGCCAGGCAGGGCAGGGGAAGCCCCAGCACCCAGAACTTGACTGGAGGAGCTGAGGCAATGGTGGGGGGAAGGGCTTCTCCAGACTTAGGGCCTCAGTGTGGGGTGGCAGAAAGAAACAAACAGGTGGGGCCACAGTGGGGTGTGGCCATAGGTGGAAGAGGTGGAGTAGGGCCATGGTTCTGGTGCCAGAGGCTCCCCCGCCCCCACACTTGCTCTGGTCCAGGGCCCCAGGAGACCTTAATCCACCTCTGGACCGGGGGGGGGGGAAGGATTGGAACATCTCTCAGGAGTGCTCTAACCACTGGGCTCTAGGATACTCTGCACTGGGGCTCCCTCATTGACTCCCATTGATGCCGTTCCACTGTGGATATATACGTTATTAGTCACTGGCTCAGACAGCAAGGATGACTCTGAAGCCCGGTACATAGGTACTCGGCGGGGGATCCAGGTTCTAACCCCCTGCTTTGATCACTCAGATTTCTTTATCCAGAATGGAACAGCTTCAACAGAAGTGACTGAGGGCACCCCACATTAAAGTATCCCAAAGCTCGGTGGTTAGAGCACCCTTTAAAGAGGTGCCAGACCCCACTCCAAATCCTTCCTCCCCTGTGGAAGAGGAGAGAATTGAACCTAGGTCTCTCACATCCCAGGTGAGTGCTTTAACCACTAAGCTGAAAGTAATTAGACAGCTACATCTTCCCCCACTTCAGGCTGAGGGATAGACATCTGGACACCTAGAGGAAGGCGGAAACACAGGTATCTGGGGAACTTTTACCTTGACAAGTTAGGTGTTGAGTGAGTTTAGGCACCCACAGGTCCAGCAGGAGTTTTGTGGATGGCGGTGGAGCCAAAACTGGAACTTGAGCCCCTAAACCCGAGGTGTCGGCACCTAAGTAGCTTTGTGGCTCTAGGCCTTTGTCTCCCACTTCCCTATCTGTGCAATGGGGAGAATAGCAGAGCCCTGCTTCACAGGAAAAATACATTCAGGATTGTGAGGTGCTCAGATCTCCGGGTGACTGGGTCAGGTCAGTACCATAGCTAGAGATTTCGAATATCAGTGTTCCATGTGTGCCAGCCGGCCAGTCAAAACTCAAATTCACACCCTCCCCAGCAATCTTCTTGTCATTCATCACCAGATCATCTCATTCATAAAATAGTGCTTCCAGAGTACAGAAAACGAGTCCAAGATCTCTTTCTTGATGGGTAACAACTCAGTAAGGCACCATCATTTTGTATGTATAGTAGGGATTATATTTTCCTATGTGCATTACTTTGCATTTAACATTGAATTTCATCTGCCATTTTGTTGCTAAGTCACCGAATGTTGTGAGATCCCGTTGTAACTCTTTGGAGTCTGTATTTGACTTACCTATCTTGAGTAATTTTGTATCATAAGGTCTCTTATTCTGGACATTTGCAACTATTTTAAAAGTCCTCCTGGACAGTGATTTAAACCCCAAAATGCCAGACATGTCCAGGAAAAACCGGACATATGGTAACCCTAGATTAATGGCCCTGGAAACTTGCATCAACACAATTCCAACAGTCGACTTTCCCACTCCAAAGTAGTTTGTGACCGATTGGTAGCTCTCCAGATTGCAATAGCCACCCGCTTCTCCACCCTCAGGGCAGCTCTCGATCTCGTGTCCTTGTGCCGCAGGGCGGGGGCGAGTTCAGCACACAGTCCCATGAAAGTGGCTTTTCTCATCGGAAAGTGCTGCAGCCGCTGCTCATCATCCAGACTTGCAGGACGATGTGATCCCACCACTCAGTGCTTGTTTCCCGTGCCCAAAAGCAGCGTTCCATGGTGGTGAGCATGTCCGTGAATGCCACAAGCAATCTTGTGCCGGATGCGTTACGCAACTCGACAGCATCATCTGACTCCTCAGTGTCTCTTTGGACCTTGCATTGGGAGCGGTGCATTATGGGCAGGAGGAGGAATGACATCACTTCCCGGCCGGCCGGAGCCCATCAAAGCCACAGCGCCCCCTCACACAGTGGCGGGACGAGGGTTACACATTAGCCAGCGCCGGGCGAGCATCCCAGACATTTTGGGCACCACTTTTTGGTGCCCTGAAATCTTGGCCCCCTAGGCGGCCCCCTAGTTCACCTAGTGGTTGCCCCAGCCCTGCACCTGCCTCGAGCCAGGTGGCACCGTAGAGTGGTTCACGGCTTGTGAGCCTCCAATACGCCCTCAGTCTCCCGGCTAAGAGCATGCAGCACATCTAGAATGTGGCGTGTGGGTGACTGTGACGCTCTCCTAGAGACCATGCTGAGATCATTAGATGCTGGGAATCGCTCAGACAAGGCAGGATCCTGGCTCAGGGACTTGGGAGCTGCTTCCATTAACTGGGACCCTCCTTGGACACTCTGGGAGTGGAGGTTTATTCACCACCTACTAAGGGTGTGTTCAAAAGGGACAGTGATTTGAGACAGGAAATATGGGGCCTTGGACTTCCCTAGGGAGTCCTGGCAATGCATCATCACACTGGCCCTTTGCACCTTGGCTTTCTGATCTGCGAACCTGGCGTGCCCACAGAGGGGGAGTTGCAGACTAACAAGAAGACCAGCAAGGCAGCCGCACCCTGCTCTTCCACATCCCTCGGGATGGAGGTCAGAGAGTAGTAACAAGACAGACAGGGACCTCACCAAGGCCTCGTTCTGTTGGATTAGTTTCACAGACCGTACCATTCCTAAAGCACACGCTGGCCTGGGCATTCAGGTGAGGTGGACACTCAGAACATGTCTAAAAATGGCTCCTCTTGGTATTTACATGGCTGGGGGCCTCCCCCATCGCGACAGGCAGCGTCACTCCCTGGCTGGGTTCACAGGGTTCAGAGGCGGGAGTTGTTGTTTGCATAGTGGCTGCATGAGCTCAGGGTCTGCGGTGGGACGGGGGTTTCATGCTCCTTCCGTTCTGAGCTCTCACTGAGCTGCCCCCGCGCACTCACGTTCTGATCACACCGACAGCTGATGACAAACCGTCCGCTTGGAGCCTGTCCAGCCTCGACTTGGCAGCCTTCGGACTTGGCTGGGGATCCAAACGCCAGCGGACGCTGCCTCTCCCTGCAGCTTCTGCCAGGCCACGTGGAGCTACGTTTTCAAAAGCGGCCCTGGATCGGGGGGTTTAGGGCAGCTGCCCTTGGCTGTAAAGGACACTCTGAAGCTTGGGGCTTGGAACAACGCTCTGTCAGGCTCCTCCGCGGTGTCTAACCTTCACATCCGTTACCACCGGGCTGTTTGTTCCTCGCATCGTGCTCCTGTGCAGAGCTCACAGCCGGCCTGACTTTGCACTTGGAGCGCCAGGACAGCTCTAACTCCCAGCTCAGCGGGATGTACAAAGGCTCTCCCCTGCTTCTGGAAACGTTGATTATGGGCTGGCTGAGGGGCTCACGGAGGGCTGGCCAGCTGCAATTCCTAAACGGATGATGAGCCTCAAGCTTCATTGGCTCTGGGGCCAATGGCGGGATTGCTGGGTTCCAGCATGGACCGGCAGTTTCCTTTCCTGGCTCCTTCGCTGGTGGCTGGGAGTGCTGGCACCAGACCTGCCTGCATTGCCCCGTGAAAATCTGGGAGAACTAATCTGCATAAATTGTT
The DNA here is from genome assembly GCA_032164245.1 of Sternotherus odoratus. NCBI lineage: Eukaryota > Metazoa > Chordata > Testudines > Kinosternidae > Sternotherus > Sternotherus odoratus. The sequence goes on along the minus strand of JAVMKO010000018.1, from coordinate 17,472,914 downwards.
TGATATTTGCATAAGATTTGCATACTCGCAGCTACTGCCCCATATCTGTGCCTCTTGCCCCTTTTCCTCTCTGTCTCCTTCCTAGAGGTCCTAAGACCCCCTCCCTCCATCCTGAGCCACCCTTTTTTAAAGGATCCTGACCATACCACCCGCCCTTCACACATTGCTGCAGGCCCTGGGCCTCCCGGCGCTCACACATCTTGAAGGGGGGAGCTCGGGGGCATGGTGCTTCCTGCAGAGCAAGGATGAAGATGACTCTGCCTAGCAGGGGGCCTCCTGCCCACAGCCAGAAGCTTGGGATGTGGACCCTCATGGTGGGCAGAAGGCTGAGCTCTGGGAGCCCCGTGGAAAGCCAGGTTTGAGTAGGGATGGGGGAAAGAGACCGGGATCTGAACCCAGAGCTACCCTGTTTCCCCGAAAGTAAGACATCCCCCGAAAATAAGACGTACTTCCAGTTTTGCCTCTCGCTGTAATATAATGTAATGTAATTTTGGGAGCAAAAATAAATATAAGACACTGTCTTATTTTCGGGGAAACACGGTACTGTCTCCATCCACAAGCCAGGTCATTCTGGGGGGGCTGGCTGGCTCCCTGCTGGGTTCCTGGCCCCACCGGCTGCTGAACTGAACGGCTGACTTCTGAGCAAATGGCACAAGTACTGATCAGGTGTGGCTGGCCAAATGTCTAGACCAGGCCTGCACAACATGCGGCCCAGGGGCCACATGCGGCCCGCACGGGCTCACTGTGCGTCCCGCGGGGGGTGAGTAGGGGTGGGGCAAGCCAAGCGGGGCGTGGGGGGTGGGTGAGGGGCAAGTGGATGGGGGTGGGGCGAGGGCGGGGCTTTTCGGCCCGCAGCTGGGTTTTTTGCAGTAATATGGCCCTCGCTGCTTTCCGAGTTGTGCAGGCCTGATCTAGTGGATGTTCCATATTGGATTAACCTGTCTTGCATCCACACAGAAATGTTTTTAAATTGAATTATTTGGCTTTCTAGGTCACGGTAACGAATCTCCTTCAGGACAGGAGTAACTCCCCTGCACAGTGGGTTTGTTTGCTTTAAAGTTCATGTGGTGACATTCCGATCTACGCCTCTTGTGCCAAAACAGGGGTAAAAAAAGAGCTAGATAAGTTCATGGAGGATAGGTCCGTCAGCGGCCAAAAGAAATCTGATGAGGTTCAACAAGGGCGCGGGGCACTTGGCAATTACCCAAGAACCCAACGTCCGCAGCCGACAGGATCTGCTGAGGGGCTCTGCCAGCAGCCAGCCGGAAAGTGCTGCTGCAGGAGAGCTCTGCCCGTCAGCATGATGTGCTAGGACAACACAGGTGCAGAGGGGAGTTTAACAAGGTTTTCCCAGGTGCTGGCTGCTGCCCTGCCAGTGGAGCCAGGAGCCCTCTTCACCGGCTCGGCTTGGCATGCTGCATGCACTGGCGATGGAAAACTATCAGATTTGATTTTCCTCAAAACCAACAACCCTGGACCACTTGTGTCACATGCACCCCCCTTCACAAACAGCTTCCTGTCCCTCCCCCAGACTGTGCCCCCCCCCAAGCTGTGGGCACCACAGGGGCTACAAAAATCCACCACACTGCATGGCAGGCAGGTATTCTGTGGCAGCAGAGACAGGGACGGAAAAGGGCACTTGGGCCAAGGCTGGAGCAATGTGCTGAGGTTCTTGCTACTATTACATTTTATGAGGTAAATTAGGCACAGGGATTGCACAGGGTATTTTTAATCAGTTCCTCGGTGCTGTTAACTTTTTACTGCAAACTTTTTACTGCAGTGCATTGCAAGCTGATCTACAGCAGAGATAAAGAATTGCAGGCAAAGGTTGTGCTCTATTTTAGTGCACACACTGGATGGCAATGCAGCCTTCCGGGGCCATCCATATAGGTGATAGTTCCCTTCCCCTCCTGCAGCAATGGGGGGACACTAAATAGCAGCCCTACTATTACCCTGGTGTGCCCACAGCCCATGCGTAAAGAGCAGTAGCATCCCCTGACAGGCTGGCAAACCTCGGGAGGTGAGGGCAGGTGTTAGGAGAGTGGAACCTGCAGCGTGGACTGGCCTTTGGTGTCTAGGTCTATCTGGCACAGTGGTAAACAGGTCACAGCCTGTTCTAGCCTCATGCTCCTCCATTGGTAGCACTGGGGGACCTGCACTGGCACCTATGTATGGCAGATTGTGATCAACTTGGGATTCAAGCAGGGCTGGTGGATACACCAACCCCCACCCCCCCAAAGGTAAGGGAAGCTGGGCTGAAATCTGAGCAAGACCCAACATTAAAAGAGACGTCCCAGCCTGAGAGCTGGGGGTGCGACTCCCATCTCGCTCGCTCAACAAGTGGAAGGGAGCCATGGCAGTGTGAGTGGTAGGAGGTGCCAGCCGCCCCGAGCCAATGCCCATCAGAGACCACAGACCCCTCCTGCTGCTCACTCTACTGTGGCTACACCCTGGGGTGGTGTGCGAGCGGCGCAGAGCTGGGGTGGATGTTCCTGGGGCTGGGGCTCACGGTGCCAGTGCCACATTCTGTGAGCAGTGGGTTGGACCTTCTAAGGTCCCTTCCAACCCTGATCGTCTATGATCTCTCCTTAGGCCCAGCTGATTTCTGAAGGGAAAGTGTCCTGCCACTGGATTTGGCTGCTTTCAGTGTTTAGCCTCTCTCCAGTCTCAGCAGAGTCTGGGTTGCATTAAATGGCATGGTTAGCTGGGTAAAACCTCACCTGAGTCGCAGCGTGCTAAGATATTGCTCAGAGCTCAGGGCACTGCCTGGCAAGCCCTGTCCCTGTCGGGTCTTTAATAGCAGCAGTGACCGGTCTCTGTTCTTGGTGAAAGAAGGTGGTGGCCACTGATAACGTCATTGTGACGAAGTAGGAATACTGTGTGGGTGCCTCAGTTTCCCCTATGCATTTCTTGAGCATCTATGTGAGGGGATAGGAATGTGTAGCTGATGCAAAGCACAGTCTCTCTTCAGGTGTCCTTACCTGAAGCTGTAATCTGACCCCAAGTGGGGGAGGAAGGTCACCTGACCTGGCTGAGCCAGGGGGGAGGAGGGGCTGGAGAGTGAGTTTCGGTTGGGGGGAGTTTGAAGCTGGTGGAGTCAGGCAGGGAGGCAGAGGAGCTATCTTGCTCTCTGGCCCCCAAAATGGATCCAGCTGAGGGCTCACGCTCGCTGTATGGTCTGGGTTAGACCAGATAGAAGTCATCGAATAAACCTCTGTTTTACTGGCTGGCTGAGAGTCACGTTTGACTGTGGATTTGGGATGCAGAATCCCCGGGCTCCCTCAGGACCTCGCCCAGGTGGGCTCGCTGGGGGAAGCGCACGGAGGGGCAGAAGGTGCTGAATGCTCCGAGGTCAGACCCAGGAAGGTGGAAGTGGGGACCCCTGAAGCTCCTCGCCTTGGAAACGGGCTGTGTACGGAGAAGGGACCCTTTACCCAAAGTCCTGACTGGCTTCCTAGGGAGCGGTGCCAGACCATCGCCTGGGCGCTCCGTGCCAGTCATCACTCCAGAATCTCTTGGCACTAAGAGCACCTATAAAAAGCAGATGAGTAATTAAACCATGTGGGCCCTTGGACTGTAATGGGGGTTTAGAGCTCTTGTTTATTTCTACAGGAAGCTGTATAATGAGGCATAAAACAACGTTTGGGGCCACGGAGCTTTGGCCAGTGGGGGGGCGGGGGACTGAAATGATGATATTGAACATCATCGGGATGAAACGCAGCCACCTGACATTGCAAAATTGAGAAGAGCAGTGACTGTTTTCTCTCTGCCTGTGCAAATGACATCAGAAGTGCTGGGCCAGATTCTGATCTCATTACTGTGGTGTAAACCTGAGTAACAAAATGAGTTCAATTTCTGTAAATCTGACATAATCCCATGTGATAAGGTCGGCATCTGGCCCAGCGCTACACCAGAGTCTGTGGGCTCGTGAGGGGTGTATTGACACACAATGGCAGTCAGGATACCTGGGTTCTTTTCCTGGCTGTGCATCCGACTTACTGTGTGACCTTGAACTAACATTCACCTCTGTGCATAAATTTCATTAGTCTGTAGCCACCTGGGCAAGTTACATGTCTATGAATGATTCAGCTTTTTGCAGGCTGACGCCATTGTTTACACGTTAGTTTGAATGTTTCCAGGAAAGCTCAGATGTGGATTGGCATCTTCCAGAATCCATTGTCAGTTAAGTGTTAAGAACATAAAAAAGGCTATACGGGGTCAGACCAAAGGTCCCTCCAGCCCAGTATCCTGTCTGCTAACAGTGGCCAATGCCAGGTGGCCCAGACTAAGTGAACCTAACAGGTAATGGTGGTGATGGATGGCAGCAGAGAGATCACTTGATCATTACCTGTTAGGTTCATTCACTCCGGGGCACCTGGCACAGAGTCATAGAATCTCAGGGTTGGAAGGGATCTCAGGAGGTATCTAGTCCAACCCCCTGCTCAAAACAGGACCAATCCCAACTAAATCATCCCAGCCAGGGCTTTGTCAAGCCTGACCTTAAAAAACCCTGAGGAAGGAGATTCCACCACCTTCCTAGGGAACCCATTCCAGTGCTTCACCACCCTCCTAGGGAAATAGTTTTTCCTAATATCCAACTTAGACCTCCCCCACTGCAACTTGAGACCATTATTCCTTGTTCTGTCATCTGCTACCACTGAGAACAGTCTAGATCCATCCTCTTTGGAACCCCCTTTCAGGTAGTTGAAAGGAGCTACCAACTCCCTGTGACGGAATAGAATCCTTCCTCTGACTCTTGTGTGAATGTGGCCATACCTGAAGCTGTAACTTAACCCCCGGGGGGGGGGGGGGAACGGGGGGGAGGAAAGACAGGAATGCAGGGGTGTGGCTGGAGAGAGTGAGTGGCAGTCTGGTTGTGGCTAGGGGCTGTCAAGGAGCTACAGGCAAGCTCTGCCTGGCTCTTGGGCACCCAAAATGGATCCAGCGGAGGGGTCGCGTTCGCTCTACCTAGATTATGTTCCTGTCATCGAATAAACCTCTGTTTTACCGGCTGGCTGAGAGTCACGTCTGACTGTAGAGTGGCGTGCAGAATCCACAGGCTCCCCCAGGACCCCGCCTGGGCAGGCTCGCTGCGGGAGGCGGATGGAGGGGCAGAAGGTGCTGAATGCTCCGAGGTGTCACGGAACGCCTGGGCGATGGACTGGAACCGCTCCCTAGGAAGCCAGACCGGACTCCAGGTGAAGGGCCCCTTCTCCGTACACAGCCTGTTTCCCAGGCCAGGAGCTTCAGGGGTACCCACTTCCACCTTCCTGGGTCTGACCTCGGAGCATTCAGCACCTTCTGCCCCTCCGTGTGCTTCCCCCAGCAAGCCCGCCTGGGCGGGGTCCTGGGGGGGCCCATGGGTTCTGCACCCCAAATCCACAGTCAAACGTGACTCTCAGCCAGCCAGCAGAATAGACGGTTTATTTGAGATGTCAGGAACCATCCAACTCACAGCTTCTCAGTCTCAACAGGGTCCATCCAGTCAGGCAGGTCGTTCTGGGGTGCTAGGAGAATGAGGCCCAGATTCTGGGCTCCTGCTTCTTCCCCAGGTTTATTCGATGACTTCCATCTGGTCTAACACAGACCATGCAGCGAGAGAGCGTGAGCCCTCCCCTGGATCCATCTTGGGGCTAGAGAGCGAAAATGGCTTCTCTCCCCTTCCCACCTAGACCCAGACTCCGACTGACCACTCCCCCACCTCCAGTCCCTCTGTCCTTTGTTTGGTTTCCCGGGCTTCAGGTATCACCTGACCTCCCTCCAACAGGTTCAGCTGACCTCCCTCCCCCACTTGGGGTCAGGTTACAGCTTCACCTATTAACACCTGCAGTGGCTTTGCTTTGCATCAGCTCCTTTCCCTCCACATAGACGCTCAAGAAATGCATAGGGGAAACTGAGGCACACACACACAGTACTCCCACTTCGTCACACGAGGTCAGACCCAGGAAGGTTGAAGCGGGAACCCGTGAAGCTCCTAGCCTTGGAAACAGGCTGTGTATGGAGAGGGGACACTTCCCCAGAAATCCTAACTGGCTTCATAGGTAGCAAGTTCCAGACCATCGCCCGGGCACTCCGTGACACCACCCCTACCGTGACACCCCTCTGTGACACCTCATCTGCCGGCAATGCTCCTTCTTATCCAGCCCAAAATGCCCTTAGCCTTCTTGGCAACAAGCACACACTGTTGACTCATGTCCAGCTTCTTGTCCACTGTAACCCTTAGGTCCTTTTCTGCAGAATTGCTGCCTAGCCATTTGGTCCCTAGTCTGTAGCAGTGCATGGGATTCTTCCGTCCTAAGTGCAGGACTCTGCACTTGTCCTTGTTGAACCTCATCAAATTTCTTCTGGCCCAATCCTCTAATTTGTCTAGGTCCCTCTGTATCCTATCCCTACCCTCCAGTGTATCTACCACTCCTCCCAGTTTAGTGTCATCTGCAAACTTGCTGAGGGTGCAGTCCACACCATCCTCCAGATCACTGATACAGATATTGAACAAAACCGGCCCCAGGACCGATCCTTGGGGCACTCCGCTTGATACCGGCTGCCAACTAGACATGGAGCCATTGACCACTATCCGTTGAGCCCGACGATCCAGCCAGCTTTCTATCCACCTTATGATCCATTCATCCAGCCCATACTTCTTTAACTTACTGGCAAAAATACTGTGGGAGACCGTATCAAAAACTTTGCTAAAGTCAAGATGTATCACATCCACTGCTTTCCCCTCATCCACAGAGCCAGTTATCTCATCATAGGAGGCAATCAAGTTGGTCAGGCATGACTTGCCCTTCGTGAATCCATGCTGACTGTTCCTGATCACTTTCCTCCCCCTCTAAGTGCTTCAGGATTGATTCCTTGAGGACCTGCTCCATGATTTTGCTGGGGCTGAAGTGAATCTATAGTTCCCTGGGTTCTTTTTCTTCCCTTTTTTAAAGATGGGCACTATATTTGCCTTTTTACCATAGCCGGGACCTCCCCTGATCGCCATAAATTTTCAAAGATAATGGCCAATGGCTCTGCAATCACATCAGCCAACTCCTTTAGCACCCTCGGATGAATTAGATCTGGACCCATGAACGTATGCATGCACAGCTTTTCTAAATAGTCCTGAACCTTCACTTAGAGTAACAAGCTGTACATACGTCCTGCTCGCTGAGCCACTGTGACATTCCCCTCTGGTGTTACCTGGACTGGTGATCTGCTAGGTCTCTCCAGTCCTCCACTCTGGGAGCCAGCCCTACCCTGCTCTGCTGGGAGAACCCCACACCTCGGCTGTTCACACACAGCCTCTGGGTGTTACCTGCTCCTGGCTACGTGCAAACGAATGACACTGGCCAGTATCTCTGGTGCCAAACACAACCCTAGGAACCTCCGTCTTGAAGTGCCCAGGTATGTGTGCTGGACTTATACGAGTTCGTCAATTTAACAAAGAACTTGATATGTACCAAGCTTGTTTTCCCAAGGGCAGCCTCTGCCACACTTCAAACCAAACGCACTGCTCCTGTGTGCTCCAGACAAACATGGCAACCCCTCTGATACTGGACACTGCTTCAGTGTGCGCCAGAGTAACACGATTACACCTCCGATACGGACACTACTTCAGTGTGCTCCAGAGTAACATGACTCACCTCCGATACGGACACTGCTTCAGTGTGCGCCAGAGTAACACGACTACACCTCTGATACCGGACACTGCTTCAGTGTACTCCGTATGAACACGGCTACCCCGCTGATATCGGACACTGCTTCAGTGTGCTCCAGAGTAACACGACTACCCCACTGATGCCAGACACTGCTTCAGTGTGCTCCAGAGTAACACGGCTACCCCGCTGATACGGACACTGCTTCAGTGTGCTCCAGAATAACACGACTACCCCACTGATACTGGACACTGCTTCAGGTAGAATAAACAGATGTATTAGCTACAAAGATACATTTTAAGGGATTATAAGTCAAAGCACAAGAAGTCAGATTTGGTCAAATGAAATAAAAGCAAAACGCATTCTAAGCTCATCTTAACACTTTCAATGTCCGTACAAACTTAGATGTTTCTCACTGGTTACTTTTCAGCCAGGCTCTCCCCTCTGATCAGCGTTTCAGTCACTTGGCAGTGTCCGTAGATGGAGGTGGAAGACAGGAAGAGCACGACAAAATGACTCTCCCCTTTATCATGTCCTTTCTTTCCTCTTGGCTTTGCCCCCTGCCCTTCAGAGTCAGTGAACATTACCTCATCGCAGTCCCAAACTGACCCCAGGAAGGGGGTGACTCACTTGGGAGTCCAAGAGATCCTTTGTTGCTGCCTAAGCCACTCCCCTTTCTTCCTGTGAGGATGGGTGGGGTTTGTCCCATCCATGCCCTGAGGAGGTGTGAACCGCCTCTCTGTTCTTAGAGAGTTTTTGCATGGGCTTGCTGGAGGCCATGAGGATACCTGCGGATAACTATATACATGAAATTATAACCTTACTATCATGTCACTGTAACCACCACACTCAGTGCATCATGAGCCTTCCGAATACACCCCACATGACAAACTTTGCATTGGACACCACACCATCATTTTATAAAGATGAACGGGGGTGTGTGTGTGCAGGGTGTTCCCTGAGGTACAGAGAGTCACACTGAGGGCTTGGCTACACTGGCACTCTATAGCACAATAAAACTGCCAGGAGTGCTCTACCTTACTGCCCATCACACGGAGATTCCCGCTTATGCATCCCAGGCTCACAGTCCTTTTGGTGACAGCCTCGCCCTGGGAGCTCACTTTGAGCTGATTATCCTGGGGAACAGGGACTCTGAAAAAGAGCCAGGGGCATGCTGGACAGAGTCCCCCCTCCCGTAAGGGTGGCCAGATCCATTGTTCCTGTATTTACACTGAGCCTTATTAAAACCCATATTGTTGGCTTGTGCCCAGTTTACCAAGCGACCCAGATCTAAACGAAATTTTCCGTTCTTGTCCCCAGGACTGAAGTCAGGCGAGCCGGCCTGGCGTTCCCCCGGTCAGCCCACTTGCCCCTTTTGAACTTTGTCACAACATGAGCATGAGGTTCCCCAGTATCCCAGGATAAGAAATGAACACGGGAGAATGGGCTTCAGTTCCTGATCTTCAGCTGGCAGGGCCTGGCTGCACCGAGAGGAGGCTCCTGGCCTCCATCACTCAGCACTGGAGCCTCCAGGTGATTAAAGGAGCAATCCAGCTTAGGGAAGGATGGCCCAATGGTTAGGGCATTAGGTAGGGACTTGGCAGACCCTTTGGGAGCTTGAGAACATCAGTCACTCTGTGGCTCAGTCTCCCACCTGTAAAGAGGCTCTGTAAGGATAAACAGATGAGAAATGGAGAGGTGTTTAGACACTAGGGGCCAGGGAAGCCCCTGAGACAGCTATGTAAAGGGAGACAGTGAGGCTGTATAGAGGTGAGCTACAGTGATTGTCTGATGACAGAACAGTCAGCGACTCCACCAACATGGAGAAGGAGCTCTGCTGAGATGCTGCGCGGTGCCCTGCCGAGCTCAGTGCTGCTAGGGGGGTTCATGCCCAATGCCTCCCGGAGGAACTGTCCAAGCAGAACATGGGGGCTCTGCGGCCTCACGCCCGAGTCTTCTGCTGAGAGGTGGGACGGGGCGCTCAGGAGCACAGCAGGAAGCAGGGCCCCTCTCAGAGGGGGCTGCAAAAGGGCCTTGATCTTCCCTTTGGGCTGGGGCAGGTCCCTGGTTACAGGAATCTCTAGGTTACCAGGACAGGGGTGATGTTTGTGCCATTACCTTCCACACATTGATCCTTCTGCAGTCCCCCCCTCCCCCCCACTTCACTTGTTAAAAGACCCTTTTCACCTTGAGATTGGTGAGTGGCAAGAACTGCCTGTCTCAGCCCGCCCTGCCCTGCGGAGTCACCAAATTGTCCCCGAGTGTCAACGGAGTAGAAAGTGGTGTCACTGGTACTCACTTTGTGCTGGTCTCGTGACAACACTGGGTGCAGGGTGTGGAGAAGCAGGGCATTGATGCACGTGGTTTCCTTTAGCCTTGTCTACACCAGATAGGGTTTGCTGGTAGAGCTAATTAGACACAGCTTATACTGGGAAAAGGGTTCCCCAGATGAAATAAGCTATACCGGCAGAAGGAGTTTGTGCTCGTTTAACTGTGCCTACACTAGGGATTTTGCCAGTGCAGCTTGGTTGGTAAAATAATTCACCCCCTGACTGACAGAGCTGTGTCAGCAAGAAGTATTCAGGGTGGAGCAGGCCTGGGTCTGCACACAGCGCTGGTATCGGTATGGTTACAATCACAGTGGGAACGGCCGCAAAACCCCACTTTACACGGGGCTTGTAAAGCTGATCAAAAAATGGAAACTTGAGATTTCAGCTAAATAAAAGGTTTCCCACAGGCAATGTCTCTTTTCCTTCCACATTTTCATTCTTTAAAAAAAAAAAATATAAAAACCAAACACCCCAAAGCTGAAAAACTTTATTCAGAACTTGACAATTATTCCATTTCTGGCTCAAAAGCTTCACCATGCACAAAACAGACCCCCCCCCCCCCCCATCAGTCTGGGATTCAGTGGGATTTTGTCACAAACAAAACAAAACCATTTCCCCCCAGCTCTCAGAACTCATTGTGTTTGACAGGATGGCCGACATTAGCATGGGGAAGTCCTGCACTTTTCTTGGCAGGAGGTGGGGGGGCTGCTCTTGGGGTGCCAAGGGCCCCACTAGTGGCCTGGGAAGGTGGTAGAGGAGGGAAGTGGGGGAGGGGCCTGGGTTTGCGCCTCACTCTGAGCCCTCAGCCCCTCTCAACCCCTGTGGGTTCTCACCCTCTTCCCCCCTGGGTGGGGAACCTCCGGCCCTTAGATGCTGGGGTGGGGTCTCCCTTCCTTGGTTCTCTGACCTTTCAAGTATCACAGCAGATCTCCAAGCTTCAATCCTCTCTCCTCCCCTCATCTGCCTGAAGCAGGGGGTTTTATCAGGTTCCTGACAGGGCCTTAGTCGACTGCAGGTGATTCAATTAGACCTTCCCGCCTCCAAAATCACCTTAATTAGCCTTGGGCTTATGTACTTTCCCTGGATCACTCTCCCACTGCTCCCTGACCCTCCTGTATCACAAGATCCACATCACATCTGGGTGAAAAGTGTCTCCTTGCTATTCTTAAACACGACCCCACGCAGCAAATCATCAAATCATCAAATCATCAGGGCCTTTCTTTAAACTGGACCAAATGTTTCAATATTAAAATAAAGCCAGAAAGCCCCAAGTGCTGAGACTTTTTGAACGTGGTGTCAACAGCCTCTCCCGTGGTCCCCATTCCTGCTCCCATGGCTGTCAATGGGCCCGATTCTGTGCCCCCACCCCTAGTGGCACACCCCTGCCAGCAGAAGGGCAGCGCTCTACATCCACGTTGTGCAGCTGCAAATGGCACAACATGGGTGACCAAGACACGAGACACGAGACACGAGAATCGGCCTCGTGTCTTGCGGTGGCTTCAGTGATGGGCCGCCCGCCGTACATGGGACAAGTGTGTCATAGATTGCTCTGTGGACTAGTTAGCCTGCTGGGGGTAATAAACTGTATCCTCAGCTCCCAGGTAAATACCATAACTAGTGTCCAATCCAGCCAAGCCCAGCACAGATTGATTCATGGTTTATGAGGGGACATAAATGCACCAGTCATGCACATTGCAACAGAACACACAGTAAATGCTTTGTCCTTGGCTTTTAAACAGCCCTGAAGCAGGAGGTTCCTGGTGGAGGACGCTGGTTGATCCACCCTGGGCTGACTTTGTTGACCTGATGCTCCTCTGTGGACTCGGCTGTAACTTGAGTGAGACACAAGCTGAGTTTGCAAAGCAGCATCTGCCCTAGAAAAGCCACCGCTCGTATGTCTGTAACTGCTAGCAACCATGCACGGCTCCAGTGCTAGCAGCACAGTGAGCACCAGGGCAGGCCCAGGGCAGGCTCACAAACAGCCGCCCTGAGCCCTGCCTGTGCTAGCACTTAGGCCCTGCTGCCAGCCACTGAAGAAGAGAAATAATGGTGGTGTTGCCAGCCAGGCCAGCCCTGGAAAAACTGGAACCCAGAATCCTTGACTCCTGCAGCTCCCCAGTGCTAGCCATGGCTAGCTGTCCTTAGCCTGGCAGCCCTGGGGAGAGGAACGGGCTTTTTGTTCTGTTTGTACAGCCCCCAGCGCAGTGGCCCAGGACAGGCTCCTTGGTGCTACGGTAATATCAAGAATAACGGGGTGAATGCTGCCACCTAACCCTGAGCTCATTAACACGCCCACCAGGCCCGTGCACCAACGGCGAGTCGGGTTTCGAGTGGCACCAGTGCTGACGCTGTCGTAGACCTGATGCCCAGGGATGTCACTCACGGGTGGGCAAGGCCTGGGAAAGCTCCACAGGTACCACCCCCTTGAGCAGGTGTTCCAGCTCTTCTCGGACGGGGGATAAACTGCAGCTCAGCAGTTTGCACCAGTGATGGACACCAGGAGCTACAATCAGGGCAAATCCCCAGTGTGTGTGGAGATTGTGCTGGAGTGTTGCTGCTATCACAGACAGTCTGGTCTCTTACATTAGTTGTGTTACTGTTGTGACAATGTGCCCAAAGGCCCGGGTGAGGGGCACACCCTATAGAACAAGAGCAGGGATGGTGGCTGAGGTGGCTAAGATTTCACTCACTTGGACATTCACCTTTTTCAGGTGACACTCTCCATGCTCCAGCTCCTCTCCTGTCCTCACTTGCTCGCCAGCCTGTGCCAGGCAGTGCCCGTGTCTCACAGCAGCAGAGGCTTGGCCTGGCAGAGCTCCCATCCTTGGCTCCAGCTGGCCCACCTGAGGTGTCACCCAGCTCTCTGCAGAGGCTGTTCCCGCAGCAGGCCTGACACCAGAGGTGAAAGGAAGCCGGTACAGCCCAGTACAGGGTACTGGCAAGAGCCGGTGCGCCGTACCAGGGCAGCCCAGCTTCCCCAGGCTGCAATTTAAGGGGCCAGGACCAGGGGCTCCCAGCAGTGGCTGAAGCCCCAGGCCCTTTAAATTGCCACCAGAGCTCCACTGCTGGAGCCCTGGGGTAGCAGCAGTGGGGCTCCAGCGGCTATTGAAAGGATCGGGGCTTCCGCTGCCTCTGCCACACTGGCCCTTTAAATAACCGCTGGAGCCCACTGCTACCCCAGGGCTCCAGCAGCTATTTAAAGGCATGGTGCGGTGCAGCCCTGGAGCACCCACGGAGTTGGCGCCTATGATCCCAGCGCTGTGCCGTGTGTGCCTCAGTTTCCCCTATGCATTTTTTGTCTATGTGGAGGGATGGGGGCTGATAGTGTTGCAGAGCAGAGAGACAGTGTAAGTAAGTAGCCAACACCCTGTCCCTCCCCCCTCTCTGCAGGTGTCGGCTGAATCTGTTGGAGAGAGGTCACCTGACCTGGCCCAGGAAAGAGACAAATGAAAAGCAGGGGAGGGGCTGGAGAGTGAGTTTCAGTCTGCAGCTGGCTGGGGAAAAGGGAGGCAGGTCCAGACAGTGTCTGGCCTCCCTAGGCCCCCAAAATGGATTCAGCTGAGAGCTCTCTGGCTGAGAGTCACGTCTGACTGTGAATTTGGGGTGCAGAACCCATGGGCTCCCCCAGGACCCGGACTGGGTGGGCTCGCTGGGGGAAGCGCACGGAGGGGCAGAAGGTGCTGAATGCTCCGAGGTCAGACCCAGGAAGGTGGAAGTGGGAACCTGTGAAACACCTAGCCTTGGAGACAGGCTGTGTACGGAGAGGTAGCTTCCTCCCAGAGTCCTGACTGGCTCCATAGGGAACAGTGCCAGAGCATCGCCCCCGGGCACTCCGTGACAGGTTCCCCGCAGAGAGCTGGGGAAATCCACCTCCCTCTGGGTTGCTGGTAGATAGGTGTCAATGTCCTGGTGATTGGATTTGCCATTGTCTTTTCGGATGCTCCACTGATATGGGGACTAAGGTCCAGACAGCGTGGTAACATTCAGAACCATGTCTTGTAGCCTGCCCTGAGTTCAAACAGTCCCTTTCCCCCACTGGGAACAATGCAACACATAGGGGAAACCGAGGCACGTATAGACTTCATAAGGAATATTGCAGAAAATTCCCACTTCAGCACAGGCAGTAACGGGGGCTGAACCCTGGGCCTTGATTTTCAGTTTTCAGCACTTGGGCTGAAAAGGATCCATGCTGCCAGGAGTCGGCTCTTCTCCTGTGTGTGGACCGGCAGCAGCGAGGGACAAGACGTTTGGCCAGACAAACACTGGACTAAACTCACAGGATTGAGTTGAACTGGAGTGAACTCCTTCCCACCTGCCCGCCACCTTCCCTTCTCCCTCTTTCACAGCCCCGCTCGGCCAGGGGGTCTCCCACTTTTGTGCTGGTGACCCCGTTCACATAGCAAGCCTCTGAGTGCCGCCCCCTCCCCCCCCGAAATAGATTAGAAAGTGTTTTTAATCTAGCACCATGAGAAATGCTGGAGGCAAAGCGGGGCTTGGGGTGGAGGCTGACAGCTCACGACCCCCGTTTAATAACCTCGCGACTCCCTGGGGACCCCCAGTTTGAGAACCGCTGCTCTAGGCCCACCCTCTACAGACAGCAACCTCCTTTCTAGTGGTACCTGGTCCAGCTGCCAGTGGAGAGCCGCTTCGGGGCCTTGGCCACTTTGCTTGGGCCTGCTTGGCTTGCATATGCCCAGGCATGGCCAAGAGAGCTGTGCAATGGCTTGAGGCTACACCCACCCTCTTGCTGGTAGGGGCACCCCCCTCCTTTGAGAGTGGCCTGGAGGCCGAGGAGTGAAAAGCTAGAGATCTGCTGCAATCCTCAGCGTGGTTGACTGCCAGCCAGGTGCTCCCTCATGGCTAAGAGTTGCTGTGCAGTGCCCGGCCCCATTGTCCCTTCCCGGGATTCCTTAAGCAAACTCAACGGTCCAAGTTCAAGCAATGTGACTGTACAGTATTCCTTCTCTGAGCAAACACTGGCCCTCCTGACCCTTGTTCATGGAATTGTAGAATCTCAGGGTTGGAAGGGACCACAGGAGGTATCTAGTCCAACCCCCTGCTCAAAGCAGGACCAATCCCAACTAAATCATCCCAGCCAGGGCTTTGTCAAGCCTGACCTTAAAAACCTTGTTCAATGTCTCTCTCCCCTTAGCGGAGGAGTTCCAAGCCCTCTTTTCCCAGAGCGGGACACACTGCAAAGTTTCTGCAAGAGCTACGCTTCCTCCTTCTGTCTCCAGCCAGCCTCTCCAACCCCTGCTACTGCAGCCACCTGCTGCTCTTGATCGGGAACGAGCTCCTCTCCCTGAGTAAGCGCTCTGGGCTATTCTCTACTTTCTTTAGCCCTCGCTCACGCGGAATGAACCTCATCCATTCAGAGGGGACGTAGTCTGCACAAAGGTTCGACGTGCAATTAGCCACCCCACCCACACCTCCTGCTTGTGCGGTGGAACAGCCACATTGCTGGGAACATGAGTGCCTCCAAGCTCCACAGCCCCGACCGCATTATACAGCATAAGGTAGCCACTCGGTGCTGGAATTGTGAGTGATCTCAGCCTTGAACCAGTCTCTACCTGGCTGCTGTCTGGGTCTGGCACTGGTCCAGCGCACAGTCTATCAGGTCTTGGACCTCATCCCAAGGTAATCTGTGGATAAAGAAAGGAATCCACATTACACTCCCTTAGCTCCTCTCCCACGCGCCACAGCACTGGGGGGGTAAGGGAGGCAAAGGCCATGGTAAACACCTGACCAGCTGTGCCAGCTGGATGGACTCCACCTCCTGCTCTGTTTCCATTGCCCGTCCAGCCTGGCTATGGGGTGGCCGTTCAGCTGGAGGTCCTGTACAGCGGCAGATCCACCGTTTGTGCCCCCATCAGTCTCCTGAGCTCTGCTGCCCCCCCGTCCAGCACTGCCATGGAAGAAACCTGCCCATCCTCCAGCCGGGGGCAGATGTTCTGATTTCTCCCCTCCTGCACTGTTCCTGCTCCCAGCTGGGCCTTAAATCCCCACCCAATGGTAGCCGGGGTCCCTCGGGTGTTCTGCTGTGGTATGGCTGCAAGCGCCTGAACTCGCCCAGTGATAAGTCTGGGTCTCCTAGGGGCGGGTTGACGTCCTCGGAGAGACGCCTAGGCGCGAAAGGAGCAGAGATGGAACTAGACTCGATTCTACCCTCGCTGAGGCGTTTCAAAGAGGCAACAAGGCCCTTGACACGAGTCCAGCACCTGCTAGGCTGGCTCGGTTTGTCTGGTACCCACCCTCCGTCTGTAGTCAACACCCAGAGCCGGTGCAACCACTAGACAAACTAGGTGGCCGCCTAGGGTGCCAAAATTTGGGGGGTGCCAAAAATCGCTGCCCAGCCCAGGGGACTGGTCCCGGCCACCCCCCACCACGGCTGGGGCACCAAGCAGCCCCTGCTGCACTGGGGCTTCCCAGGCTCCAGCACTGGTCTCTCCCTCTGCCCCACCTTCTGCCCCGGGCACCCCGCCCCACGTTTCCCCCATGGGAGGGGGCCATTTAAAAGATCCCAGGGCCCCCTCTCACCACCGGCAGCGCTGCGGAGCTGAATGGTTTCCTCCCTGTTAGCTCCACATGGCTGCTGGGGGTCTCCCTGCAGCCCCTGGGTGGGGGGGGGGGGGTCTGTGTCCCACCCTCAGCGCCCCTGCAGCCAATGGGAGTGCCTGATGGCAGCAGCACATGAAGACTCCTGGTCTACCCTGCCTAGGAGCCTCCCAGAGCCTGCACCCCTCCCTCTGCCCCCTCATCCCTTCCTATATCCCCATCCCTTGCTCTAGCCCCCGCCCCTGCTTGTACCCAGTGTGATGAAGTAGGAATACTGTGTGTGTGTGTGTGCCTCAGTTTCCCCAATGCATTTCTTGAGCGTCTATGTGGAGGGAAAGGAATGTGTAGCTGATGCAGAGCAGAGCCACTGCAGGTGTTAATGGGTGAAGCTGTAACTTGACCCCAGGAGGGGAGGGAGGTCAGGTGATACCTCAAGCCCGGGAAACCAGACAAAGGAAAGAACAGAGGGACTGGAGGTGGGGGAGTGGTCAGTCTGGGTCTAGCTGGGAAGGGGGAGAGAAGCCATCTGGCTCTCTGGCCCCAAGATGGATCCAGCGGAGGGCTCACGCTCGCTCGCTGCATGGTCTGTGTTAGACCAGATGGAAGTCATCGAATAAACCTGGGGGAGAAGCAGGAGCCCAGAATCTGGGTCTCATTCTCCTAGCACCCCAGAAGGACCTGACTGGATGGGCCCTGTTGAGACTGAGAAGCTGTGAGTTGGATGGTTCCTGGCATCTCAAATAAACCGTCTATTCTGCTGGCTGGCTGAGAGTCACGTCTGACTGTGGATTTGGAGTGCAGAACCCATGGGCTACCCCAGGACCCCGCCCAGGTGGGCTTGCTGGGGGAAGCACACGGAGGGGCAGAAGGTGCTGAATGCTCCGAGGTCAGACCCAGGAAGGTGGAAGTGGGGACCCCTGAAGCTCCTGGCCTGGGAAACAGGCTGTGTACGGAGAAGGGGCCCTCCACCCGGAGTCCGGTCTGGCTTCCTAGGGAGCGGTTCCAGACCATCGCCCGGGCGCTCCGTGACACCCAGCACCCAAATTCTGTCCTGTAGCCCCCACACCATCCTCCACTCCCACCCCCTGCCACAGCTCGGAGCCTGCACCCAGCACCCAAACTCCCTCCCAGAGCCCAACTGCTCACCCCTTCTGCACCCAAACTCCCTCCCAGAGCCCAACCGCTCACCCCTTCTGCACCCAAACTCCCTCCCAGAGCCCAACTGCTCACCCCTTCTGCACCCAAACTCCCTCCCAGAGCCCAACCGCTCACCCCTTCTGCACCCAAACTCCCTCCCAGAGCCTTAGGTGCGGCATGCAGGGTTTGGAGCAGGGGTGGGTTCTGGGCAGCACCAAAATTTCTATAAACCTGCCACCCCGGGGGGGCTGTGCACCCTCCAGGAAAACTCAGGAGGCGGGAAAGGGAAACCTGGTCTGGGAAGCAGCCCCTGGGCACGGCTGGCCCCTGGGGTCTATAAAGGCTCATTAAAATTTGCCCTCAATAAACCAATGTGCAAAGAGGGGCGGGAGTGCAAGGTAAAAGTTTCACCTAGGGTGCAAAACATCCTTGCACCCGCCCTGTCAGTACCTAACGTGTCAGCTGAAGGCAAACCACTAGCTCATCCTTCCAGTTCCCCTGGGGGTTGATTTTCCTTTCTGACCTTGGCTGATAAGCAATTTATTTCCTAAACCAGGAGCTTTCATTCTCCTTATCTCTGCTTGCATACTGGCCACACCTATGAATGATACACCTGACCCAGGTCTCAGTGGTGTGGAGAACGTGGGACATCCTGACATTCATCTGACCAGTGTCACCCTGAGCTGCTAGCCAAAGCTTGGGGCCCTGTTTCTGTTAAGACGAGAAACTGAGGATGGGGCCAGCTATCTTTGATGCAATTCTGTCTTACGCAGAATGTACCAAGTCCTGCTCCCCTTGGAGGAACCAAGCAACCGAGACAGTTTCTTTGCTCACAGCTTCAAGCCCCTTTCAGGAAGCCCTCTGGCCAAAACCTCCCTCTCTAAGCTTCTTACTAGGGCAGAGGTGGGCAAACTACGGCCCGCGGGCCACATCTGGTCTGCCGACCATTTTCATCCGGCCCACGAGCTTGATCCTGGGCTGGGGGCGGGGCTGAGCGCCACGCACCCCAGGGCCCGCGCTCTGGGCCAGGCAGGGCCGGCGACAGGGGGGGACAAGGGGGACAACTGTACCGGGCCCTGGACTTCAGGGGGGCCCCCTGAAGTCCAGGGCGGGCCCGGTACGCAGCTGTACCCCCTTGTCGCCGGGCCTGCACAGCAAGGCCCGGCTCCGGGCAGCTGCAGCACTCGTCAGCCCCCTCCCCCCTCCCCCGGCAGCCTCCCCCGCCCCCCTTTGCTTCTCCCGGCCGGGCCACGCGGAGCCCCAGCGCATGGCGGCTCTGCGCCCCCAGACGGGGAGAGCGCATGCGGGGGAGGGGGGCGTGTCCTGCCTCTGCCTGGGGCGGGGGCTGCCGGGCTCCCTCCTCCCCGCCTAGCAGCATTAGTGGGCGCCAGGGAGCAAGCCGGTCACGCTGGCAGGGGGCACCGTGCCCCTTGCGCGGTCAGAACAGGGCCGGCCGGGGCCCCGCGGGCGGCGGGAGACCGGGCGGGGGGGGGGGCGGGGGGCGGGAGACCGGGGGGGGGGAGGGCCCGTGGGCGGCAGGAGACCGGGGGGGGGCACAAACGATCAGCGTATGGGGCCCCAAAATTTCTGTCGCCAGCCCTGGGTCCCAGTGCTCGGGGCCGGGCACAGTGCGGCGCGCCGCAGGGCCCCAGCGCTCCCGGGCTGTGGCCGGGCCAAGCACCGCCAGTCGCGGGTCCCCACACCCAGCTGAACATGGTAAGCTGGGGCAGGGGCTTAGGTGGTGGGGTCCCGGGGGGTGGTTGTTTGGGGAGGCTTAGGTGGTGGGCTCCTGGCAGCGGGTGGTTAGGGTTGGGGGTCTCGGGAGGTGGGAATAAGGAGCAGGGGGGCTTCAATAGGTGGTGGGGTCCAGGGGGTGGTGGTTAGGGGTGGGGGAGGTCAGAGAACAAAGAGCAGGGGGCTTAGATAGGGGGTTGGGTCCTGGGGGAGCAGTTAGAGTGGGGGGAGTGTCTCCAGAGGGGTCGATCAGGAATGGGTCAGGGGTTCTAAGGGGGGCAGTCGGGGTGGGAAGTGGTGGGGGATGGATAGGGAGCGGGGTCAGGCTGTTTGGGGGGGCACAACCTTCCCTACCCGGCCCGCCGCACAATTCTGAACCCTAATGTGGTCCTTGGGCCAAAACGTTTGCCCACCCTGTACTAGAGTCACACTTTCTGTGCACGTTCAGCTGTGTCTGGCTTTCTGCTATGACTTCTGTGTTTCTTCCCTTTCCGCCCACACCCAACAATACCCAGCCAATGCCATCTCCACACTCAGAAGACTTGGGTGTGCCTTTGTTTGGGGCAGTGACGTATGTCTGTGTTTTGGTTTGAGGCCAAAGTTGTTTCTTCCAATTGCAGCTACTCTAGCTGACAATATAGAGCAGGGGTAGGCAACCGTCCTATGCTGACAATAGAGCAATGCTCTTCTCTATTTTTGCAGTAGGGGACACTTTGACAAAAACCCTTCCATGTGAAAGCCACGTCAACTACTAAATGAACACCGTGCTTCTGATTCCTTAACGAAGTCATGTTCCGGGGCCACTCATGTAGCTAAAACAAAGTTGACTGGTACAAAACAATGAAACTCCTTTTATAAAATAATAACCAGGTAAATATCTGGAATTAAAAAGGCACCTATGAGAGGAAGCTTTTTAAAAGCAGAAGAATGCAAAACTTACTTTAAAAGCTGGATGAGCGAAAGTGTGCCTGTTCCTCCGGGACTTTGTTCCTGCCATATTCGGACTGCGTCATCGCAGCCCTGCTAAGGCAGAAGAAATGTTCCTTGGTCAATTTGTTCCTCTGTTTTCTTTTCACCCCTCTGGCTGCGGATGAGGGCACTAGGGTGGAGCTGGGGATGAGGAGTGTGTGAGGGGGCTCAGGGCTGGGGCAGAGATTTGGGGTGCAGGGGTGAGGGCTGCAGGGTGGGGCAGGGATGAGGGGCTCAGAGTGCTGGAGTGGGCTTAGGGCTGGGGCAGAGGGTTGGGATGCGGGGAGGGGGGTGAGGGCTCTGGGCTGGGCCCGGGATGAGAAGTTTGGGGTGTAGAAAGGCTGCCCCCGGGCTGGGGTCAGAGGACTCCCCCTAGCCCTCTCCCTGCTGGCAGCAGCTAGCTCTGGGGAAGGCACTTCTCTCTCCCTGCCAGCAGGCAGAACGGAGCTCCAGGGAAGGGGCCCCCACTCCCTTCCCGCAGCAGGGAGATTAGGGCCAGGCCCACAGCAGTCCTGCAAGCCCCAACTGGCTCCCCTCCCCAGACCCCATCCACACCCACCCCCTACCTCTCTCCTCTCCAGGTCCCTGCCGTGCGGCCCTGCAGCTTAGAGGGACCTTAGCGAGCCACACTTGGGGTGGATGGGAGTCTCCCTGGCTTGAAGACCACAGACCTAGGTTCCTTTGATGGGTCCCTCCACTAATACTGGGGCAGGACTCTGGCTGGGGAAGGCGCCAGCTGGAAACTTTGGCCTCTCAGGCCAGAACTGTCATAGACAAAGAGCTGGGAATCCGGTAAACGCGGAGACTCTGCCTGAAGGGCCAGGGACTGCGAGATAGAGCCACAGCCAGCCCAGTGCTGGGGGACAGGACTGAGACCCAGTGGGGGCAAGGAGAGGCTAATGCTGGGGATGAGAATGTGCGTACAGGCCTCCTGTTGCTTGAACCCATTTCCTCTCTGCTGTACCCCTGTGGATAAATAAATCCGGCTTAGTTTGGAACAAGCTTTTTCTCCATCACTGCACTGTCCTGCCGGTCCTGGCCATTCAGAGGGAAGCAGGAGCCAAAACCCAGGTGGAGCTGATGAGGTACGAGGGTTCTTTGACCTGGCACCCCTGGGTGAAAGGGGGTGAATTGCGGGATTCTGCCCTCAGAGAAGTACAGGCGGGGCCCATCATTTGGCAAGGGGAATTGAATGACACAGCTTGTCCTCCGTGGTAACAACTGGTTATAAAATTATATAGCACCAGGGTTCACTTGCATGATCTCTGGCAGTACATTTCCACCAAGGGAATAATATGCAACATGCTCCAGTGTCTATCTTGATCCTGCGTCTCCTGGCTTCTACTCAAACGGACTCCCCCTTGATCGGATGTCAGGGCACAGAGGAAACAGGAGGGACTCATCAGCATGTTCAAATTTGGACTCACTCGATGGATTCCCCTTTAACACTGTTCCCAGAGTGTATAAACAGGGCCAAGTTCTCGGCTCTGCCATTCCTGGAGCAGGGATTGGGTGGGGCTGGGACAGGGAGCCTCATGACACCTTTGCACTTCACCTAGTCTGGACCCTGTGGGGGTGACTTCCCTACAAAGAATAAGGCTGGTGGTCACTTGTATCTGACAACACACTTTATTACCGGAACACGCAAGCAGGGGTTGGTCACAAGGATGTACCCCGTACAGACGCATCATGGTGACCTTTTATCAGAAAACACAATACATAGAATTGCAATATGGACAGGGGTCTTAACCTATCAGGGGCTAGTAATCTTTATCTATAACCAATCATTTCACAATTCAAGCTGTTCACATGCATGTCAAGCATCCTTCAGACACTGGATCCTTCAGATCCACCCCCTCTAGGGCCTTGTTTATATGTTCCATATCTATCTCTATGCAAGGATGTTGAAGCTCTGCTCTGCAAAATAACATCTTAATCAGTATGTATCTGTATCTGGCCTTCAACTAAAACATTCTACTGTGCACATTCTCTTCTGGGAATGGGGGAAAAGTAAAGACAAACAATAACACAAAGAGCTTTTGTTCAGGTTTTTAGGCTTATATTAGCTAAACCTAAAAACCAGCCTAGAAGTATATATTTTATCCCCACAAACACACACACCCCCGGGTGTAAATTGGAGAAATCTCCGGGTTATTCTGCTTTATGGTTTGCGTGCTGCAAAGCAGAGATCACCTCGTGTAATGCCGCTGGCCATACGCTTCCTCCACATGACGCACAGGCAGCGAGGCATTTCACCAGGCAGCGGGGTATGCTCAGGAAGTGTTATTGCCCTGGTTCAGATCCCCTGGACAGACAGTCACCAGGCCTCTGTGTTTGGGTCAAACACACTGGGCCCCTGGGCTTTAAACTCCCTGAGCAGAATCTAGGCTCTGGATTATTAGGCACACATTTGGGTGCAGACTCTCTTTCTAGCAGCCCCTTTGAAGAGCTAAGACCCCTAGGTCCTGAAACTACTTCTGGCTCCCCCAGACTCCTCAGACCCTCCACCAGAGCTAGAGCCTTGGAGATGCTCTGGTTCCTGATTCACTGCTTCAGGGACACACGCTATGGAAGCAAACGGACACAGGCTTTGCAGAGAGTCTCTAGAAGTGATCGCTAGTTTAGACAGCACAAGAGCTACACAGATCCAGACAAAATAAGAAACACCCGTACCCCCATTCTCTGCCTCAGCTTCCTCGCCTCTCGGAGCATTCTTGGGGGGTTGGTAAGAGTCAAGGAGTCCCCTCCTCCTGCATATGACTTCTCCTCCAAACCATGGAGAGTCTCTCTGACCTCTGCTGTCATTTTCCTTCAGCTTGTCTGGGCCTGTAAGCTCCCTCCTAACCCCTCCTTTTGTCCTCCCTCCCTCCATGTTTTTAAAGGGATGGCCCAACACCTCAGCCTCTTGGTGCCCCTTCGGAGGAAATTCTACTGCTCCAGAAACCCTTCCTGCAGACCGCCTGGCAGGGCCGGCGCCACCATTTTTGCTGCCCCAAGCAAAAAAAAAACAGATGTAAGCAGTGTCAGGATGAGTGGCATCCGGTGGGGAATTGCAGGAATTGCAATGACTTTGCAGTGTCGGGATGGGTGACATCCAGTGGTGAATTGCAGAAATTGCAGTAGCTTTTGGAAAATAACACCTGATTTGCTTAGACACACCCACCGCACCTGGCCTGCACTCTAACAGCCCAAATGATCACTTTGGCTACTGTGGGACCCCCAGTTTCTGTAGTATTGGGGCAAGAATGATAGAGTGCTGATTGACATGTTTGTGTGAATGAGGGGTTGGGACATTGATTTGGCCTTTGGCATGCTGGAGGGACTCGCCATCAGCTAGGTAGCGCTCACTAGACAAGGGACAGGGGTTCCAAAACTCACTGGATTGAGAGAGGCTGTGGACAGGCTCCTATACCTTGTGGTGAGAGCCTTGTATGAGGGCCTTACTGGCCTATTACACCTGGGCTCTCTCCCCTGTGGAATGTTAGAGCTGATTTTTGCTTCCATTAGGAGTCTAACTTCAGCCCACTGAGCTGAAGTTGCTTTGGGTCTGGTGGTGCCTCTGCACTAAGGCCCCCCCACTATGAGCTGAAATCACTGAGCTTTATCTTAAGTGGGGGGCCCTAAGCAGAGCAGTTCTTGTGTCAGCTAGCGGAGCAGTTCCTGTGCCGGCTGACCCGTTCCTGAGACAGCAGGCAGAGCAGAGTTGAGCCGCGGACAGAGCAGTTCCTGTGTCAGCTAGCAGGGTGGCTAGCGGAGCCACCAGCACCCCATGGAGAGACTGGGCCGTCGGCCTCGGACCTCATGAAGGTACCCTCCACTCTGCCCTCCACTTCCACCCAGCCTGGGAGGTCAGACTCGGCGGAGTAACTTTCCACCAGGGACTCCAGAGACTTTGGGGCTGTTGGACTTGTGGGACTTTGGGTGACGTTTGGGTTGCTGGACTCCTGAACCTACGGGAGAGGACACAGCCCAAACTTGCTGGGGAGGGGCAATTTGCTCACGGGTTGGTGTATGAACCCTAGGTGTGGTGTTTTTCCCAGTTTAGTGATGTCATTTACCTCATGTTAATAAAGATCTTCTGTTACACCGATCTGTGCTTGCAAGAGGGGAAGTATTGCCTCATGGAGGCGCCCAGGGGTGTGTTAGGATTTTCCCAGGTCACTGGGTGGGGGCTCGAGCCAGTTTGCATTGTATTGTTGAGAGGAAACCCCTATTTACTGAACCCGGCCCTTGTTGCTGCCAATTCTGAAGGGCAGAAGGGTTACACAAACAAAAAACCTCCGCTCAGACTGCACTGCCCCAACGATGGGCAGAATGCCCCTGTTGAGTTTGAACCTTGCCCTGGGTCTGTCTGAACTTTCAGCCCAGGCTCTGACCTGAACAGCAGCCTCTGACCCTTTCCCCACCCCGGCAGCCATGTATCTATTGTCTCTCTTATTAGCATTTCTTGAACAGCTGTAACACTGGTTTTAACTGGATACAACCAGGAGAATTTTGGTTGATCACACGTGCACATCATGACCAGTTAAGCACCTTGTTGACACCAGTCTATATATACTGCTGTATATCACAATAAAGCTGCCACATGTGTCTCAATCTTTTGAGTTTAGGAGAGTGTGAGCCCCTTGATCAACGTACTGGGTGTCTGTGTTGTTTGGTCTCTGACAGCTTGTGAGCCCTAATCCAACTCTGCACTGCTCGGGTGTGGAACGGTAAGTAGGACCGGCTATTGTTACCTAACACCACCTCCCCCCCAACAGCCGCCCCAGACAGGTACTTGATCCGCTGGTGCCTGGCCCTGGCCCTGCCACCTGCTGTAACTGGATCCCTCCAGCTCAGGCATCCTGGTTCTCCTGCCCGAGCAGAGTCATTCTAATGATCCTGACTCCATTTGTTTGCTCTGTAGCCTCTCCAGGCAGCAGGGCCCTGGCCAGCCCATGGCTCGTTAATACACTGAGACGACTGGAGTGGGTCAGAATTCATAAGATGTCCACAGACAGATCATCATACGAAGCCATTTCCACCCCTGCTGAGGCCTCTCGGGCTGCCAGAGTAAGTGAGCCTCGGGCCCCTACCTCAGCAGTCGCTTCTCACTGGGTCTCTAGCCCGTTCTCCTAGCCCTCTGGATTCATATGCCAGGGCCGCCGAGAGCACCGTGTGGAACTAGGAAATGATCATTTCTGCTGCATCGCCAGCCCCAAGGACCCAGAACTCATGAGTGACATCCCCCCCCCCCCCAATCATCAGACTGGCTTTTTCAGGATATCTGAAAAACACTGAATTCCAAGGTCGTTCCCTTTGCCTGTGTGTAGTGGAGCACAGGGTTCAAGTTTTGCTCCACAACCAGGAGGGCTAGAAATTTTTTTCTTTAGGAAGTAAAACCTGATATTTTCAGGTTTAAGATTAGCAGCCGTGTTCATCTGTATTCGTAAATAAAACGAGGAAGACTTTGTAGCACCTTAGAGACTAACCAGTTTATTTCAGCATAAGCTTTCGTGGGCTATAGCATCCCATATATATCCCATATATACTTATAGCTTGATAAAGCCCTGGCTGGGATGATTTAGTTGGGGTTGGTCCTGCTTTGAGCAGGGGGTTGGACTAGATACCTCCTGAGGTCCCTTCCAACGCTAATATTCTATGATTCTATGATCCAATGAAGTGGGCTATAGTCCACGAAAGCTTATGCTGAAATAAACTGGTTAGTCTCTAAGGTCCTACAAAGTCTTCCTCGTTTTATTTACTGATATTTTCAGGTAATCACATGACTGCAGGAGGTAGCACTAGACATTGGTGCTGGAAATAGGCGGCGGGGGGGGTGGGAGGGGGGTGCCGAACCCACTGGCTGGATGGGATTTCCATGATATCATTTATAGTTTGGTTCAATGGCTCTCAGCACCCACACTGTACAAGTTCTTTCAGCCCCCCTGGTGCTATAAGGGATGCCTTACGAATTGGCTACACTGTTCCTGGACAGGTTTGATCTTACCTAAAAGACCAGACAACCACACCTGGACAGCTCACAGGCAGGAAAGGTGCATCTGGCAGGGGATGCCTCCTTCTAGTGTCCCAGCTCAAAAAAGCTCCCAGGTCTGTCTCTTTTTGACCATGTGCTCCAGCTGGGAGATCCCAGAACCTCCCGCAGCCAGGCTTCTGAGTTGTTCCAGGGACTGGGCTGGAAGCTGAGGGAGAAGCAAAGCTGTTGGCCCTAGATTGCTCCATGTTGGCTTCTGAGCCAGCATCAGATCACACAGCTCCAGGCCAAGCCCTGTTGTCCCAGGGAGGTTCCACTACAAAATGAAGGGGACAGCTGGGTACAGACTCAGATTCTGCCAAATCCTGATTCAAGCAAACTGGGGAATTTTGAGGACTGTCTTGGAACTGCAAGTTGTCACCTTGACAATGTATATGGGGGTGGGAGGTATGGGATAGTTTGTGTCCTGTTTTCAGGCCAAGGGGCTCTATAGCAAAGCCTGAGGTCAGCCCCAGCCTGGAAAGAACCTCCTTTAATGCAGGGTGGGGTAAGTTGTGTCTTGCTGCCTTAGGGAGCAGCCTGTTTTCTCTCTCCCTGTGTATTTGGGTTCATGTGTGTTCTGAATTCTAAGAAATATAGTTGTGTTAGGCTGCAACCTTCCAGAAAGAGTATTTATGTCTTTATCAAACTTCTCGGGGAGGAGGGGTGTCACATAGAACAAACTCCTCATTCTCACCACCTTGCCCCTCACAGAGAAAGAGGGAAAGGGCAGGGTGTGCTGTGAAGGGGAGTGGAAAATGGGGGACCAGGCCAGAGAGAGAGAGAGAAGGGCAGCTGGTAGAGAAGAGGAGGCAAGGTATCCTGTGTAGCTTAAACCTTCACCCCCTGCCCTGGTTCTTCTCGCACAGACAGAAAGCAGAAGACCAGAAGTTTGAAGCCTGGGCAATGCAGTGTTTATTGGGGTTAGTTCCAAGCAAGCATATCCATAGCTCTCTACACCATCAGACTCTTCCCCGAGTTACGTTCCCAGCTCTGAGGCTGCAGAGCGTTGCCTGTGTCCCTATTCCCCATTCCCACCTCCTCCATACCTGCAATGCACATGCTTGTCACATGCCTAACGGATGGTCACGTTCCATTTTGGAGGGTCCCCCCTAAGCTTACCGGCTGGTCCAGTTTTGGGTAACGTTACTGGTGGAGAATGTGGGCAGCTTAGTGAAGGATATGACCCAAAGTAGGGGTCCCCTGGTGTCCTGGAGAGAGAAGCCAGGCAGCCTTCCATTGTATGATTATTATTGTAGGAGCCGCAGTGATCTGGGTGCTCTGTATAACGTGTATGCTCAAAGGGTCTGTTACACTCCACTCCCTCCCTCCTCGTCTTCCCTCCCTCTCCCTTCTGGGGTGCTTGTGGGATGAATGGGTTGCCTGAGCAGCTGGAAGATCAGTCAAGCTCCCAGGCAGACAAGGTGCCTGGGACTCTAATTGGACAGCGCTCACACCCAACGCATGGACCCGGCCCGAGGTGGAGTGTTGACAACCAGACCCGGCCAAGTCATCTCTAGTCACCGGCCATGAGGAGCAGGTCCTCTAAAGCAGTGTTCCCCAACCTTTGTAATACCGCGGACCGGTCACCGCGGACCGGTGAATGCTTGCGGCCCGGGGGGGGGGGGGGGGGTGGTTCCTACTACTTTGAACATCAACCCCAATTAATTTTTTACCTCGGCACAGCGGAGGCTTGTATGTCTGCCGAAAAGCCGCGGAATGCAACAGCCGATATACGGTCCGCCGAAAACAGCTGAGTGTCCGGTGGCGCTGCTCCTGCTGATGGCGATGCGGAAGTGCGGAACGGTAACAATTGGGGACCACTGCTCTAAAGAGGAAGGGGCCATGTGCTCGGTACAAGCTTGTACCTCTCGTCTGGACCGCCTGGCCAGGGGTTCGCTGTGTTGCCTTCCATCGCGCCTCGGGAAGACTCACCTTCATCGCCACGTCCATCGCTGCTCTGGGGGACACATATCTTGAAGGATCCTGACATCTCCAGTGCGGTGCCTGTCCTGGGAGCGCAAGTATGTGAGTGGGAGTGGGACACCCCCACCCCTTTCTTTGGAGCTGAGCTATCAGTGTAATAAACGTGCTGCTTTCTGTTCAGTTCTGGGTAACACTTACAAGAACAGATTTAAAAATTGTATTAAGATGATGTTTAAAAAAAAGTGAATGACCCGGAGTTTAAGCACAGAAGTTCCTGGTTCACAGGGAATAATGTTCAGATTATCAAGGGTGCGAAGTTCGGTGTAAGATCGGATGGCGTAAGGAATATCCCTGATGGGGGGTAAAAGGTTCATGGGTATTACGAGACCCCGTAACACTTTCAACTGTTCTCCTCTGTTCCCATTATATTAACAAACCCATCTGGCCAGGCAGAAGCAACACACACGGTGTGTTTGTCCCTTGGTCACACATACCTGCCCCTGGACACTTCCACTGCTTGCATCCGACGAAGTGGGTATTAGCCCACGAAAGCTTATGCTTCAATACTTTATAGTTAGTCTTTAAGGTGCCACAGGACTCTTTGTTACATATTGATAGGAAATAGAAGAATATCAAAAAGGTCAACCCCCAAATTCTCTCTCAGGATGACAAAGAGGCCCATGTACTAACACTGGGGGGAACATGGAGTGTGAGCAGAGGGGGGTGCAGCTGGGAAGCACTGCAGCCCCCAATGGAAGGGGGACCCCACCCAGTCACGGTCCTGGGAAGGGCCAGCCCACGGGCCCCAGTGAGACTCTTTCGTTCAGTGCCGGGGCAGGTGAAGCCGCCTGGGCTAAGTGCTGCTTTCCCTCAATCCGGCAGCGAAAACCGGAAGTAACTCCATCCCCACCAGCTGTCTGTGGGCGTAGCTGGGAGAGGGAAGGGCCCCGGGAACACAGGCAGTGACCATAACCTCACTCCTCGATGGGTCCCGAGATGACCAGGGCATTACTGGCCGGGGAGATCCGTGGTGTTTCGCTTCCCTTGCCCAGACGAGTGCCAGTGAGCAGCAGCAACCCGAACTCCACAGACTCTTGCTGGGCCGCCTGCCGCAGGGCCTGCATGTCATGAGCAGCTCAGCACACGCGGATGTGGGCGTACACCGGCCCGTGTCGGCCCCACGTGCCGTCAGCCACGGCCACTGGGGCCAGGGCATCGCGGCGTTTGTTCTGGAGGTTCGAGAAAGGAGCCTTTGTTCTCCAGGCGCGGGTTGCATGGAGACACGCAGGGAGAGATTAAAATTAAATGAGGAGCAAAAGAGAGAGACATTTGAGAAGCACTCGGACCTCCTGGCACGGCTGGCGTCTCCCCAGCAGGGAAGGTGGGAATTTTCCACTCCGTGTTATGAGCAGGGATCTACAAGTGCCCAAGAACAGCCCCCGGGTTCCTCCGAAGCCAGCACAGCTCTGCCTGGGACCCATCCCCGCCCCGGCCAGGTTCCAATTGTTACCGTGACCTCGGGTCTGGATCCGGGCCCCATTGTACAGACTTGTAAGAGAGCCGTGGTCCCCGCCGGGGAGAGTTCCCCCCGACACACAGGACCTTGAGGGGGGGTGAAGCAGGCAAACCCCAGGTGGGAGTGGGTTGGAAGAAGAACAACACAGTCAGGTTTGCAAGCAAAGCTCCCCCCCCTCCCATTTTATATGCAAGGTTTACTCACCCTAACCCCAGATGGAGCTTTTAAACTGCAACTCAGCTTGGGTAGGACATGTGATGAATTTGGAAGCTGGGAGCAGCACAACCTTTGGGGCAGGGAGAGTGTTTAGAAACAGGCAGGGGGATTAAGCTAACAGTCGACATGTCAGTAAATCACCTACTACAAGACAGGCCCAACACAGACAGCAACAGAACGCCACTGGCCATCACCAACAGCCCCCAACTAAAACCTCTCCAGAGCATCATCAAGGATCTACAGCCTATCCTGAAGGACCATCCCTCACTCCCACAGACCTTGGAAGGCAGGCCAGTCCTCACTTACGGACAGCCCCCCCAGTCTGAAGCAAATAATCCCCAGCAACTACACACCACACAACAAAAACACTAACCCAGGAACCAATCCCGGTAACAAACCCTAGTGCCATCTCTGTCCCCATATCTACTCTAGAGACACCATCAGAGGACCCAACCACATCAGCCACACCATCAGGGACTCGTTCACCTGCACATTTACTAATGTGATTTATGCCATCATGTGCCAGCAATGCCCCTCTGCCAGGTACATTGGTCAAACTGGACAGTCTATACGTAAAAGAATAAACGGACACAAATCTGACATCAGGAATTAGAACATTCAAAAACCCGTAGGAGAACACTTCAGTCTCCCTGGTCACTCAATAACAGAACTAAAAGTGACAATTCTTCAACAAAAACACTTCAAAACCAGACTCCAACGTGAAACTGCAGAACTGGAATTAATTTACAAACTGTATACCATCACATTAGGCCTGAATAAAGACTGGGAGTGGTTGTGTCATTATAAAACCTAATTTACCTCAAACTAATTTCCCGCTCCTGTTGCTCTCACCTTGTCAATATCTGAAATGGAATCCGAGAGGTAGCTGTGTTAGTCTGGAATTGCAGAAGTGACAGAGTCCTGTGGTACCTTAAAAACTAACCAAAGTATTGAAGCATGAGCTTTTGTGGGCTAATACCCACTTCGTCGGATACATGCAGAGGAAGTATACAGGGGCAGGTATAAATAAGCAAGAACCAGGTTAGCGATAACAAGGTTAGTCCAATCAGGCTGAACCAGCTTGTTATCTCTAGTCAGGGAAATCTGAAATTGGCCACTCTCATTACCATTTCAACAGTTATTTTTCCTCCCTTGGTATCCTGCCGTTAAGTGAATGGTCTCATTAGACTGACCTCACACCTGGTAAGGCAACTCCCATGCTTTCACATATTTATACCTGCTCCTGTATTTTCCACTCCATGCATCTGATGAAGTGGATTCTAGCCCAGAAAAGCTTATGCCCAAATAAAGTGTTAGTCTCTAAGGTGACACAAGGCCTCCTCCTTGTTCTTGTCATTAAAATCAATTAAGAATCGGAAGATGATCCTGAAAGCATTGGCAGGCACTCTGTTAAAAGATAGGAAACAAAGGGTAGGGATATGTGGTGAGAATAGAGAGAGGTAAATAGTGGTGTCCCCCAGGGGTCTGTACTGGGCCCTGTCCTATTTAACATATCCATCAATGATCTGGAGAAAGGGGTTAACTGTGAGGTGGCAAAATTTGCAGATGATACAAAACTACAGAAGATAGTTAAGTCCCAGGCAGACCGTGAAGAGCTACAAAAGGATCTAACAAAACTTGGTGATGGCAACAAAATGGCAGCTGAAATTCAGTGTTGATAAATGCAAAGTAATGCACATTGGTAAACATAATCCCAACTCTAGAACTCCTGGGGGAATTCTGCACCCGTGTGGGGGTGCAACCTTCTGCAGAATTCTTGGTTCCCCCACAGAAAAAGGGGGCAAAGAAATCTGTGGGGAATGCAGGCCCCTTCCCTGGCAGTCTGGGTGCATCTGCCAGGAGTAGCCGGCAGCAGAGAGCAGATCACGGCGGGGGGTGATGATGGAGGCTGGGCGGGTGGGCGTCTGTGGAGAGACATTAAGGCGAGGGGTCTGGACATGTGCCTGTGTGCGAACCAGTGAGAGACTTAGGGCTTGTCTACACTGGCACTTTACAGCGCTGCAACGTTCTCGCCCAGCGGTGTGAAAAAACACACCCCTGAGCGCAGCAAATGTCAGCGCTGTAAAGTAGACAGTGCCCAGTGCTGGGAGCAACGCCCCTCATGGAGGTGGGTTTTGTAGGGCGCTGGGAGAGCTCTGCCACAACTACACAACCCACTGGTGTGTAGTTCAGCTGCAAAGCAGGGACTGTCCAGCCTGCTACTGTTTCCATTATCAGTGAATTGTTCCCATTAAGGCTCCTTTACCTTGCCAGAGTGGTGTAAAGGTAACAAAGAGTTTGTTACCGCTGCTATTCCAGACTAACACGGCTCCCTCTCTGATTCTTGAGTGGTGTAAAGAAGCCTTATTGTAAATGACAGTAACAGAATCCTCAGCTAGAAGGTCTCGGAGCTTTCTGGCTCCTTTTTCCTGTGCCGAGAGGCAGGAGAGGGTTAGGTGACAGCTGGGGTCTATTTTACTTCCCATCAATAAAAATGCAGAACAATCATTAGCAAAACTGTCTGACTCTCACATGTGAAAGGCTGAACAATTTAAATCAACATTCTACTTAACAGAACACCAAACGCCAAAATAAAAGTAATGCAATGTAAATGAGGATCAAGGAGTATGACAGGAATGCAAGGCCTTGGTTACCAAGTATTTGTAACTTAACTTTCATGTGTTTAGGGAATGCTGAAGAGTTATTGTGATTTCTTTTTCTCTTTCTAAATTACCCAAAAAAGTGAAACTGGTCTGATTATATTGCATTATTTGGACAAATAAAATATGCAGAATTTTGGTGCAAAATTTTGGATTTTTAGCACAGAATTCCCCCAGGAGAATTATAAATACAAAATGATGGGGTCTAAATTAGCTGAACCCAGCAATAAAGAGATCTTGGAGTCATTGTAGATAGTTCTCTGGAAACATCTGCTCAATCAAAAAAGTGAACAGAATATTGGGAATGTGACAGAGTAGGAATACTTTGTGTGCCTCAGTTTCCCCAATGCATTTCTTGAGCGTCTATGTGAAGGGATAAGGATGTGTAGCTGATGCAAAGCAGAGCCTCTCTGCAGGTGTCCATACCTGAAGCTGTAATCTGACTCCAAGTGGGGGAGGGAGGTCAGCTGACCTGGCTGAGCCAGGGGGAGGAGGGGCTGGAGAGAGTGACTTTCAGTTTTGGGAGTCTGAAGCTGGCTGGGGAGAAGGGAGGCAGGCCCAGACAGGGTCTGGCCTCCCTGTGCCCCCAAAATGGACCCAGCGGAGGGGTCGCGTTCGCTCTACCTAGATTACATTCCTGTCATCGAATAAACCTCTGTTTTACTGGCTGGCTGAGAGTCACGTCTGACTGTGGAATTGAGGTGCAGAATCCACGGGCTCCCTCAGGACCCCGCCTGGGCGGGTTCACTGGGGGAAGCGTACGGAGGGGCAGAAGGTGCTGAATGCTCCGAGGTCAGACCCAGGAAGGTGTAAAAGGGGACCTCTAAGCTCCTATCCTTGAAGACAGGCTGTGTACGGAGAGAGGACGTTTTCCCTCGAAGTCCCAACTAGCTTCATAGGGAGCAAGTTCCAGATCATCGCCCGGGCACTCCGTGACAGGGAATCCTTAGGAAAAGGATAGATAATAAAATAGAAAATTATCATATTGCCTTGATATAAATCCATGGTACGCCCACATCTTGAATACTGTGTGCAGATGTGGTTGCCCCATCTCAAAAAAGATATACAGGAACTCCTCACTTAACATTGTAGTGATGTTCCTGAAAAATGCGACTTTAAGTGAAATGATGTTAAGCGAATCCAATTTCCCCATAAGAATTAATGTAAACGAGGGGGGTAGGTTCCAGGGAAATTTTTTTCACCAGACAAAAGACTATATTATATTGTCACTAGCGAAAATACCCGGCGTTGCTTGGGTCCGTTGGAGGGGGGAGGGGGCAGAGAGCAAACCTGACACCCCCACCTCACCCCCCCCGACCAAACCCAACACCCCCACCTCACTTACCCCTCGACCAACCCCGACTCACATTTTCACCCCCCCACCCAAACCTAACACCCCCACGTCACCCCCCTACCAACCCCAACACCCTCTGACCAACACCCACACCTCACCCCCTGTAGACCAAACTTGACACACCCACCTCACTTTCCCCCCACAACCAAACCCGACACCCCTACCTACCACCACAAACAAACCCAACACCCACACCTCACTTACCCCTTGACCAACCCCGACCCCCCACCTTACCCCCCCACCAAATCCAACACCCCCTGACCAACCCTAACACCCACCCCTCACCCCTCACCCACCCTGACACCTTCCCACCCCCCCAGACCAAACCCAACACCCCCGGCTCACTTACCCCCCGACCAAACCCGACACCCCCACCTCACCCCCCGACCAAACCCGACACCCCCACCTCACCCCCCGACCAAACCCGACACCCCTACCTCACTTACCCTCCGACCAAACCCAACTCGGGTCCGTCAGAGGTGGGGAGGGGGCAGAGAGCTGAGCGAGTGCGGGGTCCGTTGGAGGGGGGAGGGGGCAGAGAGCTGAGCAAATGCAGGGTCCGTTGGAGGGGGGTATTATGACATCATAACTATGTCACAGAGAACAGCAGCTGCCCAGCTGATGTGATTGGCCTTTAAATAATTTCACCCCTGGGGGGCGTCAGAGGTGAGATTTGAAAAATTTTTGACTCTTACCCTGATTAGGACCCTAAGACCTATAACTGTACCAAATTTAAAGTCTCTAGCTCAAACGGTGTGGAAGGAGTAAGTGAACGTACATACATGCATACATACACGCATGCACCATTTGACTTTTATATATATAGATGGAGTGCCCGGGCGGTGGTCTGGAACTTGCTCCCCTATGAAGCCAGTTAGGATTTTGGGGGAAGTGTTCCCTCTCTGTACACAGCCTGTTTCCAAGGCTAGGAGCTTCATGGATACCCACTTCAACCTTCCTGGGTCTGACCTCGGAGCATTCAGTCCCTTCTGCCCCTCCGTGCGCTTCCTGCAGCGAACCCGCCTGGGCGGGGTCCTGGGGGAGCCCGTGGATTCTGCACCCCAAATCCACAGTCAGACGTGATTCTCAGCCAGCCAGTAAAACAGAGGTTTATTCGATGACAGGAACATAATCTAGGTAGAACGAACGCGACACCTCCGCTGGGTCCATTTTGGGGGCCCAAGTGCCAGGAAGAGCTTGGCTGCAGCTCCTTGCCAGCCCCTAGCCACAACCAGACTGCAATTCACTCTCTCCAGCCCCTCCTCCCCCCTCTCACCAGGCCAGGTCGCCTGACCTCCCTCCAACAGGTTCAGTCGGCCTCTTTGTTATTCAACACTTCCAGCCAATGCCTTTCAGAGAGGGGGGAAGGGCAGGCCCCAAGACAGCGTATGTTGTCTCTCTGCTTTGCAACAAGAAATGCATAGGGCAGGCATGTCCAAAGTCCGGCCCGGGGGCCAATTGAGGCCCGTGTTCTAATTTTCACTGGCCCGCAGACTCTTTTCTAAAATCAATAATATGCGGCCCGCCAGCACTGTCGCCAACCAGTGCGCGGAGCCTCAGCCGAAGGAGGGGGGGGGGGGTCAGTAAGAGGCGAGCGGGGGGGGGGAGAAGAGCGGAGGCGGAGCCGGGGGAGAAGAGCGGAGGCAGAGCCGGGTCCGGGGCACGAGGCGAGCGGAGGCGGAGCCGGGGGAGAAGAGCGGAGGCGGAGCCGGGGCCGGGGCATGAGGCGAGCGGAGGCGGAGCCGGGGGAGAAGAGCGGAGCCGGGGCCGGGGCCGGGGCCGGGGCACGAGGCGAGGCGGAGCCGGGGGAGAAGAGCGGAGGCGGAGCCGGGGCCGGGGCACCAGGCGAGGCGAGGCAAGGGAGAAGAGCGGAGTCGGGGCCGGGGCAGGAGGCAAGGCAAGGCAAGCCGGGGGAGGGGGGGGAGTGAGAGCACGGCCGGAGCGGGGGGAGGAGAGCGCGGCCAGAGCGCGGGGGGGGGGGAGGGAAGGAGAGCGCGGCCGGAGCGGGGGGGGGGGGGTCCGGCCCTCACACATCTTCACCTTCCCAAATCTGGCCCTCTTTCCAAAAAGTTTGGACACCCCTGGCATAGGGGAAACTGAGGCAAACACCCAGTATTCCTACTCCGTCAAATATATATATTCATTAACATGTAACCCTTCTGCCCATCAGAGTTGGCAGCAACAGGGCTGGGTTCAGTATCCAGGGGTTCCATTCTAAGGACACAATACAAAACCGGCTCGAGCCCCCACCCAGTGACCTGGGACAACAATAAAGCACCCTTCTGGGTGCCTCTAAGAGGCAATACTTCCCCTCTCGCAAGCACAGAGTCTGAGTGTACCAAAACCCTTTTAATGACAGAGAGAAACACTGTGGCATATTATTGGGTAAATACCACAAACAAAAGTCAGAAACCAAACCATGAACCAGAATCCCCCCCACACACACACACCCACCAATGGGCAGTGTCCTTTCCCTTGGGTTCTTGAGTCCCACAAGCCCCAAAGTCCCCCAAAGTCCAACAGCCCCAGCAGAGTTCAAAAGTTCACAGCAGAGTTGTACCTCCCCACCGAGGTGGAGGGGGGGGAGGTTATGGGGCACCTTACGTGGTCAGAGGCCGACTGCCCCACCTCTCCAGTTGTGCTGCAGTCCTCACCATGGGCCGTTGGTCAGAGGCCGACTGCCCCGCCTCTCCAGTCGTGCTGGTCGCTCCGCTAGCCGCCCTGCTAGCCGACACAGGAACTGCTCTGTCAGCGGCTCGACTCTGCTCTGCCAGCTGTCTCAGGAACTGCTCCACTAGCCAACACAGGAACTGCTCTGCCAGCTGTCTCAGGAACTGGTCCACTAGCCGGCACAGGAACTGCTGTGCCAGCTGTCTCAGGAACTGGTCCACTAGCCGGCACAGGAACTGCTCTGCTTAGGGCCCCCCACTTAAGATAAAGCTCAGTGATTTTTCAGCTCTTCAGTGATTTCAGCTCATAGTGGGAGGGCCTTAGTGCAGAGGCACCACCAGACCCAAAACAACTTCATCTCAGTGGGCTGAAGTTAGACTCCTAATAGAAACAAAAGTCAGCTCTAACATTCCACAGGGAGGGAGGGAGGGGGGGAGGGGGGGAGGAGGGGGGGGGGGGGGGGGGGGGGGGGGGGGGGCTCACCACAAGGTATAGAAGCCTATCCATAGCCTCTCTCAATTCAATGGGTTTTGGAACCCCTGTCCCTTGTCTAGTGAGCGCTACCCAGCTGATGGCGAGTCCCTCCAGCATGCCAAAGGCCAAATACATGTCCCAACCCCTCATTCACATAAACAGGTCAATCAAAATCTTATCATTCTTGCCCCAATACTACAGAAACTGGGGGTCCCACAGTAGCCAAAGTGACCATCTGGGCTGTTAGAGTGCAGGCTAGCTGCGGTGGGTGTGTCTAAGCAAATAAGGTGTTATTTTCCAAAAGTCACTGCAATTCCTGCAACTCACCACCGGATGTCACCCATCCCGACACTGCTTACATCCAATTTGATACTGGTACACAGTAATGTTGATTATTGTGAAGATTGGTTGAGAAGGAGGAGTCAGAGGGTGGGATATTTCTCAGGGAATGCCTTACTGCTAAATCAGGGGTGGGGAACCTCCGGCCTCCGGGCCGTATACGGCCCGCCAAGTCATTTGGTCCAAATCTCCGCCGTAGAGATGGCCTGACCAACGTGGCGGTGGGAGCAGACCAGCGACAGGCCGTAGTCCCCCTTGTCGCAGACAGAGTGGCATGGCGGGAGCGGTGAGGCAGCGGCAGTGGGCGTGGCTGAGGGGAAAGGGGCGGCGGCACCTTCCCCCTCGCAGCAGGCTGGGCGCGGCTGAGGGGAAGGCGGCGGCGTCTCCCCCCTCGCAGCAGGCTGGACGCGGTGGCGGCAGCGGGCGCGGCTGAGGGGAAGGCGGTGGCGGCGCCTTCCCCCTCGCATAAGGCCGGGCTCGGGGAGCCAGTGGGCTGCGGGCGGACGGAGGGCGGTGGCCTGCGCGCCGCAAGTGAGCGGGCGCGGGCAGAAGACGTGCCGCAGCCGCCGGCCAGGTACGCACGTGGCTCTGCTCTGAGCGAAGGGGTCGGGAAGCGCCAGAGGGAGCCGCCGGTGAAGGGGGAGCCAGGCTGGGCAGGGGGGGCAGGAGACTAGGCTGCATGGGGTGGGGGAGTGACCGGTGAAGGGGGGGGAGGCCAGGCTGGATGGGGAGGGGTGGGGAGGAGGTTAGGTTTGGTGGCATGGGCTGCGCCAGGCAGGGGTGGGGGAGGGAACGCAGTTAGATTGGGGGGAGGCTGGGCGGGGGTAAAGCAAGATCACCCCCTACACCCAGGCTGACAGCGGGAGCTGACTGGGGCAGGTGGCAGGACCCCCCGGTTGGCAAGGGGTCAGTGGGGGAAACCCCAAAGCAGTGCAGGGCTAAGCACTCCACTTGCCACTGCTTTGGGGTTTCCCCCACTGGCCCCTTGCCAGCTGGGGTCTCAGCTCCCGTTGCCAGCCTGGGCTTCGGGGGGGGGGGGGGAGCGGCCCACAAAGGACATTATAAATGTCCAAATGGCCCTTGGCACAAAAAGGTTCCCCACCCCTGTGCTAAATGATGAACTGAACCCTCAAGGGTTAATTCTCATGCTATACAAGGCAGCAGGAAAGGAGGGAGGGCAGACAAAGACAGAGACACACAGAGTGAGTGAGTGAGTGAGTGTGAGTGTGAGTGTGAGTGATAGATATATACAGATATTCTCCTTTAAGTATTGTGATAGAGGAAGGTCAGGGAGCTGTGGCAGAGTGCTTGAGGGGAGATATATCAACTCAAGGTTCATTAGGGCGTGGCTCCCTGTAGACTAGGGAAACAGGCAGCAGGCTAATTGGAGCACCTGCTGTCAATTAGGACCTTAATAAAAACCCCTGCCTCAGGCAGACAGGTGTGGGAGTTTGGAAAGAGTTTGGAGGCGTTGGAGCGGAGAGCAGTTTGGAGGCGTTGGAGCGGAGAGCAGTTTGGAGGCGTTGGAGCGGAGAGCAGTTTGGAGGAGTTGGAGCGGTGAGCTAAGAAAGACCCAGACCCTAAGTAAAGGAACACCTGGCTTGTGCAGAGAGAGGGCAGGAAGCCCCCACAAGCTGAAGAGTAGGAGAGGGAAGTAGCCCAGGGGAAGGAGTAGCTAATCCCAGTGGTTTACCGCTATCCTCAGGGCCCCTGGGCTGGGACCCGGAGTAGAGGGCGGGCCCGGGTCCCTCCCTCTCCACTTCTCCCCTCTAGGATACTAGTGGGACAGTTAAGACCCTGTTCAGGGGCAAGAAATAGGCTCCCTGAATTCCCCACAAGAAGAGAAAGCGCAGGACCCATCAATATAGTGGCAGTAATTTGTCACACGATGCAGACTCTTAAGTACACTGCCTTGTTAATTAGATCAGCTTGCAGAGACCAGCTGCTGCCAGCCAGATTCCTCCATCATGTGTCCCCCCTGCTCTATGGAAGATGGGATAAGCAGGGTGCAGGAGCAGGGGGGAAGAGGGATACCCTGACATTAGCCTCCCTCTTCCTCCACTGCTCCCCACCCCCAGCACAGCAAGCAGGAGTCTTGGGGAGCAGCTCCAAGGCAGAGGGCAGGAGCAGCACATGACAGTGGTGGGAGGGACACTGAACTGCCAGGAATTGAACTGCTGGGCAGCTGCTGCATAGGGAACTTAAGGAAGCTGATAGGGCGGCTGTCAGTCCACCCTGGTTCTAAGCTCCCACCAGCTAGCTGCAATGGGCTGCTCTTCCTGCAAGCAGTGGACAGAGCAAGCTTCCAAACGATGTTAGATGGGAGCATTGCACAACTGCTAGCTTTAAGTGAGGAGTTCCTGTATTGGATTTGGAAAAGGCACTGAGAAGGGAATACACATTCCGTATGAGGATAGATTAAAAAGATTGGGACTTTTCAGCTTGGAAAAGAGATGACTAAGGCCTGGTCTACAGTACACAATTATGTCAAATTAAAACTCAGTCTGTCCACACAGCCAACCGTGTTTTGTCAACTTAAAGGGCTCTTCAAATCGATTTCTATACTTCTCCCCAGCAAGGGGAGTAGTAGTAAAATTGACATTGCTTGTTCAAATTTGGGGTACTGTGGAGGCAAATCAACGGTATTTGCCTCTGGGAGCTATCCCAGAATGCTCCATTGTGACCTCTCTAGACAGCACTTTCAACTTTCCAGTTTTGGGCCCCACACTACAAGAAGGATGTGGATAAATTGGAAAGAGTCCAGAGGAAGGCAACAAAAACGATGAGGGGGCTGGAGCGCATGACTTATGAGGAGAGGCTGAGAGAACTGGGATTGTTTAGTCTACAGAAAAGACTGAGGGGAGATTTGATAGCTGCTTTCAACTACCTGAAAGGGGGATCTAAAGAGGATGGATCTAGACCAGGGGTCTCCAAACTACGGCCCACGGGCCAGATGCGGCCCGCGAGGCCCTCTCATCCGGCCCGCGGCAGGGGTCGGGAACCAGTCGCGGGGCCGGGACGCGCCGCGTGCTCCGCCGCCGCCGCCGGCTGGGACGCGCCGCGTGCTCCGCTGCCACCGTCAGCCGCGGGACCGGGACGCGCCGCGTGCTCCGCTGCCGCCGCCGGCCGGGACGCGCCGCGTGCTCCGCTGCCGCCGCCGGCCAGGGACGGCTCAGAGCTGGGGCCGGGACGCGCCGCACCGCCACCCAGTTACAGGCAGCGAAACAAGGAGCCACCCACTGCCAGGTGGCGAAACGGTCTGTGGGGAGAGACCGGGTTGAGCGGGTCAGTTTGGGGGGGAAGAGACCGGGTTGAGCGGGTCAGTTGGGGGGGGGGGGAAGAGACCGGGTTGAGCGGGTCAGTTGGGGGGGGGGGGGGTTGGAGGAAAGGAGGTTTTGGGGGGAGAGACCTGGCTGGGTGGGTCAGTTGGGGGTTGGAGGAAAGGAGGCTTGGGGGGAGAGACCTGGCTGGGTGGGTCATTTGGGGGGGGTTGGAGGAAAGGAGGTTTGGGGGGGAGAGACCTGGCTGGGTGGGTCATTTGGGGGGGGGTTGGAGGAAAGGAGGTTTTGGGGGGAGAGACCTGGCTGGGTGGGTCAGTTGGGGGGTGGGGGGGTTGGAGGAAAGGAGGTTTTGGGGGGAGAGACCTGGCTGGGTGGGTCAGTTGGGGGTTGGAGGAAAGGAGGTTTGGGGGGGAGAGACCTGGCTGGGTGGGTCAGTTGGGGGGTTGATGTGTAGTGTTCATGTGTAGTGAACAGGTGTTCATGTGTAGTGTTCATGTGTAGTGTTCATGTGTTCATGTGTAGTGTTCATGTGTAGTGTTCATGTGTAGTGAACAGGTGTTCATGTGTAGTGTTCATGTGTAGTGAACAGGTGTTCATGTGTAGTGTTCATGTGTAGTGTTCATGTGTAGTGTATCAATGTGTTATTAAATAATAACTGAATAAAATAATATTAAATAAATAATTAAAAACAACAT
Organism: Sternotherus odoratus; assembly: GCA_032164245.1. Lineage (NCBI taxonomy): Eukaryota > Metazoa > Chordata > Testudines > Kinosternidae > Sternotherus > Sternotherus odoratus. The sequence goes on along the minus strand of JAVMKO010000018.1, from coordinate 17,431,405 downwards.
CCATGTTTTGATTCTTTTTTATTTGGACCTCGAGTGTGTTGTCGGCCCCCGAACTGCTATTTGATAGTTAATGCGGCCCTCGGGCTGAAAAGTTTGGAGACCCCTGATCTAGACTGTTCTCAGTGGTAGCAGATGACTGAACAAGGAATAATGGTCTCAAGTTGCAGTGGGGGAGGTTTAGGTTGGATATTAGGAAAACCTTTTTCCCTAGGAGGGTGGTGAAGCACTGGAATTGGTTACCTAGGGAGGTGGTGGAATCTCCTTCCTTAGAGGTTTTTAAGGTCAGGAATGACAAAGCCCTGGCTGGGATGATTTAGTTGGAGATTGGTCCTGATTTGAGCAGGGGGTTGGACTAGATGATCTCCTGAGGTCCCTTCCAACCCTGATATTCTAGGATCTCCCAGCGGGGTGGCACTGCTTCCTATGGTATTAACTTAGATGGACTGTAGGGGCTGTGACATAGCCCAGCCCCTGTCCGGGGTTTGGTGTACATGGGCCTCAGCCTGTTTTGTACCATGACAAATATCATTGACCAGCCTTTTAACCTGCCATTAAAGACAACGAAGGAAAACCAGAGCGGACATGTAAAGGGGTCAATGGGGTTATTTTAGAGCCCCCCTTGTTCCCTTTCCCCGGAGAGAGGTTTTAGAAGGAAAGCCCCCTTGGCTGACAGACTCTGCGATGCTGAAGAGCTGGTGATGACTGTCCTTTGGGGGGAAGAGAAGCGCTCAGCGGAGATGGGCTGGGCTGTTGTTAAAGTCGATCTTGTGTCATCCCAGGTGGTGTTTGGGATCCAGCTGGAGCCAGTAGAGGCGGCGATGTCGTCTGGTTCCTCTCGCTGGCCCGCTCTGCTCAGGACATCTCTCAGGAGCAGGATAACAAAGATATTGGAGGCACCTAACTCCCATTGATTTAAATGGAGGCTACGCGCCTAAATCTCTTTGGGGATGAGGGCCTAGGTTCCTAAGTGACTTAGGCCCTTTTGAAATATTTCCCCTCCGGTCTCATTGGGGGATGCGCGCCCGGCCGGCCAGTGACTGAGCGCGGCTCTGCGCCGGGCCGTGCGCTGCGCGGGGCCCGCGGGCGGGCTGGCGGGGCGATGCTGCCGTGGCGGCGGAGCCGCGGCAGCCCAGCAAGCCGCAGGGCTACGCGGTGAGGCTGCGCCGCGCCGCGCTCGGCTTGCTGGCCCGCGCCTGCCCCGAGCGCGCGCTGCCCCGCGCCTGCCCCGAGCACGCGCTGCCCCGCGTGGGCAGCATGTTCCGCTCCAAGCGGCGCATGGCGCACGTCAAACGAGCCCCCCTTTACGGAGCCTCGCACCCCCCCTGGGGGGCGCGCCCCACTATTTGAGAAACACTGAGATAACCCCAAGCTTGCACTGGCCGTTCTGTGCCATATTGTACTGCAGACTCGTGTCGAATTTGGCTGCACCCTGAGTCACCTTTCCAAGCTGGAAATAAGCCACGTGACTCCACCCGAGACACCCAAATACACATCTGGGTCTCCACAGGGGCTGTGCTGTGATCCGCGGGGTCCCACCAGAGCTGCATGTAGCCGGTAGCAAGTGCATTCCTTACACCAGCCGCTTCTCTTCCCCAGCCAGCCTTTGCAACAGCCTGATGTCAAGAATCAGAGAGGTAGCCGTGTTAGTCTGGAATAGCAGAGGAAACAAAGTCCTGTGGCACCTTAAAGACTAACTATAAAGTTTTGAAGCATAAGCTTTCGAGGGCTAATACACACTTCGTCGGATGCAAGCAGTGGTTGCATGACCATTGAATAATATCCCTTCTGGTTTCTGTACTCGGCGGCCTCGTAGTCCGGTGCCAGGATAGGGATATGAGTCCCATCTATAGCCCCACCACAGTTAGGGAATCCCATGGCGGCAAAGCCATCTATTGTAGCTTGCAGGTTTCCGAGGTTTATAACCCGGTGTAGCAGCTGATCGACGATTGCCCTGCTTACTTGCATCACAGCAAAGCCCACCCCAAACTGATTCGCGACTGACCGATAGCTGTCTGGCGTTGCAAGCTTCCAGAGGGCTATCGCCACTCGCTTCTCAACTATAAGGGCCGCTCTCATTTTGGTATTCCTGCGCCGGAGGGCCGGGGACAGCAAGTCACAAAGTTCCATGAATGTGCCCTTTCGCATGCGGAAGTTTCTGAGTCACTGGGAGTCATCCCAGACCCGCAGCACTATGCGATCCCACCAGTCCGTGCTTGTTTCCCTGGCCCAGAATCGGCGTTCGATGGCATGAGCCTGCCCCATTGCCACCAAATTTGACAGATTGTCAGTCGCCCTACTTCCAAAAACGGCAGTGCCCCTGTCGTCCCTGCTGTGCACGTCCTTGTCCATCTCCTCCTCACTGTCGTCGGGTTCCAGAAAGCGCAGTTGTCCCCAGATCGCATTCCTCTGCAGACGGTTCAGCATGAAATCCGCAACCGTGATCGAGGTCTTCACAATGGCCATTACTGTTTCCGTGGTGTCAGTGGGCTCCATGCTTGCAGTGCTATGGCGTTAGCGCGGCGCGGAGAAAGGGCGCAAATTATGGGATGCCTATCCACAGTGCACCGCTCGTAATGGGGGTCGGCGGCGCGGAAAAAGGGCGCGATATTTGGAAATGCCTACCCATAGTGCAGCACTCGAAATGGTGCCTGCTGGGGGATCCGGGAACTGTAGGATAGGTACCCACAGTGCAACGCTCGTTATGTCGACGCTTGCAAAAGTTGTGCGGACAGACACTGTCGACTTGCTGTGCTTTGCTGTGCTTAGTGAAGACACACAAAATCGACTGCATACAGTCTGCTTCACAAAATCGAATTAAAGGAAATCGACCTACTGCTGTAGTGAAGACATACCCCTAGGAAAAGCAATTCCTCCCACCTCAGGGAGTCCTGGGGCTGAGTGACAGCCGCACACGGAGCTCAGTGGCAGTGCTCAGGGGTCACTGGGTGCAGAGCTCAGCCTTCAGCCAGCTGGATTCAACACAGCAAAACAGTCCCATGAGGCGGCTCCCTGCACAGCTGCTTGGTGCAGGGAGCTCCTTTTTGTGCAAGGGGATTCGGTTCAGGACGTCCTTTGCCCACTAACACCACGTTAGCAAGAGATCGGATTCTCGGGAGCTGAGATCATCCCAGCCGCCTCTGAAAGCGGCCGTGCGGTACGGTCAGCATTGCCTGATGAGCAAACCCAGTGACCCCGCTGAACAAACACATGTTCCCTACGCTGAAAGAAATGCCAGCTCGGGACATTCCTCACCAGGAACACGGGTTCGTCATCATGATTTGTATGTGCTCTCCCCCGGCACTGCTAGGCCAAGACATTTGCTGCAGGTTAACACTGGGCTCTTCCTAGGTGTCCCTTTTGTACAGGGTCCCAGCTCAGGCCAATTCCGAATAGATCATTAATAATCCCAGCAGCTGGTTCACATCGTTGTTTATCTCCGCCAAAGACTCCCTATAGCGCCTTAGAGCCAGGTTCCTATATTGTGCCTATCGACAGGGCACCTCCCATTATATTACCGTGTGTTCATGTCTCCCCGGAGACCTGCAGGCCCTCGCTGAGGTCAGGCTCTAGCATGCTAAGTGCTGTACAAGCATAGAGGGAGAGCACCCCAGACAGACAGACACACACAGGAACCAGTCTGCAGGGCTGGAACTAGAACCCAAATCACTGCCTCAGCCCAGAGTTTTAACCACCAGGCTGCCCTGCCTCCCCGCTGGTGGAGTGTAAACTCCTTTCTCTTGTGCTTGCCGCGTGATGAATTGTTCGCCTCAAGGCCCCATGCTAACACTGCGGCAGTTCTCAGCAACAGCGCCTGCCTCGGTGCTCTGGGTCCTAGGGTCCCAGAGGTCTAGCGCCTTGTGCCAAACGCTACCACTGCGAGTCGTCAATGAGATGGCAATGTCAGCTCAAACATCAAAGAGAGATTGGAGCTAAAAGCCAGGGCTAAAGCAAGAGGCTGAAAGGCTGGGCTGAGGGGTTAATAATTAACCCTGGGTGGCAAGTCCTCCCTGCTGCCAAACCCCACAATAGCAAGCTGCAGGACTGCCCCTGTCGATCAAATCCCTCGCTGCAGATCTGACCTGGATGAACACGACCGCCCTTGCTGGGAAGCAGCTGGGCAGGTGCTGGACCGACTCAGGGGCGTTCTGAGCTGACTCCTCACAATGCGTCTCCTAGGCATGCTGCTCCTGGCACGTGCCCCTCCTCTGTTCTTCACTTCCTACCCCGACAAGCCCTGGTGTCCCACAGCTGCTGACTGGGCAGTCTGCAGCATGAGGAAATTAGGGACATCATTTGGCAAGGTCAAAGGTGAAAGGGCAGCACCTGTGGGTTCAGGCAGTGCACACTGTGCAGAGCCACTTGGCCGCCCCTGCGCCTAGGACCCGGACATGGCAGCCGCTTCTGAGAGCTGCACAAAGCCAGAGCAGGGAGGACACCAGAGGTCTCTCCCACACCCAAACTCCCTCCTGAAGCCTGCACCCCGTCCCACACCCCAACCCCAGTCCTGAGCACTCTCCCGCACCCAAATTCCCTCATGGAGCCTGAACCCCATCCTGTACCCCAAACCCTGGCCCCACTCCAGAGCCCACACCTGCAGCTGGAGCCCCACCCCCCTGCCCAGCCCAGTGAAATTGAGTGAGGGCGAGGGACGGCGGGACGGGGGATGGAGTGGGGGGAGGGGCTCAGAGAAGGGGTGGGTGAGGCAAGCGACAGGGGACTGGGCAAGGGTGTGTGGTGTTGTGCCATTAGAAAGTTGACACCCCTACCACAGGGGTTCCTGTGCCCCACCCCCAACGTGCCCCTCCCCTCGAGGTATCAGGGGCCATCGCCACAGTCCTGATCCCCCCCGAGTCCTTCCTGGCCTGAGCCAGGCTCTGAACAGGCGCAGCTGGGTGGCCCTGCTCTGTTTCTCCTCTTGGGGCAAGCTGGGGCCCCTTCTCCCTGGCTTGCTGCCCCCTATCTTCAGGCAGGCTGGGGCCTATCCCAGCTGCCAGCCCTGGGGTGGTGGGGGGGAGGCAGCATAGAGCCCTTGGCTGGACCCCACAGAGACACTGTAGCAGGCGGTGACCCACCCCGCAGCGCCTCCTGCTGGTCGTCCAAGGAATTAGCTCCTTCCAGCGTCCAGAGCCCCCTCTGCAGGCCCATGTCCCGCTTGTCACTGGCCCCATGTCCCTCCCTGGACCCTGGTGCCCTCTTCCCTGGGGTGCTGCACCCCTGCAGTCCCCCACAGTCTCAGGGTCTCCCCTCCCTGGGGAACTCCCACCCCCACCTTGCCTCAGTCTAGGCAACTGCCAGTCACCACTTACCCTGTTCACTGGGACAGATTGCAGTATCATTGCCACTCATCACTGGCAAGGGGGTTTGGCCTGCTGCCTCTGTAGCCATGGGCTGCCCCCCGCAACCTCAGTACCCCTTGTATGGCCTTCAGGGCCGGTGACAGAAATTTGGGGGCCCCCTACTCTGATCGTTTGGGGGCCCCCCAGCCCAGCTGGCACTTCCCCCCTGTCACGTTACTGGAATAGTTTGGTACCATATAGATCATTGGGGTGCCGAGTGTTATGTGAAGGGGTCATAACAGGTGTCTATGACCATATGTGTGTATCTAGTTGGGAACTGAAGTTGTGGATATTGGATGGAGGGTGCCTGTACTTCAAGCTTAGGCTTGGCTCCTGTGAAAGCTCAGACACGCTGGTGCTAACTCGAGCCCATTAGGGGGCCATCAACTGCACAGTGAACTGTGTCCACACCCGAGGAGAGGAGCCTCCCCAGGAATGGGACATGCCTGGGCAAAAACTGAATCATTGAGAGTCTGGTAATTGGACCATGTGGCTGGGAACCGTCAGTTTGCAGGCAGACTCTGCATAAGGAGGAGGAGGGTCTTCGCCCACAGGAGGAAGTCTATAAAGCCTAGAAGAACATCCCCCATTTTGTCTTTACCTTCAGCCTGCAGCCTGTCTTGCTTCCAGCTCTGAATGGACTTTGCTACACAGGTGAACTCTGAACTAAGGTGCTGACCCATCCCAAAAAGGGGATGCTTTCTAAAGACTTTGATTTGAACCTGCAGTTTATTCTACCTTTGCTGCAAGCCTAAACCAAGAGATGTGCCATTACTGCATGTAATTGATTTCTTTTAACCATTCTTAACCCTCACCTATACCTTTTTCCTTGTATAATAAACCTTTAGATTTTAGATTCTAAAGGATTGGCAACAGCGTGATTTGTGGTAAGATCTGATTTGTATATTGACCTGGGTCTGGGGCCTGATTCTTTGGAATTGGGGAGAACCGTTTTCTTTATTTGGGGGATTGGTTTTCATAACCATTGATCCCCAGGACAGGTGGCTGCTGGTGGTGATATTGGGAAGCTGGAGTGTCTAAGGGAATTGCTTGTGTGACTTGTGGTTAGCCAGTGGGGTGAAACCAAAGTCTTTTCTGTTTGGCTGGTTTGGTGCCTTAGTGTGGAAAAACCCCAGCTTTGGGCTGTAGTTGCCCCTTTGGAAGCAATCTGTCCTGATCTGACACTCACAGTTGGATCCCACCAGGAACAGCACCGTCACACCTCCCCCCCCCCCCCCCCCAGCTGACAGCGGCTGGGGGCCCCCCAGCCCAGCCGGGGCCCCCCCCAGCCCAGACGGCGCTCCCCACCCAGCTGACAGCGGCTGGCAGCAGCGTGAGCCCGGGAGCAGCGCGAGCCGCCCTTGCTGGCCCCCGCCTCCCCCGGCACACTTTCTCCCCCGGACTGCGCTGCGGCCGCCAGCTGGGCTCACTGCTCCTGCCGGGGACACGCGCGCTCGTCCGGAGGGAGCCGCGCCGCCTCTCCGCCCCTTCCCCGCTCTCCAGGCCCGGCGACAAGGGGGGACGACTACGGGTACAGCTGTGTACCGGGGCCCCCCTAAAGTCCAGGGCCTGGTACAGCTTTACCCGTAGTACCCCCCTGTCGCCGGCCCTGTGGGCCTTCCCCTAGGCCCTGCAGTCTGGGGGTTTCCAGGCCAGAGCTCCCCCAGCTCCTTTAGCCTTGCCCCAGCCCTTCTCCACTCTATGTAACTTGTCAAGCTCCCCAGCAGCCAGGCCTGTCTACCTCTGTAGCCAGAGGAAACCGCCTTCTTCTGTCAGGCCCCTGCTTCTCAGCCTTCTTATAAGGGCCTGCTGGTCTGTTTGGGGCCTGGCCCCCAGCTGAGCCTGCCTCCCAGTCAGCCCAGCATTGCCCCCAGCCACAGCCCTTCCCAGGGCTGTTTTAACCCTTCTTCTGCAGGAGTGGGGCAGCTACAGACGCGCATCAGGCAGCTGCTGCCGAAGCCATTTTGTGGTTGTTCTTTGGGCGCCATCTGCCGGCGAACAGGTCACTTGGTCTCACTAGGTCTCAACTGGGGGCCACCGTTTCCAGGGACAGGGAATAACTGTGGGTGTCTGCTGGCCAATGCCTTTTTCGGGGTGACTCTGTGAGCAGCTGGAGGAGCTGGACTCCCTTGGATACAACAGCAGACTGACTTCCCCACCAGGCCTTCGCCTTAGAAATACAGATAGGCGTTCGGAGGGGCGGCGAGTAGTGTGGGCCCATGGTGCCCGGGCTGCATGAATAGTCAGGGCCTGGGGGCCCAACTCCACCAATGTTCAGGGACGGGGTCTCTGCCTCCCAGCCCCTCCTGCTGCCCCCGAGCGATTTAAAAGGGCCCAGGGTCCCCCAGCCATCACGATACCCCTGGCAGTGCAGTGGGACTGCCCCCATGACCTTGGGAGCGCTGTGACGTGGGCAGTGTAGTCGCTTTACCGCTGGGGGAGAGCTCTCCCGGCGATAAAAATAACCACCTCCGACGAGGGGCGGGAGCCGGGCTCCCAGCGATCATGCGCTGTCTCTACTGGGGCTTTTCAGCGCTAAAACTTTTGTCGCTCAGGGGGATGTTTTTTCACACCCCGGAATGACTAAAGTTTTAGCACTGAAAGTGGCGGTGTAGACACAGCCTAAGGTGGCTTCCTGCCCCCGACTCCGCGTCCCTGCAGCCCTAGGGGCGAGTGTGTGTCTGTCTCCATGTGCGGCCGGGCGATGGTCTGGAACCGCTCCCTAGGAAACCAGACCGGACTCCGGGTGAAGGGCCCCTTCTCCGTACACAGCCTGTTTCCAAGGCCAGGAGCTTCAGGGGTCCCCACTTCCACCTTCCTGGGTCTGACCTCGGAGCATTCAGCATCTTCTGCCCCCCCGTGTGCTTCCCCCAGCGAGCCCGCCTGGGTGGGGTTCTGAGGGAGCCCATGGGTTCTGCACCCCAAATCCACAGTCAAACGTGACTCTCAGCCAGCCAGTAAAACAGGTTTATTTGATTACTTCTATCTGGTCTAACACAGACCATGCAGCGAGCGTGCGCCCTCAGCTGGATCCATCTTGGGGGCCAGAGAACGAGGTAGCTCCTCTGCCCTTCCCAGCTAGACCCAGACTGACTCCCCAAACCCCCTCCAGCCCCTCCTCTTCCTCCCTTTGTTCGTTTTCCCCGGCTGGAGGTATCCTGGGGTCAGATTACAGCATCATGGATGCACACCTTGAGAGGGGAGGGCGTCGCCTCCCTGCTTCCAGTGTCAGCCCCTATTCCTTAAGAAATGCAAAGGGGAAACCGAGGCACACACACACAGTACTCCCACTTCGCCACACCCTCCCGGAGCCCAACCTCCCCACACACACCCAAACTCCCTCCCAGAGACCAACCTCCCCCCACACATCCAAACTCCCTCCCAGAGGCCAACCCCTCACCACTCCCACACCCCAACTCCCTCCCAGAGCCCAACCTCCCCCCACACATCCAAACTCCCTTCCAGGGTCCAACCTCTCCCCCCCCACATCCAAACTCCCTCCCAGAGCCCAACCTCCCCCCACACATCCAAACTCCCTCCCAGAGCCCAACCTCCCCCCACACATCCAAACTCCCTTCCAGGGCCCAACCTCCCCCCCCCCCACATCCAAACTCCCTTCCAGGGCCCAACCTCCCCCCCCCCCCCACATCCAAACTCCCTCCCAGAGCCCAACCTCCCCCCACACATCCAAACTCCCTTCCAGGGCCCAACTTCCCAGGGCCCCCTCCCACACCCAAACTCTCTCCCAGAGTCTGACCCCTCACCCCTCCTGCACCAAAACTCCCTCCCAGAGCCTTAGGCGGGGGTAGGGAGGTGGACTTGGATCCATTCTGGGCACCAAGAAAAAGTATCAACCTGCTGCCTCCGTTTGTAATGGCCGGGGAACTGCATGGTCAATTGCCGGATGCAGCATCTCTTGCAATGTCTAGCCAGGCTTCTGTGCAGGGCTGGGGAGGAGCTGGTGGTCATGGTACATGTGCCAATGACATAAGAAAAAGTAGCAGAGTGGTCCTGGAGGCCAAATGTAGGCTGCTAGGTAAGAGATTCAAGTCCAGAACCTCCATGGGAGTATTCTCTGAACTGTTTCCAGTTCCATGCACAGGGCCAGTTAGACAGGCAGAGGTGCAGGGTCTCAATGTGTGGATGAGAGGATGGTGTAGGGTGAAGGGGGTTAGGTTTATTGGGAGATTAGATTATTGGCAGAGGAGGAGCCTGTACAGGAAGGATGGGCTCCACCAAAACCAACACGGAACCAGGTGGCTGGCATGTAAAATTAAGCAGTTCATTGTAGCAGGGTGCTGGTGCAAAAGCACCTAATTAGCCCCTGCCCAGTCAGCTCCAATCAGGGGACATAGATTGGGGTGGATGGAAAAGGCCTGATACCGGCCTGAGGATTGGCAGCACTTGCTGGCCTGACAAGCGGGGGGCTATAAAGGCTGGGAGGGAGCCAGGAAGAAGCCAGTCAGTCAGGGAGGGAGGGGAGTGGAGACCTCCTAGCTGAAGGCCGACTCTGCCTGTAAAGGAGGTGACTTGTGGGGGGAATAACCTTAAGTAAATAAAGACACACAATCCTGAGGCCTCTCTGAGCCTGATAGGGGCAGCAAGCGGGCCCCAGGAAGAGGGGCAGGTCGTGAACCCTGTTACAGTCATAGAGGAGTTTTTAAATGAAGTGTTAGGGGGAAAGTGAAAGGTGCAAAGGAGCACCATGGGAAAGAAACTCTGGAAGAATTCCACCACGATTTCAACAGCTTCCACCCCACCATTAACCTCAGCCTGGACCAGTCTACACAAGAGGTCCACTTCCTGGACACCACGGTACAAATAAGTAACGGTCACATAAACACCACTCTATACCAAAAACCCACCGACCGCTTTGCCTACCTTCATGCCTCCAGCTTCCATCCCAGACACACTACACGCTCCATTGTCTACAGCCAAGCACTGAGGTACAACCGCATTTGCTCCAACCCCTCAGACAGAGACCAATACCTACAAGATCTTCACCAAACTTTCTTAAAACTGCAATACCCACATGAGGAAGTAAGGAAACAGATAAACAGGGCCAAACATGTACCCAGAAGCCTTCTGCTGCAAGACAAACCCAAGAAAGAAACCAATAGAACACCACTGGCCATCACCTACAGTCCTCAGTTAAAACCTCTCCAACACATCATCAGTGATCTACAACCCATCCTGGACAATGATCCCTCACTTTCACAGGCCTTGGGAGGAAGGCCAGTCCTTTCCCAAAGACAACCTGCCAACCTGAAGCATATTCTCACCAGCAACAGAACACCGCACCATAATAACTCTAACTCAGGAACCAATCCATACACCAAACCTCGATGCCAACTCTGCCCACATAACTACACCAGCAACACCATCACAGGACCTAACCAGATCAGCCACACCATCACTGGTTCATTCACCTGCACATCTACCAATATAATATATGCCATCATGTGCCAGCAATTCCCCTCTGCTATGTACATCGGCCAAACTGGACAATACCTACGTAAAAGGATAATCAGATATTAGGAATGGCAATATAGAAAAGCCTGTCCTAGGAGAACACTTTAACCTGCTTGGGCATACAATTGCAGACCTCAAAACAACCATCCTGCAGCAAAAAAACCTTCAAAACCAGACTTCAAAGAGAAACTGCTGAGCTCCAGTTTATCTGCAAATTCGACACTCTTAGGTGTGGTCTTAACATTAGTTGTGAATGGCTCACCAATTACAAAAGCAGTTTCTCCTCTCTGGGTGTTCACACCTCCAGATCACCTGCTGGAAGTGGGCTTCACCACCCCCACTGATTAAATTAACCTTGCTTTCTTGCCTGCATATTTATGCCTGCCTCTGCAGATTTCCACAACATTCAACTGATGAAGTGGGTCTTAACCCACGAAAGCTCATGATCCCTAAAATCTGTTAGTCTATAACAGGGGTCTCCAAACTTTTCAGCCCGAGGGCCGCATTAACTATCAAATAGCAGTTCGGGGGCCGACAACACACTCGAGGTCCAAATAAAAAAGAATCAAAACATGGATGTTGTTTTTAATTATTTATTTAATATTAATAGGGTCTCAGAGGGTCTCGGGGGGCGAAGAACAGGGGGGAGTTTGTGCGAGTCCCAGGGGGAGCGGGGGGGTGGATAGGGGTCAGAGCAGATGGGGTTGGATGGGGGTGGGGTCCCGGGGGTGATTAGGGGGAGGGGGTGTCAGGGGCAAAGGAGCAGCGGGGTTTAGATGGGGGGGTGAGGTCTTGGGGGGGTTAGGGGGTATCTGGAGAGAACCCCCCAAGGACCCCCGCCCAACCGCCCCAGGACCCTCCCTAGGACCCCCGCCCAGCCCCCCTCCCACAAGAAACCCCCCAGGACCCCCACCCAGCCCCCCCTAGGACCCCTGCCCAGCCCCCCTGGACCCCCTCCCCCAAGAACCCCCCAGGACCCCCGCCCAGCCCCCCCGGATCCCCTCCCCCAAGAACCCCCCAGGACCCCCGCCCAGCCCCCCCGGGCCCCCTCCCCCAAGAACCCACCAGGACCCCCGCCCAGCCCCCCTCCCACAAGAAACCCCCAGGACCCCCGCCCAACGGCCCCAGGACCCCCGCCCAGCCCCCCTGGACCTCCTCCCCCAAGAACCCCTCAGGACCCCCACCCAGCCCCCCTCCCACAAGAACCCCCCAGGACCCCCGCCCAGCCCCAAGAACCCCCCAGGACCCCTTCTGAACCCCCCCCCCCGACCCTCACCTCCCCAGTCCTAGCCCCGTCCCCCGGCCCGGTGCCTCGCGCCCATTGGCTCCCGGTGCTGCCCGTCCGCGTCAGGGCGCGTCCCGATTGGTTCACCGCGCCCGGCGGGAGGGAACGCGGAAGCCGGCGCGAGACAGAGAAGGGGGCGCGTGGGTTCCGCGGTCCTCCGGGGCATCGAGGCGGCCGGCTAGAGCGGCCCGGCCCTCCCGCCCGGCACCATGGAGACGCTGCGAGGGCGAGAGCGGGAGCCCGAGCGACGGGCGCGCGCAGGGCCAGGCGGAAGTGACGCCGCTACCGGAAGTGCGGTAGACAAAAAGATCTCCACGGGCCGGATGAGAGGGCCTCGCGGGCCGCATCCGGCCCGCGGGCCGTAGTTTGGAGACCCCTGGTCTATAAGGTGCTACAAGACTCTTTGTGGCTTTTGCAGATCCAGACTAAGATGGCTACACCTCTGATACTAGACACCCTTTAGGGGAGGATCTATGAATGGGGATTCTCAGTATCCTAGTAAGGAGGAGCAGGGCCGGCGACAGAAATTTTGGGGCCCCCTACTGTGAGCGTTTGGGGGCCCCCCTCAGCGTTTGGGGCCCCCCTCAGTGTTTGGGGCCCCCCCTCAGCGTTTGAGGGCCCCCCATCTCCCCCTCCCCCTCCCCCCACGCAAAGGGCTGGAGCCCCCTCGCAAAGGGCTGGAGCCCCGTCCCCCCACCCCCACCCCGTGCAAAGGGCTGGCCCGGCTTTTTCACGTGGGCGGGGGAGTCGCATGCAGCCGGGGAGCGGGAGCGGCGCGCCCGGCCACTCAGCTGAAGCCGCCGGCATGAAGGGTAGCAGGAAGCTACCAGGAAGCGGATCGCGGCGCCGGACACAGCCGCGGAAAGAGCGGCCAGCGTGGATAACCAAGGGTAGAGCTGTACCGGTCTCCCGACTTCAGGGGGCCCCCCCTGAAGTCGGGGGCCCGGTACAGCTCTACCCGTTGTACCACCCTGTCGCTGGCCCTGAGGAGAGGGTTAAAATAATGATAGGATCTGATGAGAAACAATCAAATGAAAGAGTCCCATTCAATTACATCCTGTAATGGCAGACAGCTGAAAAGCAGGACTGGCCTTACCATGAGGTGAACTGAGGCGGCCGCCTCAGGTGCCAGACTGGGGGGGGAGCACTAGGACCCAGAATGTAGAAAATGGTGTCTGGTGCGTGTGTATCCTCTCTGCTCTAGGTGCACAGAGCTGGGGGAGTGCTGGGCTGGAGGGAGGAGGACACAAGAGATATAACAGCAGGCAGGGTGTGACGGTTCTGCCCGTGGGAACCAGCTGAGGTCACTCAATTAGGGTGAGCTGCAAATAGAGCCGGGCAAACAAACCCCAAAAGCTGGTGGAGATTCCAATACTTAGATTTACCAGCCAGCCCAGAACAGCTTCTATAGCACCGCACTGGTCACCAAGACATCCAAATCACGCCACTCCCCTTAAAGTGCCCAGCCTCCGGCCTCCATTCAGACACACCTGTCAGGTATGATGCTGATTACTGAGAATCTTAACAGGTTCAAGAATAGCAGCCATGTTAGTCTGTATCCGTAAAGATTTGATTAAATCCATTAAAGATTTGATGGTTTCAGTTTTGAAACAGAAAAACTTCCAAAACAGACTCCAACGAGAAACTGAGGAACTGGAATTAATTTTCAAATTGGATACAATTAACCAGGGGCTTAATAGGACTTGCAAATGGTTTGCTCATTACAGTAATTGATTGCATTTCCTGAGTTAATTTCCCTGACACAGAAATTCATTTCAAAAAGGGTTTTTTTTTCTCCTACTGATAATGACCCATCTACATTTAACAGCCCTCTTAGAATTGATATGCTAATATACAATTTTTTTTCTTTTCTTTCTTTCTGTGTGTATAAATGCATCTTACTTCTGTTCCATTCTATGCATCCGATGAAGTGGGCTATAGCCCACGAAAGCTTATGCTGAAATAAACTGGTTAGTCTCTAAGGTGCTACAAGTATTCCTCGCTTTCTTTGAGAATCTTACTTCATGGGATAAAAGAAAAGGTTCTCCTGATCCCAAAGTGCCACGCCCCAGATCCAGGTCAAATGATAACTTACATCTTACCCAAAATACACACGTAGTCAATTCTTGTTAACTAAGCTCAAATGTATTAAGAAAGAAAAGAGAGAGTGCTGGTTAAGAGATCAATATACACACTAGGAGCTTCACAGGTACCCGCTTCAACCTTCCTGGGTCTGACCTCGGAGCATTCAGCACCTTCTGCCCCTCCGTGCGCTTCCCCCAGCGAACCCACCCGGGTGGGGTCCTGGGGGAGCCCGTGGATTCTGCACCCCAACTCCACAGTCAGACGTGACTCTCAGCCAAGCAGTAAAACAGAGGTTTATTAGATGACCGGTACCTGGTCTAACCCAGACCATACAGCAAACGTAACCCCTCAGCTGGATCCATTTTGGGGGCCAGAGAGCCAGATAGCTCCTCTGCCTTCCCTGCCTGACTCCAGCTAGCTTCAGACTCAAAACTCCTCTCTCTAGCCACAACCCTGCTTCCCTTTTGTCTTTCCTTCCCCAGGCAGGTCAGGTGACCTCCCTTCCCCCCTGGGGTCAAGTTACAGCTTCAGGTATGGCCACCTTCACACAAAAGCCAGAGGAACAGAGCATTTCTACTCCGTCACACACTTAGGTAAGGCAAGGTGGGTGTGAAACACATCCAGGCTGGACTCCTGGGCTCAATTGTGTTCTATGGCCCGCACAGCCTGGGTGGGTCAATGACAGCCCAGCATGTAGAGCAGAGCAGAATTGGACCCCCTAGGGGTATGGGAAGGGCTTCGAAGAACTGTTTCAAAGCTACAGGATGCCAGAGCAGAGCATGAAATCCCAGAAGAAAGAATTCCTCGATTTAAACAACCTTCCCTCCCCCAACTGCAGAGAGCCCTGGGGTTATTGGCACTGCATTAGGGGACCCCCTGCCCCCCAAGAAATACGCCCACAAGGAGATTTCTCCAATAGTTTTATTATCTGTCCAGGGAGGTTTCTCCAAGCTGTGACTCCGTCAGCTTCTCACGGGTGATTAGCGATGGTCTGAAAGAAAAGCAAACCAAAGTAGATCAGGGCAGGGCACAAACTGCAGCAGGAATCGTATCCTCGGGGATGCTGAAGCCCTTTGCACGTGATGCCCCTGAGTGGCTCGAACCTGGGACCTCGGGGGCGTAACTAACCCAGCAACCTCTAGTACCGGAGCTAAAAAAGCCGCTTCCCTTAGCCACGGCTAAAGCTGGCTCAACAGCCTCCACCATTAGGCCAGCAGCCCCAACCTTTTACTGAGACAACCCCTCAACCATGCCCAGCTCTCCAGCCCTGTCCCCCTCCTCAGCCCTTCAGCCTCCTGCTCCCCTTTCTCTCCCCAGCCCCCCAGTCCTGCAGACCCCACCGACCCCCTGCAGCCAGGCCGCAAATCTCTGCCCAGCTGTGACTGCTGCCCAGGCCTCCTCTCCCGTCCCTGCGCAGCTGCCACCCCAAGGAAGTGGCCAGAGCCGGCACGCGGATGTCAACAGCCTCTCCCCAGCTGGCAGGTGCCTCAGAGGTGCTTCGTCCATACTGCTGCTGCCGCCCAGGGGCCTGGACCCTTCCTAAGACCCCTGGGAAGGACCCGCCCTTTGGGGTGGGGGGTGTCCAATGCCACAGCACATGGGCCTGGCTCACACTCCCCACTACATGCCAGAGGTTACCCAGGTCCAAGCCCTTGCCCGACACAATCTGCCCTTCTCACCACACTCCAGCAAGGAAGGGGAAAATGGTTGCCCCCCAAATCATCTGCTAGGGACCCTGAGGCCCCAAAGACCCAGGCCTGCTCTCAGTGATGCCGGTTTGACACTGTACAGTTCATCTGGGCCAGTTTGTGCTCCGAATTACACGGGTGTGAATCCGGAGTCACGAGGAAGGGGCTCACTGTTTCAGTGGAAGGGGAGCCTGGGCCCGGACTCCAGAGGAACTCTGTAGATTGACTCTGGGAGTCGGGAGATCCACATCCAGCCCCGAGGGGTTGACGTGAGTCAGCCAGAGCTGGGCTTGCAGCGCAGCAATTCCTGCTTGCAGGTGCATGCTCAGCCACTAGGCCATGCTGCCTCCCTCTCCCTCCCCCCAAACACCTCCCTCTGCCTGTCTGGAGCCCCGCTTCACTGCAGGAGAGCACTCACAGCTAGGCCAGGATTGTGTCTCAACCCATCCCTGGAGCCGGAGGGGTGCTGCAGGCCCCGAGCATCCTGCTTGTGGCTCTGGGCCATGTGCCCCAAATGTCGGCTCCCAGCAGACTCCCGGGTCATCCCAGGTGTGTGAGTGGAGAAGCACATCCGAGCTAGCTGGCCTCTGAGACCCGCTCTTCCAGGCACCAGATCTTACCGAAAGCCCTTTGCAGGCCAGACTCAGCTCTTTCTTCTGCTCTGCAGTGACATGAGCTGAGTTCCCAGCTGCCGGAAGAGGTGAGGCACCAGGGGGACCACAGGTGACTCCCACGCGCCGAGCCCCCGCCCCCCGGCTCAGCACTGCGTGTGGGGGAGCCGGCTGTGATCTCGGCTTGGAGCCCCAGGAGGCCACCACTCTCAAGGGGCCTGCGCAGGACTCAAATTCTGTTCAAGGAGACAGCCCCCAAACATTGTCCCCCTGGGCCCCCATCCTGTCCATTGACTCTGGGTGACCTCCCAGAACCCCCTGCCTGGCCATTTGATCCTCCCCAGCAGAAGAGCCCCCTCCCGCTGCCCGCGCGGTAACCTGGCTGGGGCTCACCTCTGCGATCCAGTCGTCGAAGGCAGAGACGCGGGTGAAGACGGTGGGTTTCTTTAAGGCGTTGCAGCCAAGGGAAGAGACAAAGCTGGCAATGCCATGCACCTGCCATCTCCCGTCCGAGGCCTGGCAGTTAAGGGGGCCACCCGAGTCACCCTGAAAGAGAGCCAGCCCCCATGAGGGAGGGCGTCAGGTCTCCCATCCCTCCCTCGCTGGGCTAGAGCCGGGAGGCTCCAGCTGTGGCCCGGCTCTGGGGGCGAAGTCCAGCAGGTCACTGGGGCTGTCACTGCAGGGAGGCCTCACCAGGGCCCGTGAACTCTCCCACCCAGACCTGGCTGTGACATGGTCAGGCTGGGAGGAGGAAACATTCCCGGGAGTCCGGCCTCAGCCCTTCTCTGAGCCTCTGCTGCTGGTCCTGGGAGCGAACACAGACCAGGCGTTGTGGCAGCCTGGCAGGAACGTCTGAGCAGGAGTCAGGGAGGTGCTGTGTTGGTCTTTAAGGTGCCAGGACTCTGTCGCTTGAGTTACCGGCGCCCGGCGGGTGAATCCAGAGCTCTTCACTCAGATGCTCCGATTCACCCAAAGCCAATTTCCAGCCCGACATTCGTATCATTTACAAGTCACAGGGCACTGGTGTGACAGTCTCACTGCTCCAGCTTCTCCTCCCTGCCTGGCTGATGTGGGACTAACCAGTGTTACAGTCGGTCTGTGCTCTGCTGGCAGTGCCAAGGGCCCGTCTGTGTCCGGATGGAACAGCTACAGCCCAAGCTGCAGGCACCAGCCGATTCCCGGGAGAAATCACGCTCACCGTTCAGAACTGCTGAGCGGAGAAACGTGGATAAATCCTCCCCGGCCCGGCCCCTGCACCGCTCTTCTAAGGGGCTTTGCCCGGGGGGAAGGGCCGCGAGCCGGGCACCCGCCTGCCAAAGGGAAGCAGCTGGGTGCCCAGCTCCCTGGAGGTGGGTTTCTGCCCATCCCAAGGGGCGGCTCCTTGGTGGGTGCAGTGACACGAGCGACCCAGCCTGTGACCCCCAGTAACAGCGAGTCCCCCCTGTATGTTGGACTCGGGGGTGCAGGGAGGTAGTCGACAGATCGCCTGCGCGCGCCTGCACTGCACCAGGCTTTCCTGCCTCCCTCTCGCCCCGGACTCACGTTGCAGCCCGATCGGATGTCCCCGCCGGCGCAGACCATGCTCTCCCTGATGCCGCTGCCCCACCAGTCAGCCTGGGTGCAATGCGCGTGGTCCACCACCGGGAGCAGCGCCTGCTGCAGCTTGTCAGGGAGGGACCCGGCCGCTGCAAAGGGAAGAGGCACCCTTACCCAGGGACGCCACCCCCGAGTCCCGGGTTCAAGTCCCGCCTCTCCTGTCTCGTTCGGGGCCCGATCCCATGCAGCGCTGAGCACCCCTGGGAGCTGCTGAGCACCTTCAGCTCCAGTGGAGCTGGGAGCACTCAGCACCTTGCAGGGGAAGGCCTGGGGTGATGTTTGGCTCCTGCTGCTCCTGACATTCCCACAGAACTGGTGATGAGCTGGGGAACCCGTCACCCCTTCCTCCCTCCCGGGTACCAGTCAGGGCTCCCTGCTGTCCCAGCTGCTTGCTGGAGGGGCAGATGCCCTTAGGGGAAAGGGCACCGCGTGTGTCCCGGAATAACTAGTTCCAGCGAGGCACGTTGCCAGCCTCAGCAGCTGCCGCGCCCCCCCCCCCCCCCCCCCAGGCCAGGACATGGGCAAGGGGCAATGCATGGGGGAGAAACCCTGAGTTGCCCAGGCAGCTTTTCATTGCTGGCGCCAGGATCTCTCAGTGCTAGCGAGAAGGGAACCCAGCCAGAGGGACAAGTCACTCGTTGCCTCCCTCCAAGCCGCTCCCCAGGCACGTACTGGAGAGGCGCCCCCAGCCGGTGACGTAGCAGGGGTGGCTGTTGGGCAGGATCTCGCCTGCGGGCGGGAGGCAGCCCAGCTGCACCGTGTCGCTGAGCTTGGCGCTCCGGGACAGCTTGAGCAGGGCAATGTCATTGCTGCAAGAGAAGGAGGCAGAGCTTGGGGGTCTGGCCGTGGAGCCGTCCGCCCCTGGGCCGAGCGAGACACCAAGGGTGTCACAGGACGGCAGCTGGTACAGGCTCAGGCTCAGTCTAGTTCTCCAGGGGGCAGATGTCCACAGCATGACAGACCCCCCCTTACGGGCCAGAGAGCCTGGTGACTGCACTCAAGGTGTCCCCCCAGGGGAGGGAGGGGCCCATGGGGGGCTGTTCTCCTGCCCATGGATTGAAGACATCACTGCCCAGGGCTAAAAACCTGCCGCTTGCACCACGAGGGACAATATGTCCCTGGCACAGAGCTTGGCAGAGAGCCCGGGAGCCCGCAGCCCTGCTCACCGTCACTGTCCCTTCCTTTGTGCTGAGCGGGATGTCGCGTCACAGCCCTGCCCTGAAGGTTGCTGCCCACAGAGAGGTTGGGGGTGGGCTCCTGAAGAGCAGTTACGGTGGGGGGGGGTCCTCAGGAGAGGGTGGTCAGGGGACAAGGAGCAGGGGGGCTTAGGCGGTGGGGCGGTTAGAGGGTGGGAAGTGGGAGGGGGTCAGATGGTGGAGGGGCCAGGCTGTTTCGGGAGGCCCTCTGTACAATTTTACAACCTCGATCTGGCCCTTGGGCCAAAACATTTGCCCACCCCTGGTGTAAACAGACTGTTCCCCATCTGCCCCTGCCCTCCCTGGGAGCCCCGCGGCAGCTCAGAAGTTAGGCGGGCACGGCTGGCACTCGCCTGCATTGCCTACCCGCAGCCCACGCAGTTGGACTTCCAGAGAGGGTGAACGAAGAGGTCCTCCGGATTCACTGGGATGCGCTGCTCAGGGCCCTCTTCCACGCTCCTGTCGTACTCCCCCAGCACCACCTCGTAGGTGCGGGACGAACTGGAAGGGAACCCCCGAGAGCCTGTGAGGGGACGGCCCGGGGATCGCAGTGCGGTGCCCCCTCGGGCTCGGGGGGGGGGGTTGAGTCGCCCACATCACCCTACTCCCTGCCTCAGCCGCTAGCCCCCAGCAGCGGCCCAACACCCCAGCTGGCTCGGCCTGGCCTGGGGGGACTCTGGCCCAGACAGCCCCCGGTGCAGGGTCGCAAACACAGGCTGCAGCCATGGCCCCGTCTCCCCCTCCCCACGTGGTGAGGTTGCAGGCTGCAGCACCAGAGGTGCCCCCGGAGGCTCCGGCTCCAGGCTCCAGCAGCTCCGAGTTACCCTTCAGCAAACTGCGTCAGCCCCCCGCATGCTGGATGGGGAGGGCGGGGTGTCCCTCTCTGTCCCCCCCCCCATCCCTGCTGCCTCCCTCCATGGCTTGCTGGGCTGCGCCGGCGGGCATAGGGGAGGGAAGGGGAGGGCTGGCTCCAGCGCCCGTGCATACAGCAGCCGGGCTGCGGCGACGCCACCCTGCTCAGGTTACACCGACCCTCCAACAGTCTCTTGTCACCAGGCCGCGGGGCAGAGCGGGTGTAGGGCAGGATTCTGCTCTGTGGAGGAATGTGCTACCGGTAGCACTTATCACTACACAGGACCGGCTCTAGGGTTTTACCGCCCCAAGCACGTGCTTTGCTGGTGCCTAGAGCTGACCCTGGTAGGGATCCCGCCCCCCCTCCCCCGTACCCCCCATGGCAGAGGTGGGGGACGTGGCCCAGGCTGCAGAGTTCTCTCCATCTGGGGCTCTCCTCTGCAGCCAAGGGTCAGGCTGGAGCCAAGGGTCCGGCTGGAGCCAAGGGTCAGGCTGGAGTCAGGACCAGGGCGCTGTGGCTCCTGCCCCCAGACCCTGCACTACGTTCTAGGCACTGGGAAGAGGGGGAGGCTTACGAGATGCAGTGCGCAGCCGTCATGACCCATGTGGGTGTGATGAGGGTCCCGCCGCAGGTGTGGGAGAAGGCACCGGACCTCTCGTACTGCAGGGAGATCTGCCAGGAGACAAGACAGAGCGGTGGGGACCTGCTGCGGAGCTCCAGGGCTCTGAACAGTGGGAGCTCTTGGGTCAGCCCCAGTAACGTCCCGTGGAACCACCATGGACACAGCCAGAGTCCCTGGCCCATTGGAGAGCTAGCATGGCCTGGCCCGGCCGGGGAGTCAGGGTGCTCTCTGGGGCTGTGGTTACACGGAGGCTGCTCGGTGAGTTACCAGGGTCCCGGCTCGCGCAGCACCCGAGGGCAGCGGCACGGAGGGGCTGACCCACGCGGACTGTCACTCAGAAATGCCCTGGGAGTCAAGGGGAGCAGCTGGTCTCTGGCTCCCAGCTCCCACTCCCCCACCCCCACCCCCTGGCAGAGCTCTGCTCGTGGGCATCAGGGGGCTCTTTGGGGCAGACTCTGCCACAGGGCTGCTGCCCCTTCCCAGTGCATTTCCCTGAGCCATGGGTGGGACCTGGGCCCAGAGACAGAACTGGATCGACTCTTCAGAGAGAGAAGAAATCCTGCGGCGGCAGCAAGGACTCTGCCGGGCCCTCCCCAGGCTTCTGGGCACTGGCGCCACAAGCCTGGCGCTTGGCAGGGCCCCGCTTTTCAGAGGGTGGGGCTCAGCTAGGTGTGGAGCCAGCCCCATATGTGACGCTTGTGCCAACCTGGCCTTGCGCTGCCCAGTCTGTCAGTAGGGGCCGTGGAACGCACGGGGGGTGCGGGGGGGGGGGGGAATCACAATAGGCACAAGCTGGGATCAGGATAAAACAGCTGCTAGAATTTCATGCACATCAGACGTGGGACTTGTTCTCCCAGAGGCAGACCTTAAGGTCGGGGGGGGGGGGTGTGTCTCTAGACTGCAGGGTGGGGCATTAGCCAAGGGGGAGTTTTTAGTTTTGCTTCTTCAATGCAGCCGTGAGAAGGGATGAAGAAGATGGAGTTTCCCGTCCCTTTAGCTCTCGTTCGCTCCATAACTGGGCACCTATTAAATACCTCCAGCCCCTCTGCTTAGCCTGTCCGTCGCCACAAGAGCTTGGTGTGGTCAGAGCAACGCTACAGGTCTAACCCCCCGCCCGGGGAGATTACAGCCGGGGGGGAAGTTTTTTAGTCACTGGGTGCTCCAAAATTTGGGGGTGGGAGAAATTTGTATCAACCAAAAGGTTTTTCTTTCCAGATTTTTAGGAAACCTGAACATCTGAAGAAGAAATGGGGACCGGTGCAGCCGTGTCAGGGTGAGACCATGTACCCGGGGTGGTCAAACGAAAGATTTCATTTTGCTTTTGAGTGTTTGAAAATGGTTTAATTTTTTTAATGAACCAGAAGCACTTTTGAAAATTCACTTTGAAGCGAGAACTTGACACACTGAGCTTCAAAAAGAAATATTGGGAAGGCTCCAAAAAAATTTCTATAGTTTTCTGACCAGTCAAATGCATCGAAATCGACACAAACGCGGGTAAGGCTTCGGCCAGCCCAAATCTGGATTTTTCAGTGAGGAAAAGAAATCTCTCTGAAGCCCAAGGCCCCGCGCTAGTGCAGATGGGCGATGGCATCGCGCGGTGTACAACGGGACGATTTCACTCACCTGCCAGGGCCAGCTGTACGGCACGGCGTCCTCGCCATTCACCACCCTGGTGTGGGGGGAGTAGACGGGTGTCCCACAGCCGTGGGCTGGAGGGGGAGAGCACCGTTCATTACACAGATGGCAAAGGCACCAGACTCTTCTGCTGAGCAGAGCCGGCTGGACAATGGGGAAGCAAGATGTGTGGTCTCACCCCCCTCCCACCCAGCCCTAGAGGTCCCCAGTCCTGAGATGGAGGGGCACTCCCCCGGGCCAAGCTCTCCATGGGATGGTTACCTGACCATTGTAGGCCTGCCCAGGATTTCCTCCCCTCCTGAGCCAACCCCACATTTACAAACGAGGCAGGCCCCAGGGCCCATTCCCCTGACAGCACCTTGCACATCCTCTGTGAGGTCAAGGGATGGCCGGGGGGGGGGGGGCGCTAGGCCCGGGAGGTCCAAGGAGAGTGGGGTGCGTCCTTCTCCCTTAGGGACGTGCTCTGTGCAGGGGCAGAGGAGAGTCTTCGCTCTAGCCCGTTTCTTACCTCCAGCCGCAAGCAGAACGGGGATCAGCAAACTCAGCATTTTGGTCTGAGGGACCCACGGGACCCCAGGCCCTTTAATACTCCCCTTTATCAGAGCTGCAGGGGAGGGAGGGGCCTGGCAGCCCCGGGAGCAGGTGTTGGAATATCCTGTGCCCTGGTGCAAGGTCACCCCGAGGAAACAGGCCCTGTCCTGCACCTGCCTGGCCTTGGGCCGACCGGGACGTGGCCAATCAACGGATACCCAGAGCCTCGCCGCCAGGGTGCCTGTCATTTCTCCCAGCCGGGTGCGGAATGACGTTTGTGATGTGCGTCAGGATGGAGGTGAGGTGTGACACGTAACCAATTCATGGGGTGGGGGTGGGGCCGAGGGGCTCAGGGCGGGGGCAGAGGGTTGGGTGTAGGGGGCGAGGTCTTCAGCAGGGGGGGTGGGCTCTGGGGTGGGGTTTGGGGTGCCGGCTGCCCCCGGGGCTATGGCAAGGAGAGAGGTGCCTCTCCCCACCATGGCAGCTCCGGGGCTGGGCTGGGGCCTGCGGGGAGAGGCGTCTCTCCTCACTGCAGCCCGGAGCTTAATCGGCGGCTGTGTGGCCTCGCGGCTTAGCGGGAACTGAGGTCACAGTGCTGGAGAGGGAGTGGAACCACCGCCGGCCTGGGCCCTGGCGTGGGTCCCGCGGAGCTGAGGAATAGAGCCCATCCCCCCAGTGTAGCCCCCGGCTGTGGAGAGGGGAGTAAGCAGAAGATCTGCATAGACAGACTCATAGACTTAGTCAGAAGGGACCGTTATGATCATCTGGTCTGACACCCCCCCCCCCCCGCACATAGAACCTCCCCCACCCACTCCTGCAATAAACCTCCCACCTGTGTCTGAGCTAGTGAAGTCCTACAATCATGGTTCAAAGACTTCAAGGTGCAGAGGATCCTCCAGCAAGTGACCCGTGACCCCTGCTGCAGAGAAAGGCAAAAAACCTCCAGGGCCTCTTCCATCTTCCCTGGAGGAAAATTCCTTCCTGACCCCAAATATGGCGATCAGCTGAACCCCGAGCATGTGGGTGAGACTCACCAGCCAGACACCCAGGAGAGAATTCTCGGTAGTAACTCAGATCCCAGCCCCTCCAACATCCCATCACAGGCCATGGGCAGCTTTACCGCTAAGAGCCAAAGAGCAGCTGGCCTGGCCCTGCTCTGGGGTAAGGCCTGACCCAAGTCCCATGGACATCACGGGAGACTCTGACTTCACTGGGAGCTGGAGGGCCCTTAGGGAGTGAGGGGGACAAAGGAGGCATGTGTGCAGGGGTCACTCACAGGGAATGGTGCTATGAGTCAGGGCAGGACAATGTACCTGTGGGAGGGCAGAACCCATAGGGGATGGTGTTAAGGTGCAGATGTTAAACACAGGAAATTTGGTCACACTTTCTAGGCAGGGGTTGTTAGTAGATGGCTGGTACAGGGTTACTAAAGTCTGTTATAAACACGCCCCAGGGTCCAGCAGCGTGTATTCCAGGTGGTTATAAGACAGGGTTATGGATGGTTATTGGCCAGGGTTACAAGCCAGCCACAGATCTATTGGCCTCTATAACAATCAATGAACCAGTTATTAAAATATCTGCTTAGCCTTCGTTAGTCCACAATCAGTCACTTCCAAATGGAAAGTGTGTAAAGTCGATTCACAGTCAGGGTTCTCCTGTGACCACGGAGGACTTTGTGCTGCTTCTGTGGGGCTCATTTTAACGCCTTATTGACCCAGGGTGGCTGGCCCCTTTCAGGGCAATCAAGGCCCAGTCTATCCACAACTGGCTTTGTTAAGGAGAACAAGCCCATCTCAGCCCACCTGTAAGTAATTAACTCCTGGGTGGCTGGTTGACTAAGGCGCACGGGGACCAGATAAGTGACTACGAGGGCCCAGTGCTACAGGGTGCTCTTAGCCAGAGGGGACCCCAGAGAGAGGAGAAGGTATCAGGGGATAGTCGTGTTAGTCTGGAAGTGTTTGTGCAGGTTTCTTCAGGAGGTTGATGGGTTTCCACTCCATAGGGCTGACTGCAGTGCCTTGCACGGTGTCCAGTGTCAGGGGTTAGCCGTGTTAGTCTGGACAAACAGGAAAGCTTAGGGTCCAAAACATGTTAGTCTATAAGGTGCTACAAGACTCTGAAATAAACTGGTTAGTCTCTAAGGTGCCACAAGTATTCCTCGTTTTCTTTACAAGACTCTTTGTCGCTTTTGCAGGAGAAGCTTACGACTAGCAATAATCTCATGGGCTATGATACAGCCACTGCATCATACACAGAGCCCAGGAGTAGGGCAGAGGGACTCTTGCACTTCTTGACGTGTGCATGTCGGGGGCTGCGTCACACCTTTTGCATTTAATTTCCCTGCATTAGTGTTGGATTTAGAATAAATGAGAAGGGCAGAGTGTTGATCCCCCATTCAGAGAGACACAGGGCCCCAAATTCCAGCCAGCAAGTTAAAGAAGTATGGGCTGGATGAGTGGACCATAAGGGGGATAGAAAGCTGGCTGGATCGTCGGGCTCAACGGGTAGTGATCAATGGCTCCATGTCTAATTGGCAGCAGGTATCAAGGAAGTGCCCCAAGGGTCGGTCCTGGGGCCGGTTTTATTCAATATCTTTACCAATGATTTGGTTGGGGATTGGTCCTGCTTCAAGCAGGGGGTTGGACTAGATGACCTCTAGATGTCCCTTCCAACCCTAATATTCTATGATTCTATGATCTGGAGGATGGTGTGGACTGCACCCTCAGCAAGTTTGCAGATGATATTAAACTGGGAGGAGTGGTAGATACACTGGAGGGTTGGGATAGGATACAAAAGAACCTAGACACATTAGAGGATTGGGCCAAAAGAAATTTGATGCGGTTCAACAAGGAGAAGTGCAGAGTCCTGCACTTAGGACGGAAGAATCCCATGCACTGCTACAGACTAGGGACCGAATGGCTCGGCAGCAGTTCTGCAGAAAAGGACCTAAGGATTACAGTGGATGAGAAGCTGGATATGAGTCAACAGTGTGCCCTTGTTGCCAAGAAGGCTAATGGCATTCGGAGCTGTATAAGTAGGGGCATTGCCAGCAGATCGAGGGATGTGATTGTCCCCCTCTATTCGACATTGGTGAGGCCTCATCTGGAGTACTGTGTCCAATTTTGGGGCCCACACTTCAAGAAGGATGTGGAAAAATTGGAAAGAGTCCAGAGAAGGGCAACAAAAATGATTAGGGGCCTGGAGTGCATGACTTGTGAGGAGAGGCTGAGAGAACTGGGATTGTTTAGTCTACAGAAGAGAAGACTGAAGGGAGATTTGATAGCTGCTTTCAACTATCTGAAAGGGGGTTCTAAAGAGGATGGATCTAGACTGTTCTCAGTGGTAGCAGATGACAGAACAAGGAGTAATGGTCTCAAGTTGCAGTTGGGAAGGTTTAGATTGGATATTAGGGAAAACTATTTGTGACGGAGTAGGAATACTGTGTGTGTGCCTCAGTTTCCCCTATGCATTTCTTGTTGCAAAGCAGAGAGAGAGCATAAACTATCTTGGGGCCTGCCCTTCCCCCTACCTGAAAGGGTTGGCTGGAAGTGTTGAATAACAGAGTCTGAACCTGTTGGAGAGAGGTCAGGTGACCTGACCTGGCTGAGCCGGGGGGGAGAAGGGGCTGGAGAGAGGAGTTTTCAGTTTGAAGCTGACTGGAGTCAGGCAGGGAAGGCAGAGGAGCTATCTGGCTCTCTGGGCCCCAAAATGGATCCAGCTGAGGGCTCACGCTCGCTGTATGGTCTGTGTTAGACCAGGTGCTGGTCATCGAATAAACCTCTGTTTTACTGGCTGGCTGAGAGTCACGTCTGACTGTGGATTTGGGGTGCAGAATCCACGGGCTCCCCCCAGGACCCCGCCCGGGAGGGTTCACTGGGGGAAGCGCACGGAGGGGAAGAAGGTGCTGAATGCTCCGAGGTCAGACCCAAGAAGGTTGAAGTGGGTACCTGTGAAGCTCCTAGCCTTGGAAACAGGCTGTGTACGGAGAGGGGACACTTTCCCAGAACTCCTGACTGGCTTCCTAGGGAGCGGTTCCAGAGCATCACCCGGGCGCTCCGTGACACTATTTCCCTAGCAGGGTGGTGAAGCACTGGAATGGGTTCCCTAGGGAGGTGGTGGAATCTCCTTCCTTCGAGGTTTTTAAGGTCAGGCTTGACAAAGCCCTGGCTGGGATGATTTAGTTGGGGTTGGTCCTGCTTTGAGCAGGGGTTTGGACTAGATACCTCCTGAGGTTCCTTCCAACCCTGAGATTCTAGGATTTTATGATTCCAGGGGTGTGCGGGGGGAGGAGACTGCATTGGTTTCTGCAGAGTCTCCGGCGGCTGGATTTGGGTTGTGTTCATGGTCCGAATGTACAAGACCAAAGTCAAATAATCGCACCCAGGTCACTTCCAACTGACCCACAAGGCATTTCCCACTAGCGGCTCCTTCCCCACCCTGGGGCTCTGGCCCAATGGCAGTTGTGACAGTGGGCCTCTTTTTCTATAGGGTAGTTCCCCCCCGTCTTTGACCCAGGTAACAGGTAACTTCAACTGCTAGATTATCCTCCTTGGCCTGCCCATCCCTCTACCTCCTGACCAGCCTTTCCAGATGCTGATCCCCTTTGTAGCGTCAGCCTTTCCTGAAACACTGTGCCCCGGCCCCTGTAAACAGGAT
Organism: Sternotherus odoratus; assembly: GCA_032164245.1. NCBI lineage: Eukaryota > Metazoa > Chordata > Testudines > Kinosternidae > Sternotherus > Sternotherus odoratus. The sequence goes on along the minus strand of JAVMKO010000018.1, from coordinate 17,403,839 downwards.
CCAAATGAGTCTGGGAGCAAGAGCAGCTGGCATGAAATGAGTGTTAACAATTAACAAGTGATTGATTGGTTACCAGGGGATTTTTCTTTTCTTTCCCACAACAGGATGTCAAATCTCCTGCCAGACTCCAGAGGGAGGGATAAAGGCAGAGGTGAAGGACAGAGAGCAGCAGGCTTGGCTACACATGACTTAATCGCTTTACTATCAAGGTGTCAGGGGCTAGGCTAACACAGCAGAGTTTCTCCCAGCCTCAGCGTTATCCAGTAACCTGGGCAGGGAATGACCTGAGTGTCCTCACCAGGATGATCAAATGTCCAGTCAGCCTGTTTCCCCCAGGATGGGGGTGTGGGCAGAGGGTGAGAATTGCAGATTCTAACCCCCTCGTTCAGAACTCCTTGGCCAGGCCCCCTCTACACATCAGAAGATTTAAAAACGAATACAATTTGCTGGATGATTATTGAGCCTTCTAGGGGTCACATTTCAGTGCCACTGCCAGAGCTAGAAAATACTTCCCCAGCTCCTCCTTGGTGTTTAAATGGAAGCTGGGTGTCTCAGAATCACATGACTCCAGGAGTTGGAGGCTTTCTGGAAAACACCGACTTGTGCTAAAGCCAGGAGAGTTGCCAGCACTGGATCATTGCAGAGTGTGCTGCCCCCTCCCTGCACGCTTGCCTTCCATCATCAGCCCGGGGGTTACGCTCAAATCAGCAGGGGCTGTCAGAACTACAGCAGGGTCTGAGTGTGCCGATGGTGTGACGGCCACACTTCGCTGCCATGGCGATGGCATCAAATCCCATGTCCCTTAAAGCTAGGAAACGAGGGCATTGCTCGCTGTATGGCCACGCGGCACGGCCTGGTCCACTCTAATCGGTTCTAGACGGGCACCTACATCGCCTGTTCCTGCGCATCATTGCCCCCAGGGGAAGACACTGTCCCGTCACTGGGTGTGTGGGCTTCTCCCCTCTCTCGCGCAGTGAATTGCAACATGCAGCAGGGGAGTGGAGAGCAGCACCAGGCTTGGTCCCAGCCAATAGCACCGTACCAAGGGCCTTGGCAGAGTTACACTGCACCCCTCGCCGCCACCCGCCCTTAGCATGAGACGCCTCTCCCAGCTGTGGAGCACACGGCGCTCTCTCCGTGCAGGCAGTGAGAGGCACCCAGGAACCCCCGAGTGCCCTGCAGTGTACAGCCCCCTTATCCACTCCGCACACCCAGCATTACCAGACCTGCTGTTCCCAAGGAGATTCAGCTCAGGCCCAGCATTTTGCTTAACACCAAAGCTCTGCAATATGTGATGGGTTGGACACCCTCCCCCCCCCCAATCCGGGGTGTCACCTGACATGCTGGGGTCTCCCTGAGCCTCCCCTTTCCACCAGCCTGGGTTTCCTCACCCTGTTCCACTGTGCTGGGCCCCCAGCCTTCTCCAGCACACTCCCAGGTAGGGACACACCCAGCTGGAAATGGACACAGAGATCAGCTCAGGCATTGCCCAGCGCTCCTGTGCACGCCTCCTGTCGGAGACAAACCCCGGAGAACAGTGTTTTGCACAGTTACAGCGCAAGCTCAAGGAAGTTCAGCTGTCCCCCGCCCCCAGGGGAACTGCACAACCTGGGTTCTGAAATAAACGAGAAATAAGTTGATTAACTGTAAAAGAGAAACGTTAAGAGATGATAAGGGACAGCAAACAGAGCAAAGCAGATTACTGAGCAAATAAACCCTGCCAACTAAGTTGAATACACTCAAGAAACAGGTTACAAAATGTCATTTCTACCCTACATTGTCTTGTTTGGGGCCTGTGTACCTCAGGCACTGGAGCTAGGGGACTGCCGCACCCCCGGCTTGAAGTGGTTTCTATTCTCTCCAGGGTTTATAGTTTGGTTCAGTGGCTCTCAGCCCCCCACTATACAAATGATTCCAGTGCCCCTGCCTCCCCGAGAGGCAGTTACAGCCTCACAGCTCTAACAACATCCTTCTTCTCAGCAAATCAGGGCTGGAAATGGAGGAGACGCTGGTTTCACATTCGAACTGGGGATCTCAGCCTCTGGGCCTCTCCTGCAGAGAAAAGTCTTCTCTTTGCCAGGTGGGAGCCCATCAATTTTCCCAGAATGCCCCTGCCTCTGGGTGACATTACAGGTCTGAGCTGTGGACCTCTCTCTGGACAGCAGGTGTAGAGCTAAGAAATGAAATGGTTTGTAAATTGTTCAGGTCACCATATTGTGTTTGTTTCCATATTGTAGCTCAGACTCCATTTTTTTTACTCCTGTCTTAAACTCCATTTTAAAATGCTCACTCCACTTTGTCTGCAAAACCCTGATGTAACCTAATTAGTTTAGATGTGTGAATGAGGTACACATGGATGATGGAATCAAACTCCAGCCCATCCTGATGAAAAAGTGTGAACACCAACCCCTGAAGAACAAAGCAAAAGGAGTCTGTCTACCTTAAAGAAAAAGAACAAAAGTCCAAATTGAAGAAACATCAAAGCCAGGTCCCAGGCTGAAAGTCATGTCTGGAATTGACGGGTAATCCAATCACACAGATCCCAGAGGCAGCAAGACACAGCAAGACCTACAGATGCTGAATTCAAACTGAAACCCTATAAAAAGGATGGGTGAGCTAGCAGATTTTGGGTAACGTTCTGCTGCCAACACCAAGGGGTATCGGTGCGCGCCCGACAGAGACCCAACCCCTCCTTGTGCCAGGCTCTCTTGGCCAGTTAGCCGACACAAGCTACGATCCCAAGCTGCGAACCCAAGCCACGGACTCAAGCTACGTTCAGGGCTGGTAACTATATAGCAGCTGCAGAACATCTGTGCGTGTGCGTGTGTGTGTGTTGTGTACACATAGGTATTAAATATTAGCTATTGATTATTGTATTATAATAAACGTGACATTCTTGTCTTATCCCCTGAAAAGATCCTGTGTAGTTTTCTGTACAACACAGGGTCTGACTGACTCCATCGTGTGGGCTGCTTGCACAGAAAGTCTCTCTCAGAGATTCAGCGAGAGCTTGGCTGCAGGTGGGGTCCAGTAAGGCCCATGTACAGCCTGGTCTCTACAGAACCTGGGGACTGGGCGTCCTGTCAGCCAGACATGCCAGCCTGCTACAAACACAGCCCCAGGTCTGAACCACGTCCCCCAACAGCTGCAGGCTTAACTGAAAACAGCTGAAGAAGTGTTCCTGTCTCCAGCACTCAGATGCCCAGCTCCCAGTGGGGTCCAAACCCAAGTAAATCCGTTTTACCCAGTATCAAGCTTATACGGGGTAAACTCATCAATTGTTCGCCCTCTATAAGACTGATAGAGAGATATGCACATCTGTTTGCCCCCCCCCCCCGTATTAATATATACTCTGGGTTAATTAATAAGTAAAAAGTGCTGTTATTAAATACAAGAAGTAGGATTTAAGTGGTAACAGACAGAACAAAGTAAATTACCAAACAAAATGAAATAAAACACACAGGTCTAAGCCTACTACAGTAAGAAAGTGATTACTGATGAAATCTCACCCTCAGAGATGTTCCAGACAGCTTCTTTTACAGACTGGCCTCCTTCTAGTCTGGGTCCAGCAATGACGCAGACCCCTGCAGTTACTGTCCTTTGTTCCAGCCTCTTTCAGGTAACCTTTTGGGGTGGAGAGGCTCTCTTGAGCCAGCTGAAGACAAAATGGAGGGGTCTCCCAGGGGCTTAAATAGACTTTCTCTTGTAGCTAGAGACCCGCTCCTCTCTCCTATGCAAAGTCCAAGATGGAGTTTTGGAGTCACATGGGCAAGTCACATGTCCATGCTTGACTCAGGTCCTTGCCAGCCAGGCCACATTCCTGGGAAAGCTCTTTGTGGATGGGCGTCTCCAAGTTAATTGTTCGTTAAGTGTTTCTTGACTGGGCGCATAACTTGCAAATTCCTTTCTAAAGAAGCTGACCAAATGCTACTTAAAATTAAACAAGTATCCAAAAATGATAGATTCCTACAAATAGGCTGACTATATTCAGTAGATCACAACCTTTGCAGAGGAATATTACATGGCATACATAGCATAAAACATATTTCCATTATGTCGTATATACATTCATAAGCATATTTTCATAAAGCATTATGGGATTCAACATCACACCCTGCCTCAGTTTCCCCATATATAAAGTGGAGCTCGCATGACCTGATTTGTGGATGCTCAGGCCCTCTCAGTAGGGAGCATGGCCTAATGGGCAGGTGTGATGAAGTAGGAATACTGTGCGTGTGTGCCTCGGTTTCCCCTATGCATTTCTTGGGCCTTTATGTGGAGGGAAAGGAATGTGTAGCTGATGCAAAGCAAAGCCAAGGTGAAGCTGTAACCTGACCCCAAGTGGGGGAGGGAGGTCAGCTGAACATGTTGGAGAAAGGTCAGGTGATGCCTCCTAGCCCAGGAAACAGACAAAGGAAAGCACGGATGGGCTGAGGAGGGTGGGGTCAGTCTGGGTCTAGCTGGGAAGGGGAGAGAAGCCATCTCGCTCTCTGGCCCCAAGATGGATCCAGCTGAGGGCTCACGTTCGCTCGCTGCATGGTCTGGGTTAGACCAGATAGAAGTCATCGAATAAACCTGGGGAAGAAGCAGGAGCCCAGAATCTGGGTCTCACCTCCTAGCACCCCAGAAGGGCCTGACGGAGGGGTCCTGTTGAGACTGAGAAGCTGTGAGTTGGATGGTTCCTGACATCTCAAATAAACCTTCTAATCTGCTGGCTGGCTGAGAGTCACGTTTGACTGTGGATTTGGGGTGCAGAACCCATGGGCTCCCCCAGGACCCCGCCCAGGCGGGCTTGCTGGGGGAAGCACACGGAGGGGCAGAAGGTGCTGAATGCTCCGAGTTCAGACCCAGGAAGGTGGAAGTGGGGACCCCTGAAGCTCCTGGCCTGGGAAACAGGCTGTGTACGGAGAAGGGGCCCTTCACCCGGAGTCCGGTCTGGCTTCCTAGGGAGCGGTTCCAGACCAATCGCCCGGGCGCTCCGTGACAGCAGGTCATTGGCCTGGCAACCAGGAGAGCTGGGTTCTAGTTCCAACTTTAGTGCTGACCTGCTGGATGACCTTGGGCCAGTCCTGTCCTGGCTCTGTGCCTCAGTTTCCCCTCCTGCCCTTGCCTGCTTCAGCTGTAAGCCTTTTGGCTCTCATGATGTCTGTGGCGCTGGACACAGCAGGGCCCTGATCTCAGCAGGCGTCTAGCACTACGATTACGGTAATATGTTACTGACAATGGGACTGTCAGGAGACTGCCAGCTATCTGTACATTGCTCCCGGTTTGCCATAGGCCCTGCTCCTCACAACAGCCCAGATTATGGGGATCCCTTATACCTCCTAACTGGAGAGCACCTTACTCACAGGCCACACAGCTTCCCGGGTGGGCAAAGACATCCTGGGATTCACCGCAGCCCTCGGCTTTGCCCATATCCCCCAGTGCCACCTGAGAGGAGCGGGATGTTCTGGGGGAATTCTTCCCCCCCCCCCCCCCGCCCCCCGAGCCTGTGAGGGGACAGCCAGGGGCAGCATGCGGGGAACCTGAAATGCCCCCCATTGATGTCACTTTGCTCCCCACATCATGGCTCCCAGCTACCATGGTCTGGCCCTGTGTTAGCAGCGAATGAAGGTGGGGCTCTGAGCACAGGGGCCCGGAGAGCCCCCGGGGGTTTTCGGGGGCAGATCACAGGGGCCTGGAGAGTCCCCCAGGATCTGTGGGGGGCAGAGCACAAGGGCCTGGAGAGTCCCACCGCTGCAGGGGATCTCGAGGTGTCCCAGGGGCAGAGTCCTGCCCAAGGAGATGCTCCGTGCCCTGGCACGGGAGGGAAACGGACCCCTCCCGCGGGAGCTGCCATCTACCACCAGCTGCCAGTGGGCGGAGCCCAGCTGGGCCCTTATTGGCCCCTTAGCAGCTGGGCCTTGGAGCAGGTGTCAGAACATCCTGGCTTATGGCAGGGGGTCCGAGGACACTTTGTTTCCCTGGTGGGGGCTGGTGGCCAGGCTTGGGGGAGCCTGTGGTTGATTCCCCTGCCATAGGGGCTGGTACCCGGCTCGGGGGAGGCCCCTGAACACTTGGGTGCCTCTGATTTGGGGAGCTCAGCTGGGGACACTGGGCCTGCCTGTGCGGTGCTGAGTCCTGCAGCTTTTGGGGATGCTCAGTGGTGCTGGGAATCCAGCCCAAGCTGTCTCCAGTTGCATCCTAGAATTGCATCCCCAAAGCAGTGGCCCCGTGTGCCAATCTGTGCCCAAGGCAGCGCTGCCGATGGGAGACTGACGGGCGGGATGATGCAGTGAGACAGGGGCTTTCCTAGCAGCTTGACCCGAAGCCCTTGGAGCTCTCCCGGCTCTGCCAGTGTCCGCAGAGCGAGCCAGGCTGTGCTCTTCGTCTGGCCCCTGGAGGGCACCGTACGCACACAAGTGCTCTCTGCTCAGGCTGCACCCAGAGACATGCGCCCGGCTCCCCAGCCGTGGAACTCCGCACGCCCAGGGCAGGGCTGGGCGCAGCAGGAATGGCCTGGCAGCTGCTGCTCACTCCTCAGGGACCTGCAGCTCAGCCCCCTCCGCCCCGCCCCCGCACCAGCTGCTGCACTCTGGGGCCACGGTCAGTGCATGAACTCTGCCCACGATGCCGCCAGCGCACGACCTGCCCCCGGGGCTGCATGGAGCAGCACTGAGCAGACCCCCTGCGCCCTGCTCCCTTGTGCGTCTGCTTTGATCTCCCAGCGACTCCTGCATGGCCAGCTACTAAACCGGGGTCAGGCCTGTCCTGAGAGGAAGGCAGGATGGCTGAGTGGTTAGGGCCCTAGCCCGGGACTTGAGAGTGCTGCCTTTGATCCCTTGCTGGACCCAGCCTCTCTCGTCCCCAGCTGTCCATGGAGACTGCGGGGTAGCGAGGGGAGACGCCCTGTGGATTGGGGGGTGCTCGGGGGATAGACATGGGACATGGGGGAGTCTCGTGCAGCCTTGCCCATGGGGGAGTCCAGCCAGCCCCATTCACTGCGGCACAGGGGGTCTGTGCCCAGCCGTGGCTCTCGGATTCTCTCCATCTCCGCCTGTGGGGGGCTCTGCTGCAGGACAGCAGGAATCAGACGAAGGCCGCTCCGCTCACACCTCCTCCGTTAGCCTCCTCTGACAAGGCCCCGCCTCGCCTGGGGTTGACTCTGCTGATGCCCACCCTGCTCAGCTGCTCTGGGCCTGACATCAGAGACGTGGGCTGTAGGTGACATGCCTGGCCCACCCCGCAGCGGCCAGGACGTCTGGCTGGCCCTGGCGCTGTGGCTGTCTGTGGCGAGATGCCCTAACCATGCCAGGGAGCTGGGCCTGGGACCAGGACTCTTGTAAAGAGACAGCCCCCCTCGGAGGAACAGGACAATCGCAGATCAAGGCAGGGGTCCAGGAAGGGCGCCCATGCAGGCGTCCAGCTCCCCAGCCACTGTCTCTCTGGGGGGAGGCCCGGGTGTCGCTCCCTTTGCCCAGGGGTGTGGCCAGTGGCACCATCCCCTGACTGGCCTGCGTTAGCCCCAGCAGACAGGCTGCCCACGCACACCTGCTGCTGCCCAGGTCACGGCTACCGAGCTGGCCCCAGGCCGGCCTGCTGGCCAAAGCGCTGCCAAGAAAACAAGCCCCAACCTGCGTGTGACAAAACTCCCCAGTGTCCCCCTCCCAGAGCAGCCCTTCCAAAGCCCACCCAAGGGTCCCTTCCACGCACTGCCCAGGACCACCCACCACCTGCATGTTAATGCACCGCCCCCAAGGTGGGCCCCCCAATTCAATAACCTCTCTCTGGACTCCACACGAGGTGTCCAGCTGGGGCACCGCGGTGACCCACCCTCCCTGCCCCGCTCCTCCCCCTGGGGAGAGGAACCCTGGCTGAGGGAGGGATGCTGGGGGGCTGAGACAGACATGACCCCCCCCCATATCCTGACCGCCGACAGGGCACAGTCTGGCGTGAAAGGTGGGGGCCTCCTGCTGGCAGCCTGGCGAGATGGGCGGCCAAGGGGGGTTGGGGTTACCATGGCAGCATCTTCCTGAGGGAGGGGTGAGTTCCCCACACATCCGCCTGTGACGTGCAGGGGGTGGCCCTGCCCATCGCTCTGTCTCCACGGGGCAGACGGTGCACGTGGCCCCCGAGCGCAAGCTTGGAGACCGGTGGGGAGCAGGGACAGAGAACGGACAGAGCTGTGGGACGTGACCCGTGATGGGCGGGGAAGGCTGGTGCCTGGCTGCAGTGTCAGAGCTCTCCCAGGCCCAGGCCTGGCCTGCTAAGGGGCGGCGAGAAGAGAAGCAGCCCATCCCCCTGAGCGACATACCAAGCCCCATGTTCACCCATCCCATGCCCAGTCAGCGCTCAGTGCATCTCCCCCAGCCCCCAGGGGCCCTGCTCAGCCGGGCCGAGGTGCCGCGAATGCAGACAAAATGGAGAGCAGCCTGGGCTGACGTCCCCTCCGCCTGCTTCTTGTTCCTGCCGGGCCCAGCTCTGGGATCAGGGTTTAATCTTCTCTGAGTCGATCCCAGGGATGCCTCAGGCTTGTGCCTCGGCTCCTGCATGGGAGGAAAGGGAGAGCAGCAGCTCCTGCCCCGGCGGTCTCTGGCGCCAGTGCAGATAAGGGGGGTCTGGGAGGAGGGAGAGCAGACAGCTGGATCCAGATCTGCAGTGCTCCCCGTGGGACCCGCCGGCGTGGGCTGGTGAATTCCTCCTCCCCCTACACACATTCCAGGCTTTCTCACCCCCACCCTCGGGGAGTGTAAAACCCCACACACCAGAGTGTGGAATCACAATCGCCCCCTGGCTTGCTCACACGTGCGCACAACAACTCCGCACATGAGGAAACCACGGAGAGCGCTGGGATCTCGGGAGGCAGAAATCATGTGCTGCTCACGCTCCCCCTGCCCACCGAGCGCCACAGAGTCGGGGCGTATTCCACTGAATTCCCTGGCACGGTTAGCCCTGTCCCACCCTCTCCTGACCCCCAGCAAAGTGGGGCCAGATCGGCGCTCCCTGGGCCCGGCTCTGCCCTTCACAGCTCCAGCTCTGCCGGGGAAACTCCACCCACGTGAAGGGTGTGAAGAAGCGGAGAGGGGCTGGCTGGAGCCGGAGGGCAGAGGGAGCCGGGGATGTGCCAACCTCCACCCAATGGACTAGCCCTGAAGCAACTGGGGGTGATGGGGCTACGAGGGGCACTTCAAAGCCATCCCAAGCTTGCCTGGGCAGCGGGAGCAGGGCCACCGGGACCGAGTGAGCTCAAGGGCCATGTCATGCGCTCAGCTGGGCATGCAGCATCCCCTGGCAGCGGGCGGGAGAGACCACGACCCGGGCCAGGGCTGGCTGTAGTAGAATATCTGCCTCCCAGGGGCGGTGTGCAGGGGACACCTGGGCACACGCAGGGCTCCTCCCGGCCCAGTGCCTGCTGCAGGTTGAGGTCCAGGCCGGCAGGCTCTGGGGCCAGGGATTCTCTTGAAGAGCCGCTTGTCTGTGGCTGAGGGAGCCCCAGTCTGTCTGTCCGCAGGCTCGGCCATGCAGGGGATGTCGGGAGAGCCCCCGGCTGGAAAGACAAGCCGCGAGGCCGCGGAGTCCGGAGCGCCCTTGATTCCACTGACTGAAGCTTCTCCACCCCCTTTCCTGTTGCCACGTTCCAGCATCCCCCACACACACCCCTTCTGCCCCCACCGCAGCTCCCCCCCCCCCATGTGCACTGGTCACCCCCATCCCACACCCTGGGCAATGGCTAGATTTGCCCAGGTTCTTGCAACACATTTCCTTCAGCCCCGTTTCCCCGCTCTGTGCCCCACGGGCGGGCGGGGGGGGGGGGGACAGGGGCCATGGGGCAGGTCTGTGCCCGCTGGGGACCCAGAGCAGACACTCCACTCTGAAGCCCCCTTCCCTCTCCAGTAGGGGAGTCGAGCTCCCTACTGCATTTTTCTACCCCTCCATCTTCCCTGTTCCATCTCTGCCCCCCCCCCCCCCGCCGCCCGAGCAGGGTTACGCAGCTTGCACCCCTCACTGGGATGGGCCCTCGGCGCACAGGGACACGTGGGTGAATAGCCAGCAGCAGCAAACCGAGGAATCGATGGGGTAATGAGGAGGGTGGAAGCCCCTGGGTCCATGCAGCGGCTGGTTTCTTCCCACAGGCCCCCATTGCTGGGCCGGGGCCGGGACATGGCTCAGGGAGGCAGGGGCTAAAGCCGGGCTGGGCAAACGTTTTGGTCCGAGGGCCACATCAGGGTTCAAAACTGTACAGAGGGCTGGATAGGGAAGGCCCCTCTGCAAACAGCCTGACCCTGCCCCCTACCCAACCCCCACCCACTTCCCACCCCCTGCCTCTCTCCAACCTGCGGCTGGGTGCAGATCAGCCCCAGAAGGGGCCCTGGCCCAGCCAGCTGGTGGGTTCGTTCCCCTGATCTCCACGGGGGCTGGGGGCTCTCGTCAGCGCTGATGACACGATGGGCGGGGAAGGCCAGGCCAAGCACCATCGAATCTCTGAATCCCTCCCGGACACGGAGGCCTTGGGGAGCGGCTGAGGAACAGGCAGGGCTGTTCCTGTCGCTCAGACAGACACTTCCTCTGCAGCTGGAGCACTCCGCTCCGGGCCACGGCCTGCCCTGGGGAACCCCCGTCCTGAGTGTGGGGGGGCCCACACCAGTCCCATCGCCTCTTGGGCTCAGCTTAGCCCGGCTCCTTACATCCCATTTGTTTAGATGTCTCAGTAAGTCTACGTACAATAGACAGATTAACAAACCCCAGCCTGGGATAGACCCTCAGCCCCGGGGTGCTAAGGCAGAGGGGTCTACCGCTTGTGCTAAAGGAGGAACTCAGTTAGCGAGTAGACGGAGTAGGCTTTTATCCACTGCCGGGCCTAACCATTGGGGCCAGGGACACACCAAGCTTGTCCTTGGCAGGATTCAGGACTGGTCAGTCAATGTCAGTTTCCACCTTCCACCCCCAGACATTTGGGGCAGAGGCCATGAGAACGCCCAGTGTGTCGCTGCAAGGGGGAGTGTAAGCCCCACACTGGCAATGCTGGGTTCGGGGGAGCTGGACAGGCCACTTAGCCCATTCTGGGGGCCCTGCAGGGAACCAGGTCATGGAGGATCAGCCCCAGCTGGGAGGTTCCTATGGAGGAAGGACTGCGGGGCAATGGGAGGAAGGTTCCTCTCTCTGGGGAGGAATGAGAGGGGCCTGCAGGAAGGAGCTTGTCCTTTAGGACTGTCCCTGAAGGGCGAAGGAGACCCCTAAACAAAGCGAGGAGAAGAGAGTCTCCAGGGAAATGCCCTGAGGACCAGCGGCTTGAGAGGAGACAGGCCCCTGGAAGAAAGCTCTGTGATCACGGGAGGAGGAAGGGGATTGAATTGGGAAGAGGGGAAGCATTTTAGTCCTTGGCACTGGAGGTTGGCAGCTGGAACCCAAGACAAGGATCCCAGACAAGGATCACACTAAACTGAGAAGATCTGCATTTAAATTTTATTTTAAAAGAAGCTTCTTAAATATTTTAAAAACCTCATTTCCTTTACATACAACAGTCGTTTATTTATATCGGTGGTCTTCAAAATGGGGAGCACGAGATCCCTCATGGGGGGGCCGCAGTGTCCTGGCGCTGCCGCAGGATCGGTCCCAGGACACTGCCGAAGTCGGAAGTGTTCTATTTGTGTCCCACCGAAAGCGGAAACGTTCTATTCGGCAGCATTTCGACGGACATACCACTGGGCCACGAGAGGACTCGGGAAAGCGGAAGGGGGCCGCAAACACAAATGTTTGAGAGACGCTTATTTATATAATACTAGCAAAAATACCTGCCGTTGCTCGGGTCCATTGGAGAGGGGAGGGGGGAGAGAGCTGAGCGAGTGCGGGGTCCGTTGGAGGGGGGTATTATTACATCATAACTATGTCACAGAGAACAGCAGGTGTTAACCTGGTGCCCAGCTGATGTTAATGTGCTTTAAAGAATTTCACCCCTAGGGGGCGTCAGAGGTGAGATTTGAAAAATTTTCGATTCTTACCCTGATTAGGACCCTAAAGCCTAGAACTGTACCAAATTTCAAGTCTCTAGCTCAAACGGTGTAGAAGGAACATACATACACGCACACACCATTTGACTTTTATATATATAGATATCCTGTTTGCTTTTTTGACTGCCGCTGCACACTGCATGGACGTCTTTAGAGAACTATCCATGATGACTCCAAGATCTTTTTCCTGATTAGTTGTAGCTAAATTAGCCCCCATCATATTGTATATATAGTTGGGATTATTTTTTCCAATGTGCATTACTTTACAGTTATCCACATTAAATTTCACTAGCGAAAATACCCGGCATTGCTTGGGTCCGTCGGAGGTGGGGAGGGGGCAGAGAGCTGAGCGAGTGCAGGGTCCGTTGGAGGGGGGAGGGACAGAGAGCAAACCCGACACCCCCACCTCACCCCCCCCGACCAAACCCGACACCCCCACCTCACCCCCCGACCAAACCCGACACCCCCACCTCACTTACCCTCCGACCAAACCCAACTCGGGTCCGTCGGAGGTGGGGAGGGGGCAGAGAGCTGAGTGAGTGCAGGGTCCGTTGGAGGGGGGAGGGGGCAGAGAGCTGAGCGAGTGCGGTGTCTGTTGGAGGGGGTATTAGGACATCATAACTATGTCACAGAGAACAGCAGCTGCCCAGCTGATGTGATTGGCCTTTAAAGAATTTCACCCCTGGGGGGCGTCAGAGGTGAGATTTGAAAAATTTTCGACTCTTACCCTGATTAGGACCCTAAGACCTATAACTGTACCAAATTTCAAGTCTCTAGCTCAAACGGTGTGGAAGGAGTAAGGGAACGTACATACACGCATACACCATTTGACTTTTATATATATAGATTTGCCATTTTGTTGCTCAGTCATTTAGTTTTGAGAGATCTTTCTGAAATTCTTCACAGTCTGCATGGGTCTTAACTATTTTGAACAGTTTAGTATCATCTGCAAACTTTGCCACCTCACTGTTTACCCCTTCCTCCAAATCATTTATGAATAAATTGAATAGGATTGGTCCTAGGACTGACCCTTGGGGAACACCACTAGTTACCCCTCTCCATTCTGAAAATGTACCATTTACTCCTACTCTTTGTTCCCTGTCTTTTAACCAGTTCTCAGTCCATGAAAGGATCTTCCCTCTTTTCCCAGGACAACTTAATTTACGTGAGAGCCTTTGGTGAGGGACCTTGTCAAAGGCTATCTGGAAATCTAAGTACACTATGTCCACTGGATCTCCCTTGTCCACATGTTTGTTGACCCCTTCAAAGAACTCTAATAGATTAGTAAGACACGATTTCCCTTTGCAGAAACCATGTTGACTTTTGCCCAACAATTTATGTTCTTCTATGTGCCTGTAAGCGAGTCGGTCACTCACCCGGCGGCGCCCCCGTCTGGTCGTCACGGGAATTAGCTCTTTGACCCCGAAGCGCCCTCTGCCGGCCGACGTCCGCTTCTCCACTCTGGCCCCGTGCCCCTCCCGGACCCCGGAGCCCCTTGCTGAGGGTGCTGCACCCCTGCAGTACCCCCCTGGTCTTAGGGTCTCCCCACCTGGGGAACCCACCACCCACTATCCCCAACTTGCCTCAGATCCAGCCACTGCCTGTCATCACTTGCCTCAGTCTCTCTGAGGCTGACTGCAGTCTCATGGCTACTCATCACCGGCAAGAAGGGGCTGGGCCTGCTGCTCTAACCAGCCCAGGGGCCGCCCCCTTGCAACCCCCAGTACCCCGTGGGTCGGGCCTTCCCTAGGCTCAGCAAGCTGGGGCCCTCTCACTAGAGCTTAGGCTCCCTGGCTCCCAGCTGCCTTGCCCTCGCCCTGTCCCAGTCTGGGTACTCTGATAAAGGCTCCCCGCAGCCAGGCCCTGTCCCCCTCTGGCTACAGAGAAGACTGACTTTAGGCCCCTGCCTGCTCTTGCAGCCTGGGGCTCTCAGGCTAGAGCTTTCCCCAGCTCCCCGTGCCTAGCCCCAGCCCTGCACCAAGCTCAGTACCTTCCTTAAGGTTCCCTGCAGCAGGCCTGTCCCCCTCTGCTTACAGAGGAGACTCCCTGCTTCTACTGCCTCCCAGGCTTTTATACAGTCCTGAGTGTTTGGGGCATGGCCACACAGCTGAGCCTAGCTCCCAATCAGTCTGGGAGTTTGCAGGCTCCCAGCCACAGACCCCTTTCCTAGGGCTCTCCCAGCCCTGGCCAGCAGGGAGCGGGGAGCACCCCGCTACAGTGCCTGACAATTTTATTCTTTACTATTGTTTCAACTCATTTGCCCGGTACAGACGTTAGACTTGCCAGTCTGTAATTGCCGGGATCACTTCTAGATCCCTTTTTAAATATTGGCGTTACATTCGCTGTCTTCCAGTCATCCAGTTAAAGTGTCTCACTGGCACGTGGAACCTTCAGTGACAGGGAGCGTGGCACATCACATCCGCTTCGGAAAGGCTGCCGCCCCCTCGGTAAACTCGCACCTGGCTGATGGGTTTGTAAGAAAGGAACCGCAATAAAGGTGAGGCTCAGGCAGCGGGGGGAGGGGTTTCTGCATCTCAGCATCTACAGGCAGAAACTGGTGGGGAGGGGCTCCTGCCATGGGGGGGGGGGGGGGGCTGAACTCAGCATTTCTGGGGGCCCAGCTTTTGAGTTCTAGAAGCTGAGCACCAGTCTGGGAAGGGCTGTGCCGAGCCGAGGGGCCCCGGGCCGCAGGGTACCACAGGGCGCAGGGCGTGTGTTTGTTTATGCTGTGGGCTTGGTTTTGTTTTAATTTCCAGCAAATGCAAAAATGGAAGTTGGTGGAAAGTCAGGAGCAAAACTAACCTGGGAGTAACCTGGATTTTATGAACTCTCAGGTTAACCTGGGAGTAACCTGGATTTTATGAACTCTCAGGTTAACCTGGGAGTAACCTGGATTTTATGAACTCTCAGGTTAACCTGGGAGTAACCTGGATTTTATGAGCTCCTGGCCCTTTGCTAGCACCTGGCGCAGCCAGGGCCAGGCCAGGTTTGTACTGAGCTTTGAGCTCTGCGGAAGAATGCAACCTTCAAACAGAAGAATCAGATAAGCATTCGCCTCTCGATTGGAGAGGCCAGGCCAGTGTATGTGTGTTCCAGCAAAATCAACCCAACAGCCTCACATGGCACGTGCACCTCTGTGCACGCGTGGCACGCACACGACTGCCCGTGTAAGCATGAATCTGATTGGCACACACCTGTGACTAGACAGGCACTCGCCTGGCAGAGCCCCGGTTTACACAACACAGGCGAGCGGCGGGGCACGCAGCTTCCAGCTGAACAATGAGGCCCAGGAGTCTGCCCCGCCCTGCAAACCCTGGCACTGGTGAGTGTTATTTGTGTCCATTCACCTCACTGCCCTGCCTGCGTCAGCCCTGGAAAATCCTCCTTCGCCAGGAAAGAGCCGGTAAGGGGCTGTTCTGACCCCAGGAAACACCCTGCTAGTCCCAGCAAAGCATTCCTCTCCCCCCAGCCCTCCCAGGCTGGCCCTGTGGCTCTGGAGCCTCTCGGCTCCTATAACGAGCCGGCTGCAGCCTCCCCAGCCCCAGCCATGAGATGGGAGGCTGGCAGGGCAGGGCAGGGCACGGCTGCCCCTCTCTCCCCAGTCATGAGCGGGGGCTGGCAGGGCAGGGCAGGGCAGGGCAGGGCGCAGCTGCCCCTCTGTCACGGAGCGCCCGGGCGCTGCTCTGAACCGCTCCCTAGGAAGCCAGACCGGACTCCGGGTGAAGGGCCCCTTCTCCGTACACAGCCTGTTTCCAAGGCCAGGAGCTTCAGGGGTCCCCACTTCCACCTTCCTGGGTCTGACCTCGGAGCATTCAGCACCTTCTGCCCCTCCGTGTGCTTCCCCCAGCGAGCCCACCCGGGCGGAGTCCTGGGGGAGCCCATGGGTTCTGCACCCCAAATCCACAGTCAGACGTGACTCTCAGCCAGCCAGCAGAATAGACGGTTTATTTGAGATGTCAGGAACCATCCAACTCACAGCTTCTCAGTCTCAACAGGGCCCCTCCGTCAGGCCCTTCTGGGGTGCCAGGAGGTGAGACCCAGATTCTGGGCTCCTGCTTCTTCCCCAGGTTTATTTGATGACTTCTATCTGGTCTAACACAGACCATGCAGCGAGCGAGCGTGAGCCCTCAGCTGGATCCATCTTGGGGCCAGAGAGCGAGATAGCTTCTCTCCCCCTTCCCAGCTCGACCCAGACTCCCTACTCACAAACCCCCTCCAGCCCCTCCCTGCTCTCCTTTGTCCCTTTGTTTGATTTCCCTGGCTGGAGGTATCACCTGACCTCTCTCCAACACCTGGGGTACCAGATTACAGCATCAGGGATGCCTCCTTGCTTCCAGTGTCAGCCCCTACTCCTTAAGAAATGCATAGGGGAAACTGAGGCACACACACACAGTCTCCCACTTCGTCACACCCTCTCTCCCCAGTCATGAGCGGGGGCTGGCAGGGCAGGGTGCAGCTGCCCCTCTCTTCCCAGCTTGAGCCCAGCTGGGGTTTCTGGCCACAAAGGCGGCGAGGAGCTGGAGGAAGCAGGATGCTGCTGGTTGTGTCTGAGAGAGTGACCGGTGCTGTGGGGTCCATTTGCTGCCCACCCCCGGTCCCGGAAGCTGGGACTGACCCTCCCGAGGGGGAAGGTGCAGAGAGGGGCAGCACCTTTCCCGTGCCAGGCTGAGCTGGACTGGAACCGAGCACCCAGGGGCCCGGCCCTCCCCTCCCACGGCTCCCGTGGGCTGATGGGAATGCTGCTGGCCCCTGAGTCACCAGCCGGGAGCCAGCCCTGGGGCGACCCCTCCCCAGCAACGTGATGCGGCCAAGCCTGGTAACTCGCTATTGGCTTCGTTTTCCAGGCCCTTTGCAGTCAGTGCCCACCCTACCTCTCCTCTCTCACCCGCCGCTGAGAGCCCCTTGCGCTGCTGCCCACTTGTTACGTTTTCAAACAAGACCCTTGGGCTTTCTCCCAGGTGACCCCACGTTTGGGGGAGCTCCCATAAAGACCCCCACAGTGACTGCCTTGTCCTCCTCGAATCGCTCCCTAGCGCTACTGATTGCTGGGCGCCTACAGGCAGGGCACGGCTGGCATCGTGCTGACACCACTGGCGTCGGGCTGCCCGGACTGTCCCCTTCTTCCGTGAGCTCTCCCCGCTGTGCAGTCCGTCTCCACCTCTCATTGCCCCGCACTGCGGAGCTCCTTGGCACTGTCACCTAGCACCTCGCGCACTGGGGGTGGGCCATGGACGGTACCACTTCTGGGGAGGGGCCCAAACTGCCCACTTCAGATCCGGCTCTGGACTCTCCCAGATTGCGAGGCGCAGGGAGCAGGGTCTGGTCCCTCCTCTCCAGGATCTCGTCTACACTAGGAACAAAGGTGGGCTCCCAACACAGGTTAACTAACCAGAGGGAAAATTCAAGTGACCCACGGCAGCAAGTGGCTTCCCGGGTGGGAGCAGGACAAGGTCAAACGGGAAAGGCCGGGTTCAAGGCCTGCTCTGCCTCGTTCATAGGCACTTGAGCCTGATTCTCATCTCTCCCCCCCCCCCAGCACCCGTCGTCCCCCCCCCCCCCCCCCCCCCCAGTGCCCTGGCCAAGGCATCTCCATCCGGGAGCTGAAACCTTCTCCCGAAAGCACCATTGTCCCACGAGAAGAAAAGTTTGTCAGAACATTCCCAGCCCACGCTGGTGACCGGGACGTGGGAACACGCCTGATCTCATGAGCACGGGGCCAGGCCGCTCAGGCCCTGCTGGAGGTGACGGGGCAAAGCGCCCCAGTTCACAGCCAGCACAGCTGGCAGATCCCCTGGGGGCCAGGGAGTGGCTCCCCCGCTGCTCAGCTGGGCAAGTCCAGCGGTCACGGCTCAGATGCTAGGCTAGGCTCCCTCCTCCCCTGGCAGCCTTTGCCAACCAACCGAGAGGAGCGATGGCAGCTTGCCAGGGAGCACGTGGCTGCCCGCTGATCGCATGAAACGGAAACAACTGCACCTGCCCTCGTCTGACAGCGCCGGGGGGCGGGGGGGAGGCTGCAGGGACCTGGCTCTGCAGCCTGGGCAGGGCCCGGGGTGATCGCACGCTAAACTGTGTTATGCTGTTCAGCCACTACGGGGCGCTCTGCAGAAAATACCTTATTTCATCAAACCTCCACCGTACCTGCCAGAGCGTTAAGGATCCAGGGATGAACACAGCTGGGGAACAAGCCACAGCTGGGCAGAAGCCCATGGCATGAGCTGTAATCTAAGAATGGAAATAGAAGGTTGCAGGAGCTCTCCGACTAGCCGCTCTTCAGTGCCCCAGAGAACGTCAACAGAAATGAAGGGTACAGTCCCGAAAGAGAAATCCCTGCAACCCCCACGGAAACACTTGAAACACACCACCATAGAGGCTCAGCCCAAACGTACCCCCCAAATTAAAAACCAGAGGAAGAGAACCAAAAGTGCCACCGCCGCTAAACAACAAAGGAAGAGAAGCAGTGAGAGGCAAAAAGATGGAAGTTAAATCCTAGCGAGGAAAATAAAAAAGAGCAGAAACTCTGGCAAGTCGAGTGTAAAAGTAGAACTAGTCTAAAAGTATTTGAAGAGCAACTACTCTTCAAGTAACAGAATTTGTTTTCAGTACATCAGAATCAGGAAGCTGCCAAACAGCCAGTGGGGTCACTGGCTGATCGAGAGGCTAAAGGAACAGTCAAGGAAGATAAGGCCATTGTGGAGAAATTAAATGAATTCTTTGCATTAGTCTTCATGGCTGAGGATGTGAGGGTGATTCCCACACCTGAGCCATTCCTGTTAGGTGACAAAAGGAAGTGAGGAACTCTCCCACACTGAGGTGTCATCAGAGGAGGTTTTGGAGCAAGCTGATAAATCAAACAGTATCAAGTCACCAGGCCCAGACGGGATTCACCTCGGAGTTCTGAAGGAACTCAAATGTGAAAATGCAGAACTGCTATCTGTAGCTATCTGTAGTCTCACAAACAACAAGGAGCCCGGTGGCACCTTAAAAACTAACAGATTTATTTAGGCATAAGTTTTTGTGGGTAAAAACCCCCACTTCTTCAGATTCATGGAGTGAAAATTACAAATACAGGCATAAATACACTGACACTTGAAGAGAGGAGACTTACAAATGGAGAACCAGTGTTGACAGGAGCAATTCAATCAGGTTGGATGTGGTCCACTCCCAATAACTGATGAGGAAGTGTCAATACCAAGAGAGGGCAAGTTACTTTTGTAGTGAGCCAGCCACTCCCAGTCCCTATTCAAGCCCAAATTAATGGTGTTAAATTTGCAAATGAACCGTAGCTCAGCAGTTTCTCTTTGAAGTCTGTTTCTGAAGTATGGTTATTTTTAAATCTATTTGTATGTTACCATTGCTGATGTCCGATTTGTGTCCATTTAATCTTGGCCAATGTACCTGGCAGAGGGGCATTGCTGGCACACGATGGCATATATCACATTGGTAGATGTGCAGGTGAACGAGTCCCTGGTGTGGTTGGGTTCTATGATGGTGTTGCTAGAGTAGATATGGGCACAGAGTTGGCAACGGGGTTTGTTACTGATTCTCCACTTGTGAGGTAACTACCTTCTCTTCCTGTGTCGGTATATTTATGCCTGTATCTGTAATTTTCACTCCCTGCATCTGAAGTGGGGTTTTTTACCCACAAAAGCTTATGCTCAAATAAACCTGTTAGTCTTTAAGGTGTCACCGGATTCCTTGCATAGGTGCTGGCTTTAGCCAGAGCAATTGGGTGCTCAACCCTTCCTGCCCCCAGCCCCACCCCAACTTTGTCCCTTCCCCGTGATTGTTCCCCTCTATTCGACATTGGTGAGGCCTCATCTGGAGTACTGTGTCCAATTTTGGGGCCCACACTACAAGAAGGATGTGGAAAAATTGGAAAGAGTCCAGAGAAGGGCAACAAAAATAATCAGGGCCTGTAGCGCATGACTTCTGAGGAGAGGCTGAGAGAACTGGGATTGTTTAGTCTACAGAAGAGAAGACTGAGGGGAGATTTGATAGCTGCTTTCAACTACCTGAAAGGGGGTTCTAAAGAGGATGGATCTAGACTGTTCTCAGTGGTAGCAGATGACCGAACAAGGAGTAATGCAAGGAGGGGGTCAAGCGCCAGAGGTTCCTCAGGATAGCTGGTGAGGGGTAGGCTTGGCAGCTCCTCTGGGCACTGATCGGCATCAGGCATCGTCCGGTCCAGCCAGTCCTCAAGTTGGCTGCTGATTGCTGGGGTCTCCCAACCAGGAGCTAGGCCACAGGCGTCTGGCCTTTCTGATGGCTGCTTCCCAAGTGAGCGCTGGGGTTGGGCTTTTATACTTCCTGTCCTGCACCTGGACATCTGGGGGGCGGGCGCAGGATCCACTGGCTCCTCCCACTTTGGTGACCAGGGCGGCTTGTTCCTCTCCGGGGTGGCGGGGAACCACACTACCTCGCTACATGGTGGTTTTTATATTCTTATGTTCTTAACTTCAGCTTTGACAAACCTTCTCAATGGACAGACTGGAAACAATTTTGCAAGATTTTGGATTGCAAACCAACTCCACAAAGTAACTGGAGATATTCACGTAATAGGGAAACAGGCAAAGGATACCTTTAAAGCCTTTGACTTTACTGAAGACAGTCAGAAAGATGACTAGGAAAGGGTTCTGCCTATGTTTGATGCATATTTTATACCTTAGAGAAATGCGTTTTATGAAAGAACAGAGAATTAAAAAACTAGAGGAAAATGATGGCTGTTTTCTAAGAGGTCTGCATACGCTGCTGACTGAAAACGGTGATTTTGGGAATGAAAACATCAGAGTTGTAACATCTGGGTTAACAGATAAAAGCCTTTCGCAGCAGCCACAGCTGAAGAGATTTAACCCCAGCCACAGCTGTACAGAGTGAAGCAGCCAGAATTAGTCAAACAGGCCAAATGGCAGGAGCAACTTGAAAAACCTGAAACTAGCTTAGGGCTTGGTTACACTTGCAGCTTTCCAGCGCTTTCGGTTACACCCGCCTTCCTAGACAGCTCCAGGGAAAGCGCTCCAGCGTGTCCACACTGACAGCCGCAACCGCACTGGCATGGCCACATTTGCGGCACTTGCAGCGGCACTAGGAGTGGTGCATTATGGGCAGCTATCCCAGCATTCATCTGGCTGCAACGTGCTTTTCAAATGGGGGTGGGGTGGAGTGTGTTGTGTGTGTGGAGGGAGAGAGCGAGCGGATTTTTGGAGTGCTGAGAGCATGGGTATGTCTTCACTACGAAATTAGGTCGATTACATTGCAGTCGATTTTTGTAAGCAGTCTGTATAGAGTTGATTTTGTGCGTCCCACAAAGCACAGCAAGTCGGCAGCGTCTGTCCACACAACTGTGGTAAGCGTCGACTTAGAGAGTGGTGCACTGTGGGTAGCTATCCCACAGTTCCCAGAGTCCCCAGAAGGCACCATTTCGAGCGGTGCACTGTGGGTAGGCATTTCATTATTTCACGCCCTTTCTCCGCGCTGCGCTAACGCCATAGCACTGTAAGCATGGAGCCCGCTGAGGCCACCGCTGCAGTACTGGCCGTTGTGAAGACCTCGCGCGTTGTTGTGGACTTTCTGCTGCATCGTCTGCAGAGGAAGGCGATCCGGAGACAACTGCGCTTTCCGGAAAGTGACGACAGTGCTGAGGACATGGACCTGGACCTGGACGTGCACACGGACGGGGACACTAACGTTTTTGAAAGTAGGGGTGGTGTCACGGAGTGCCCGGGGCGAGGGTCTGGAACTTGCTCCCTAGGAAGCCAGTTAGGATTCCGGGGGAAGTGTCCCCTCTCCACACACAGCCTGTTTCCCAGGCTAGGAGCTTCACGGGTACTGTAGCGAGGCGGTGTGGTGCCCCACCGCCCCGCTAGGGGATGAGTCTCCCCAGTTACCAAAGTGGGCAGAGCTAGAGAGGCTGGGCCCCGCCCCCCAGAGGTCACCGCGGCGACCCAGAAGTATAAAAACCTGGAGCCAGAGCTCCCTCAGGAGGCAGACACCGGAGGATCCAGACACTCCCGGTGGAGCTCCTGACTGGGGAGCCACTGCAACCCAGCCTGAGCCTGCGGCCTGGCCGAGTCTACCCTGCGGCCGCTACCCAGAGGAGGACTGGCCGAGCCTGCCGAGTGGCCGCTACCCCGAGGAGCCGCCCAGCCTGCCCCAAGCTGTCTACCCCGAGGAGCCGCTCAGCCTGCCCCAAGCCACCTACCCAGAGGCCGAGCCAGACTTACTGCCTGCCAGGTACCCCGAGGAATTTCCGGACCTGCCCCCGACAGCGACTCCGAGGAGCCCATGGAAACGGGGCTAAACCAGGTACCACTGGAGGGGGAGTCTGGAAGCAGCCCGGGGGAGGATTCAGAACCCATGTCAGTGTGTTGCAGTCAGGATCCCCACGGACTGCAGCGGGTCTGTCTCCGCTGCTAGGGCCCCAGGCTGGGGCGCAGTGGAGTGGGTGGGCCTGTGTCCCCCCTGCCACCCTTACATGTGGGTGGCAATCTCCCCCTCTACCAGGCACCTGGGCGTATTGAACTACTGTTGCTCAGCCCCTGCCTAAGGGTCTGAGCCCTGACTCTGTGTGTGTTTGCTGCCCGCCCTGCCACGGGGCACGGGCCTCCTGAACTACGCGCCGGGTATTCCCCAACCCGGCAGGAGATAGGAGCGAGGAGGTGCGGTGCCCCACCGCCCCGCTAGGGGACGAACCCGAGTGACGTCCTCTTACAGGTACCCACTTCAACCTTCCTGGGTCTGACCTCAGAGCATTCAGCCCCATCTGCCCCTCCGTGCGCTTCCCCCAGTGATCCCGCCCGGGTGGGGTCCTGGGGGAGCCCATGGATTCTGCACCCCAAATCCACAGTCAGACGTGACTCTCAGCCAGCCAGTAAAGCAGAGGTTTATTCGATGACCTCTACTTGGTCTACCACAGACCATACAGCGAGCGTGAGCCTTCAGCTGGATCCATTTTGGGGAGGGCAGAGAGCTAGGCCAGCTTGCCTGGAGCTCCCTGCCTCTTCTCTGCCAGACCCAGACTGCCACTCACTCTCTCCAGCCCCTCCTCCCCTCTGGCTCAGCCAGGTCAGGGGACCTCCCTCCCCCACTTGGAGTGAGATTACAACTTCAGGTATGGACACCTGCAGAGAGGCTCTGCTTTGCATCAGCTACAGATCCTTATCCCTTCACATAGACTCTATGTAGACGCTCAAGAAATGCATAAGGGAAACTGAGGCACACACAATATTCCTACTCCGTCACAAGGGGCCCCGTCAATCTGGCAAATTTGGTGACAATGGGGCAGGCTCGTGCCATCGAACGCCGATTCTGGGCCAGGGAAACAAGCACTGACTGGTGAGATCGCATAGTGCTGTGGGTCTGGGATAACTCCCAGTGGCTCATAAACGTTCGCATGCGTAAGGGCACGTTCATGGAACTTTGTAACTTGCTTTCCCCGGCCCTCCAGCGCAAGAATACCAAAATGAGAGCAGCCCTCACAGTTCAGAAGTGAGTGGCGATAGCCCTCTGGAAGCTTGCAATGCCAGACAGCTACCGCGGTGTCAGTCGTGAATCAGTTTGGGGTGGGTAAATCTATAGTGGGGTTTGCTGTGATGCAAGTAAGCAGGGCAATCGTCGATCTGCTGCTACCCAGCGTTATAAACCTTGGAAACCTGCAAGCTACAATAGATGGCTTTGCTGCGATGGGATTCCCTAGCTGTGGTGGAGCTATAGATGGAATTCATAACCTTATCTTGGCACCAGACAATGAGGGTGCAGAGTACAGAAACCCCAAGGGGTATTCTTCTGTGGTCATGAAAGCACTGGTTGACCACAAGGGATGTTTCACTGACCTGTACATGGGATGGCCGGGAAAGGTTCATGACGCTCGTGTTTTCAGGAACTCTAGGATATTTAGAGAGCTGGAGCAAGGGATTTTCTTCCCTGACCAGACAATTACTGTGGGGGGAGGGGTGTAGAAATGTTGATCGTTATCCTTGGGGACCCAGCCTACCCCTTAATGCCCTGGCTTATGAAGCCCTACACAGGAGCCCTGGACGGGGCAGGAGCTGTTCAACTATAGGCTGAGCAAGTGCAGAATGGCAGTAGAGTGTGCATTTGGCCAATTCAAAGCGCGCTGGCGTACATTACTCACTCGCTCAGACATCAGCGACAGAAATGTGCCCATTGTTATTGCTGCTTGCTCTGTGCTCCACAATCTCTGTGAGAGCAAGGGGGAGATATTTATGGTGGGGTGGGAGGCAGAGGCAAATCTCCTGTCAGCTGCTTACCAGCAGCCAGACAGCAGGGAAAGTAGAAGAGCGCACCAGGAGGTGCTGCGCCTCAGAGACGCCTTGAAAACCAGTTTCATGAGTGCCCAAGATGGCTTTTGAAAACCCGCTTCCTTGCTCTGCTCAGCCCTAAGCCTGCCGTTCTTGCACCCTCTTTCCCTCCCCCCTCCCGATGCTTGCAGAGGAAATAAATTCACTGTTTTAAAAATGATGCATTCTTTATTGCTTTTTCACAAACACAGGGGATCACTGGAAAGGTAGCCCAGAAGGGGTGGGTGAGGAGGGAAAGCAGCAGTCGGGGTGGTGAATGAGGGGAGGGGAAGGGAGAGGGGAGAGGGGGGACCAAGACACAGCACCTTTTAAAACTTTTTAGATAAACTCAGCCTGCTGCTGCTGCTTGTGCTGGCTTGTGGGGTAGAGTGGGTCGGTCCCCGGAGCCTTCCTGTCACGTTACAGGAATTATTTGTGATCATATAGATCATTGGAGCTGGGGTTTTTCCACACTAAGGTAAACCAAACCAGCCAAACAAAACAGACTTTGGTTTCGCCCCACTGGCTAACCACAAGTCACGCAAGCAATCCCCTTAAACACTCCAGGTTCCCAGTATCACCACCAGCAGCCACCTGTCCTGGGGACCAATGGTTATGAAAACCAATGCCCCAAATAAAGAAAACTGTTCTCCCCAATTCCAAAGAATCAGGCCCCAGACCCAGGTCAATATACCAATCAGATCTTCCCACAAATCACACTGTTGCCAATCCTTTAGAATCTAAAATCTAAAGGTTTATTGTACAAGGAAAAAGGTATAGGTGAGGGTTAGGAAAGGTTAAAAGAAATCAATTACATGCAGTAATGGCACATCTCTTGATTCCAGTAGGTTGATATCAGCGCTACTCCTCTCGTTAGGGAGGAGTACAGAAATCGATTTTGAGGGCCCTTTAAATCGACGCAAATGGCGGCCGTGTGAGGACGGGTACAGTTTTATTTCGACTTAACAATGCTAAAGTCAACATTAAGCTTTAGTGGGGACCAGGCATTTGTCACACGCTGTCTTGTAACTTCAGTCTCTGGTAGCAGCCCCTGATTCTCACACACTCAATCAATAAACATTTGCTTTGTTGATTTGCCTAGTTGCAGATAACTCTGAAAAAGTACTTCCGCATTCCTCCAGCCGAGTTCAAAACAAAAGGGAAGAGAGGTCAATTGACTTAAGGAGATTAGGGGGTGTTTCCAGAGGCCACTCAAAGCACTGTATTGTTACTACCCGTTTACACTGAAGCTGCAGTGTATCACCCAATATGCAACAGCTGTTAATCCTCTGGCAAGGAGGAGTACCAGGAGCGGTCTAGCCAGGGAGTTAGAGCACTCTACATGCCCTGCCAGTGTGGACGAGTAGTAAGGTAAAGCGCTCTGGGAGGTTTTATTGCGGTATAAAGTGCCAGTGTTACCAAGCACTTGGGCTTTGGTTACACTGGCACTTTATAGTGCTATAAAGCCTCCAGGAGCGCTATAACTCACTACCTGTCCACACTGGCAAGGCATGTATTGAGCTATAAACCCACAGTTATACCGCTCCTGGTAATCCTCCCCTCCTTGAGGATTAACAGCTATTGCGTATTCACTGCTCCGTATTATCGCAAGTGTGAATGGGCATGTAGCGGGGTGACCACCCGCTCCCTGCCTGGAAGGGCTGGAATAGCCCAGGGAAGAGGTTGTGGCTGGGAGCCAGCAAACTCCCAGGCTGATTGGGAAGCAGGCTCAGCTGGGTGGCCACGCCCCAAACTCTCAGGCCTGTATAAAGGCGGAGAGGCAGGGGCCTAGGAGAGTCAGTCTCCTCTGTATCCAGAGGAAGACAGGCCTAGCTGCAGGGAGCCTTAAGCAAGGTACTGAGGCAGGGCTGGGGCAAGGCACTGGGAGCTAGGGAGCTCTAGCCTGAGAGCCCCAAGCTGCAAGGCCTGACAGAAGGCCTGACCCAGGGGTACTGGGGTTGCAGGGGGCAGCCCAGGGCTAGCATTAGGAGCAGCAGGCCAACCCCCCTTGCCGGTGATGAGAGGCCATGATACTGCATTCTGCCTCAGTGAGCGGAGGCAAGAGGTGACTGGCAGTGGCCAAGTCTGAGGCAAGGTAGGGATAGTGGGTGGAGGGTTCCCCAGGGAGGGGAGACCCTAAGACCAGGGGGGTACTGCAGGGGTGCAGCACCCCAAAGAGGGCACCGGGGTCCAGCAGGGACATGGGGCAGGGTTCCCCAGGGAGGGGAGACCCTAAGACCAACGGGGTACTGCAGGGGTGCAGCACCCTCAGCTAGAGGGCACCGGGGTCCGGGAGGGACACGGGGCCGGAGTAGGAGCAGGACATCAGCCGGCAGAGGGCACTGCGGAGGCTGGAGAGCTGATTCCCCAGACGACCAGCAGTCGGCGCCGCCGGGGTGAGTGTCCGACGCGCTTACAGGGCATTAAGATTACTATGCTATAAGTGATCTCTGGAGATGCCTCTGAGCCATTTAAGGCAATTGACGTCTCTTCATTTGTTTTGAACTCGGCAGGAGGAATGCGGAAGTACCTTTTCAGAGTTTCTCTCTTAACTCAGCGGATAAGCACTGCAAATGTTTACAAAGGGAGCCTGTGTGACCGAGAAAACTAGCAGGCTCTGAATTTCAAAGGACACTCACTGACAAGACTCTCAGCCCGTAGAAAATCCCCTCGCTTTCTCCGTCTGCATACATACTACACGTTCCCCCTCATCCCCCTCGTTTGAAAAGCACGTTGCACCCAGCTGAATGCTGGGATAGCTGCCCATAATGCACCACTGCCTGTGCCGCTGCAAGTGCCGCAACTGTGGCCACGCCAGGACACACTATAGCGCTACACCTATTGCTGTATATGGGGACAGCTATAACCAAAAGCGCTATAATCCTGTAAGTGTAACCATGCCCTTAGAAGCTGCAAACAGACACTCGAGTGTTATCATAAAACCCAGAGGCCAGGAGCGAGAACTCCCAGGCTAAGAGGGACAAATTCCAGCCTAGTGTCCAAGGTGTGGATAAAGTCATGTCCCAAGAGATGATTCATGGCCAGTCAGAGGCGCATGGTGTAATATCAGGGTGGTAGCCGTGTTAGTCTGGAATAGCAGAGTTAACAAAGTCCTGTGGCACCTTAAAGACTAACTATAAAGTTTTGAAGCATGAGCTTTCGTGGGCTAATACCCACTTCGTCGGAAGCTTCTACTGCCTGCATCCGACGAAGTGGGTATTAGCCCACGAAAGCTCATGCTTCAAAACTTTATAGTTAGTCTTTAAGGTGCCACAGGACTTTGTTAACTATGGTGTAATATGTGCATGAAACATGGACATTTTGTGGCTGTTTGCCGCACCAAAGCAGCCAGGACGTTGACTCATATTCCAGACAATCAAGACGAGCCGTTGTTCTGGGACCTGTCACTTGTGATGACGCACAACGTGCCTGGAGAGCGAAACAGACGATTCATGGCGAGACTATTGACTTGAAAATTGACTCAGAGCTGATATCACAGTCATCTCAGGAGGGGCTGTAATGGTGCTGTTCCTGGTGGGATCCAACTGTGAGTGTCAGATCGGGACAGATTGCTTCCAAAGGGGCAACTACAGCCCAAAGCTGGGGTTTTTCCACACTAAGGTAAACCAAACCAGCCAAACAGAACAGACTTTGGTTTCACCCCACTGGCTAACCACAAGTCACACAAGCAATTCCCTTAGACACTCCAGATTCCCAGTATCACCACCAGCAGCCACCTGTCCTGGGGACCAATGGTTATGAAAACCAATCCCCCAAATAAAGAAAACGGTTCTCCCCAATTCCAAGGAATCAGGCCCCAGACCCAGGTCAAAATACCACTCGGATCTTCCCACAAATCACGCTGTTGCCAGTCCTTTAGAATCTAAAATCTAAAGGTTTATTGTACAAGGAAAAAGGTCTAGGTGAGGGTTAGGAAAGGTTAAAAGAAATCAATTACGTGCAGTAATGGCACATCTCAGGCTTGCTGCAAAGGTAGAATAAACTGCAGGTTTCAACAGGGCCGGCGACAGGGTGGTACAACGGGTACAGCTGTACCGGGCCCCGGTACGCAGCTGTACCCCCTTGTTGCCGGGCCTTTGAGCAAGGCGCGGCTCCGGGCAGCGCTCATCAGCCCCCTCCCCCAGCACCCAGCAGCCTCCCCCCGCCCCTCTTTGCTTCTCCCGGCTGGGCCACTCGGCCAGAGCCCGTGCGGGGGTTGGGCCCCGCGGGCGTCGGGAGACCGGCCGGGGGGGGGGGGGCCCGCGGGCGGCGGGAGACCGGCCGGGGGAGGGAGACCGGGGGGGGGGGGGTGGAGCCCGCACGATCTGCGTACGGGGCTCCAAAATTCCTGTCGCCGGCCGTGGGTTTCAATCAAAGTCTTTGGAAAGCATCCCCTGCAGAGATGGGTCAGCACCTTTGTCCAGAGTTCCCCTGAGTAGCAAAGTTCCATCCAAAGCTGGAAACAAGGCAGGCTGAAGGCTGGAGTTAGAAGACAAAATGGAGGATGCTTCTTCCAGCTTTTATAGATTCTCTTCTGTGGGCGAAGACCCTCCTCCTCCTTATGCAGAGTCCAGTTGCAAAAAGAAGGTCCACAGCCACATGGTCCAATCACCAGACTCTCCACGATTCAGTTTTTGCCTAGGCATGTCCCATTCCTGGTGAAGCTCCTCTCCTCGGGTGTGAACACAAGTTCATTGTGCACTTGATGGCCCTTTAATGGGCTCGAGTTAGCACCAGCCTGTCTGAGATTTCACCCAGGAGCCAAGCCTACGTTTGAAGTACAGGCACCTTTTATCCAATATCCATAACTTCCGTTCCAAAATAGATACACACATATTGTCATAGACACCTGTTATGACCCCCTTCACATAATATTTGGTACCCCAATGATCTATATGATACCAAATTATTCCAATAACGTGACAGGGGCCTGGAGGGATTCTGAGCTGCATGGGCCAGTGCACAACAGAACAATTTACAAAGACAAGAGCTTTGTGTTCAGAGTGTCTGTGATCCAAGCACACAGACCAACAGCCTTCTCAGCCGCAGCGGGGCAGCCATGCTGGGCTTCGTGAGAACGGGGGACGAACGCGATGGAATATGTGATTATATTGGACTTTTGAAAAGCGATCCAGTGCAAATCAACCTAAAGAGACACTGGTGAGCCATGGAGAGTACAAACACCCACAGCAGACAGACCTGAGAAGGGAGTAGCTGCAGATTTATGCTGAGTCAGAGGAAATCAGTACTGTACCCGGTCGTTCTGGATTATTTTCCAGGTATATAGAAATAACGAACTTGAAAGACATCATGTCTTGCAATGTCCTCGAGACCTGAAGTGCACTTTTGCTCGCTTTGGAATTCCACAACACCTAGTGATGGACAATGGGCCACAGTTCACGACGGCAGAATGGAAGTCATTCCAAATGAAATACGATTTTGGTCATATTACTAGCAGCCCATATTACTCACAAGCGAATGGAGAGGCTAAAAGAGCTGTACAGACAGCAGTGAGATCCATTCCCTGCTCCTCTGAGTTACAGATCAACACCAAGGGCAGCCACTGGATATTGCCCAGCACGACTCCTGCTGGGAGGACGATTGGGAACATGAAACGAGCAGCCAAATCCGAGAAAAAAGGAGAGAAAAGCTTATGAATGCTTTTGCAACAGACATCACTCGGCTAGAGAACTGCCGGGTCTAAAATGTCCTGTGTTCATATCAAACTGGAGGGAGGAAAAGGATGGACAATTCCAACTGTTGTCAAGGAAAAGAATTCCACAGCTGGATCCTATGGGATCGAGCCGACTGCAGAGAGTGCAACGGACTTCGTCAACATCTACATTTCATCAGAGAGACCAATCGACAGAGCAAACTCTGCACCTGGCAGATGCAGAACAAGAAGACGAGGGCTCAAGGAGTCCAACATAGCCAGTCATTGCAGCGAATGACCAGCCAGATGACCCTGTTGTTCTGTGTCATTAGAAACCAGTACGCGTCAGAGACGCTGAGCAGACTGATCCGTACTGAACATCACAGACAGTGTGACAGTGTCACTACTGTAAGTGGTAGGGATGTAGAACTTAA
Source organism: Sternotherus odoratus (assembly GCA_032164245.1). Lineage (NCBI taxonomy): Eukaryota > Metazoa > Chordata > Testudines > Kinosternidae > Sternotherus > Sternotherus odoratus. The sequence goes on along the minus strand of JAVMKO010000018.1, from coordinate 17,373,469 downwards.
AGGGGAGCTGGGTGGGAGGCTGAACTGTATCACACTGTTCAGTCACTAGGTGATATCCCTTATCACAGCGATATACCTTACGCTAATCTTTGCCGTACCTAGTGGAGCATTAAAGGATCTAACAATGAACACAGCCGGGGTATAAGAACGCTCTGTGCCCCGCCCACATCTGGTGCAGAGCCGTGACTAACTGGACAGCCAGCTTTGCAAATGAGCTCGTCTCTGTCAGCTGCCATGGAGTACAATGGAGAATCCCTGACTCCCCCATTAGGAACAAGGGAGCGGCTGGGGGGTGATCTTTGCTGAAGTCTGGCCTGTGTGTTTTGCAGCCTGTCTTTGGGGGTGGAGAATGAGGACGGTCACAGGCACCACCGAGAACTCAGTGGACCTGCTTTGCCAGTCTCGGGCACCGGCGCCCCAGCTGTGCCAATGCCCCTCAGACCTGCCCTGCAGCCCCTCTGCTGTCCCAGCTTGGGCCCCCACACAGCTCGTTAATGCACTTTGTATCTTCCTGTTACCTCAGCACTAACGGCGAATGACCTCAACCCCGGCCTGCTGCACCTTGGCCATTGCAGCCCTGGGATCCCAAAGCCCAGCCCTGCTGTCCCTCCCTGCCCCCCACAGCCCCCCGCTAGTCCAGTCCTGGGATCCCAAAGCCCAGCCCTGCTGTCCCTCCCTGCCCCCCACAGGCCCCCGCTAGTCCAGTCCTGGGACCCCAAAGCCCAGCCCTGCTGCTTCTGCTCAGTCCTGACCAGTGGCTCCTCCAGTCTCGGCTCTTTCAGGAATGAAGATCCTCAATCACCGTGCATTGTGGGATGAGGGCAGTGTGTGCATGTCGTGGATGTGTATGGGGCGGGTATGCAGGGCCGGCGACAGGGGGGTACTACGGGTAGAGCTGTACCGGGCCCTGGACCCAGGCTGGCAGCAAGAGCTGACTGGGGCAGGCAGCAGGACCCCGGCTGGCAGGAGCCTGGGGAGAGAGCCCAAAGCGGCAGCGGTCTGAGCACGAAGCCTGCCGCTGCTTTGGGGTTTCCCCCGGTGGATCCCTTGCCAGCCAGGGTCTCAACTTGCTGCCAGCCTGGCTGTAGGAAGCCCAGGCTGGCAGCGGGCTGAGACCCCGGCTGGCAGGAGCCTGGGGGGAAAACCCCAAAGCGGCGGCAGTCTGAGCGCTCAACCGGCTGAGCGCTTAAGCCGGCTGCCACTTTAGAGTTTCCCTGCAGGCTCCTGCTAGCCCGGGTCTGAGCTCCCGCTGCCAGCCTGGGTTCCCTACAAGCAGGCTGGCAGCGGGAGCTGACTGGGGCAGGTGGTGGGACCACCACCATCCCCACCCCAGGGTGGCTGGCGAACCCCCCCCACCCCCCCCTGTAGACGCTTGATTATCCGGGATTTTATTAACTGGGATTAAGGTTTTCCCGATCATCCCGGATAATCGAGAGTCTACTGTATTACAACATCCTCCATTTTTCTGCCCTCTAAACAAGGCTTCCGCCATCTTGGGAATTTTTTTATTCCCAAGTCTCTCTCTCTGTTTAGGAGGCTGGGTTGGGAGTGGGAGGGGGGAGGAGGTTAGGTTCGGTGGGATGTGCCGGGCCAGGCAGGGGTGGGGGAGGGAAGGTGGTTAGAGATGGGGGGAGGCGGGGTGGGGGTAAAGGAAGATCACCCCCAACAGCAGGGTGGGCCAGGCAGGGATGGGTGGGGAGGGGAGGAGGTTAGGCTGGGGGAGGAGATTAGGTTGGGTGGGCTGGGTCAGGCAGGGGGGGGAAAGAGAATAGGCTGGGGGCCCCAACGATCAGAGTAGGAGGCCCCAAAATTTCTGTCGCCGGCCCTGCGGGTGTGCATGGGTGTGTGTAGGGGTGTGTGTTGTGGGTGTGTGTAGGGGTGTGTGTTGTGGGGGTGCATGGGGGTGTGTAGGGGTGTGTGTGCATGGGGGTGTGTGCTGTAGGGGTGTGTGTTGTGGGTGTGCATGGGGGTGTGTAGGGGTGTGTGTTGTGGGGGTGTCTAGGGGGGGGTGTTGTGGGGGGGTGTCTAGGGGCGGGTGTTGTGGGTGTGCATGGGGGTGTGTGTTGTGGGGGTGTGTAGGGGTGTGTGTTGTGGGGGTGTGTAGGGGTGTGTGTTGTGGGGGTGCATGGGGGTGTGTAGGGGTGTGTGCTGTGGGGGTGCATGGGGGTGTGTAGGGGTGTGTGTTGTGGGGGTGCATGGGGGTGTGTAGGGGTGTGTGTTGTGGGGGTGTCTAGGGGTGTGTGTTGTGGGGGGGTATAGGGGTGTGTGTTGTGGGGGTGCATGGGGGTGTGTAGGGGTGTGTGTTGTGGGGGTGTCTAGGGGTGTGTGTTGTGGGGGGTGTAGGGGTGTGTGTTGTGGGGGGTGTAGGGGTGTGTGTTGTGGGTGTGCATGGGGGTTTGTAGGGGTGTGTTGTGGGGGTGTCTAGGGGTGTGTGTTGTGGGGGGGTAGGGGTGTGTGTTGTGGGTGTGCATGGGGGGTGTAGGGGTGTGTGTTGTGGGGGGTGTAGGGGTGTGTGTTGTGGGTGTGCATGGGGGTGTGTGTTGTGGGGGGGTATGGGGGGGTGTTGTGGGAGGGTATGGGGGGGTGTTGTGGGTGTGCATGGGTGTGTGTGTTGTGGGGGTGTGTAGGGGTGTGTGTTGTGGGGGTGTGTAGGGGTGTGTGTTTTGGGGGGTGTAGGGGTGTGTGTTGTGGGGGTGTGTAGGGGTGTGTGTTGTGGGGGGGTGTAGGGGTGTGTGTTGTGGGGAGGTGTAGGGGTGTGTGTTGTGGGTGTGCATGGGGGTGTGCACGCACAAATGAGAGAGGAAGGGTGAGACTTGCTGGTGGTCTTCGAACGTGGGTGCCTGCAGCCCAAGGGGTGCACAGGACGACCCAGGGGGGTGCACGGCCCAGCTGGAGTAGCCAGGCGCTGCGGCCTTGCAGAGGAGCCGCTCTTCCTGCCGCCGGGTCCACCGCAGCGGTTGCAGGGGAACCGCCAGAGCCGGCCGGCTCCTCCTGCCTTATCGGAAGCCCAAGTTTCCAATAGGACAGGAACAGCTGAGCGGCCCCAGTGGCTTCTCTGCAAGCACCACGGCAGCCCTGGCCGCAGGAGCCGGGCGCCACGGCAGCAGGGGAAGCTGGGCCGCCCTGGCGGCTCCTCCACAAGCGCTGCGGAAGCCCCGGCCCCAGGAGCCGGGCGCCACGGCGGGGACCAGCCCCAGGAGCCGGGCGCCACGGCGGGGACCAGCCCCAGGAGCCGGGCGCCACGACGGGGACCAGCCCCAGGAGCCGGGCGCCACGACGGGGACCAGCCCCAGGAGCCGGGCGCCACGGCGGGGACCAGCCCCAGGAGCCGGGCGCCACGGCAGCAGGGGAAGCTGGGCCGCCCTGGCGGCTCCTCCACAAGCGCTGCGGAAGCCCCGGCCCCAGGAGCCGGGCGCCACGGCGGGGACCAGCCCCAGGAGCCGGGCGCCACGGCGGGGACCAGCCCCAGGAGCCGGGCGCCACGACGGGGACCAGCCCCAGGAGCCGGGCGCCACGGCGGGGACCAGCCCCAGGAGCCGGGCGCCACGGCGGGGACCAGCCCCAGGAGCCGGGCGCCACGGCGGGGACCAGCCCCAGGAGCCGGGCGCCACGGCGGGGACCAGCCCCAGGAGCCGGGCGCCACGCCGGGGACCAGCCCCAGGAGCCGGGCGCCACGACGGGGACCAGCCCCAGGAGCCGGGCGCCACGACGGGGACCAGCCCCAGGAGCCGGGCGCCACGACGGGGACCAGCCCCAGGAGCCGGGCACCATGGCGGGGACCAGCCCCAGGAGCCGGGCGCCACGACGGGGACCAGCCCCAGGAGCCGGGCGCCACGGCGGGGACCAGCCCCAGGAGCCGGGCGCCACGACGGGGACCAGCCCCAGGAGCCGGGCGCCACGGCAGCAGGGGAAGCTGGGCCGCCCTGGCGGCTCCTCCACAAGCGCTGCGGAAGCCCCAGCCCCAGGAGCCGGGCGCCACGACGGGGACCAGCCCCAGGAGCCGGGCGCCACGACGGGGACCAGCCCCAGGAGCCGGGCGCCATGGCGGGGACCAGCCCCAGGAGCCGGGCGCCACGACGGGGACCAGCCCCAGGAGCCGGGCGCCACGGCGGGGACCAGCCCCAGGAGCCGGGCGCCACGACGGGGACCAGCCCCAGGAGCCGGGCGCCACGACGGGGACCAGCCCCAGGAGCCGGGCGCCACGACGGGGACCAGCCCCAGGAGCCGGGCGCCACGACGGGGACCAGCCCCAGGAGCCGGGCGCCACGACGGGGACCAGCCCCAGGAGCCGGGCGCCACGACGGGGACCAGCCCCAGGAGCCGGGCGCCATGGCGGGGACCAGCCCCAGGAGCCGGGCGCCATGACGGGGACCAGCCCCAGGAGCCGGGCGCCACTGCGCAGACAAGACCCGGCCCCGAGAGCCAGGTGCTGCACCATGGCTGGAGGGAGACCAGGAGCCGGGAGCCGCGCCGTGGCTGGAGGGGGACCTGGCCCAAGGCACCGTGTCCCGTCTGAGACCGGGCGCCACAGCAGGACTGTCCCCAGGGGGCCAGTTAGGGGAGGAGGAGGGGAGTTCTGAGGGGTGCAGTCCAGTAGGAAGTGGATGGGGACGGGGCTAGGGTGGGGCTTCCCCATGGAGGTGCCTGCCAAAAAAAAATGTATACTAGGGGTGCGTGGTCAAAAAAGTCCGGAGCCCCCTGGTCTAGCTCATTTCCCAGCATTTGGCCCCTGCCGTGCCATGGCTCACTGTCTCCTCTGACATATGCCCCCCAGATTCCCTCTGCTGATGAGCCCCCCTGCCAGGTCCTCTGGGGCCTGCTCTGCTCAGCCATGTGTCACTCCCCAGGGGGGCAGTGTCCCTGGTTATGGGAGTTCGTTGAGATGCCCCCTCCTGCCGCTCGGTGCCATGCAGAGCTGGCACCACCCTTCCCTGGCTGGGAGGTGCCGCGATCCCAATATAACCCTCCGTCACGCGGCCTGGGTTTAGATTTACTCCCCTTGGCCCGGGCTGGGATCACAGAGTTAGATCAGCTCATTGCAAAGCAGCCGATTCCTCGCCGTGCTGGCGTCTCACCAGGGCCCAGGCACAGAGACAGGCTCTGACAGCAGCTAACGGCTCACACCTGGGAGTGTCCCGGCTCCCCCCCCCCCCCCCCCCATGGCCAAGCACAGGGTCTGTTAACCCTCCCGGCTGCCCTGGGCACGGAGCCCACTGGCAGGCTGTGTGGGAAGAAGTGACTCACCCACTTGGCATCTCCCCGTGCGATCAGCCCCAGCCGATTTAAACCGGCAAGCTGCAGTCTGCTGTCTGAGCTGCCATCCCGCCGACGGCTCCCTTCCCGGCCCGGCTCTGGCCCCACACGGCTGCTGGGCAGGGGGTTATTTCAAGGCAGGAAGGGCCAGGACTCTGGCCGGCCACGGGCGAGTGAGATCGTGGCCCTGCACATAGAGCCAGCTGGCAAGAAGACCTGCTCGCCTTGGATACTAGGAGAGCCCCGGACACACGGGCATCGCGGGACAGTGCTGCAGCGCCAGGTGGAGTTTTCACACCGCGAGGGCGACCAATGGCCAGCAGCAGGGTGCTGAGCTGGGACACAGCAGCTCAGTTCTGGCTCTGTCACCGACCCCCCCGTGCTCCGGGTCTCTCTGCAGCATGCGGATGGTAATGCTCCTTCTCTGCCCTGCCTCTCAGGAGGAGGGGCTCTCCGGGGCACGGCCTGGGTCTCGCCCACGGTGTAAAGTGGCCGTGGAACATCAGAGCAGCAGGACAACACACCCAGACTGCCCCCGGCTGGCTAGCAGGAAACTGAGACTATCAGGTGGGAAGGGACCCCAGGAGGTTCTAGTCCAACCCCCTGCTCAAAGCAGGACCAACCCCAACTAAACCATCCGAACGCAGGGGCTGTCTTTGGGCTGTGTTAGTCCAGCCTGGGGGATGCCGCAATGCAGATGAGAAATACTGGTGCCTCCTGGGATGCCATGCCCAGGTGAGTTTCAGGGCACCACAGGGCACAGTCTTGCCAACCGCAGTGTTCAAACACCGGGCGCCAGACCACCACCAGGAAACTGCCTCCGAAACCACTTCAAAACCTTCACATCGAGAAGCCCCATCTTGCCATGCTTGGCTGGGTCGGTCTCAAGTCTGCTCTAAACCGCCCCAGGGGTGACCCCAGCTGCACCCCTTCGCCCCAGCCTCTGTGCCTGAGCAGGGAGGTGACGGGCAGAGGTGCCAGGTGAGAATCCCCCCCACACTGGGGGCTGGATCTGGGGCTCCGTGCTCAGCTGGGCCCTGACACACCAGGCCGTGGAGCCCGGGGTGGACACCGTGGGCCTGGAATCTGCCTCCGTTTCCCACGGGGTGCAAAGCGAGTATCACACGCTGGGGGCTGTGCCCAGGGTCCCAGAAGGCAGAACCACCCTCCCCCACTCCTGGCAGGGGCTTTGTGATCATCCCTAGTGCCCGGGTCAGTGGCCCAGGGGTCATTCCCACCGGGCCCAGCAGCTGGGAGTGGGCTGGCCACAGCTGCAGGCGAAGGGGTGGATCTGTCCCCTCAGGCAGGTGGAGAGCGAGGGGTTTACACGGCATCAACGCCTGCTGCCCCATCCCCCACCCTGACAGCTTTGGCATCTGGGGGATGTCACCCAGCGCCTCCATCACGACCCCCACACCCAGCACCGGGCACCGCCAGCACCTGGCTGCAGGGAGCACATTGTCTGAACTGGCCTGAGTCCCACTGGGTCGTGACCTGCTCCCAGCCAGCCAAAGGCTCCACTGCCTTGTCCTGGCTCCCTGGCTGGGCTAAGCAGAGAGCGGCTGAAGGACGGGCGTGGCTGGGACGGATCCTCTCGTGGCCCAGGACTCACTCCAGCTACACCCACAGGCCTTGTCCACGCCCTGCACGCTGCACCGACGCAGCCCCTGCAGCAAGCTGTGCCTGGCATTGGTGTCACCTCACTCTGCCTGAACCCAGCCCTGCACGGGGGGGGGGGGGGGGGGATGTTGCACCGGCAAAGCCACTGAAATCGAGGCACATTCCCCCCCCCCCCCAAGCAGGCTCAGAGTCATCGAGGAGCGACTGTCCCTGCAGCCCTTGGCCCGTGTGCAAGCTGCGTGCTCTGGAGAAACAGCCTCCCATGGAATGGAGGCAGCAGATCCCGCTTTTGGTGTGTCAGTTGTGATGGGTCCAGTCACAGAACCCCCCTTGGGACTGTCCCCTGAGGTGCTGGAATGACCTCTGAGCCCGTTTTCCCTGCCAACCTGGGACTCCAGAACCTGCCTTGTTGAGCCAGACACGCCCGTCTCCTGCAACGCAGACCCAGGTCTGGTCCCCGTCCCTAAAGCTACAGACTTTAACCAAAAACAGCTCAGCAGGTCACCTATCTCCAGCACCGAGACACCCAGCTCCCAATGGGATCCAAACCCCAAATCAATCCATTTTACTCTGGATAACACTTATGCAGCATAAACTCACAAATTGTCCACCCTCTAGAACACTGATCGAGAGATGCACAGCCGTTTGCTCCCCCAGGTATTAATCACTTACTCTTGGTTAATTAATAAACTAAAGTGATTTTATCAAGTATAACAAGTAGGGTTTAAGTGATTTCAAGTAATAACAGACAGAACAAAGTAAATTACCAAACAAAATAAAACAAACCACGCAAGTCTAAGTCTAATACATTAAGAAACTGAATACAGGTACATCTCACCCTCAGGGATGTTCCACTAGCTTCTTTTACAGACAGGACTCCTCCCTAGACTTGGCCTAATCCTTTCCCCTGGTGCAGTCCTCGTTAGCTCCAGCTCAGGTGGTAACTAGGGGATTTCTCATGACTGCAGCCCCTTTTGCTCTGTTCTACCCCCTTTTACAGCTTAGGCACAGGGTGGGAATCTTTTGTCTCTCTGGGTTCCCACCCTTCCTTCTAAATGGAAAAGCACCAGGTTTAAGATGGATTCCAGTATCATGTGACCTGTTCACATAACCTGTGAGACTTCATTACCCACTGGCTGGCAGGCAGGTAGACAGGAAGGTTTACAAGTAAACAGAGACATTTACAACCAACTGTCCTAGTCAACAGGAGCCATCAAGATTCAAGCCACCTTTAATGGCCCCCACTTTGCATAGTTACATGAGGACTAACACTTCGTATTTCTAGCTTCGGACACAAGAATGATCCACACATACAAACAGGATGATCACACTCCGGAGATTATACACTTTGTAATGATACCTTACAAGAGACCTTTTGCATAAAGCCTATTCCAGCTACATCATACTCACACTCATAAGCATATTTCCATAAACGTATGGAGTGCAACAGCGCAGCGGCCCCACTGGGGAGCCCAGCTGCTGCGGGCTGGAGCAGGCAGTGTGCATGCCATGGGGTGAACTGCACAGGCTGCACCATATCAAAGGCCTGTGTGGTTCAAAGAGCCTTTATCTGTGGGCCCGGGTGAGGCAGGATGTGGCTGGGACAGTATCCTTCTGGACCCACAGCAGCCTCGGCGCAGTTCCCACCACTTGGAAGCACAAAGGACAATGGGAGGCAGTGGATGGAGGCAGCTGGTCGGCTGGATGCTGGTCAGTGTGCGGCCGTCTAGCCAGGCTGCTATAAACATGACTGGCCAGACCGAAGGTCCACATAGCCCAGTGTCCTGTCTTCAGACAGTGGACAAAGCCAGATGTTTCATGGGGAATGAATGGAACAGGACAATTTCAAGTGACCCAACAACCCCTGTTGTCTAGTCCTAGCTTCTGGCAGTCCGAGGTGGGGGAGGTTTTGCATCCCTGACCATCTTCGCGAACAGCCATTGATGGCCCAAACCTCCCAGGGTTTTTTAGGGTTTATTAATTTCATTTTTCAGGGTTTATTTTTAGCACGTTTTGAAAAATCAGAACTGGGGAGGGGGCCTCAGAGCTTTGTTTGTACGTGGCCGTAGTTCTGTTTCAAAGCGCCCGAGGGCTCTGTTAGCAGGCACCGGGGGGTGTACACGGACCAGCTGGCGTCCAGCACATTAGTGTGCTGTGGTGCGCCAGCCCACGGCACTGCTCCAGGTAGACAAGCCCTTAGATCTGACTCAGGAGAGGGGCATCAGCTGCAGAAACAAACTTGCTGGGTAAGGGGTGAAGCTACCACTAATCGAGTATCCCTTGGATTCCAGCTTCCAGTGGATGAACACTGAACTCTTCCGGGGGCGGCGGGGGGGGGGGGGGGTGTTGGTATCCAGGGTGTTTTATTGGTTGCATCCTGAGGTCGGAAGCCCCACTCATAAAGTAGGAGCCATGGAGTACTTGGGGAATGGCACCTTCCGTGGTTTATTCATAGGCTGGGAAGGATTTGATTTTTATCAGTAAATCTTGATTTTGCTGCGCACACACACACACACACACACACACACACACACACACACACACACACACACACACACACACACACACACACACACACACACACACACACACACACACTCACTCTCTCCATTGGCTACAACTGACATTTACAGATAGGCAAAGTAAGAACAAAGGGGCTTGAGAACTCCTTTGAATGCAATTTAAGGACAGTTACTTTGACTGCCGATGTTGACAATTTGTTTGAACAGTTACGAAGTGTTAATATGAAATAGCTCTGGTCCAACCTCCCATTGCCTGATCCCTCCCGTCATTTCCTGCAACCGGGAACATTTAAATCAGCAAAATCTTGCTTAAAAACCATCAGTGTTACCCATGGAAACAATAACACCCACCCGTGAATGCTTCCCAGGCCACCGGATGAAGAGGCAGTGGAGGGGCAGTGTGGCCTAGTGCAGCATTCCTCAAAGCTTTTCCACGGCGGCCCCGGTCCCACATCCACTCATGGCCGCCCCGGTATGTCCGCTGAAATCCCAGAATCTCAGGGTTGGAAGGGTCCTCAGGAGGTATCTAGTCCAACCCCCTGCTCAGAGCAGGACCAACCCCAACTAAATCATCCCAGCCAGGGCTTTGTCAAGCCTGACCTTAAAAACCTCTAAAGAAGGAGATTCCACCACCTCCCCAGGGAACCCATTCCAGTGCTTCACCACCCTCCTAGGGAAAAAGTTTTTCCTAATATCCAACCTAGACCTCCCCCACTGCAACTTGAGACCATTTCAGTGGCATTTTGGCGGGACAAAAATAGGCCGCTTACATTTTCAGCGGCGTCCCAGGGCTGATCCCGCAGTGGCGCCGGGGTCTCGCGCACCCCACTTTGAAGACCACAGGCCTAGTGGACACAGCAGTGGCCTGAGACTGCTGTGCTCTGTGCCTAGCTCACCACTGCCCTTAGACGTGTCCCCTCCCAGCACTCACCGCAGCAGGGCCCTGCTCTCAGCGGGGGGGTCTGGGTGCTCCTGGGAGAGAGGTAATAACCTCTGCCCTGCCCTTGCTGCTTCAACCCACCCGAGAGCACCAGCTCCTCCTGGGCGAGGGATTTCTCTGCTGCCTGTAGCCGCTGCAGCCCCGCTGACAGGCTAGGGTGACCAGACAGCAAGTGTGAAAAATCAGGACGGGGTGGGGGGTAATAGGAGCCTATAGAAGAAAAAGCCCCAAATATCGAGACTGCCCCTCGGGACCTCTGGTCACCCTATGACAGGCAGCCATGGCAAGGGGGGGACACGCTCTGGGCTGAGTCCCTCGGCATGAGAAGACAGGCCAGTTCCAGCCCAGCTGGGAGCATGGGACGGCTCCTCACGCAGCCTGGAACAGGGTCCTGCACCCCCCCCCCCCCCCACACACACACACACACCCCAGCCACGCATGCTCCAGTGCCCTGTCCCTGTGGCTGCCGCCCAGAGCCGCTCTAGACCCTACGGAGAGCAGGACCCAAGCTGCGTCTCAGCACCCGGGGCCTGGATTTGGGCCTCGGAAGGCCTGGTTCTGTGATGACAGCACACCGAGCTCTGGGGGGAGGGAGCCCCAGAGCCCAGGAGAGCTGATCTACACAACCGCTTGTCACGGAGCGCCCAGGCGATGCTCTGGAACTTGCTCCCTAAGAAGCCAGACGGGACGTTGGGGGAAGTGTCCCCTCTCCATACACAGCCTGTCTCCAAGGCTAGGAGCTTCACGGGTCCCCACTTCCACCTTCCTGGGTCTGACCTCAGAGCATTCGGCACCTTCTGCCCCTCCGTGTGCTTCCTCCAGTGAACCTGCCCAGGCGGGGTTCTGAGGAAGCCCTTGGATTCTGCACCCCAAATCCACAGTCAGACGTGACTCTCAGTCAGCTAGTAAAACAGAGGTTTATTCGATGACCTCTATGTGGTCTAACCCAGACCATACAGCCCGCGTGAGCCCTCAGCTGGATCCATTTTGGGGCCAGAGAGCGAGATAGCTCCTCTGCCCTTCCCTGCCTGACTCCAGCTAGCTTCAGACTCCAAAACCCAAACCCATCTCTCCAGCCCCTCCTCCCCCCTCGCTCAGCCAGGTCAGGTGACCTCCCGCCCCCACCTGGAGTCAGATTACAGCTTCAGATATGGACACCTGCAGAGAGGGGAGAGGGTGTTGCCTGCTTGCTTACACTGTCAGCCCCTATTCCTTCACATTGACACTTAAGAAATGCATAGGGGAAACTGAGGCACACCCGCAGTATTCCTACTTCGTCACACCGCTGTCTCTCACACTGCTCGACCCAGACCAGTGGGGGGAAGGGCTCTCTGCTGAGCCTCCCACCCCTGCCTGCAAAGGGACAGCCCAGCCCCTGCACTCCTGGGGCTCTCCATCCCAAGCACCACAGTGCCTCTGCTGCTTGGAAGAAACCCTCCCAGAGCTCTTCCCTAGAAGTGGATGCAGATGGCAGCTTAGGCATTGCCGGTCCTGGGCTCGCTGCTCAGAGCCCATCGCTCTGCTCTCCCTCCTGTCTGGTCCTTCAGAGACCTGATAGGGTCTGGATTTGGGGTCCGAATGGCTAGGCAGCAGTTCTGCAGAAAAGGACCTAGGGATTACAGTGGATGAGAAGCTGGACATGAATCAATAGTGTGCCCTTGTTGCCAAGAAGGCTAACGGCATTTTGGGCTGTATAAGTAGGGGCATTGCCAGCAGATCGAGGGACGTGATTGTTCCCCTCTATTCGACATTGGTGAGGCCTCATCTGGAGTACTGTGTCCAGTTTTGGAGCCCACACTACAAGAAGGATGTGGAAAAATTGGAAAGAGTCCAGAGGAGGGCAACAAAAATGATGAGGGGCCTGGAGCACATGACTTACGAGGAGAGGCTGAGAGAACTGGGATTGTTTAGTCTACAGAAGAGAAGACTGAGGGGAGATTTGATAGCTGCTTTCAACTACCTGAAAAGGGGTTCTAAAGAGGATGGATCTAGACTGTTCTCAGTGGTACCAGATGACAGAACAAGGAGTAATGGTCTCAAGTTGCAGTGGGGGAGGTCTAGGTTGGATATTAGGAAAAACCTTTTCACTTGGAGGGTGGTGAAGCATTGGAATGGGTTCCCTAGGGAGGTGGTGGAATCTCCTTCCTTAGAGGTTTTTAAGGTCAGGCTTGACAAAGCCCTGGCTGGGATGATTTAGTTGAGGTTGGTCCTGCTTTGAGGGGGTTGGACTAGATACCTCCTGAGGTCCCTTCAACCCTGAGATTCTAGGGTTCTATGGATTTAGCAGCCTGGGCTGCAGGGATCCCTCCCTCCCCCTAACCTGAGTCTGGGCCAGAAGGCTGCAGGGAGGCTGGGATGGGGCTTTTGGGCTGAGCTCCAACAGGTCCTGTCACTACCCCCTAGCCTAGGGAGCCAAAGCAGAACGATCCCCCAGGTCCCTCCTCCGTACACCCAGCCTGGATCCAACCCGCCCCCAGGGCTGACTCGGGGCTCCCATTTCATCAGCAGTCACTCCTTGCTCTAGCAGTATCTTTTCAGATGCTCCCTGCTCAACAGCTCTGTTTTCTGAAGACCCTTGAACTTTACCCCCGTCCCTTGTTGCCTCTGACCCTGGCTTTAATCTCCCTGGGAATGGCAAAGGAGCCCTCAATGGCAGAGCAGTTTAGCAGAAAATGATTGACCCAACCTCCGTGTTTTTCAACAATAATGAACACAGGGCAGAACAATTCCCCTTGGAAAAGCCCCTGGCCCGGTCCCACCCCGCCAGGGACCTAGGGGAGAGCACCTGGCTGTAGGGCCTGCCGCGGGCATTGCTTATGTTACCTAGCTGGTGCCTCGCCGGGGAGGGGGTTGTGTGTCTCCAGACCTATCGGGCCTTTCACCGAACCGTAACCTGTCCAAGACAGGCCTGGCTCAGAAGTCCCTGGAGTGGCTGGCCTGGAATGAGACAGGGGCTCTCCATCCACACCCCAGCATAGAGGCTACTGGGGCCCCAAGAACTGCCTGCTGCCCTAGACAGACCTGAGTAGGCCCATCGCCAGCCACGGGTGGAGATGGAGGGTGAGCCCTTGATTCGCCAGGCTGGGGCAGACTCTCTGATGCTGCTTTTGTGGCTCCGACTCCAGAGACAAAGGAATCCAGGGCCCGGGACCCAGCACGGAGCTCGCAAGAGGCAACTTGCCCTCAAACCTCTAGGCCAGCAGGTGGAGAAGGGGCCACTGACTCTGCATTTGGTAGCCCAACTTGAGAGCTCTGATCTTCAGGGGAGCCGAGTATCCCTGAGTCCAGCTGAAGTCCGTGGGAGCCGTGGCACACGTCATCCAGTGGTCCCTGCAGGTATCTGGCCAAAAGGAGGCTAAAGAACAGGGTGACCAACCACTCATCTCTAACTGGGTGGGACAGTCCCAAAATGTTCATTTCCAAGTCCCAGTCCTGGGCTGAATGACTCTTGGACAGCGTTTGTCCCAGTTTCCCAGCAGTGTCACTCCACGCTATCACGGAGCGCCCGGGCGATGGTCTGGAACCGCTCCCTAGGAAGCCAGACCGGACTCCGGGTGGAGGGCCCCTTCTTCGTACACAGTCTGTTTCCCAGGCCAGGAGCTTCAGGGGTCCCCACTTCCACCTTCCTGGGTCTGACCTTGGAGCATTCAGCACCTTCTGCCCCTCCATGTGCTTCCCCCAGCAAGCCCGCCTGGGCGGGGTCCTGGGGGAGCCCATGGATTCTGCACCCCAAATCCACAGTCAAACGTGACTCTCAGCCAGCCAGCAGAATAGACAGTTTATTTGAGATGTCAGGAACACCATCCAACTTACGGCTTCTCAGTCTCAACAGGGCCCCTCAGTCAGGCCCTTCTGGGGTGCTAGGAGAATGAGACCCAGATTCTGGGCTCCTGCTTCTTCCCCAGGTTTATTCGATGACTTCCATCTGGTCTAACACAGACCATGCAGCGAGCGAGCGTGAGCCCTCAGCTGGATCCATCTTGGGGCCAGAGAGCGAGATGGCTCCTCTCCCCTTCCCAGCTAGACCCAGACTGACCACTCCCCCCACCTCCAGTCCCTCTGTCCTTTCCTTTGTCTGGATTCCCGGGCTCGAGGTATCACCTGACCTCCCTCCCCCACCTGGGGTCAGATTACAGCATTCAGGGATGCACACCTGGAGAGGGGAGGGGTTGCCTCCTTGCTTCCAGTGTCAACCCCTACTCCTTAAGAAATGCATAGGGGAAACTGAGGCACACACACACAGTATTCCTACTTTGTCACACACGCCAGCCTGGGGCTAGGACAGGCCCAGCGACAACATTCTGAAACCTGACCTGGGGAGCACAAATGACACCCTGGTGCCCCCTCGCTTGGGCCAAGACTGTGAAAGGTCTCAATTCTGCCTTCTTCCTGTTCTACTCCTCTGCTACCTACCCCAATAAAGGAGAACTAACAACTTTAAATGCCTTGTTCCAAATTTTTAAGTAACACTTGCATTTGCTGTTGAGAATCAGAGAGGTAGCCGTGTTAGTCTGGAATAGCAGAGGTAACAAAGAGTCCTGTGGCACCTTCAAGACTAACTAAAGTATTGGAGCATAAGCTTTCGTGGGCTAATACCCACTTCGTCGGTGTCCACTGCTTGCATCCGACGAAGTGGGTATTAGCCTACGAAAGCTTATGCTTAATGTGACAGACCGCTCTCTCACCCCTCCTCAGGAACACAGGCAGGAAACCCTTTTTGCTCCAAACAGTGCTCTTTAATTTACAGTGCAGGACCCCACCACCAATATATACAGCTTAAAACAGTTCTTCAACTTACAGTTTACAACTTTATCAACCTCTACAGTTTACAGCTCTTAATAGCTCCACAGGTTCTGGCTCTACAAACTCTATATAGTTCAGCCCCTAATGCAATAATACAAACACAGCTCTGGATAGCTCATACACAACACACAGCTCTGGATAGCTCATGCCACCACCACCACCCTGGGCTTCGTTCCTGGCAGCCTTATATCCCCCAGAGGAGGCTGCCAGGTGAAACTCATGCAGGCTGATTGGCCTGCACCTCAGGTGGCTAATTAGACTTCCTGCCAGGGAGGTTTGCAGAGGGCTTCTGCTCCCTCTTAAAGGGGCGGCAGGCTGGGTCAAGCCCACCCTGCCACATTCAATACTTTAGTTAGTCTTGAAGGTGCCACGGGACTATTTGCTGTTCAGGTGTTTGAAAGTTAACTTTTCTAGTCTGCATAGTAAACACTGGCATTTCTATCTGTTTGAATAATCCAAGTGATGCTTTCTGGGCCTTCTGGGCTGCAAAGACTCGAACTGCTTCCTGAAGGTCCCCAGTCTGGGCCAGCTCATGCTCTGTTGAGATGGTTGCAGGGCCGACCAGCCTCTCCTGTGTCATTGTGGAGCGTAGATGCGTTTTTATTAACTTTAGCTTGGAGACGCTGCGTTCTCCACTGGCAACGGCTACAGGAAGTGTTAGACATATGTGCAGAGCAACAAAAGCAGTAGGAAAGAGAGTGGTCATCTTATTTGTGCCCATCTATTCCAGAACAGCCTTTGGAGTTGATCCTGCTGAAATGTATCTTGAAAGGGCTTTCAGTTCATCACCTAAATCACTCGCATCAATATCATGCATGTCATTATGTGTCAACGCTGTCTCTAGTGCCCTCTATTGCTGGTGTAGGTCTTCTTCAGGGATAGTGAGGAGTTTTCATACAACGTCCCAAATACACTGCTGTGTTCCTTGAGCTGCATGAAACATTCTTCAACTGACTGTATTGCACAATCTACCACCTGGTTAAAGAATTCAACTTTGAATTGTTGTTTGGGTCTCTTATGGGATTATCTTGTGCCTCGTAATCAAAATGTCGTCTTCTTCCGTGACGCTTGTATTCTGGAATGGGTGGGAAAATAGCTTCAGTGTGAAGTTCCTCTGCCAACTTCTGTGCACTCTTCAGAACATTCTGAAATCCCTCATCTGACCGGTGGGACTGTAGGTCTGACTTTGCTTTGTCCAGTTGTTCCATTGCTCCAGATATATCAAGGTCAACACCTTGGAGTCTCTTGTTTACAACATTTATTTCAAACAGTTTGTCATGCCACAACACTAAGCCCCACAGAAATGTAAAGTTCTGTATGTTGCTGGTGATCCCATTTCCCTCTGCCCCTGTTCTCCCACGAACAGTTCCTGTCATAGCATTATTCATAATGGCAACTATGGCATCATATATCTTCCCAATTTGGTGTTTGATAGGCTTCATCATCTCCACTCGACTTTTCCATGGCGTGGCACTCAGTGGTTTCAGTGTCAGAGAGAATGTTCCCAGATGTTGCTTCAAAATGTGCCATCGATGAGTTGATGCAGAGAAAAATACATAGATACTTTGAATTACATTAAAAAATTCAGCAGCCTCACTAAAAGCTGAAGCTGCATCACTGACCACTAAGTTCAGTGAATGAGAACTAAAAAAAAAACCACCCAACCTCACGGGCTTAACTCTCGTATCCATATCTGCACTCCTCTGTTCTTTCCTCTCACGTTGGCAGCATGACCTCTCATGTCAGCTATGGCAATCCCGGACCTTCCAGCTTTTTAGGAAGCCCATTTGTCTTGCCAGCTCCTGTAGTATCATCAATGTCAATAAATTCTAGAAAACGCTCTCCGACAGTCACCATTGCAGGGACATTTTCACTACGTTCTAATGGTGTGTTTTGTAACAACAACACAGAACAAATGACTTTATGGCTGATGTCAGGTGTGCAGTCCAGAATAACAGTGTAATATCTTGCTGACTTCAGATCTGCTACAATCTTCTGTTTGACTTTTGTTGCCAGTAACTGTAGGATTTCATTTTGAATGTTTTTCCCAAGTAGTGGTGTGTGCACATTTCTTGGGTGGGGACTCTTCTTAGATGCTCCTGGAGTACAGCACCAAACTCAGTCATTAGCTCCACAATTTTAAGGAAGTTTCCATAGTTTGGCATATACAGCTGATCTGATGTGCCCTGCAGTGCTAGATTTTGGGTAGGAAGCATTCTCACAAGGGCAATGAGCCTTTTCAGAATGTTTTGCCAGTAAAGAGACTGATGCAATCTTCTCTTCATGCTGATCATCTATGGTGGCTTTTAACCTTAGGGCAGGTCCCCACTACGGCTTAACGTCGACTTTAGCAACGTTAAGTCGATATAAACATGTACCCGTCCTCACATTTTGAGGTCCCTTAAAGGGACCTCAAAATCGACTTCTGTACTCCTCCCTAACGAGAGGAGTAGCGCTGAAATCGACCTCTCTGGGTCGATTGTGAACTAGTGAGGATGCATGTGACAGCTAGCCTCCGACCTTCCACAATGCCAGTTTGCTCCCCAGGGGACCAACCACCAGTACGAGCAGCTCCGCGGCCACCCCGTGCCCGCCTGAGCAGCCCTGCGGCCCCCCCCCGTGCCCGCCCGAGCAGCTAGCTCCGCGCCGGCTCCCCCCCCCCCCGCCCGCCCGAGCAGCTCCGCGGACCCCTGTGCCCGCCCAAGCAGCTCTGCGCCGGTTCCCCCCCCCCCCCGCCCGGGCAGCTAGCTCCACGCCGGACCCCCCCCCGCCTGCCCGCCCAAGCAGCTCCGCAGACCCCCCGTGCCCACCTGAGCAGCTCCACGTGGCCCCCCCCCCCGTGCCTGGCTGCCCCGAAATGGTGCCTACTGGGGACTCCCGGAACGGTGGGATATCTACCCACAGTGCAACACTCCCTATGTCGACGCTTGCCACAGTTGTGGGGACAGACACTGCCGACTTGCTGTGCTTAGTGGGGATGTACAAAATCGACTCTATACAGTCTGCTTTAAAAAATTGACTTAAGGGAAATCGACCTACTGCTGTAGTGAAGACATACCCTCTAGTCTCATCTCAAGCTCTTTGGACCTAAGGAATGCTCTCTGGTGATTTGCTGCCTTAGAATCATAGAATATCCGGGTTGGAAGGGAGGTATCTAATCCAATCCCCTGCTCAAAGCAGAACCAATCCCCAATTAAATCATCCCAGCCAGGGCTTTGTCAAGCCTGACCTTAAAAACCTCGAAGGAAGAAGATTCCACCCCCCCCCCCCCTCCAGGTAACCCATTCCAGTGCTTCACCACCCTCCTAGGGAAAAAGTTTTTCTTAATATCCAATCTTGGCCTCTCCCACAGCAACTTGAGACCATCACTCCTTGTTCATGCCTTTTCATGGCAGGCCAGATTTCTAGCCAGATTTTTCCAGTCATTTGTTCCTGCAGAATCCAACATGGCTGGATCATTAAACTGGAAGAGTTTGCAACAAAAACAGTATTCAGATTCCGAGGTTTTGAGCCTCTCCACTTTGTCACCATTGGGGAGTTCACACCAGTCATGTGTTGGATGGAAACTTCTCTTTTCATTGTCTTTGGGGAACGTGAAGTTTTTCACTTGCTGTGGCCCAGGCAGTACAAGGATTTCCCTCAGGCTACTGCTCAAGCGGGTCCACAGTCCTGGATCATCTGGACTTAAGGAACTAAACTCACAGCAGCTGTTTCTTGCGCCTCCACCACACTCTTCTGTGATCTACACTTTTCTTCAGGAATGTGCACGGTTACAGCCATTTGAGGTGGAGAGATGGATGTTGCAGTAGCTTCCAGGTCACCTGAACTCTGATGAACTGGAAGATCAGGCATCTCCTCACCACTCTCATCCTCACTAGGGCGGGAAGGCTCACTGTGAACATTTGTGTCTGTATCTCTGGAGAGCTCCTCCCTGCTTAGATAGAAAATCTTCCTTTGCTTCCTTTCTTTTTCTGAGTGCTGCCCAGAGGGGCATTTTCTTCTGTCACTCATGACTGCTGTTCTGTGCCGGCTATAGTGGCTCTCAACACTCAGTTGAAGGGGACAAATAAGCAGGCTGGTAGCAGGGCCTGAGCGAGGGACGATATCAATGTCTTAAGGGCCTAACTGGCTCCTGCTACTTCAGCTGACTGCCTCTTCTCTCAGGTGGGTCCAGGGAAGCAGCAGGCAGCTCCCTGAGAAGCTAGTGTCAATCAGTCCAGGCTCCCGGGGGAGAGGTACACAAGAGGCTCCTCATCCTCTCTCTCCCTGCAGCTCCTGCTGCTTTCTGTTCTCCCCTCTCACCCTTCTCCTGCCTGCCTGTGTCTCTTGTGCCCTCCAGCCTCCAGCCCAGCCCTCCCCCAGCTCTGTGCACCTAGAGCAGAGAGGATACACACGCATCAGCACCAGACACCATTTTCTACACTCTGGGTCCTAGTGGTGGCTGGTACCTGAGGCCGCCTCAGTTCGCCTCATGGTAAGGCCAGCCCTGGGGGGCGGCGCCAGCCTCTTCCCGGTGGAGGGGGCTGAGGTGGGCCGTAGCCCCAGCCTTGCCATGAGACCCTGCCCCTGGCCAGGCCGGAGGCCAAAGCCGGACCATGACCATGGTAAGAGCCACCCAGGGAGTCTGAAGCACAAGCCGCTGTGTGAGGCTCCCGCCCAGCACAGATGGAGGGGCTGGGGCTCCCCCCAGGGGCCCAGGCTCCCCGGGAAGCTCTTACCACGATCCAGCGCTGGCTTGGCCAGGAGGTGGGGCCTTGGGGGGAAGAGGAGCAGGGGGGAAATGGGGGGGTTTCCTGTGGGTGTTTTTGCATGTTGAGAAGATGGTTGCCCTCCCAGAGACCAGGCAGCTGAGGCGTCTGTGAGGCCCCCCCGGCCCCCGTTTCAGTGTCACCAACCTCAGTCTCAGAGATCACGTCAGGGCCAAAAAATCCAGCAAGTCATTAAATTCTGGTAAACCCGGGCTGCTTTTCTGTGCCTTCGGCGCGGTCAGCGCATGCCCGTCACCTTTGCAGGGTCTCCTCTGCCGGCAAGACAGCTTGAAACCCACGTTTTAAAACGCGAAAGTGGAGTTCTGCCCCGTTCCTCAGCCTCCAGGAACCAACCGCCACGGCATGGCAGCAGGGCCGGTCCGGGAGCCTCCTCCCCACACAGCACATCTGAGACTCGGCTCCGGGGTCCGGACAGGGCCCGGACACGCTGCGGCTCTATGTGCAGCCCAGCTGTGCCGCTGAGGCTGGAAGGGGAGCGCTGGGCGCCCCCGGGGCCCATACCCAGCACTCTCTCTGCACGAGCCTTTGTCGGGGGGCCATCGCCCTCGTACCCTTTGACCTTTGACCCCCGTCCTCCTGAATGGAGATGGAGATGTCAGCACCCGCTTGTGGCACACCGGTGTCGCTCTCCCTTAGGGCTCTGGCAGGGAGGAGCCCGCAGCATGACTGCCCCGCACTGGCCTGCCGGCAGCACGTTGGGGAGGAGCGGGCCCCCTGCAGTGACCCTTGGCTGGACGAGCTGCCTGTCCTGCCCAGAGAAGCTCAGGCCGGGAGCACCCTGTAGGGTTGGATCGTCTGTGGGCAGGGCAGGCTCTGGGGCCAGGGGGCTCAGAGCTGGCGCTGGGGGGAGGCTGAGGGGAGGGGCTATGAGGCAGTGAATCTCTGTGCGGAGGGGTGACTTGGCAGCAGTCAGTGCCCCCTTGTGTAGCCCACCCGTGGGGGATGGGGCAGCATTGCTGGGGGGGGGGGCACAGCCTCTGTATGCTGGGGAGGGGGACTGCACAGGCCTGGCCTTGCTGCTAATCAGTGGAACTGCAGGCTGGGCTTCCCGGTCCCGGGCAAAGGAACCTGGAGAACAATGGGGGGAAGCTCAAGACGGAGTGAGTCACAGAAATCCAGACAAGGCCACCTCCGGCCCAGCCTGCTGGGACCAGGCAGGACAGTTCCCCCTCCCCCGCGCCACAGATGGCTCCACACATCCATCCCCCCCAGGCGCCAGCCCCAGGGAACCCACCAGGGGAATGTGCCAAGGAGCCAAGCCGCGGCGCTCAGGAGGCAAGGAGCTGGGAGGTGCAGCCGGGTCCCGTGTGGGACCTTGCCCAGAAGAGGGGTTTGGCTGCTCCTGTCACCCTCTCCTCTGCCTGCCCCCCCCCCCCTTGCTGGGGGCTGCTCAGTTTCTCCTGCAGGAAATCCAGAGTTAATCATTCATGGCACCTGGCTCCCTGCAGTTCAGGGGAGGTGGAGGCCCACCTCAGGGTGTGTGGGTGTGTGAGCAGAGGGCTGGGGGGGGGGGGGGGACAGAACAGGCACCTTTGGAACCGGGGAGCTGCAGAAGCAGAAGCGAAGTCATTGGCCTGTTTCAGAGATGGACAAAGCCAAAGGGAATTAAAAATCTCCAAGAAAAGAGGTTCATTATCCCCCCACCCACCCACCCAGGGGACTAAGCAGTGCAGCCCCTGCGGATGACGGGGCCCAGGGCACCTCCCTGCTGGTCCCAGAGCCTGCCGTAACCTTAGACACACCTGCGGGGTTCCCTGGCTGTCCTCCCCTGCTCTGCAGTGTGCACTGGGGAAGGAGCCTGGGTTCGCAGGAGACAGACAGGTCACAGATGGTTTCATGTGCAAGTCTGATCTGACCATTCACTCGCCCCGCCCCTCGGAGCAGTGCGGAGGGACTGGGAAAGCCAACGAGGCTTCAACTGGTCACAGTCCACCCAGTGCCCCTGGTACTCCCTGTAACACACAGCCGGCAGACTTTGGGTACGTCTTCACTACCCGCCGAATCGGCGGGTAGCCATCGATCTCCTGGCGATCGATTTCACGCGCGCGGCGCCCCCGTCGACTGCAGAAGTCCAGCTCGCCGGGAGGCGCAAGCTGGAGTCGACGTGGAGTGCGCTGCCGACCGCCGCCATGAGGACGAGCGGTAAGTCAGCTGCAGATACGCAAACTTCAGCTACGTGATTCACGGAGCTGAAGCTGAAGTTGCGTATCTACAGTCGATCTACCCCCCCACCCCCCAGTGGAGACCAGCCCTTTGTGAGGAGCTTCTCATCAGCTGTAAAGTGGGTGGCCGGAGTCGGCTGATGGCTGCAGGGGTCAGGAACCGTGGTCACTAGCAGGTAGTAGAGCATATTATACCTGCCTCTGGGGATTTCCACAACATTCATCTGATGAAGTGGGTCTTTGTCACGGCGTGTGGGGAGTCCAGTCCCTGCACCCCCACTTCCTGGGATTCACAGTGACTCTCAGCCAGCCAGTGGATTAGAAGGTTTATTAGGGGTGACAGGAACTCAGTCCAACTCAGAGCTTCTCAGTACAAACAGGACCCCTCAGTCAGGCCCTTCTTGGGGGGCAGAGAGATAAGACCCCAGATTAGGGCTCCCGCCTCTTTCCCCAGCCAGCTCCTAAAACCACCAACCCCCCACGGAAACTCTCTCACAACCCCTCCACCACTCCCCCAGCCTTTGTCCACAGTGGTGTCAGCTCCCCCTCCCCCTCCTCATCTCAAGTTACAGTCTCAGGTATTTCACTTCAGAGAAACCTTCCATCTCCAGAGGTAACAAAGTCCTGTGGCACCTTAAAGACTAACTATAAAGTACCCACTTCGAGTGGGTATTAGCCCACGAAAGCTCATGCTTCAAAACTTTATAGTTAGTCTTTAAGGTGCCACAGGACTTTGTTACCTCTGCTATTCCAGACTAACACGGCTACCTCCCTGACTCTTCCATCTCCAGTCACACTCCCAGGCCCCATCTGCCCTCTCCCTGCTGTCACAGTCTTAGCCCACGAAAGTTTAGGATCCAAAACATCTGTTAGTCTATAAGGTGCTACAAGACTCTTTGTCGCTTTTACTTGACAGAGGTAAGTGATAGCTTAGCGCCCATCACTGAAATGCAGCCTCCTCTGGGGTGGGATGGTTAACAGCACCCAGCAATGCTTCACGCCACACGGGGGCAGGAAGTGAAGGGTTCTGTATTATTTCACAATGCTGGAGTAGACACAATGTCCTCACCAGAAGTGGAAATGGGCCAGGACACATGATCTCAACACCATGGGCTCTCTCCTAGCCCCCGGTGTGACAGCGCCCCCTAGCACCAGACTGTGCATTGCTCAGCAGTGACAGAGAGTCGCCCATGCTGCTCCCTGAAGCACCTTGGATAGGACAGCCTCCTGGCTTATCTCCTGAGTGGTGACTGGCCCCAGACTGGTTGCAGGCTGATCCTTTGCATTGCACCCCTGGCCAGGGGAGTCACTTTCCCCACAGCTGGGGATCAGCCATGGCTGGAGGCGTATGGTTTGATCTGCAGCGGCAAATCCTGTGTTCCCTGAGCCGAGAAACGTCCTGCATCCTTCCCATGTCGACGCGCAGCCCTGGGCCGCGTACAGCTCTGTCTGCTGTCCCCTGGTGGGGCAGGGACTGGTCTTGGCCCCTTCTCTCCCCCAGAGACTGAAAGAGGACGGGGAAAGTCCCTGGGGCGATGGGAGAACAGTGCTTTGTACAGGCGCATGGGGGAGGGGCTCCTGGGTGCAGCCCAATGAGCAGAGCACTAACCGGTGCCTGCTGTTCTGCCCCCTGGCAGGGCGGATGGGCATGGCTCCCCGTTTGGGGAATGCCGCCCTTCATGCTGCATCTGCCTCCCCGTGTGGCCTGTAGGATACAGGATCCCCGCTGCGCACGTGGAATGTCCTTAGCTGAAGCAGCCGCAGCGTGACCTCATGCAACACCAGTATCTACTGTAGCACTGGGCGTTGAGCAGGGCTCCAGCCAGGGAGATGGGGCCAAGGCAGGGGGTGGCCTGCGGGCGCTCAGATGTGTATCAGCCAGCTGGGGAGAGGCTCCCTGCTCAGGCAGCCTCTCCTGAGGCTAAGGAGGCCTCTGTTGGAGCCGCTGCCTGTGTGCACAGAGGACAGTGTGTGTGCAAGACGCTCTCTGTGAGTCACAGGTCCCTGTGCAGAGCACGTACACAGGGCCAGAGCCTGGCTGTGCTCAGTGCAAAAGGCTTTGGTTGTTCTGCTGGTGTTCGGGGGTCAGCCCGTGGCAGTGCAGGGGCTTGGACACATAGCTGGACTGTTCTGGGGCTGGGATCAGTGGCCTGAGCACAGGGCAGAGGGGCAGGACTCTGGACTCCTCGGCCTCTGATATGCTGTGCGGCCTGAGTCTCTCGCTGGCCTGGGTGGAGCCAGCTGGCCGTTATGATTTGTACAGAGCTGCACATGCCTGGTGCCGAGGGACGGGGATGGATGCTGCCCTGGGTTTGGTACCTGGCTGGGCCCCCCCTTGCACTGGTTCCTGGAGGTGCGGCTCTGCCATGGGCTCCTTTCCCCAGCTCCCTTCTCCCAGGGGCCGGCTCTGCTATGTGGGGTTCATGCTGTGGGCTGGAGCCCCTGCGGCGCCTCCTCCCCCTCCTCTAGAACCCACAAGGAGGTGACCATTCTTAGCAAGGTGGGGCCGGGTGTCCCTTTCGGGGGAGCCGCTGTGGCTTGAGGACCCACAGATTTCCTGCTGGTGACACACAATGGCAGAGGGTCGACCCTTGTTGCCCCCTAGCGACTGGTCCACATAAGATAAGAGCCTACTACAGCTGCCAACTAGTGGAGCTGGCTCCCTTAGCACAAGTTGAAACAGGCCAGGCTCTCACTGCAGACCCCAGCCCTGGCTCCCTCAGGGGCTCAGCCGCCTTCCCAGAGTCTCCTGGGGCAGCAGTGCACGGGAGGAACCTCGCTGCAGACATGTGCCAATATAATGTAACGCCAATATTTAAAAAGGGCTCTAGAGGTGATCCTGGCAATTACAGACCAGTCAGTCTAACGTCCGTACCGGGAAAATTAGTTGAAACAATAGTAAAGAATAAAATTGTCAGACACATAGAAGAGCATAAATTGTTGGGCAAAAGTCAACATGGTTTCTGCAAAGGGAAATCGTGTCTTACTAATCTATTAGAGTTCTTTGAAGGGGTCAACAAACATGTGGACAAGGGGGATCCGGTGGACATAGTGTACTTAGATTTCCAGAGAGCCTTTGACAAGGTCCCTCACCAAAGGCTCTTACGTAAATTAAGCTGCCATGGGATAAGAGGGAAGATCCTCTCATGGATTGAAAACTGGTTAAAAGACAGGGAACAAAGGGTAGGGATAAATGGAACTTTTTCAGAATGGAGAGGGGTAACTAGTGGTGTTCCCCAAGGGTCAGTCCTGGGGCCGATCCTATTCAACTTATTTATAAATGATTTGGAGGAAGGGGTAAACAGTGATGTGGAAAAGTTTGCAGATGATACTAAACTGCTCAAAGTAGTAAGGACCAAAGCAGACTGTGAAGAACTTCAAAAAGATCTCACTAAACTAAGTGATTGGGCAACAAAATGGCAAATGAAATTTAATGTGGATAAATGTAAAGTAATGCACATTGGAAAAAATAACCCCAACTATACATACAATATGATGGGGGCTAATTTAGCTACAACCAATCAGGAAAAAGACCTGGGAGTCATTGTGGATAGTTCTCTGAAGGCATCCACGCAGTGTGCAGCGGCAGTCAAAAAAGCAAACAGGATGTTAGGAATCATTAAAAAAGGGATAGAGAATAAGTCGGAGAATATCTTATTGCCCTTATACAAATCCATGGTGCGCCCACATCTTGAATACTGCGTACAAATGTGGTCTCCTCATCTCAAAAAGGATATACTGGCACTAGAAAAGGTTCAGAGAAGGGCAACTAAAATGATTAGGGGTTTGGAACGGGTCCCATATGAAGAGAGATTAAGGAGGCTAGGACTTTTTAGCTTGGAAAAGAGGAGACTAAGGGGGGATATGATAGAGGTATATAAAATTATGAGTGGAGTGGAGGAAGTGAATAAGGAAAAGTTATTTACTTGTTCCCAAAATAGAAGAACTAGGGGCCATTCAATGAAATTGGCGTGCAGCAGGTTTAAAACAAATAAAAGGAAGTTCTTCTTCACACAGCGCACAGTCAACCTGTGGAACTCCTTACCTGAGGAGGCTGTGAAGGCTAGGACTATAACAGGGTTTAAAAGAGAGCTGGATAAATTCATGGAGGCTAAGTCCATAAATGGCTATTAGCCGGGATGGGTAATGAATGGTGTCCCTAGCCTCTGTCTGTCAGAGGGGGGTGATGGATGGCAGGAGAGAGATCGCTCGATTATACCTGTTAGGTTCACTCACTCCGGGGCACCTGGCACTGGCCACTGTCAGTAGACAGGATGCTGGGCTAGATGGACCTTTGGTCTGACCCAGTATGGCCGTTCTTATGTTCTTATGTGCCCACCCCATCCCACAGCCCGATGCCCGGCCGGTAGCGGTGATACTCCTCTACACCCCGCTCTTCTCCGCTCACTCACCCAGTGGCTTCACTGCTCAGAGACGAGCAGGGTGTGATTAACAGGCCTGTGGAAGGAACCATGGGAAAGGAGCCAGTCACGGTGAGAAACAGTGCCCCCAGGAAATGAAAACTGCACACCATGGCGAGCTGTACAGGATGTTTGCTTTGCCTGCTCCACCCTGCACAAGCCTGGCACGTTCTCCCCGGCTCCACGTACCTCCACCAAGCTCAGCAATGACCTGGATCCTGCAGTCAGACCTGCAGCCCGACCCCGCCATCAGATCCAGGGACCAAGGAGATCTGTGCCGGGGTCCTGACAGCGCGGGAGCACCCGGCTCAGTGAGGAAATCAGTTTCCAGGGTTTTAACAGGAATCCAAACACGTCCCATGTTTCAGCCAACGCAGCTTGTTTTGTCCTGAGTGTCTGAAATCAGCGCAGCATGTGCCAGGGCTGGAGAGCCCCCAAGTGACACAAAGGGGAACCCGGGCAGTTTTATCAAGCTGCCAGGCAGAAAGGGAGTGAGCACCAGGGCTGGCAGCAAGTACGTCCAGTTGTTACATCAAAGTATGTCGTACAAAGTACCTCCAAGACGTACTTTGCCATGTGGTTTGAGCCTTTGCAGGTCAAGTTTCCAGACTTCTCTGGTCACAGGACAGAGAGCTAGAAACTGACTCTTAAAAGGGGGAAGGTGAGATCCTCCCCAAATCCCAGGACTCCAGGAGCTGGGTATTTAAGAACAAGCACCAAATACAGTGACACAATGGCAAGAGACAGAAACACTGGATCTTCCAGTGACTAGTGGTTCCCACCTCAAGATCCTTAGAGGGGCCCGATTCTGCGAGAAGGTTCATCTGGGAAGGGTGGGGCTGTGCAGGCCCGTTCCTGGGGGCCGGACTGTAACTGCACCCAGCAGGAGTCACTCCTGCTTCGCCTGGGCCGCGGCTCCTTCCCCCGCCCCCGCCCCCGCCCCCGCCCCGCTCCCTTCCGGGCTCCAGGCCGGGTTTGGTCGGCAGCCGGCCGGAGTGCGGAGCCGAGATTCAGCGCGGCGCTGGGACGGGGCAGCGGGAGGCGAAGGGAAAAGTTGCCAGTGGCCGGAGCGGGCGCCCGGCCGGACAAAGGGACGTGGCCGGTGCGCGGCCCGCGGATCCCGGGAGCAGGACGCCGCGCTCCCAGGCGGACTTTGGCTCCTGACCCGGCTGCGCCCCGAGCGGGAACATGGGTCCCCGGCAGCGGCTCCCCGGGGCGCGCTGCTCCCTGCTGCTGCTGGCCGCGCTCCTGCGGGTAAGTCCCGGGGCGAGGGGGAGGGCGGCCCCCGGCCGGGGGGATCGCGCGGGGCGGCCGGGGCTCGGCGGGCTCTGTCCCGGGCGGGGCGGGCCGGGGGCGGCTGTGCCGCGGGTGGGACCGGACGGCGGCCCCCGGGGCGGGGGGACGTGGCCGCTGCCCTCGCTCCCTCTTCGGCGTCAGCTCGGGGCAGGAGCCGACGGCCCCGCGCAGCAGCCAGATCCGGTAAAAATAGCCCCCCCCCCCCCCCGGGTCGGAGCAGCGTCTGTCTCCTCGCCCAGCGGGCCCGTGGGGGCCAGGCAGGGACCCGCCGGCGGGGCTCGCACGGGGACTCCCGAGTGCACATGGTCTGGGGGCCTGGCTGCTGGGACCTTCCCCGGGCGCCCAGGGGAAGGCGAAGGGCCGGGCCAGTGCCGGGTCCCCGCCGCCCCGCCTGCTCTCGGCCGGGAAACGATCAAATGTCCGGGAGCAGGGAGAGCCCCGTGAGATCCCCCCCCCCCCGCAGCCTCCCCCAGGGCAGCCTGGCCGTCCCCTGGACCCGCACTGAGCGGTGATTTACCCCAGGTGAGGGGCACCGAACTGAGAGCTGCTCCCATGGGGCGGGGGACACCCCCCTACCCACTGCTGGGCTTGGCTCCCTCCCTGCATCCGAGCCGGGCTGGGGGTGCTGGGGAGTCGCTTGTGGCACACGGAGCACGGGGGGTCGCTGCGTGGCCCAGGGGCCCGGAAGCCAAGGGGGGAGGGGGGTGAAAGTTGCCAGAAGTATTTTGTGGCCTTTGGCAAGAGCCAGCTCCCCATGGTGCCCCCTGCTACTCCCACTGGGCAGCGTTACCGCTGCAGCCCTGCCGGGCGTGGCGCTGGGTAGACACGGATGCTGGGCAGCCTCGGTCCCCCCTCCCCCCCCCCGGGAGATCCTCCGGGCGGGAGACCTGGGGGCTTAGGAGGTTGGTACATGGGCTGCCCGGCCGGCTCTCCACCCACACGGCCGGCGCGGGTAACAATGGGCCGCTTTGTGTCCGTCTGCAGGCGGCTGGAGACTCCTCAGCCTGGGCAGAGGGTGATTCCTCCCGCTTGCCTGTCTCCGGGGTGGGGGCACCTGACAGGCCGGTGAAAGGCTGTCGAGCCCGGGGCTGCAGCCCTGGACATGCCTTGGCCGCGATCCCCGGGGTGGCCTGGCTCGGAGCCCTCCCGGGGGCGCTGGAGGAGCCGGGGGCACAGAATAGGAGCTGGAGGCAGGTGATGGTTGGCAGAGGGTGCTTGGACCAGGTGGAGCAGTGCATGCTGGGTAGCTGCTCTCTGCCCTGGGCCTGGCTGTCTGAAATGTCCCTGGCGGGACGCGGGGCCTTCTCGGGTGACCAGCTGTCCCCATTTGATAGGGACAGGCCCCATTTGGGGGTCTTTTTTATATAGGCTCCTATTCCTCCCCCTGCCCCCTCCCGATTTTTCACACGTGCTGTCTGGTCACCCTCCTGCTTTCTCCCCTGTGGGGAGCCGCTCCCACCCGGCCCCAAACTCAGGAGTGGCTGGTGTCTTGCCCCGTCTCTACATCGCAGGCTTCCAGCGCCACCCTAACACCCCATTGCACAGATGGGGAAGGTGAGGCACAGAGGGGGGAGGGGACTTGCTAGTCAGTGGCATAGCTGGAAATAGAACCCAGGTGTCCTGCTTCCCAGGCCTGCTCTTTAAGCAGCAGCCCACTTCCCTGTCTGTGGATCATGGTCAGGATGGAGGTGGGGGAGGGTGCACTTTCCTGGGGTGCTGGAAATGGGGGATGGGCTGCTCGGGGTCTTTGCTGGGCAGCAAGTGAGTGTGCGGGGACTCGGTGGCGGAGTGGAGGGATCCCCAGGGACTTGGGGAGGCTGTGTGCTGAGGCTGAGGAGGGGGCTTGCAGGGCGGGTGTGCAAATAGTGCAAAGGGGCCATATTCCCGGAGCAGCTGAATGGGAGAGGATCATGTGACAGGCTGATTTCCTCCACCCCACCCCCACACACCTGCCCAGGCTTGTTCTCAAAGCAGAGGGGCCACAGGGGGTGGGATCTGCTCCTCCCTCCCTGGGAAGGGGGTGGGGAGGGGACTGGAGGGGATGGGGTGGCAGGGGGAGAGGAAGTGCGAGGAGGGGGAGGCAGGATTGTAAACATGGCTGGAAATAGAACAGGGATTGAGTGACTCCACTGGAGTATTTATACAATACAGGAATCTCGCCCCGGCCCAGGGCGCTGAGTGGACCTGGGTGGAAGAGTGAGTGCCAGGCTGTGGGAGGCTCCTGGGACCCTGACCTGGCCACAGCTTAGCAGCCGAAGGGCGGGGGGAGGGGGACGGGGGACCTGCTGCCCTCGGATGGGACCAGGCAGCTGCTTGGTCAGACAGGCCCCAAGGAAATATGCTGGCTTCTTCGGGACCCTAAAGCCCATTCCCTGGACTCTCCCCTAACCTCCAGCCTAGGCCATTGCAGTGGGGAGCTTCCCCCCACAGGGAGGACTCTGAACTGCCGGAGGGTCCAATCCTGTGCCCAGGTGGGGTCCAGTCCTCCCTAGCTGGGGTTCGAGAATGTGGGGTTGGTCCTGCCTCTGCAGGCCCCTTCTGGAGACCAGGAGAGCCCCACATGCCTGTTCTCCCTGCTGCTGGGTGGGGCTGCAGAGGCGGGAGAGCTGTGGGGAGCGGAGCCCGGCAGAGGTGGAAATGGGCATGGGGGGCGCGGGAAGAGTGAGGCCCGGTCTTCAGCACAGAAATTAGACCCTGATTCTGTGGACGTCCACACTGCAGCTGAGCTCCCACCGAAGGAAGTGTGAGCTCTGCACCGATGTGGTGACTCCACCTCCGGGGAGGCCAGGGCGCCAGTGGGTGTCACGAGGGCGAAGCAGTGTCTGCAGGTTACTTACCGGGGCTGTTCTTGTCCATTTCACAGCTCCACCCACAGAGAGAAACCTGGGCTGGGAGCACAGATGCCTCTGAGACCCCGGTGGGGAGCTCTGCGCCTGGGGCTTGGGTGGCTAGTGCTCCTGATGGGAAGCAGGGAGCCGAGAGCCCGGAGGACAGCTGGGTTCCTGGTGGGGAGATCTGTGTCTGGAGCCTGCCATGCTCCCGGCAGAGAGCTCTGGGCCCAGGGCCGGGGCAGCCAGGCTCAGATCTCTCTATGCCAGGGCTGCACAACATGCAGCCCGGGGCCACATGCGGCCCGCGGGGGGTGAGTAGGGGTGGGGAAAGCCAAGGGGGAGGGGTTGGGGAAGCGGATGGGGGTGGGGCGAGAGCGGGGCTTTTCAGCCCCGCAGCTGGGTTTTTTGCAGTAATGTGGCCCTCGCTGCTTTCCGAGTTGTGCAGGCCTGATCTATGTGCTATAGAGTAGACAGGAGGAGTGTAGTGTGGACACGATTCACTGCAGTAGTGCTCCTGGTGCGGACGTGCACTGAGGACAGGAGGAGTGTAGTGTGGACACGATTCACTGCAGTAGTGCTCCTGGTGCGGACGTGCGCTACAGACAGGAGGAGTGTAGTGTGGACTCGATTCACTGCAGTAGTGCTCCTGGTGCGGACGTGCGCTGAGGACAGGAGGAGTGTAGTGTGGACACGATTCACTGCAGTAGTGCTCCTGGTGTGGATGTGCGCTGAGGACAGGAGGAGTGTAGTGTGGACACGATTCACTGCAGTAGTGCTCCTGGTGTGGATGTGCACTACAGACAGGAGGAGTGTAGTGTGGACACGATTCACTGCAGTAGTGCTCCTGGTGTGGATGTGCGCTGAGGACAGGAGGAGTGTAGTGTGGACTCGATTCACTGCAGTAACTGCTCCAGTGGCTGTAAGTCGAGAGTGTAGACGTGACCTGCGTTACAGTGCCGGAGCCCTGCGGGGGGAGAACTGGGCTAAGAGATGTGGTAGGGTCAGGCTTCCAGCGGGCCACTCCTCTCCTCACCCCGCTCCAACAGCTTTAGGTGGGGGATAGTCTCCCTGGGCAGCAGGAGCTGGGGGAGCCGGGATCTTATTCCCATTGGTGTCTCCCAAGGACACATCCCTCCCCAGAGGTGTTTACTGCTCCCCAAGGCCCCACCAGACACTGACATGCTGTCCTGCAGGGGAGGGGGCCTTAATGCAGTTCCCAAAGTGACCAGAGGGGGAGCTATGGAGCAGTGCATGGTGTTTCCCCGAGCACCTGCCTTCTGCCAGTGGAGGGGGCCTGGCTCCCTGCTGGTGGCTTCTGCACTGGGGTCTGGCTCACCTGATTTTGAACCGGGAGGATGAGATGCCCGGCAAGCAGCCACTGTGGGTGGCCAGTCCCAGCTCCGGCTCTGGGCGTCAACCCCCCGCCTGTGCCTGGGGAGCCCCGGTGCCTCTGCACTAGGTGCCAATGGTTCTTAATGGCGGCTCACCCTTGTTGAAAGGTGGCCAGTCCTGGAGTCCCCGGCAGGTGGAGTCGCCCCACGGGGGGAAAGGGGCTGGGAGTGATGGGGTGCATCACATGGGGGTGCAGTGGGGGGGGAGGTGCCCACTGGATTCTCAGTTGTTTGCTAAGTGGCCAGGCAGCGGTGTGTCCAGGAGGTGCACAAACACACCTCTCTTTGGCTGGCCTCCGGGCCTCCCCCCTCTGCCTGCGCTCCCTGCTTCCTCTGTCTCGCTGGCGTTCTCCTTTGCACCACAGACCCGGGATTCTTGGACCAAATTAAAGCTGACAGTGGCTGAGAAATATGCCTGGAACTTGGGCTGTAGGAGCCGAGATGTTTTCCAAATGAGGCAGGTTGTCGGAGCGCTCCCGCGTCTCAATTGCTGCTTTGAGGAGCTGGGGTGAGGCGGGCCGGGGCTGGCAGTGTGTCCAAGATGGAAAAGCCAGCAGTCAATCCCGGGGCTTTGGGAGGGCCTGCACCCGGCTCTGGGCTCCCAGCCTGCGCTGTCCTGCTGCACCGTGCCCAGCTCTGGGGGGAGACGGATGGGGAACTGCGGACGATGATGTCATGGATGTGGGTGGTGATGTCATGTTGTGATGTCACAAGGGGAGGGTGAAGTTCTGGCTGAGCAATGTAGAAAGCTCTGGCTGTGTGTATCCAGGTGCAGGCCACTCGCTTGTCTTGTGAGTAGCAGCAGCATTGTCCTTGCCCCCCTGCGACGTTGTCCTTGCCCCCCTGCGACGTTGTCCTTGCCCCCCTGCGACGTTGTCCTTGCCCCCCTGCGACGTTGTCCTTGCCCCCCTGCGACGTTGTCCTTGCCCCCCTGCGACGTTGTCCTTGCCCCCCTGCGACGGAGGAGGAATGCTCTTAAGGTTCCTCTGGCTACTGGGTGGAGGGGTCCAGACCTGAAATTGTAATTTGACTCCAGGTGCAGGAGAGAGGTCACCTGACCTGGCCTAGCCCAGGGAAGGCGGAGGAGGGGCTAGAGAGGGAGTTTCAGTCTGCAGCTGGCTGGGGAAAGGAGAGGCAGGCGGGGGAGGCAGGGTCTGGCCTCCCTGGGCCCCCAAAATGGATCCAGCTGAGGGGTCTGGTTCGCTGTACCTACCAGCTCTGTGTTAGATCACCTGTCGACTAATAAACCTCTGTTTTACTGGCTGACTGAGAGTCACGTCTGACTGTGGAGTTGGGGTGCAGCCCACGGACTCCCCCAGGACCCCGCCTGGGTGGGTTCGCTGGGGGAAGCACACAGAGGGGGAGAAGGTGCTGAATGCTCTGAGGTCAGACCCAGGAAGGTGGAAGCGGGAACCTGTGAAGCTCCTAGCCCTGGAGACAGGCTGTGTACAGAGAGGAAGCTCCCCCCCCCCCCCCTGAGTCCTGACTGGTTTCTTAGGGAGCGGTGCCAGACCATTGCCCCACCATGCCTGGCTCTGCTCCAGCCACCTATCCCCGTCCCCCGAGAGCGCCTCTCCCCGTCCCCGTTAGTATTTCTGTTACGGCATCGCCTAGGAACCCAAAGGTTAACTTCCAGTGTTGTGAGGCTCCTGCTGCAGTGGCGAGAGCTGGTGGTGCTGGGTGCAGGGCTGGATTTCCCTCTCACTTGTGTTGTGAGTAAAAGGAGAACCGTGTCCCTGGGCATCCCCTGGAGAAACGAGAAGGGTCTCATTGAGACAAACTGCCTGGGAGGGAGGATTCTGACGCCCCTCACAGGACAGACCCCACGGCAGGGTCTAATCCTGCTCGTTGCTGCAGGCCGAAGCCAGACACTGTCAGACTAGAAATAAGAGCAAACGTTGAAGGGCGGGGCCCCCGGCCCTGGGCTGTGGAGGATTCTCCCGTCCGTGGCCAGTCTGCTCTGGCTCCTGGGGAGGCATCTGGAGTTGGGCAAGGCAGGAGGTCAGGCCCCACCCCGCTGGGCCCTTCTGGCCTGATGGAAGAGGGAACCTTGGCCCACAGGGGATGGAGGGCAAAGGCCCCCTAGCGTCTGAGCATGAACGGGTGTAAGCGAGATCGGGATTGGACCCTTCGTCTGGCACCGCCAGGACTCTCTGATGCCCACGCGGGAGCAGAGTGCAGAGCTATTGAATTAATGTGACCCTGTGATGAGCCGCCGGATGCCCCTTGGGGACCAGGCCAGGTTCTGGGCTCAGTAGCCCCCTCTCCCTCCCCCCCGGTGTAAATGTCCCAGCTGCGGTGGAGTGGCTCCAGCCTGACCCTGTGCCAGGGGGAGCGGAGTCTGGCCCTGGCTCCCCGGGGAAGAGGGAAGCTCTGATGTGGGGTGGGTGTGGCTCTGTGGCCAGCCTGCCTGTGTGCAGAGGGACACGTACCACCCCACGGGCTGTGGGCAGCAGGCATCACAGGGGGAATCCTGGGGTCCAGTGCTTGCCAGTGGGTGTAGCTGGGGCCCTCTGGGGCCCCCTTGCCCATCCCTAGGAAGGCCCTGCTCCCCATTTTTGTGGCCAGCACTGAGCCCACAGAGCACAATCCCCCCGGGCCCCACGACTGTCCCCTGACCCAGAGGGAAGGGCCAGCGATGGTGACAGGACCCCTGCTGACAGGAGGGGGAAGGGAACCGGAGCCGGGGGAGGGGGGAATGGAGGAGGTGCCTATGGAAGATGTGAGGGGGAGCCGGGGGCTCAGAGGTTAAGCTGGGGCTCCCAGGCGCGTGGAGCTGCTTAGCAGCCACCCCTCCAGCCTTGCTGGCTGATGTGAGGAGCTTCTCGTGTGGTCCCCACCCTCTGCCCCGGGTGGGACGGGGCAGGGAGAGGTCAGGGGAGGAATGTTTGGTGGGCAGGCGAGCCCTGTCAAAGCCATTCACCTCCCGGGGTGGGCGGAGGGTTTCAGGGGCTTTTTCCGGGGCTGGGGCAGCCCCGCCCCCAGGGCCCTCTGGGCGGAGGAACCTGCACCACATGCAGAATGGCATTCGTGTGCCACCACGGCGCTCCTGTGCCGGCAGCTGCCGCGCCGGGCCAGCCCAAGGGCCGTAGCGTAGCCGTGCAGGCGGAGAGGGGAGCTCTGGCTGTGGATTCTTGTTCTCTGCTGTGCCCAGTCGCTGCATGCTTCCAATGTGCAGCTAGAACGGGCCCCCCCCCGGGAACACCCGGGACCCCCGGCCTGGGCCAGGCTGGAAGCACAGAGCCAAGTGGTAGCTCCCACCAGGGTCATGTGGCCCAGGACTGCGCCTGGGAGCTGGATCCTGGAGTGTGGTTTGGAGACTCAGCTCCGCCCTTGCTAATCCTGCTCCCCCCCCCCCCCCCCGCCCCAGACTAGGAGCTACAGGGGGAGGGGTTGGGGCTGATTCCATCCAGCACATCTGCCACCTCGCTTGGGGCGTGGCCCCCAGAGCTGGGCACAGTGATTTTTGGTTTGTCCTCTGAGCGCGCCCTCTAGGGCGAAGGGCCGATGGAGGCCCCACTGCCGTGGGTCTGATGTACCCAGCCGAGCGCCGCTCCTCTGCCCTGGTGCTTTTCCTTTGTACACCACGGGCAAGAGACCCGCATAACACCGCAAGGGAGCCCAGTGCTTGTGAGCAAACCGCATGGACGGACGGACCTGGGGAGAGCAGAGGCCTCAGTCCCCCGGGGCTACCATACGAGGGGCTTTAAGCCAGTTAACGCTGGGGCATGTCTCTAGTCTTGGCTGTGGGAGATCCAGCCCCGTCAGCTTGGCCTGGGGCCGGGGAGGTGAGTGACCTGGAGGTGGCGTGTTCTTGGCTATGGAATAGTTTGGGGGGCTTGGCAGGATTGGACTTGGCGTTAGTCATTCCGGTGGCTAATATCCGTGCTAGGTGCCGTACAGTTGTTTCTATTTGTACTGATTTAAACTTCCACTGGTGCAGGAAGTGCTGGGGGAGTCAGGCCAGTTATTTACTGACAGGCCTTGAGATGCACGAAGTCAAAGCTGCTAAAACACATCGGCATCTCCGGTGGAAACAGACAAAGGAAATAGCCCCGCTTGCTGCCTCTTTGCCATTGGCGGATGATCAGTGGAAACGTTTTCCCCTCGTCCGAGGGGTGAGGGGCTTTGTCTAACACAGCGGCTCTCAAACGTCTTGAGACCGTGACCCTTTTTGCTTCTCCAGCGGCGCGGCGCGACCCTTGCATGTCCCTCGAAGAGCCGCCAAATTGAATACTTCTGCATTCGGTGGCTTTTTGGTGGACATACCGAGCGCTCTCGGAAGCGCTCGGCATGTCCACCGAAAAGCCGCTGAATGCGGAAATAATCCATTTGGTGGCTTTTTGGCGGCAGCAGGGGGCTCACGACCCCCTGGGGAGCGCTCTGTGACCCCCCCGGGGGGTCGTGACCCCCAGTTTGAGAAACACTGGTCTAACAGGCGCCTCTTCCCCCCCCCCCCCCGCTTCCTGCTCCGATTTGTCACCCTTGCTATCCAGCCGCCCTGGGTGAAACCGCCACGCGATGGTATCGAACACTCAGAGCAGGGCGGGCGGAAGGATGGTGCCTTGGCATCTCTAGCTCCACCGGGAGCTCAGGACTGGGGGGGCCTGGTTCTGTCTGAAGCTCCCCAACCCCTAGAGCTGTCTGCTCTGCCCTCCCCTCCTGCCCCAGGTTTGATATTGCTCCCTATGCCAAGGCAGGCAGGCGGCTGCCTTTCGCCCTGGGAGGGGGTGTCTCTCTCAGCCCCCGTCACAGTGACACCCAGGAAAGATCCTTGGCAAAGGCTGGTGAATCTAGAGCTGGTGTGTGAGAGAAGTGACGGTAGCTGTGGCCTCTGGGGTGTGATGAGTTTGTCCGGCCTGGGCTGAGCTCTGTTGCTCTGTGGGCCTGGAAGCTATCTAGGACCTGTTCCAGCGCAAACCTGGGTGGACTTGGGGCTCATACCTGCCTGCCCCAGGGCCCCCTCATACCTGCCCCTCTCCTGAGATAATAAACGTGGGTATTTCTGTGGCCTCTCGCAGAGCTTGGCGAAGGAGCCCTCTTCTCTCTTCAGCATGTGGACTCCTCGGCCAGCACCTCGCCCTGCTGGATCCCTGCGCCCGTGGTCCTTGCCCCTGGGTGTCCCACATGGGGGGTTTAAACCCATTGAGCCCTGGTGCCATGCAGCCTTCCTCCCCCCTGCCTACAACCTGCTTCTCCTCCCTCCCCTCCCGGCGCCCTTTGTGCCTCTCCGGTGGCTTGTGGGCTGCGGTTGCAAGTGTCAGAGCAGGTGTGCTCGTGGGATGGGAAGGGACGGCACTGCCCAGCTCCCAGAGACCTCGGCCAGCTTCAGGCTCCCCGGCGGGCGGAGAAGGGCTGGGGGAGCCGGAAACGGTTTGTGAGGCCTATGGAGGGGTGGGGGGAGAGCTTGGCAGCCAGGAGGAATCCTGGGGCCTCCGAGTCACCCGAACAATGTACCTAAATCATCCAGAGGCGCCCCTGACCTCCCACTCCATCCCTGTACACAGTGCCCCACTGGTCCGTAGCCAGAGCCGACCGTACCGGGCCCCGTTTCCATTGGGAGCCTGGCCTGGTTTCCTAGGACTCCAGGGTCCTTTTTTACTTCTCCTTCTCCAAGGGCAGCTAGAACAGGGTCAAGCAGTCAGGACTCCTGGATTCTTGTCCCAGCTCTGGGGTGGGTGTGATTGCGGGGTGTTCTGGGAGTCAGGACTCCTGGGTTCCTGTCCCAGCTCTAGGGTGGGTGTGATTGCGGGGTGTTCTGGGAGTCAGGACTCCTGGGTTCTTGTCCCAGCTCTGGGGGGGGGGGGGGGTGATTGCGGGGTGTTCTGGGAGTCAGGACTCCTGGGTTCTTGTCCCAGCTCTGGGGTGGGTGTGATTGCGGGGTGTTCTGGGAGTCAGGACTCCTGGGTTCTTGTCCCAGCTCTGGGGTGGGTGTGATTGCGGGGTGTTCTGGGAGTCAGGACTCCTGGGTTCTTGTCCCAGCTCTGGGGTGGGTGTGATTGCGGGGTGTTCTGGGAGTCAGGACTCCGGGGTTCTTGTCCCTGCTCTGGGGGGTGGGGGTGGGGTAGAGCGGGGTGTTCTTGGAGTCAGGACTCCTGGGTTCTTGTCCCAGCTCTGGGGGGTGTGTGATTGCGGGGTGTTCTGGGAGTCAGGACTCCTGGGTTCTTGTCCCTGCTCTGGGGGGTGGGGGTGGGGTAGAGCGGGGTGTTCTTGGAGTCAGGACTCCTGGGTTCTTGTCCCTGCTCTGGGGTGTGTGTGATTGCGGGGTGTTCTGGGAGTCAGGACTCCTGGGTTCTTGTCCCTGCTCTGGGGTGTGTGTGATTGCGGGGTGTTCTGGGAGTCAGGACTCCTGGGTTCCTGTCCCAGCTCTGGGGTGGGTGTGATTGCGGGGTGTTCTGGGAGTCAGGACTCCTGGGTTCTTGTCCCAGCTCTGGGGGGTGGGGTAGAGCGGGGTGTTCTGGGAGTCAGGACTCCGGGGTTCTCTTCCCACCCTGGAACATCCAACCCTGTTCCCGCTGCTGAACTTGATGGGCTGACGGCAGGGTGAGCAGGAGCAGGTCCCCACAGGCCACTGTGGCGTGTCCCTCTTCGGCTGCTCCAGCCTGCCGGATGCCCAGGCGCTGGGCTGTTTATTCTGGTAGGTTAGGGGCCCCCCCTTAGTGCAGAGAGGAGCGGTGGATCAATTAGGTAATGTTGAGCTGGAGGAATGTGCTAAGTATTGGGCTGCAGCCTGAGGCAGAGAATAGCTCCTGGGCAGCTGAGACGAGCTGCTGGGAGCTGGGGCGATTGCTTGGGCCTTGGGGCAGGGCTTGGCCTGCTCTCTGAGCCCGAGGGCTGCCCTGGGTCCAGGGCGAGGGCCGAGTTCTCGGGGCTGTCCTGTGGAGGTCTGGGGTTGAAGCCCAGCGGCTGGGAGAGGCCAGTGGAAATGGGAGTGGGTGGATGCTCCATGGTGCCTTCCCCAGCTGGACGAGGCCCGTGCCAAGGGGCCCTGTCTGGGTAGCTTCTCGTAGCGTTTGTGTTGCATGGCTGAGGACCCCGGCTGCCAGAGAGACTCTGCAGGCAGAGAGCGGCTTGGGGTGACCCCACACTCTGTATGGCCCAAGCGGGATGCCGTGAGGTTCCCTGAAGCTAACCAGGGCCTGGCCTGACCCTGGTGGAGAGGGGCGGAGCGGGGGAGCTCAAGTGGCACCTTGGCCTGTCTGCCATCCCCCTGCTGAGCTGTCAATGGGGCCGGGCTGGCGTATGACCTGGGGCAAGGGGCCCTCTCCCTCCAGGCTGGTTTCCCTTTGCTCCATCCCGTCTCTGATGATCCCTGTCTGTGCTGGGGGCCAGGTCAGAAGGCGGCTCCCCCTGCCGCCCCCGGTTCTGTCTCATGTGGGTTGGTGCGTCGCACGGACGGCCTGGTGTGCAGAGCCCGAGTTACTTCCACTGTGTGTACAAGTCCCGCGTTGCACCTGCCTTGGAGCCAGGCCTGGGCTGGTGACTCATTCCTCTCGGGAATAGCCCAGCTGGACAGGGCTTTCCAGCTCCCAGAGTTTTTGCCTTTTCCCTCCATTGTTTCACTGTCGCTAAGGAGATTTGATAACACTCCTGCCCCTTTGCAGGCGCCTGCTGGCCGAGGTCTCCATGCACTGCACAGACAGCAGTGACTCTCCCCCCCCCCCCGGGGGGGGGGGCGATGGGGAACGGTCCCCCCTTCACACCTGGGACAGCAGGTCAGACACAGACCTGGGACAAGGACCCAGGAATAGCTGTAACCGTGACCTCATGCCTCCTAGGGAGGGTTAGCTCAGTGGTTTGAGCACTGGCCTGCTAAACCCAGGGTTGTGAGTTCAACCCTTGAGGGGGCCATTTAGGGATCTGGAGCAAAAATGTAGTTGGGGATTGGTCCTGCTTTGTTAGGGGGTTGGACTAGATGACCTCCAACCCTGATATTCTCTGCTGAGCAGCCCTTCTCTCCCCGCCAACACCAGCCGGACCCGGAGACTAGCCCTGGGTAAAGGAGAACCGGCTGGACCAGGCTCCGGGGCAGCGAAGCTTCTGACCCGGTGCAGATAGGCTGAGGAGTGGCTGGGCGGGGCCCTGCTCCCTGGTGCCCGGTGAGGACTGAGCGAAATCCATGGAGCAAAGTCAAGGGAGCCGTTGGGAGACTGGACAGTTGTAAAGCGTCGTGTGGTGCTGATGTGGATCTGGGTCGGGAAGAGCCGGGCGTGCGACACCGCTGGGACTCTCGGAAGTGTCAGCGTGACTGGACAGTTGTAAAGCGTCGTGCGGTGCTGATGTGGATCCGGGGTGGGAAGAGCCGGGCGTGCGACACCGCTGGGACTCTCGGAAGTGTCAGCGTGACTGGACAGTTGTAAAGCGTCGTGTGGTGCAGATGTGGATCCGGGGTGGGAAGAGCCGGGTGTGTGACACCGCTGGGACTCTCAGAAGTGTCACCGTGACTGGACAGTTGTAAAGCGTCGTGTGGTGCTGATGTGGATCTGGGTCGGGAAGAGCCGGGCGTGCGACACCGCTGGGACTCTCGGAAGTGTCAGCGTGACTGGACAGTTGTAAAGCGTCGTGCGGTGCTGATGTGGATCCGGGGTGGGAAGAGCCGGGTGTGTGACACCGCTGGGACTCTCGGAAGTGTCAGCGTGACTGGACAGTTGTAAAGCGTCGTGTGGTGCAGATGTGGATCCGGGGTGGGAAGAGCCGGGTGTGTGACACCGCTGGGACTCTCGGAAGTGTCACCGTGACTGGACAGTTGTAAAGCGTTGTGTGGTGCTGATGTGGATCCGGGGTGGGAAGAGCCGGGTGTGCGACACCGCTGGGACTCTCG
This sequence comes from Sternotherus odoratus, assembly GCA_032164245.1. Lineage (NCBI taxonomy): Eukaryota > Metazoa > Chordata > Testudines > Kinosternidae > Sternotherus > Sternotherus odoratus. The sequence continues at coordinate 17,332,640 of JAVMKO010000018.1, read as the reverse complement.
GAAGTGTCAGCGTGACTGGACAGTTGTAAAGCGTCGTGTGGTGCTGATGTGGATCCGGGGTGGGAAGAGCCGGGTGTGCGACACCGCTGGGACTCTCGGAAGTGTCAGCGTGCTGTCGCTATTGGCCGAGACGGACATGAGGCCAGTGGCCCCGCCATGCGGCTGTGGATGCTGGTGTGATATTGCCAGGGCTGAACAAACACGGCAAAGCCTCATTTCAGCAGCGCAGCGAAGTGTGAGCCTCTGGCCCCTGAAGTCCATGCGTCCATGAGAGTAGCGGCTGCTGCTCCGGACCTGGCAGGGCTGCTGGTGGCAGAACAGATAGTGTAGCCCCGGCCTTCAGCTGCAGCGGGGGCCCGTGGGGAGCTGGTGGGTTGAGCCTTCGGCAGAGCCCAAGACAGGCAAAGGTTCCGAGCACATCTGGGGATTCCTGCTTGATGCGGTTGCGAAGTCTGAGCTAGGAGACTGGGCTGCACTGATCGGAAGCGATACAGCTGCTGAGCCCCCAGCCACAGCCCCGCGAAAGTGGAGCACTCGGAATTCAGAACACCAGGACTAAGCTTGGATAAGGGGCCCAAAGCAGGGCCGCATAAAGACATCTGTCTTCTGGCCCGGTCTGTAAGGCCGGGACCGTGCTGTGTTCTCGCCCAGTGTGCAGGGGACACGGCTCGCTGAACCAGCAGCTAGGCAGGATTTCATTTCCGGGGTTGGCCCTTCTGCACACTGCTCACCCCCTGCTCTGAGGACCAGTCGATTTCCTCCTGGGCTTCTCTGGGGCTCTCCTCGCAGGGTCTGTTCTCGGAGTGCTCCCAGGCAGTGAGGAACCCATGTCAACTACGTTATTTCCCCAGCTCTGTGCGTGTGTGTGTGCGCCTGTGCATGTGTGTGTGTGTGCGCGCACGCGGAGGGGTGTGTTACAATCCGTGTTTTGCAGGCGGGGAGCTGAGGCACAGAGAGATCGAGGTCAAAAGCAGGGGTGCTACAGACCACTGCACAGCTGCTCATCCCCAAGGCAGGGGTGCTGGGTGTGTGATCATATCATCATGAGCCGTACGCCCCTGGGGGGCAAAGGGCAGAGACCGCCTTCAATCCAGCGTTTTCTAACTTTGGGCGCCTTGACTTTGCAGCCTTAATACCCTGGTCACTGGTCTGTTTGGCGGTGATCAGTAGAATAATGGTTTGCAGGTGGAATTTTATGAACATTTGAGGAGCGCATAGAAGACTTGGGCAAAATACTGGCTGATAGAGGAAGGCCCTGGGCTTTCCTTGGGCCGGCCGTTAACTGAGGAGGAAAGTAAATAAGTGAATATAAATGAAAAACAAAAGCTACAGAAAATCTGCAGCCAGGAGGATTCTGGAGCGTTTCCCTGGATGTTTCCTGTGCGGGTCTCTTCTTTCCTGCAGAGAGGGGCTCCAGCAGAAATCTTCCCAGCTCATTCATCCGCAGAAATCAAGAGGCTGGGCTGTAAGCTGGGCTGGCCATTGTGATCGCCTTGGTGGGGCTGGGAAGGAATTGTCCCGACCTCAGATCGGCAGAGACCCTGGGGCGATTCCGCCTTCCGCTGCAGCAGGGGCTGGGTCACTTGCTGGTTTGAACTGGAGTGAGGGGGATTCCCTGTCTTCCCACTGAACACCTGACTTTAAGTTCCACCCTCCTCCCAGCCCAGCGTACGTTGCGTGTTCGCCTGATCCAGCCGCTTCTCCGAGCAGCACCCCTGTCTGGGGTGGGTGTCCCTGGGCGCCGGCAGCCCTGTCCCTGTGCCCAAGGCACCCCTGGAAGAGCCTCCCCACTCTACAGCCTGCAGCAGCAGAACCACGGAACCCTGGCTGCAGCTCAGGGAAGGTCCCCATTGTGTCTCTGCTAGTCCCGTCTGGGTGCCACTCTATGGGTTCTGCCTGGGCTGCCTCTGCCCAGCCCCAGTCCCACCCCATGGCATTGGCCGGGCCCCTCTCTTCCCTCATTTGCCCCTGAAAGGGAGATTAGGGTTTGTTGTGACTGGGGTCAGTGGGCACTTTGCCCATCCCCTGAGCACTGGTATCTAGGTGCCAAGTATTTGTTGTCTGCACTTGGCTAAGCCTTGGGCCTTGGCCCCAGGCCCGAGAGGACAGGCCAAGTCAGGCATCCTCCGATAGCCCAGTCACCATCTCTGCTGCGCGCTTGCAGCCTGATCCTGCCAGGTGCTGAGTGCCTTCCCCTGGGTGCTCAGCACCCTGCACTCCTGGCTCTCCCAGCTGCAGTAGGGCAGGCTGATGGGGGCTCAGCAGGTCTCGTTGCGTGTTCCCACCAGTGCTGCCAAGCTACTGTAGGAAACAGGGAAGGAAACACCTTTAACGGCGCTGAGTCCGCTGGCCTTGGAGGACAATGAGTGAGAGGCTGCTGGGGCCCGGAGCTGGGTGGAGATGCTATTAATAAAGGCACGAGGCTATTTCTGGGTGAGCAGGGCTGCGAGGCCACGTTCTGTTCTTGTCTGTTGAACGTGTTTGGAAGTCAGCGCAGAGCCAGAGGCTGCAGCCCCCTGGGGATGGCGAAGAACCTGCCCCCGGGTCCTCAAAGGCACTAAATCCTGCCAAAGACACACAGCAGCTAAGGAGCATTGCCCATGATGGGGACCTGGGACTCAAAGAAATGATCCAGGAGCTGTGAGCCCTGCTGTCCCAAGCTCAGTCTTGTCTCAGGACCGTCCGTCCCAGCAGCGACTCCTCACTGTGGTGAAGAACAGGCCGTTTCCTCTGCGAATCCTGCACAGCCTCTGGGCACCACCCCCCACGATCCCAGAGCCAGGGAGCTGGGAGGGGTTTGTAAATGGACCGGTGGAGAGTCTAGCCGTGGGTTTGGGTGGGTAAACAGGAGCTGTGCTCGCGTGGCAGCCTGGGATGTTCTCCCCATTTTGTTAACATGAAGGTTGACAGCGTGAATGAGGTGGCTGTAAATCCTTGTGCGATTCAACCTGGCTGGGTGGGACGATCCCTCCCGCCATGTAACCTGCCAGTGAAACGGGAGTGGGAAGGGAACATTAGAGCTGTCAAATGAGAAACTGTGATCACCTCCTAAGGGAAAATCAGCACTTGTAACTCTCCTGGCTCTGCTCTGAGGTCAGCAATAAACACCTCGGCGGAGCTAGAATTCCTTGTAATTCCCTCATCACGACCCCAGTGCGCTTCCTTTCAGGGGTGGAATTTTGCCCAGCTGGCCCCATCCAGAGGTGAACTGCCTCAGAAAGTTTGGAGCAAATCCACCCGGTCAATTACCAGGCACACAAGTGCCCGCTCCCCTTTGCGGAGGCTTGTGCTGCGTTAGCAGCTCAGCTCCAGGGGATCAGGCCTCTAAGCGGGGAGGCTTTGCTGGGGTGGGAGGGACTGGGCTGGCACATGAAGAAAGAGCCCGAACTGGAATACCGCGCGTGGGTACTTTGTCACTTGTGTTTTCTATTGCTGGCAGCTTTACTTCCACTTGTAGCAGCAGGTTTCTCCAGTGAAGTCTGGAGGGAGTTCGATGAACGTCAGTGTAATGAACTTTTCAGTCACTAGAAAGAGAGGCTCCTTTTAACAACTGGAACAGGCCGCTGTTTCCTGCTTGTGTAAAGCAGGGACCGGCCTTGGCTTGGATGGCGATTCCCAGACTTTTGGGGGGATTAAGGGGCATGATGGCATTTCAGTAGGACTTGGAGGAGTCGGGGCCGGGTGCTGCAGAGATACAGGGCTTGGCTACACTGGCCCTTTATACTGCACTAAAGCCTCCCAGACCCAGAGCACTCAACCTTACTACTCGTCCACACTGGCAGGGCACCTCGAGCACCCTGACTCCCTGGCTGGAGCACTCCCGGTACCCCACTTCCCGCCTAATGGCTGTTGTGTATTGGGTGTCTGCCGCTCCAGTGTAAACGAGGCAGAACTTTACTACGCTCTAATTGACCTCTGGAAACGCCCCATAACCCCCTTAACTGAAGTGGCCTCTCTTGTCTATGGTGTGAACTCCGAAGTGCCCTTTCAAAGCTCAGTGCCGGCTGCTTATCTGGTCTGAGAAAAAAACAACCAGCTAATGTTTGCTTTGAGTGAGTGAGCAAGAGGTGGGGGAGGGGGGATTTGAACTTACAAGACAGCTGACACACTCAGCACCCCAAAACCCCACTCTCTCCCCCCATACCCATAGGATCGGGGATAGTCCCTTCCCACAAAGCGCTCCCGGTCTGGAGAGAGGCGAGGCTGAGGCGTGGAAGGGAAATCTGGGGTCTGAGAGGGGAAGTGACTTTCCCAAGACGAGCGGTCAAGCTGACGAAGAATCCAGGTGTCCGCCCAGTCTGGTGCCATCTCCTAGGCGCTCCCGCGCGGCGAGCCCTGGCCCATGCCAGCCTCTCGTTGATCTCCACAGAGCTGGGTCAGGCCCTAGCCCGCGGCTGTGGAATTGAATTGGTGGGGCAGTCAGGCTCCCCGGGCAGGTTTGAGGGAGAAAGCCGGCCTGGCAGAGGCTCCTGCAGCACTGCCAGGACGGCGCCAGGCCCGGTGCGGACGGGTGTTCCCTGAGGTGGAGCTGAGGGGAACTAAAGACGTGTGCTGCTTCCGGTAACCCGAGTCGGAAGGAGGCAGCTTTTCCCTTGCCCCCTCCCCCCCCCCCCCGCCCCGCTCTCCTGGCTCTGTCCGGGTAACCCCCCCTCCCCCCGCCTGCCCCATGACAGGTGGTGAGTGATCCCTGGAGCAGGCAGCTCTGATTCCCAGAGCGCCTCTCTTCCCTGCCCAGGATCCGTGCGGCAGAGTCCTGACCGGGGCGGTCTGGACGATTCCCTGCTTGCTAGTGCTCCAGCCAGGGCCTGATGCTGGGGGGAGCCGAGCACCCCCACCCTCCCTGGCACGGTGGTGAGGGGCAGCCATGCCCAGCCTGCTCTTTACTTGGGAGCAAACAGCTTTGGGGACCAGCCAGAGGTGCTGAGCCTGTGGGTCAGAGCTGCCGAGTGGACCCCGCAGACCTCAGCGAGGGGGCTGCTGCTGCCGGGTGGGTGGGGGGCTGTGAGGGGCACTGCTGCGGGGTCCTGGGGCAATGCTGTCGCTGCTGGATAGAGGGGTCTGTGAGGGGCCATGGGGGGCCCTGCTGCGTTGGGGGGCTGTGAGAGGTGCTGCTGGACTCCCGGTTTTTCTCCCTTTGCTCCCCAGTCCCCGGCTCTCCCACTCGAGCCAGGATTTCAGGAGTTCGGTCGTTCCTGGCCGGCTCCCTCCACCCGCTCCCTGGCTCCGGGCCGGCTGGGAGGCCTGGCTGTGGCTAGCCCTGCACAGGGTGGGACCCAGGCCTCTGACATCTCTGGTTAGGCTCAGGCGGGACAGCTGCAGCGTGGCACCGGGGGAGGGGTGGGTAATTCCTTCCTCGGGCTGGATCCACACACGGATTCCCCCCCCCCTCGGCAGAGCCCCAGAGCCCCGGCTCACAGGCAGCCCCATGTAAAGGGGTGTGAGGCCGGGGGACTGGAGCAGAGAGGCTCTTGACCTGCTCCAGGGGCCAGCTGCTCAGTGCTTTCTCGTAGCCAGTTTTGGGGTCTGCCTCTGGGCCCTTATCAGCCTCGGCCCTTCCCTTGCTCAGCCCCCCCGGCCAGAGACATGGGCAGGCCAGTTTGGGGGGTGATGGGCTCCTGAGAGCTGGGCTTTTGGCTCTGCAAGGGCCTCTTCCTGCAGCTGGACAAGATGGGGTTAATTCTCTCTAAGCTACCCCAGGCCTCCCCCCCCCCCCCCCGTAGCTCCCCCATACCCAGTGCAGGTTTCCCCTGCTGTGGTTTCAGCTCATCCTGACCCCGGGGGTTGTTATAATCTGGCCCTGCGGTGGGCTGGGAGCTGAGCAGAGTCGAGGGGCTGAGAGGGGCTGACTGAGGAGACACGTCAAATGTAACCCTCAGTCCGGGGCCCGGGCACCTCTGCTGACCCCAGGCCCTATGCAGCGCTAGGGGGCGCTGTGGTGCAGGGAGCAGCGGGGGGGGGGGGGGAGGCTCTGCAGGGGGCTGACCCCAGGCGCCCTGCAAGGATAGGGGCTGCTCTGCTGCAGGCCGGGGTGGAGGGGCAGGCTATCGCCCGTTTCCCCAGTGCAGCGCTAGGGGGCGCTGTGGTGCTGGAGCCGCAAGGGCAGTGCCCCCCAGGCACCCCTGCGGGCAGCGGGCAGCTGCCCTCCCCGTGCCCGCAAGGGGCTGCCCCCCCGTGGAGGGGCACAGGCACGGCTCTGGGGGCAACAGAGCACAGTACGGGGGACATGGGTCAGGGACCCCTGTGGCCCGGCTCCGGGTTCTCACCCCATCCCTTCCCGCAGCAGCGTTCTCTGCCTGGCCCATGTCCGCCAGGCCCTGCCCTTCGGGGAGTTGGGTGGGCAGCGGGCCCAAGACACAGGCCTGGCCTAGGGTCCAGAGCCCAGCCCCCCCCCCCCCCCCCGGCCAGGGACAGTTCTGTGCCTCCCAGAGCTGGGGGCAGCCCAGCCCACACTGCCCCCTCTGGGCGGGGTCCCCTGGGTGTGGGCTCTCACTGGGGCTGGACCATCCTCAGCCCCCCCCCCCCAGAGGGCACTGTCCATCCTTAGCACCCAGCCTGAGGGGGGACTACTCCAGCAAGTAGGGGAGCCCCTCAAACTGCCCCCCATGTCCACCCCCTTCCCTGGGCAGGACCCTTCCTTGACCTGACACACCCTGCCCCTCCCGCTCCCTCCCCCTCTCCATGGGTTGCCTGGCCGCTCAGACTGGCAGGTGGGGTGGGGGGAGCAGCAGGAGCCCTGCCACGCCCCAGCCTGCCGCAGGCTTGTGGGGTATTTTGGGCTGGGCGGGCCAGCAGCGAGACAGGTTATTTTGGGGATGCTTTGGGCTGATCCATTTTCAGCAGCACTGAGCTCTGCCCCTCCCCCACCCCGCACATCAGAGCAGCGGGACTCAGGGGGCCCCAAGGCCCCTCCCTTCTCCCCATATGGGCAGAGCTGGGGAATCCAAGAGGGGACGGCCAGCTCGGATGTGCCCCCTTGTGGCAGCGCTTTGTGATTTCCCCCTAGTGATCGATGCCCCCTTGACGGGAGGCATCGCCCCAGGTGCTTGGTGGCCCGTGGTCCCCGTGTCTGCGGTGCCAGGGCTGGACGGTTAGCCGTGATGAGCACAGGTTTATCTCCTGGGGGGTCCTTTCACCCTGAGCCGGCTGCAGGGCCGTGGGGCAGGGCAGGTGCTGAGGGGCAGGGAGGTGAAATCCTCAACCCAGAATAATGGGGGTTTTGTCCCCCAATTTCTACTGTTGTCTGAGGAGTGGAACCTGGTTGCACTCTGGGAAATGGGCAGGAGAGGCTTTGCCAAATCCCTGCCGGGTGCAATGCCAGGCCTGGACCAGCAGTGCGAATGGGGGGGCACTTCCAGGGCTTGGAGTGGGGGGAGCCCAGGATGGGCTAGCTGTGGGGCTGCTGGTTGGCACTGAGGGGGGGAGGTTTGAACCAAACAGACCCTTTGGGCCCAGGGAAACCGGAGAAGGGAGCAGGAGCTATGGCGGGGATTGGCCGGGAGGGAAGTGAAGGGGAAATGACCACAGGACTGCGGAGACGTGGGGACAGGTCGGGAGTGAGGGGCGCTGGGAGAGCCATGGGGGGAGGTCAGGGCGGGAATGGCAGGGGCTATGAGTAGGGAGTGAGGGGCAGCGTCAGAGCATCATCAGGGGTGCGGTGACCAAAGAGAGGGGCTGGCGCCATGCGGTCCGTTAGAGCGCGGCAGATCCCCTGCGGCGGGTGTGGGGCGATGCTGGCCAGGCGTTCCAAGCGGCTGTCGCCGAGATCAGGGGTGAGGCACGTGGGCCTCCGGTGATGCCGGCTCCCGGGGCGGGCGGCTGAGGGCTGGGAGTGGGCGTTCCGGGGACACTGGCTGGGATCCACTCGGGCGCCCCGATGACGGCTGCTGGGGGGGGGGGGGGGGAGCAGGCCGGGGCATGGCACGAGCTGGAGATGCTCCTGTTCTGTACTGAGCACGACCGTCCTCTGCCATGGGAGCTCCCAGCCGAGCAGTGCTGGGGCCACCCCCCATCTTCCTCCCCCCGGCCTGGGTTGGGCCTCAGGCTGCCTTGGGGCAGCCCCAGGAAGAGGGGAGCTGGTGGAGCAGGGGGCAGGGGTTGGAGACGAGAGGCGAGCAGGGACACGTGCCTGGGTTTGGGGTGGGGGCCCTCTGCTAGTCCCTGCTGAGCCGCCTGCTGCGCACGGTTCCCAGAACAATGTCAGGAAGGGCCTCATGGGGGGGGGGGGGGCAGGGGCCTGGTGTAACCCCTGGCCTGGCTCCAAGGCTGGGGAGAGCTGCCAGGGACCGTGGCTCCCACGTGGAGCCAGGCTGTCGGGGGCAGGTCTGCCTCGCCCCCGTCCTGTCCTCGGGGTGATTCCTGCAGGGCCAGCGCGTGGGATCAGCCGGGGCAATGGGGGTGCTGTGTACGGGCAGGGTACTGGGGTGTGACTCGCACTCCAGGGCCTGGGGGGGGGGGCGTATGAAGAGCAGGTCCTGGCTTCTTATCCACCCTCCTGGGGGGTTAACACCCTCCTGCCTCCAGCGTGTGGGTTACGCTCCCTGGCACCGGCTCTCAGGCCCAGCCCTGGATCGTGACCAGGCTGGAGGGGAGGGAGCTGGGGGGAAAATACCCCCCCCCCAACCGGTGCCCGGTGCTGTGTTGAGGGCCGGGGTTTGCTCCAGGCCTGCTCTGGGCGATGCCCCCCCCCAGCCGTGAGGTCAGGATTTCCTGGCTGCAGGGCAGGCGCGAGGGAGACAGTGGTGCGTGTGTCAGGCTGCCGGCTACGTGAGCGCCCGCCTGTCTGTGGGCGTGCCACACCTGTGCACGCGGCTGTGGCCCGTCCCCGGGCATCCTCGCTCTGCCATGAAAGCTCCTCTGTCCGGGTGCTAGCAGTGGGTTAGTGTCTGGCTGCAGCATCTCTTTGTTTTTGTTACAGCCCCAGGGCCGGGACTTTCAGCCTAGCGCTACCCAGGCATTTCCAGGAGCGTCCTGGGCTCCTTCCTTTTCCTTCTCCACTAGCTGTACATCCAGGGCCCTTGTCGGGGGGAGCTCGGCCCCTGGTGCTGCACAGACAGAGTAGGCCAGGCCCAGTCCTCCAGAGCTGACAGTCTCCACAGACAAGGCAGAGACAGGCTGGGAAGGGAAACTGAGGCTCTTCTTTTCTTTTTCTCCCCCCCCCCCCCAGTTAGTTTTGGGGAGGGGGCAGTGTCCAAACTGGCAGCCCCCAGGCAGTGGAGTTCCCCTCTCCTCTGGGGTGTATGGGTCACAGAGCAGCGATGGCGCTGCAGGATCGGAACGGGACACTGACCCCCCGACCATCTCCAGGCCCCCAGGATTCCAACCCATCACCACACTGCAGACATGCTGCCCCTTGCTCAGCTGAGCTGCCCGGTCTCCTCTGGGGACAGGGCCAATGTAAAGCTGCCCAGGGCCATAGGCACACCCCACAGGAGTCTCCCCCAGCATGGGCCGGTCCCTCGCTGGAATGGCAGCAGGTGGCTGCCTGCAGACTCAGGCAGGAAACGATCCTACCCGGGCCTTGGCTTCAAGCTTTTTCTTTGCCCCAGGGGGAAGGAACAAATCGATCGGTGAGACTGAGCCGGGGCCTTTCTTTGGTCTGTGTGTGAGGCCGAACCTCGGGGAGCTGGTGCTCCCCCGAGAGCTGGCACCTGGCCGCTGGAGGAGCAGATGGGCTTGAGTCCACCCATCTGCCAGGCCCAGTGAGTGAATCTGTGCCCCTCACCTGCTGCCTGCGATCCCAGATCCCTGTGAAGTGACCTCTGCCCACTCCCGTGCTGTGCAAGCAGGGGCTGGCTGGGTCCGTGACTGCCGCGCCCTGAGGTTCGTGTGCCCAGGGTCTGGGCAGGTCTGTGGGCAGCTGGGACCTGTGGCCATGGCAGGCTGGAGCTGAATCCCTGCTGGGCAGCATGTCTTCATTCCACTTCCCGCAGGCCCCTCGTCTCCATCCGTGCCCCGCGTCCCCTCTCCCTGCACCCTGCTGGCACCGGGTTGTAGGAGCTGTCCTTGTTCCAGCCAGTGCTGGCAGAGGGTGGCATGGGGGAAATGGGGATACCTGGCGCCATCCAGGTTGGGAGCGCAGCAGTGCTGAGCTCTAGGGGGCCTGGAGCCTGGCATGGGGCCCTGCTGGCATTTGCAGAGTGCATGGATCGCCAGCTCCTGTTTCCCCTCGGCCTTTTCATGCCCATTCAGACAGCCGGGGCTGATTAAATACCTTTTCTTTTTCCATCAGGCCTTTGTCCCCGCGCCGATCACCCGGGAATAATGACCTGGTGTGTTTGCACAGCAAAGTGCTGCTGTGACGAATTCCTGCCTCGTTGCGGTTTGATGCCCCAGGCCACTCGCTGCCAGTGGGGCGGGGGCCCAGTGCCCAAGCTGCCCCAGGAGGGGACCCTGGCAGGGCCACTGGCTGGCAGTAGGGGCTGGCTGTGGGCACGATCACTGGGCTGTGCTGAATGAGTGGGGCTCAGGGGAGGAGATTGGGGTTGCTGACCTCTGGGGGAGACAGGAGGAATGGGGGGGGGGGCGGCACTCAGGCCATTCTGTGCCCTGGGAGGTGCCCGCCCTGCCACCCCAATGCCTCCTCTCTCCCTGCTCCTGGGCAAGGACCTGCCTTGTGGGCCCCTCCCGCTTCCATTGCCTGCTGGGTGACCCCTGCCATGAGCCGGGCCGGGCTGGTTCTCCCGGCACGTGGCTGGATCCATGCGGGGTACGCGGGGGGCCGGCTAGCTGCGCTCAGGGTGGGCGCAGAGCTGGTGCTAGGTGCTCTGCCAGGCTCATGTCACTCCCTGTCCCACCCCACCCCTGCCAAGAGCTCCCACTGGGGGCTGCAGGCCTGGGCAGGCCGGTGCGGGTCCTGCCCTTGGCACTTGCCCAGAGTGGGACGCGGAGGGACGCTGCTGCAGGGGCGGGGTGGGTGGCTCTTCCCTTGCAGTCCGTGCTGAGCTAATGCCCAGCGTGGCACTAGGGGCATGGGGCTACAGGGAGCAGGGCAGGTGACCCAGCAGGGGGCGCTCTCCCCTCTGAGCCGGTGCCCCCGTGCCAGGCGCTGCAGGGAGGAGCGTGGGTGTCTCAGACACCACGTGCAAAGGGGCCCGTGCCCTGCTTTGGACACAGGAGGGACGTGAGTCCTGTCCCCGAGCCTCCCTGCGCTCTCCTCCAGATTCTTCTCCACTTCGCATCCCAAAGCAGCATTGCTGGGCGCTGTTCAGCACCTGCTGCCTCCCACCCCAGAGCCGGCTGCATTTCCGTGAGCTGAAACCGTTTCTGTGTAGCTTGTGGGGCAGGAGCCTGCAGTGGGGTGAGAGCCCCTGTTCTTTCCGCTGCAGGCCCAGGGCAGAGCAGAGGAGGGCAGCCCCCTGCCCCGTTCCCTGCTGACGGGTCAGCTCGGGGAGGTTTGCTTTGCTTTGCTTTAATCCTTGGAAGATGAGTTGGTGGAAGTCGGCGTCCGGCCAGAGCCAGGAGGCAGCGCTGGGAGCTGGCTTGGGGGATCGGCTCTGGCCGGGGGGCACATGGCCCTTCAGCTCCCCCCAGGGCGAGAGACGTGGAGCAGAGACTATGCAGCCCCCAGTCTGGGGTGTCAGCCCTCAGCTGGGGGGCAGGAGCATGCGCCACAGCCCCTCCCCCCTCCCCTCGGGAGTGGCAGGCCAGCACCCGTCCGTGCGCAGAAGGAGGCTGCAGGGGTGTTGCTGCCAGTGTGCTCGTTCCCTGCTGCCCTGGGCTCTTGCATAACAGGCAAAGTGCGAGCCCCAGCCCCGCTCTGAGCTGCACTGAACGAGTTCCCCTGGAACTGAGTTTGCTGCCGGGGGTCGTCCCCTCCCGCCCGAAGGACCCCAAAGGACTGGATAGAGGATGGGCCAAACTCTGCTCATATTTTCTCTGGTGTAAATCTAGTGTCAGTGGAATCACTCCAGGTTCACACGCCGGGGATCAGGCCCCCCACCATGGAAATGCAGCTGCCTCTGGGGGGGAGGCTGGTGACTGCACAGCGCCGTGTGCCCAGAGGGGAGCGGGCGTGAAGACTGACCCAGGGCTTACCCGGAACGGAGGTGGCCCAAGCTGGCATTTGCCAGGATGCTGCAGCTAGCGGCCAGGTCCACCCCAGGGAGCAGGGCCAGGGAAGCCTGGGTGGCCCAGGTCCTGTGAGCTCAGCTGGAGGGTGGGCGGAGGGAAGGGTGCAGCGGGCCAGGGAAAACCCGGCAGGTGACAACCCACCAACAAACACTTTCAGGCCTTTGCCGGCCTCATGGGCACCTCAGTGCCAAAGACGTGTCAGGTCGGCAGCGGGGCTCGGGGTGACTGTGGCTAGCGGTGGAAGCCCCCCCAGTGGGACAAGAATGAGGCTCCGTCGGGCTGAGCCGGGCCCCGCGCCCGAGGGGAGGCGGCTCCGTCGGGCTGAGCCGGGCCCCGCGCCCGAGGGGAGGCGGCTCCGTCGGGCTGAGCTGGGCCCCGCACTGTGGACACGACTCTGGAGGGGACACTCCGGCTCCGTTGGGCCCGTGCCATCTGTGCAGTTGTGAGGCCACCTGTGGGGCTGTGCCCATTCCCCATAGTCATTCCTGGGGGGCTGGCCACACAGGGGAGCAGGACCCGATCTGAGAACTGCCCCCCAGGAGCAGCCAGTGGGAGGGCACTCTGACCCCAAGGGGAGGGGAGGCGCAGGCTGAGCTCTGCTGAGGGGAACGGGTGCCCCCGGGGTGCCTCCTCCAGCTGAGGAGCCGTCTGGGGACCCCTCCGCCAGCCCCCGGAATTCCATGGACTGAGATCATGGCTGCAGCAGGGGTTAGCTGGGAGCACATGGCCCGGGAATGCGGGTAGGTGGCTGGAGATGAGCTCACTGCTCCTGTCCTCCCCCAAGGCCAGCATGACTTGACTGCTGAGCAATGTGGAGGAGGCCAGGAGCCTGCAGTGAGCCTGGCCCGGGATCGGAGGGACGATCCGCTCCTGGGTCAGTAATGAACTAAAAACAGGAAACCACGGGTGGGAATGAAAGGTCTGTTTTCAGACTGGAGAGAGGGAAATAGTGGTGTCCCCAGCAGTCTGTACTAGGCCCAGTCCTATTAACACATTCATCAATGATCTGGAGAAAGGGGTTAACCATGAGGTGGCAAAATTTGCAAATGATGCAAAACTACCCAGGACAGTTAAGTCTAAAGCTGACTGTGAAGAGTTCCAAAGGGATCCCACAAAACCGGGGGACTGGGCACGAAAAGGGCAGATGAAATTCAGTGTTGATAAATGCAAAGTAATGCACCTTGGGAAACATAATTCCAGTTATATGTATTTAAAGATGGGGCTGAAATTGGCTGCTGTCTCTCAGGAGAGAGATCTTGGAATCATTGTGGATAGTTCTCTGAAAACATCTACTCAGTTTGCAGCAGCAGGCAAAGAAGTGAACTGAATGTTGGGGGGAATCATTAAGAAAAGGATAGATAGTAAAACAGAAAATATTATATTGCCTCTATATAAATCCCTGGTACACCCCCATCGTGAATAGTGCGTGCAGTTCTGGTCCCATCTCAAAAAATATATATTAGAACTGGAAAAGGTTCAGAAAGGAGCAACAAAAATGATCGGGCATGGAACAGGTTCTGTGTGAGGAGAGATTAATAAGACTGGGACTTTTCAGCTTTGAGAAGAGACAACGGGGGATATGATAGATGTCTATAAAATCATAACTAGCGTGGAGAAAGCAAATAAGGAAACATTATTACCTCCTCATAACACAAGAACTGGGGGGGTCACTAAATGAAATTAATAGGCAGCAGATTTAAAACAAACAAAAGGAAGTATTTCTTCAACGCACAGTCAACCTGTGGAACTCCTTGCCTGGGGATATTGTGAAAGCCAGAAGTAAAGCTGGGTTGAAAAAAGACTGAGATAAAGTTCATGGAGGATAATCAGTTAATCAGTCCCTGAATGGCGATTAGGCTGTGGGTGTCCTTAAATCTCTGTTTGCCAGAAGCTGGGAGTGGTCAGGCAGGAGATGGATCACTTGATAATTGCCCTTTGAGGAACGTGACACTGACCAGTTGAGGGCAAGAGACTGGGCCCACCGATCTCACCTAGTATTGCATTCTTATGTTCTTGAGCCCGATTGGAACCAGGTTTCCGCACATGGCGTTGTAATCGTCCAACCTATTTTTCCTTTGTACGATTGATTTAAAGCGAGTTTGGTGTCTGGTTTGGCCTCTGTGGGACGCCTGTTCCCCGCCCCGTTACTCCTGTCCCGTTGCACCTGGCTAATTGTAGCCCCCTCTGGGGCAACCATCGCTTGCTGGGCTCTGCTGCTGCCTGGACCTGTCCCCTGTAGACGCTGGCTTGGTGGCTCCCCCCGGGAATGTCTGAGCTGGTCCCAGGGAGTTGCCTGCATTGGAATGGCTCCGAAGCGGGCTTGTCTCTTTCTTCTTGGGCGTGCCCTGCCTCCATCGCAGGCTGTTAATCCGCTCCCCCCCGCGGGCAGTGTGGGTCAGACACAGGGCAGAACGCAGCGCAGTCGTAAATCGTAGAGCAGCCGGCCTGAGGGGCCCGGGAGCTATCCGGTGTGACGCCTGCGCTGGACACTGGGTGGAGCAAAGCCAAGTGGCGGGGCAGCCTGGTCTGGCCTGGGCTTTGCTTGCACAGAGCCCCCCAGCCGTGGGACTGCTGCCGGCGCCGCTTGGCACCGGGGGCATTGTGCCGCGAGAGAGGGCGACTCTCCCTCGGCTAGACAAGCCCTGAAGTTTCCTCTGCTCAGGGAGCCCTGGGCCAGGGGACCGTGCGCACCCTGCCCCTTGGGTCCCATGCTCGAGGGGTGCTCTGGGAGCTGAGCCAGCCCAAGGGAAGGGCCGGCCACTGACTGGTGCTGTCTGGGCTTCTCTCCGGCAGGTCTCCCACGCTGCCCAGGGGCTGAACGAAGCAGCCTTTCCCGAGGACACCGAATCCACCGCAGCGACCGTACCCTGGTGGAGTGACGCCGACCTCTCCGATGACGAGGACGTGCTGGTGGATGAGGCCTCGGGAGGTAAGGGCTGAAGGCTCCAGCTTGACAGCCCCTGCTCCTGGGAGAGGGCCAGGGCCGGCTCCTGTGGCTCCCACAATACCCGGCTGCTCTCCTGTCCCCTGTGCCCGGCTCTCTGGGGACGTGGGGCGAACACTCCCCACCGGCGGGCTGGGCTGTCCCGCCAAGTCCCGACGGTGCCATGTCACAGTTCTGGGCCCAGGCAGGATTCTTGTGCTCCCAGCCCCCGCCCAGGGGCCCCGGGGTTCCATGAGCCAGCAGGGACCGACAGCGGGAAACCCCCTCCGGCTATCGCCAGGACAGGCCCGGGGGCCTCCAGCGGGTGGCTGAGTGTGGGAACTGGCACCATGCCCATTGCAATAATGTCAGCCGGAGGGAGTGAACGAGATGGGCACCTGCTCCGTTTGCTCTGGGTCCTGCTCCTCCAGGCAGGGAGCTGAGTGAGAAGGGGCCACTGTCACCAGGCCAGCTCCGCAGCAGTCTGGCCGAGGCCCGTGGGTTCCCAGGCCGTCCCTCTGTGCCAGGGAGACGGGCCCTGCTCCTTTGCTTCCTGACGTGACTGGCCCTGGCCCCGGCTGACCCCGAGGAGCCGTGGCTGCCGCTCACGGCCCCTGCTCTGTCTGCTTCCATTCCAGATGGCAACGGCAGCGGGGAGAACGGCAGCGGGATCGCGCTGCCCACCGTGCCGCTGTCCCCCAGCCGGGAGCCGAGCGTCACGCTCATGCCCATGGGTAAGGGGAGGAGCTGGTGGGCGGGGCTGAAACTGCAGCCAAAGAGCAGCATGGGGGGGTTTGGTGGGGGGGTGGGGTCTGGCATCCGGCTGCTGGGCACCATCCGGCTGGCCCGTCAGGGGTGTGCCAGGCATCAGGACGGGGAAGCCTGGAGGGCAGGTCTGGGGGGGCTGCTCCACTTTCCCAGCATGCTGTGCATCACACCCAGCGCTCGCTCGCCCGGCTGGGCTGGGCAGCATGCACCTGGCCCAGCGACACTGCCCATTTGCCTGAGGCCTGCGGGAGTCTGAGCCGAGCGTGGAGGGAGGTGGGGGGCTTCATGGGGCCTGGATCTGTTCTGAACCCAGCGGAGTTACCCGGGATGGGTGTGAGCGGGCATCTCTGTGCCATGCCTGGGACCTGGCTGCCATTCATGGGTGGCACAAGCAAGGGAGGGAGCAGGGGGAGGCAGTAGGGGTGGGGCTGGAGTGCAAGCATGGCAGAGAGGTTGTGGGGGCAGGGTTGGCTGCTGGGACTGTGAAGGTCGTAACTCAGCAGTGGCAGGAGGCGGCGTGGCACTGTGGGGGGGTGACGGCTGGAGGCGGCGTGGCACTGTGGGGCGGTGACGGCTGGAGACGGCATGGCACTGTGGGGGGGTGACGGCTGGCGGCGGCGTGGCACTGTGGGGGGGTGACGGCTGGCGGCGGCGTGGCACTGTGGGGGGGGTGACGGCTGGAGACGGCGTGGCACTGTGGGGGGGTGACGGCTGCAGACGGCGTGGCACTGTGGGGGGGTGACGGCTGGAGGCGGCGTGGCACTGTGGGGGGGTGACGGCTGGAGGCGGCGTGGCACTGTGGGGGGGTGACGGCTGGAGACGGCGTGGCACTGTGGGGCGGTGACGGCTGGAGACGGCGTGGCACTGTGGGGCGGTGACGGCTGGAGACGGCGTGGCACTGTGGGGCGGTGGCGGAGGCGGCGTGGCACTGTGGGCGGCGTGGCACTGTGGGGGGTGACGGCTGGAGGTGGCGTGGCACTGTGGGGCGGTAACGGCTGGAGACGGCGTGGCACTGTGGGGCGGTAACGGCTGGAGACGGTGTGGCACTGTGGGGCGGTGACGGCTGGAGACGGCGTGGCACTGTGGGGCGGTGACGGCTGGAGACGGCGTGGCACTGTGGGGCGGCGACGGCTGGAGGCGGCGTGGCACTGGGGGGGGGCGACGGCTGGAGGCGGCGTGGCACTGGGGGGGGCGACGGCTGGAGGCGGCGTGGCACTGGGGGGGGCGACGGCTGGAGGCGGCGTGGCACTGGGGGGGGGCGACGGCTGGAGGCGGCGTGGCACTGGGGGGGGCGACGGCTGGAGGCGGCGTGGCACTGGGGGGGGTGACGGCTGGAGGCGGCGTGGCACTGTGGGGCGGTGACGGCTGGAGGCGGCGTGGCACTGGGGGGGGTGACGGCTGGAGGCGGCGTGGCACTGGGGGGGGTGACGGCTGGAGGCGGCGTGGCACTGTGGGGGGTGACGGCTGGAGGCGGCGTGGCACTGTGGGGCGGTGACGGCTGGAGGCGGCGTGGCACTGGGGGGGCGGTGACGGCTGGAGGCGGCGTGGCACTGGGGGGCAGACTTTCAGGTCGGGCCTGGGGCTCTCCTCTTCTGCCTAGAGGTAGCCTCGGGTCTTTCTCTTGGGTTGCTGGCTCTGGCCCTGCCTGACCTCGGCTGTAGCTCTTTCTTCTCCCTCAGTAACTGCTCATCTTTCTCTCTTTTTCCACCCTGTCCTGTCCCTCTCCGTCCTCCATCTTCTTACTCCTCCTGCTCCTGGGGCGCAGGCCAGCCGGGTGCAGCGGGGCAGCCGCATCTGGCGGGTATGACTGTGGCTGACCCAGACGATGAGGCCCCGCTCAGTAAGTGAAGGGCTCGGGGGCCAGGGGTGGGGTGGGGGTGGGGGTGGGGGTCCGGACTGGGCTAGCCAGGGTGGGGAGGTCAATGGAAAACTCCAGTGTGTTGATAAAAATGTGAATGCCAAAATATTTGGATTCAGAATTGCTGCCGCAATGCCTCATGGGAGTTATGGTTCAACTCTCTCAAGCTCCAGTTCTCCTCTATAGGCCAGGTCCCCTGGTCAGCCTACATCTCCCATGATGCACTGTGGTCTCCCCTCTTAGTGCAGTGAGTGCAACATGGGAATCCTTAGCTATGATGCATCATGGGAGCTGTAGTCCAGCTAGGGAGCTGGCCTGTAGAGGAGAATAGGGAAAAGGAGGCGGCACCGCGTCAGCCACTAAATCGAACTGTTGTGATTTTCGGGATTTGGGACAAAAAATCCTGTTCTGCAGGCAGCTGATGATGTTTGTGAAAAATGTCATTTCATCCAAACCTGTTTTCTGTTGAGAGGTGGCTGAGATGGAACCTGCCCACCCCAGCCCTGGGGTTCCATGCCAGCCGGCATCGTGGGCAACAGCATGACGCCTGTGGGAGCAGGGTCACAGTGCGGGGCGTCGGGCTGCCATGGTCGTTAGCAGCAGGGTTGCAGTGCGGGGCGTTGGGGACACTCGGCCTCCAGCCCCCACCCGGGGTGGGACTGGCCTGGTGTCACGGAGCGCCCGGGCGATGGTCCAGAACCGCTCCCTAGGAAGCCAGACAGGACTTCGGGTGAAGTGTCCCCTCTCCGTACACAGCCTGTTTCCAGAGCTAGGAGCTTCACGGGTCCCCACTTCCACCTTCCTGGGTCTGACCTCTGAGCATTCAGCACCTTCTGCCCCTCCGTGCGCTTCCCCCAGCAAGCCCGCCTGGGTGGGGTCCTGGGGGAGCCCGTGGATTCTGCACCCCAAATCCACAGTCAGACGTGACTCTCAGCCAGCCAGTAAAACAGAGGTTTATTCTTCGACAGGTACATGGTCTAACACCGAGCTTGTAGGTACCCGAACCCCTCAGCTGGATCCTTTTTGGGGCCCCAAGGGAGGCCAGACCCTGCCTGGGCCTGCCTCCCTTCTGCCCACCCAGCTTCAGACTCCAAAACCTCTCTCCAGCCAGCTACAGACTCCAAACTGAAACTCACTCTCTCCAGCCCCTCCCTCAGCCAGGTCAGGTGACCTCCCTCCCCCACTTGGAGTCAGATTACAGCTTCAGGTATGGACACCTGCAGAGAGGCTGTGCTTTGCATCAGCTACACATCCTTATCCCTTCACATAGACGCTCAAGAAATGCATAGGGGAAACTGAGGCACACACAGTATTCCTACTCAGTCACAGTGGGATCACATCACTGGACCCCCAGGTCACATCCGGGACACCGTTGGCCTCCCCGGCCCATTCCCGTGCTGGGTTGGCCAGTTCCAGGTTCTTCTGACCCCCCCCCCCCCCCGTCACTCTTATTGTTCCCTCCCACCTGTCCCGGTGCTGAGGCTGGGTTCCCAGGGCAGGGGGGAGGGGCTCTCTGGCCGCCAGGCCTTTGCCCTCTCTCATGGAGTGCACGGGCGATGGTCTGGAACCGCTCCCTAGGAAGCCAGACTGCACTTCGGGTGAAGTGTCCCCTCTTCGTACACAGCCTGTTTTTAAGGCTAGGAGCTTCACGGGTACCCACTTCAACCTTCCTGGGTCTGACCTCAGAGCATTCAGCACCTTCTGCCCCTCCGTGCGCTTCCCCCAGCGAACCCGCCTGAGCAGGGTTCTGGGGGAGCCCATGGATTCTGCACCCCAAATCCACAGTCAAACGTGACTCTCAGTCAGCCAGTAAAACAGAGGTTTATTCGATGACTTCTATCTGGTCTAACCCAGACCATACAGCAAGCGTGAGCCCTCAGCTGGATCCATTTTGGGAGCCAGAGGGCGAGATAGCTCCTCTGCCTTCCCTGCCTGACTCCAGCTAGCTTCAGACTCCTAAACCTTTCTCCAGCCCCTCCTCCCGCGCCCCCCGCGCCCCCCGCCCCCCCCCCCCCGCTCAGCCAGGTCAGGTGACCTCCCTCCCCCACTTGGGGTCAGATTACAGCTTCAGGTATGGACACCTGCAGAGAGGCTCTGTTTTGCATCAGCTACACATCCTTATCCCTTCACATAGACGCTCAAGAAATGCATAGGGGAAACTGAGCACACACACGCAGTATTCCTACTCCGTCACACCCTCACACCACCAGCGCACGTCGCACCAGCGCTCATGTGGCCAGTGGGCATTGGCAGGCAGGTCTGCCCAGGGGCCCCCAGCTCCGTGCAGCGGGCGCCCGGGCAGGGTGACTCAGACGGGGCCGTATGCAGCAGCAGGAAGCTGAGGGCTCTGCAGCCTGAAGCATTTTTTCCGTCTCCCTCCCCAGCCAAGTGCAAACAAAGCGCAGCCGGGAACGAGGCTCCTTAAAAGGAGGAAAAGTAGCTGCCAGGGAAGCCAGGGAGCAGGCTGGGATGCCTGCAGGAGGCTGCTCTCCGGCCCTGGGCTTAGCCAGGGCATCCTAATGTGCCACTCCCAGTGCCCAGGGTACGACCCAGCCACCAGCTGTGGGCACGTGGCTGCACCTCATAGAATCCTAGAATATCCAGGTGGGAAGGGACCTCAGGAGGTTCTAGTCCAACCCCCGGCTCACAGCAGGACCAACCCCAACTAAATCATCCCACCCAGGGCTTTGTCAAGCCTGACCTTAAAAACCTCTAAGGAAGGAGATTCCACCAGCTCCCTAGGTAACCCATTCCAGTGCTTCACCACCCTCCTAGGGAAAAAGTTCTTCCTAATATCCAACCTAAACCTCCCCCACTGCAACTTGAGACCATTACTCCTTGTTCTGTCATCTGCTACCACTGAGAACAGTCTAGATCCATCCTCTTTAGAACCCCCTTTCAGGTAGTTGAAAGCAGCTATCAAATCCCCCCTCAGTCTTCTCTTCCGCAGACTAAACAATCCCAGTTCTCTCAGTCTCTCCTCATAAGTCATGCACTCCAGGTCCCTAATAATTTTTGTTGCCCTTCTCTGGACTCTTTCCAATTTTTCCACATCCTTCTTGTAGTGTGGGCCCCAAAACTGGACACAGTACTCCAGATGAGGCCTCACCAATGTCGAATAGAGGGGAACAATCACGTCCCTCGATCTGCTGGCAATGCCCCTACTTATACAGCCCAAAATGCTGTTAGCCTTCTTGGCAACAAGGGCTCACTGTTGACTCATATCCAGCTTCTCGTCCACCTGCTGATGCCTGACACTGGGTGTTGTTGGCACAAATCTTCGGGCCTTTGTCTGGGGCCATTGGGCATGTTTGTAGAGCAGCGTTGCTAGTGCACAGCTTCCCATGGGCACCCTCTGCTTGCCCACTCCCCTTGCGCCCCGTGGGCACCCCCTGTGCTCACTCCACAGAGCAGCACAGTCTGACGGGAAGGCCCTTGAATTCTCGCTCTGGTGCCCAGATGCCCATCGGCAGCCAGTGGGGCTAACGAGGGCACATACCCAGCTGAGGCAGGGCTGAAGCTGCCCTCCTGAGCCAGTGGCCCAGGCTCGGGGAGCTTGGAGGCTAAGGGCCAGGGCTGAGCCTGCTGCTGGGAGACGAAGGGCAGGGTGGGTTTGAGTAGCAGGCGTCTGGTCCTGGCCCTGCTCTCTCGGGGTCCTGGCCTGGAAAAGACCCATTCCTGGGCAGTGGACCCGGGACGGGCACCCTGGGGCACATTGGCAGGGCAATGAGGGAGGGCAGCTCGCCTTGCCCCTGACCGTGCTGCACCCATCCTGTGGGTGGTAGGGGGCTCCAGGCCGGGTGTGACGGGGCTGTTCCTGGCGGGACCCAACTGAGAGGCCAAATCGGGACAAATTGCTCCAAAGGGGCAGCTACAGCCCAAAGCTGGGGTCTCTCCACCTCTTAAGGCACCAAACCAGCCAAACAGAAAAGACTTTGGTTTCACCCCACTGGCTAACCACAAGTCACACAAGCAATTCCCTTAGACACCCCAGTTTCCCAGTATCACCACCAGCAGCCACCTGTCCTGGGGATCAATGGTTATGAAAACCAATCCCCCAAATAAAGAAAACAGTTCTCCCCAATTCCAAAGGATCAGGCCCCAGTCCCAGGTCAACATACAAAATCACATTTTACCCAGGATCTCAGGCTGGAGCCTGTGGAGCTGCCCGCCGTGGTGCCAGTCCTGCCACTGGTTGGGAGAAGGGGCCACCTCCTTACGTGGCACCCAAGTGAAATCCCCACCCCCGCAGGCCCTTGAGCCGCATGTCAGCATCTGGCCTTCTAGATCCAGCCACGCCCCGGGCTCCCCCTGCGGCCCTGGTGCCAGCTCTGGGGGCCGGGACCCCCTTGGAGAGCGACCCCCAGTGCCTGGCGGGAGGGCTGGGCCGTCGCCCTGCCTGAGCCCCGGCGGACGGGCTGGAGGGAGCAGAGCAGTGGCTGAGCAGGGAGCTGGGCTCTGGGCTGGTGGTAGTTAGCTATGCCCAGTGGGGACGCATTGCTGGCTCCAGGCCGAGCTCCCATCCCCACAGCTGCAAGAAAAGGGGCTTTGTAGCGCGTCGTACGCTCCCTCCCCCTGAGCTGGGGACGGGCAGTTTCCTGGCGGCCTCTTTGGGGTGAGCTGTGCTGGAGGGCAGGGTGTGAGGGGTGCCCCCCCCCGGCTGCCCGCCAGCCCCGAGGTCACAGGGCACTTTCAATGGGCTCTTTGTGTGCCTGACAAGTGCCCCTGTGTTCCCTGGGCTCCGGGAGGGGCACCTGGGCAGGGAGTGGCAGCGCCTCGCTATGAAATGGGGGAAGGCCCCATCTTCGGGCAGGGCCAGCACCCCCTGCCCCGAGTGCTCTCTGGCACCGCCCTCTCCCGTGCCGCCCTGGAACGTGGGGAGCTCTGGCTCTGTGTGCGGGCCTGTGAGCCAGCGTCACAAGGCACCACCCCAGGGAGCCACCCTGGATTGTGGGGAGCTCTGTCCAGCCTGTAGGAGATCTGCGTGGATCGTGTGAGCCAGCGTCACAAGGCACCACCCCAGGGAGCCGCCCTGGAGCAGCTCTGTCCCAGCCTGTAGGAGAGCTTGGCTTTCCCGGGCTGCTGGGGGGGTCCTGGGAAGGGTTGGGGGCTGGCTGGGCAGCTGCAGGGGAGCTGCTGCGCTCTGAAAGGGGCCCCTGCCCCATTCATAGGGCCCATCTCCAGCCTTCCCAGCCCCTGGGATAGCGAGACCCCTCGTCTGCCCCCCTCCCCCCCCCCGTCCTGGTTCCAGTACCCTGCAGCTGTCCTGCTGGCACCCCAGTGGGAAACAGACTCTTCTTGCAGACAGGCCATTAGGGGCCGGCAGCGCCAGTGGGCACAGTGACAACCCTGCCCCACCCCTGCCAGGATCTCAAAGCTCTGCACAGCCTCCCCAACGGGTCAGGATTCTTCTCCCCACTGTATAGAGGGCAAAGTGAGGCACCTTGGGGAAGGAATTCACCCAGTTGCAGGACTGCGAATAAAACCCAGAAATCTGACTGACTCCAACCCACCCCCAGCTCTAACCCACTAGATCCTACTTCCCTCCCCAAGGATAGAGATCCCAGGAGCACTCACCCCCCAGCCCACCCCCGCTCGACTCCACTCTACTCCAGGGGGAAAAATTAAAAATTATATGCACAATATTTTGAAATTCTTCATATTTTATTTATCAAAATAAAACAAAATAATCTGGCCAGTTTCAATTCTTTTGGTGATTTATTTCAAAAGACCAGTCAGCGGGTGTGTCTGTAACGAGCCCCAAGGGAGATGATGGCAGAGCAACGGCTGCTTGCCGGGCACCCAGCTCTGAAGGCTGCACTGCCGCTAGCAACAGCACAGCAGTGAGCCACCCCTCCATTGGTGCTGCCTTCAGAGCTGGGAGGCTGGAGACCAGATTTCACTGGGGAGCCCAGGTTTCATGGTCTATGATGCGATTTTCATGGCTCCGAATTTGGTAGACCCCTCAATCTAAGAGGGAGGGCAGAACAGCCAGGGTCAGATGCGAGGAAAAAGGAAGAATTTTGGGTGAAATCACAAATTCTGCATGACAAATATTTCTGTGGGGAGCATTAATTCTGCACAGATTCTGCATTGCGCAATGGCACGGAGTCCAGCAGGACAATCCTCCCAAAGCAGGACAGCAGACTCAGAGCTCTGGCTCCCAGCCCCCCAGCTCCAACCCCCTAGTCCCTCCTTCCTTCCTGAACAGGAGATAGACTCAGGAGTCTCGTCTCCCATGCCAGGAGAAGAGCGGGCTAGATTGTCCAGCTCTGCCCCATGCCCGGGGGACAGTTTGCCAGCATCAGACCCCACGCTGGGACATCTGAAGCAGGCAGGGCCCAGTTTCTCCCTGGCTGTGTTACTGATCCGTGGCAGAGCAGACGGGGAGGCAGGGAATAGTGACGTCCCCAGTGCTGCCTCTCTCTCCTCTCTGACAAAGCCCGGCTGTGTCCCCCCGGCCCTGCACCCTAAGGCGTTTGCCCCGAGAGCCAATTCAAGGAGCCCACGCCAGTGCTGCCCCCACTGGGCGCTCCCCACGGGCGGAGCCCGGGACCCAGTCTGAGTGCAGCCACAGGCTGGAGGAGCTGCCACCCTGCTCCGGGACTCTGGTGCTGAGGGGCTCCAGGGCCCATTGCCCCTGTCAGTGGGGGCGGGGGGGCTGCAGGGGCTCCTTGCCTGGGAGCAGCTGTCCAGTGCCGGAGCTGTGTGGTGTCTGGCTGTCTGCAGGGGCTGGGGGAGGTGGGAACGGGGCTGCTGTTTACTCACTTCAAGGAGCTGAGCAGCTGGTGCTGGGGAGGGGCCCCCAGCTGGACGCAGGCCGTGTGGCTCCCAGCGCAGGGCAGCTGTGGGCGGGGGAGGAGTCCGTCAGCTGCGGCTCGATGCAGGGAGCCAGGGGCTGCTCCCGGGCACAGCAGGCGTGTGAAGCTCGGGGGTGCAGCGAGCAGGACTCCGCAGACCGCTCCCCCTGTGCAGCTGGACTGCAATGGGGGCTGAGGATTTTCCCAGCCCGGGAGCCAGGCTGGGCCTGCCCCCTCCGCCCCACCCCATGGTCTGGGGAGCCTGCCCCTGGGGAGGTCAGAGCTCTGCTCCCCCTGCCCGCTGGGGGGCCAGTGCCTGAGGGAAGGGTCCCCAGTGCCATCCCCCGCCCTGTGTCGTCCCAGCGGGTCCCTGCTGGGCTAGGTGGGAATCGCCCGGGTTGGGCACGGGAGGGAGGTGCTGTGCTGCAGGGGGCAGCGTAGGGGGCGCTCTCCCACCAGTCAGTGCTAGAGCCAGTGCCTCAGCACAGCACATGGGGGCGCTGCCCTGCACACCGGGGCCCTGTCCCCTTCTGGTCATTAGTGATCCCTGGGTTTGGGCTCCTGTGGCCAGGCCAGGGAGGGTCCTAGTGCCCCAGGGTTCTGCAGGTTTTGGCGGGATACCACAGTCTTCCTCATTTCCGGTCCTAACTGTTGTGCTGTTGTTAGGCGGCTGTAGCAACCCACCCCAGAGGTGGCTGCATCCCAGGGCTGGGCGAGCTGGTTGGTGCAGAGCCCTAGAGCTGGTTCTCCCTGCTCAGCTGCGCCTTGTTCTCACGCTGATCTCTCCTCTCCGCATGCCCAGTCTACTTCCGCGCGCTGGTGAATTTCACCCAGTCCATCGACTACAGCCCGCGCCTGGACGACGCCAATTCGGAGGAGTTCCGGGAGGTTTCGGAGGCCGTGGTGGATACGGTGAGCCCCGGCCCTGCCCCCTGGCCCTGCCCAGAGAGCTCCCTGCAGACTCAGCAGTGACCCTGCCCCCTGCTCGGCCTCACCGAGGTCTGTTGGCGCCAGCTGCCCAGCCTGGGCACAGGGAGCTTCAGTCTCCAGTGGGCGCAGCCCACCTGGCCCCAAGGCCCTTTCCAGGCAGAGTCACTGTCCCCAGGATAGATGGGCAAACTGGGGTGGGGTGGGACCTGGAGCTGGTGGCTGGGTCAGGTCCCAGCAGCTTGGCTCACGGTGCCCTGCGCTCACTACTAGGCCGTGCTACCAGCAGGACGCAACCCCCGGCCGTGGGGTGCCGCTTGCTGATGCTCTCTCCGCCTCTCTCCCCAGCTGGAGTCCGAGTACTACAAGATTGGCGGGGATCAGGTGGTCAGCGTGGTGTTCATCAAGTGAGTGAGGTGCCCTGGCAGTGCCATGGGGTGGGGAGGGCAATGGAGGCCCTTCTGCCCCCTCCCTGCTCCCTGGGCTCCGGGAGGGCCGGGAATGGCAGCGCCTCGCTGTGAAACGGGGGAAGGCTCACGCACACACGTGAATCTGCTTCCATCCAGTATGGAGCAGTGAACCGCCCCCACTCACCCTGCCCCCGCTCTCCCAGGGAAATCGAGGGCTCTACCTTTGTGGAGCTGGACGTGGGCTCCGAGGGGAACCTGGACGAGGCGGAGATCCGCGCGGTGCTCTACTCCGTCATCGAGAGCGGCTCCATCGCCTCCTACGTCACCTCCACGCAGGGCTTCCAGTTCCGGCGCCTTGGGGCAGGTGAGCGAGGCCCTGCCCGGACCCCAGCTGGGCTCCCTGCCCTGGGCTGTTGGCGAGTGTCAAGGGCTCCGGGGGGCGGGGTAGAAGATCCTGTGTTTAGAACAGATCCAGGGCGTGCGGAAGCCCCCTCCCCAGCAGTGCAGCCCTGATGACTGGCAGACTAAGTGAGGGCAAGGCCTGGACCCACGATGGGCATGGCCTGGGCCCAAGGCCGCTCTGCCTGTGTGGTTCACCCCGCAGTGTCAGCGGGTCTGGCACAGATTGGCCTGGCCCGTGTGGATGGGACCAGACTGGTTCTGGTCGCTGCACTATAGAACCAGGCTGCTCCCGGGGCATCCCTGGGCTGTGTCCATCCGTCTGTCTGCAGTCACGGTGTTGCCGGGTGCCGCGGTCTCGCTCTGGACTCCCTGACTTGTCTGCTCCCCCCCAGGCCCAGCAAACCCCACTGGACTCCAGCGGGGCCGTTCCGTGGGGAGGGTCGGCCGGCAGCCCCGATTATGGGCTGGGGGCACTGCCACCGTGGGGCAGACGGAGAGCAGGCGGGAGGGAGGGCAGTGCTGGCTCATCCCCTGAGCTGCTGGCTGGCCAGGGATGGGCTGGGCGGCCCCGAGCCAGGGACCCCCACTCCCTCGGCAGCCTGTGCTTAGGCCTGGGCGGGGGGCCGGTCCTCCCTGGCTCTAAACTTCTGTTCACTTGCAGCCCAGACCCCACCTCCTCCCACAGCCAGGGAGACGCCAGGTGAGTAGGGTGAGGTGGCAGGTGCAGGGAGAACCTGGAGGCCTTGGCAGTGCCTGGGGGGGAGCCCCACAGGGGAGCCCCTGCTCTTCCTGTAGCCCCTTACAGCCCATGCCAGGCCCTTCCACCGAGCACCCAGGTCCCCAGTTCCTGCCCCAGCCATTGGCAGTAGCTTGTGGGTGAGCCGGTCTGGACTGTGCTCCCCTGCCAGCCCCCCCGCTCTGGGATCCCCCCTGCTAGGGGTGCTGTCCGCCTGCCGCTGGCTGGGGTTAGGAGTGCAGGCCAAGGCCGGTCCCCCCGGCTTGGGCCATGCCCCATCGGCTCCCGCAGCAGGCTCCAGGTTCCCCCGCGCGCCGCCGCGCCCTGCTGTGCTGTGCCCGGTGTGTGTGTGTGTTTGCCTGGCTCCGGTGCCACTGGTGGATCGCTGGGCTCCCTGCCGCTGGCGCAGACACTGGCCTGTGGCTCGGCGCCTTTGTGCAGCCTCGTGGAGCCGGCTCCCAGCCCGATGCCGCCACGCCAGGAGACCGAGGGCCGTGCCAGGGTGTCTGCTTTCGGGCTGGGAACCAGGGTCCAGGGGCTCGTGGGTTCTGGGGAGAATCACCAGCGCCCCCAGCCCCTCACTCCTGGACCAGGTGAGCTCTGGGGCCTGTCTGTGCTGCTCCCGGGATTGACCAGAGGGGGCGTTGCAGAGCGGGGGGGAGCCAGCAGCCTCCACAGCAGTGCCCCCTGCTGGCTGCATTTTGCCAGAGCCCCGCAGACCGAGGCCCAAGCCCAGCCCACTCCTCAAGAGCAGGGGGGTGGTTAGTGCAGGGCCCCCCAAGATCCCCCGGGGCTCTTGGTGCAGTGGGCAGGGGGCCGGCGCCATGGCCTGTCTGCCGCACGGTGTGTGCACGTGGCGTGTTCCGCGTGGCAGCTGCCATGTGCTGTGTGTGTCACATGGCCCGGTGTGTGTAGCTGACTTTCACGGTGTGCAGTGCTCGGTTTGCTTCCTGAACATGTGGCTTGTGGGGCCTCCGGTGCCTGGCCTAGTGGGGCAGGGTCTGTGGGGGGCAGCGGGGGATTTCCGTGCACTGGGCGCATCTGGGGAGCTGGGAGGGGGCAGTGAGGGGCGCTCTGGGGAGTCCCTGGGAGCCTGCGGAGAAGGGTGGCTGGGCCAAGGTCAGCAGAGAACGGCCATGGCCCAGAGGCCCCCGAGGCGCTGACCGGGCCGGCTGCAGGTCCCGTGGCTCTGACTCCTGCCCCGTTGCAGTGCCCCCGGAGGTGCGCGCCTGCACCGCGGAGGAGTTCGCCTGCCGCAGCGGGGAGTGCATCGAAAAGGAGTTCCGCTGCGACCGCCGCCCCGACTGCCGCGACATGTCGGACGAGCGGGACTGCGGTAGGTGCCAGAATGGGCAGGGGTGGGGCTACAGAGGGGGCGGGGCCATTGCCTGGATCCTCCCGGCCCGGCCCAGCCCGTCCCCCGCTGTGGTCCCCTCTAACCTGCGCCCCCCTCTGAACCAGTCATGCCCCAGCCCAGAGACGGCTGGGAATCCCGGTGTGCCCCCTCAGCGCCAGGTGGCGGTCAGTACATCCCGGCAGCTGCCAGGCCTCCGAGACCCCAGAACCCCCCGGCGCCACCAGGTGAGGGGGGAGGGGCTATGCCCCATGCTCCCAGGGTGCTTTGCAGATGGGGACTGTGACGGAGTAGGAATACTGTGTGTGTGTGTGCCTCAGTTTCCCCCTTTGCATTTCTTGAGAGTCTATGTGAAGGAATAGGGGCTGATAGTGTAAGCAAGCAGGCAACGCCCTCTCCCCTCTCTGCAGGTGTCCATACCTGAAACTGTAATCTGACCCTAAATGTGGGGAGGGAGGTCACCTGACCTGGCTGAGCCAGGGGGGAGGAGGGGCTGAAGAAAGGTTGGGGAGTCTGAAGCTAGCTGGAGTCAGGCAGGGAGGCAGAGGAGCTATCTGGCTCTCTGGCCCCCAAAATGGATCCAGCCGAGGGCTCACGCTCGCTGTATGGTCTGTGTTAGACCAGGTACCAGTCATCGAATAAACCTCTGTTTTACTGGCTGGCTGAGAGTCACATCTGACTGTGGATTTGGGGTGCAGAATCCATGGGCTCCCTCAGGACCCCGCCCGGGCGGGTTCGCTGGGGGAAGTGCATGGAGGGGCAGAAGGTGCTGAATGCTCTGAGGTCAGACCCAGGAAGGTTGAAGTGGGGACCCCTGAAGCTCCTGGCCTGGGAAACAGGCTGTGTACGAAGAAGGGACACTTCACCCGAAGTCCTGTCTGGCTCCCTAGGGAGCGGTTCCAGACTATCGCCCGGGCGCTCCGTGACAGAGACCCTGAGGCCCGGAGCCGCCACGTTGAGAGCTGGGGCTGGAACTCGGAGCCCGGCCCCGCCCATCCTGGGTGATCCTGAGGAAGAGGATCTGCCGGCCCTGTGGGGGGGAGGGGGAGGGATCGCTCCCAGCAGGCGGGTCTCCCGGGCGGGCTGGGCCCAGGTGATGGCCCCAGGGGAGGATTGTGCAGCCTGAGTGAGGGGCTGACCCAGAACAACCAGATCCTCTGCCCAAGGCCTAGAGAGTGGGAGGGGGCCCCTGCCCTGGAGCCTCGCGAGCTTCCCGGGGCTCTGCGCCAGCAGGACCTGCCGCGACCCTGGGAACCGGAGACCTCCGGCTCAGGGGCCAGGAGCTGCCCTGGCCTAGCCGGGGGCTGCCTGGGGACCTAGCTGACCTCCCCGTCCCCCGCAGAGTGCCCCAGCGAGGAGTTCCAGTGCGGCACGGGGGAGTGCCTGCCTCTGGCCTACCGCTGCGACCGCAGCCCCGACTGCAGGGACGGCTCCGACGAGCACGGCTGCGGTAGGGATCCCGGGGGCCACTGCCATGGGGGAGGGGCTGGCCACAGCCGGGCGCTGCCCCTTGCCTGGGCACCAGCTGGAATGCCCGCAGGCGGGGGAGGGGGCCGGGGGATTGTGAAGGCTCTTCCCGTGGGCGTGCTCTGCCCACCAGCCCTCCCAGGGGCACCCCAATGCTAGCCCAGGCCCAGCACCCCCGTCCTTGCCATGGGACCTCCCTGCTGCCATCGCCCCAGGCCAGGCGGCTGAGCTGGATGGGGGGGACTGGTAACGTCCTGTGCCCCGCGGCCATGGAGTCCTTGTTCCCCAGGGCTGGATCCCCTGCCCGGCCTGGCCCAGGGTCTCCGATCCCAGGACTGGATCCCCCGCCCGGCTCTGGCCCAGGGTCTCCGATCCCAGGACTGGATCCCCCGCCCGGCTCTGGCCCAGGGTCTCCGATCCCAGGACTGGATCCCCTGCCCCCTGGCCATGCCCAGGGTCTCCGATCCCAGGACTGGATCCCCTGCCCGGCCTGGCCCAGGGTCTCCGATCCCAGGGCTGGATCCCCTGCCCCCTGGCCATGCCCAGGGTCTCCGATCCCAGGACTGGATCCCCCGCCCGGCTCTGGCCCAGGGTCTCTGATCCCAGGGCTGGATCCCCTGCCCGGCCTGGCCCAGGGTCTCCGATCCCAGGGCTGGATCCCCTGCCCCCTGGCCATGCCCAGGGTCTCCGATCCCAGGACTGGATCCCCCACCCGGCTCTGGCCCAGGGTCTCCGATCCCAGGACTGGATCCCCCACCCGGCTCTGGCCCAGGGTCTCCGATCCCAGGGCTGGATCCCCTGCCCGGCCTGGCCCAGGGTCTCCGATCCCAGGGCTGGATCCCCCGCCCGGCCTGGCCCAGGGTCTCCGATCCCAGGGCTGGATCCCCTGCCCGGCCTGGCCCAGGGTCTCCGATCCCAGGACTGAATCCCCCGCCCGGCTCTGGCCCAGGGTCTCCGATCCCAGGGCTGGATCCCCTGCCCGGCCTGGCCCAGGGTCTCCGATCCCAGGGCTGGATCCCCTGGCCATGCCCAGGGTCTCCGATCCCAGGACTGGATCCCCTGCCCCCTGGCCATGCCCAGGGTCTCCGATCTCAGGGCTGGATCCCCTGCCCGGCCTGGCCCAGGGTCTCCGATCCCAGGACTGGATCCCCTGCCCCCTGGCCATGCCCAGGGTCTCCGATCCCAGGGCTGGATCCCCCGCCCGGCCTGGCCCAGGGTCTCCGATCCCAGGGCTGGATCCCCCGCCCGGCTCTGGCCCAGGGTCTCCGATCCCAGGACTGGATCCCCCGCCCGGCCTGGCCCAGGGTCTCCGATCCCAGGACTGGATCCCCCGCCCGGCCTGGCCCAGGGTCTCCGATCCCAGGGCTGGATCCCCTGCCCCCTGCCCATGCCCAGGGTCTCCGATCCCAGGACTGGATCCCCTGCCCCCTGCCCATGCCCAGGGTCTCCGATCCCAGGGCTGGATCCCCTGCCCCCTGGCCATGCCCAGGGTCTCCGATCCCAGGACTGGATCCCCCGCCCGGCTCTGGCCCAGGGTGTCCGATCCCAGGGCTGGATCCCCCGCCCGGCTCTGGCCCAGGGTCTCCGATCCCAGGACTGGATCCCCCGCCCGGCTCTGGCCCAGGGTCTCCAATCCCAGGACTGGATCCCCTGCCCCCTGCCCATGCCCAGGGTCTCCGATCCCAGGACTGGATCCCTTGCCCCCTGCCCAGGGTCTCCGATCCCAGGACTGGATCCCCCGCCCGGCTCTGGCCCAGGGTCTCCGATCCCAGGACTGGATCCCCTGCCCCCTGGCCATGCCCAGGGTCTCCGATCCCAGGACTGGATCCCCTGCCCCCTGCCCATGCCCAGGGTCTCCGATCCCAGGGCTGGATCCCCCGCCCGGCCTGGCCCAGGGTCTCCGATCCCAGGGCTGGATCCCCCGCCCGGCCTGGCCCAGGGTCTCCGATCCCAGGGCTGGATCCCCTGCCCGGCCTGGCCCAGGGTCTCCGATCCCAGGACTGGATCCCCCGCCCGGCTCTGGCCCAGGGTCTCCGATCCCAGGGCTGGATCCCCTGCCCGGCCTGGCCCAGGTCTCCAATCCCAGGGCTGGATCCCCTGGCCATGCCCAGGGTCTCCGATCCCAGGACTGGATCCCCTGCCCCCTGGCCATGCCCAGGGTCTCCGATCTCAGGGCTGGATCCCCTGCCCGGCCTGGCCCAGGGTCTCCGATCCCAGGACTGGATCCCCTGCCCCCTGGCCATGCCCAGGGTCTCCGATCCCAGGGCTGGATCCCCCGCCCGGCCTGGCCCAGGGTCTCCGATCCCAGGGCTGGATCCCCCGCCCGGCTCTGGCCCAGGGTCTCCGATCCCAGGACTGGATCCCCCACCCGGCCTGGCCCAGGGTCTCCGATCCCAGGACTGGATCCCCCGCCCGGCCTGGCCCAGGGTCTCCGATCCCAGGGCTGGATCCCCTGCCCCCTGCCCATGCCCAGGGTCTCCGATCCCAGGACTGGATCCCCTGCCCCTGCCCAGGATCTCCGATCCCAGGACTGGATCCCCCGCCCGGCTCTGGCCCAGGGTCTCCGATCCCAGGACTGGATCCCCCGCCCGGCTCTGGCCCAGGATCTCCGATCCCAGGACTGGATCCCCCGCCCGGCTCTGGCCCAGGGTCTCCGATCCCAGGA
Organism: Sternotherus odoratus; assembly: GCA_032164245.1. Classification (NCBI taxonomy): domain Eukaryota; kingdom Metazoa; phylum Chordata; order Testudines; family Kinosternidae; genus Sternotherus; species Sternotherus odoratus. The sequence goes on along the minus strand of JAVMKO010000018.1, from coordinate 17,300,261 downwards.
CTGGATCCCCCGCCCGGCTCTGGCCCAGGGTCTCTGATCCCAGGACTGGATCCCCTGCCCCTGCCCAGGATCTCCGATCCCAGGACTGGATCCCCTGCCCCTGCCCAGGATCTCCGATCCCAGGACTGGATCCCCCGCCCGGCTCTGGCCCAGGGTCTCCGATCCCAGGACTGGATCCCCTGCCCGGCTCTGGCCCAGGATCTCCGATCCCAGGACTGGATCCCCCGCCCGGCTCTGGCCCAGGGTCTCCGATCCCAGGACTGGATCCCCCGCCCGGCTCTGGCCCAGGGTCTCTGATCCCAGGACTGGATCCCCTGCCCCCTGGCCATGCCCAGGGTCTCCGATCCCAGGACTGGATCCCCTGCCCGACTCTGGCTCTCAGCCCGTTTCTCTCCGGTCTCTGATGCTGTCTTTGTCTGGCCCCAGATCTGCGGGAAGTGGTGACCCTCCCACCCCTGCCCATCACCTCTGCTCAGCCGGCCACCACCCGGACCCCCACAACTCCCCCCTCGACGCCCACGGTCACTACCAGGAGGGTGCCGGCCACCACCTCCCCCCGGCTCGTCACCACCAAGCACCCGCCGGTTCGGCCCCCCCAGGAGCTGCGGCCCTGCCGCCGGGACGAGGCCGTCTGCTCCAACAGGCAGTGCATCCCCCGGGACTACCTGTGCGACGGCGAACGGGACTGCCTGGACGGGAGCGACGAGCTCAGCTGCGGTAGGGGCGTGCGGGGGGGGAGGGAGGGGCAGCCAGGCCAGCGGGGCCCTCGGCTCGGATGAATCCCGCAACCGGCTGATGATCGTTGTGGGGGGTCGGCTCCCTGGCAGCGCTGGGGGGGGGGCTTTTGCATGGCAGGGTGCGGGGGCACAGGCGTGGTGGTGATGGGGGAGGGGCTATGCCCGGGTGCAAGCAGCGCACTGATGCCGTAGGGGGGCCTGGCAGCCGACTGACGGGTCCCCCGCCCAACAGGCACCGCTACCCCGTGTGAGCCCAACGAGTTCAAGTGCCGGAACGGGCACTGTGCCCTCAAGCTGTGGCGCTGCGACGGGGACAACGACTGTGTGGACGGCTCCGATGAGCGGGACTGTCGTGAGTGTGCCGGAGAGCGCCCGGCTCCCCCAGCCCTGCCCGGCTCCCCCAGCCCGGCTCCCCCAGCCCTGCCCGGCTCCCCCAGCCCGGCTCCCCCAGCCCTGCCCGGCTCCCCCAGCCCTGCCCGGCTCCCCCAGCCCGGCTCCCCCAGCCCTGCCCGGCTCCCCCAGCCCTGCCCGGCTCCCCCAGCCCGGCTCCCCCAGCCCTGCCTGGCTCCCCGAGCCCTGCCCGGCTCCCCCAGCCCGGCTCCCCCAGCCCACCTCCCCCAGCCCTGCCCAGCTCCCCCAGCCCGGCTCCCCCAGCCCTGCCCAGCTCCCCCAGCCCGGCTCCCCCAGCCCTGCCCGGCTCCCCCAGCCCGGCTCCCCCAGCCCTGCCCCCCCAGCCCTGCCCGGCTCCCCCAGCCCGGCTCCCCCAGCCCTGCCCGGCTCCCCCAGCCCTGCCCAGCTCCCCCAGCCCGGCTCCCCCAGCCCTGCCCGGCTCCCCCAGCCCAGCTCCCCCAGCCCTGCCCGGCTCCCCCAGCCCAGCTCCCCCAGCCCGGCTCCCCCAGCCCCGCCCGTCTCCTCCAGCCCCGCCCAGCTCCCCCAGCCCCGCCCGGCTCCCCCAGCCCGCCCAGCTCCCCCAGCCCTGCCCGGCTCCCCCAGCCCCGCCCGGATCCCCCAGCCCAACTCCCCCAGCCCTGCCGTGCTCCCCGAGCCCCACCCAGCTCCCCCAGTCCCGCCCGGCTCTCCCAGTCCCGCCCGGCTCCCCCAGCCCAGCCCGGCTACCCCAGCCTGGCCCCATGGAGCCCCCAGGGACCAGCCTGTCCCAGCTGGGGGGGGGCACCCAGGTCAGCTCCGGCTGCTCCCTGGTGCCCCTGGAAACGGCCCAGGCTTGGCTCTGGCCTGCTGGGTGCGAAGGAGGCTGAGCAGGGAGCGGTCTCCTGACTCCCAGAGACCCTGCGGGGCTGGGGGGCTCTGGCTGGGGGCAGGGCGGTGGGGGTGGGGCCAAGGTGGGGGATCTGCGTAGGAGAAGGACATGGCTCATCCCTTGGGGCCTCTCACCCTGCCGGTGCGCTGTGTCCCAGGGAGCCGCCATGGGCCGGAGGAGCTGCCGTCACCAACACACGGTGCCAGCTGAAGCCGGGTCCTCCCTGAGCTGCTGCCCTGCCGGTGGGATGGCAGAGGAGAGCAGGGTGCCCACGGGTGCCACCCACTGGCAGAGACTCGGGACTGAGTCCTGTGGGCTGGGCCTGGAGTCATAGAATCCTAGACTATCCGGGTGGGAAGGGACCTCAGGAGGGATCTAGTCCAACCCCCTGCTCAAAGCAGGACCAACCCCAACTCAATCATTTGTCACGCCTGACCTTAAAAACCTCAGAACAAACCAAAGGCCCAGTTCCGATTGGATTCGGGACAGTGCTCTGCGGGGGCTGGCCCCTGGCTGAGCAGTGGGAGCGGGGATGCTGGTCAGGCGGGGGGGTGATTCCAGCTGGCAGGGGCGATGCTGGTCGGGGGGGAGTATGGCCGCTAACACCCTCGTCACGCCCCCCCCAGCCACCAAGGGCCCCGGCGACACCTGCGGCCCCAACCAGTTCATCTGTGTGTCCAGCCGCACCTGCATCCCGGCCAGCTACCAGTGCGACGAGGAGGCCGACTGCCCCGACCGCTCCGATGAGGTCGGCTGCAGTGAGTGCGGGCATGGGGTGGGCTGGGGGGTCTTTCCCCCGGAGGGGAGGGGAGGGGCTGAGGCACTGGCTTGGACATGGGGGGGTCTCTGCTCTCCGAGGAGGGGCGGGGCAGCTCTGGGCCCTCAGGCCCCCCGGGGTGCCCTCTCCGTGGCGCCGCTGTGGGGCAGCCTAGGCTGGGGGTGGGGGATGCCCACCTGCCTCACCTGGTTCCTCTCCCTAGCACCGCCGCAAGTCATCACCCCCCCCGAAGAGTCCGTGCAGGCCACCCCGGGGCAGACCGTGCGCTTCCGCTGCGTGGCCGTCGGCGTGCCCACCCCCATCATCACCTGGAGACTCAACTGGGGGCACATTCCTGCCAACAGGAGGTAGGCTGGGGATGGCCCGGGGCACCCCAGAGAGTGGGGGATGTGGTTTCAGAAGGGGACTCTGCAGTGTGTGGGGGCTCTGCAGTGGGGGAGGGGTGTTGCAGTGGAAGTGCAGTGAGGGTTGGTGTGAGGGGCTCTGCAGTGGGGGAGGGGTGTTGCAGTGGAAGTGCAGTGAGGGTTGGTGTGAGGGGCTCTGCAGTGGGGGAGGGATGTTGCAGTGGAAGTGCAGTGAGGGTTGGTGTGAGGGGCTCTGCAGTGGGAGAGGGGTGTTGCAGTGGAAGTGCAGTGAGGGTTGGTGTGAGGGGCTCTGCAGTGGGAGAGGGGTGTTGCAGTGGAAGTGCAGTGAGGGTTGGTGTGAGGAGCTCTGCAGTGGGGGAGGGGTGTTGCAGTGGAAGTGCAGTGAGGGTTGGTGTGAGGGGCTCTGCAGTGGGGGAGGGGTGTTGCAGTGGAAGTGCAGTGAGGGTTGGTGTGAGGGGCTCTGCAGTGGGAGAGGGGTGTTGCAGTGGAAGTGCAGTGAGGGTTGGTGTGAGGGGCTCTGCAGTGGGAGAGGGGTGTTGCAGTGGAAGTGCAGTGAGGGGATTGGCAGCACATGGGATGCTCTTGCCAGGGCTCCCTCCATTGGGATTTGTGGGCACTCCCCTTCCTCCCCTCCCCAGAGTGTCCATAACCAGTGAGAACGGCCACGGGACACTGACCATCCGGGACGTGAAGGAAGCCGACCAGGGTGCCTACACCTGTGAAGCCATCAATGCCCGGGGCATGGTATTCGGGATCCCCGACGGCGTACTGAGCCTCACGCCCCAGCGTGGTGAGTCTGGGGCCCAGCCTCTGTCCTTTCCAGGGAAGCACGACAGGCGGGGACAGGGAAGCAGGCCAGGCGGGGAAGAAGGACGGGTGGGGACAGGGAAGCAGGACGGAGGCGGGGACGGGAAGCAGGATGGGCGGGGACAGGGAAGCAGGACAGAGATGGGGAAGCAGGACGGGGAAGATGGGGAAGCAGGACGGACGGGGAATCAGGGTGGGGACGGGGAAGCAGGACGGAGGGGATGGGGAAGCAGGACAGGGAGGAAGCAGGATGGAGACGAGGAAGCAGAACGGACGGGGAAGCAGGACAGGCGGGGACGGGGAATCAGAATGGACAGGGAAGCAGGACGGACAGGGAAGCAAGATGGACAAGCAGGATGGAGATGGGGAAGCAGGACGGATGGGGATGGGGAAGCAGGACGGAGACGGGAGCAGGACGGGCGGGGACAGGGAAGCAGGATGGAGATGGGGAAGCAGGACATGCGGTGACGGGGAAGCAGGTCTTGGGGGGACGGGGAAGCAGGACGGATGGGGAAGCAGGATGGAGACGGAGAAGCAGAATGGGGAAGCAGGACAGACGGGGATGGGGAAGCAGGACGTGGGGAGACAGGGAAGCGGGACGGGGAAGTAGGACGGAGATGGGGAAGTAGGACGGGGACTGGGATGGGGAAGCGGGGGGGGCGGGGAAGCAGGCGGGACGGGGAAGCAGGCGGGTGGGGATGGGGAAGCAGGGTGGGCGGGGACGGGGAAGTGGGGGGGAGCAGGACAGAAGGGGAAGCAGGGTGGGCAGGGATGGGGAATCAGGGCAGGTGGGGACAGGGAAGCGGGGGGGAGCAGGACAGACGGGGATGGGGAAGCAGGACGGAGACGGGGAAGCAGGATGGGGAAGCAGGACGGGCAGGGACGGGGAAGTAGGACGGAGACGGGGAAGCAGGGCGGGCAGGGACGGGGAAGCGGGGAGGGGGGGAAGCAGGACAGGCAGGGATGGGAAAGCAGGACGGAGGTGGGGAAGCAGGACGGGGACTGGGATGGGGAAGCAGGACAGACGGGGATGGGGAAGCAGGACGGAGACGGGGAAGCAGGATGGGGAAGCAGGACGGGCAGGGACAGGGAAGTAGGACGGAGATGGGGAAGCAGGATGGGGACTGGGATGGGGAAGCAGGACGGACAGGGAAGCAGGGCGGGCAGGGACGGGGAAGTGGGGGGGGGAGGGACGGGGAAGCAGAACAGGCGGGGATGGGAAAGCAGGACGGAGACAGGGAAGCAGGATGGCGAAGCAGGACAGACGGGGATGGGGAAGCAGGACGGAGACGGGGAAGCAGGATGGGGAAGCAGGACGGGCAGGGACGGGGAAGTAGGACGGAGACGGGGAAGCAGGACGGGGACTGGGATGGGGAAGCAGGACGGACGGGGATGGGGAAGCAGGACAGGGGAGACGGAGAAGCAGGACGGATGGGGAAGCAGGACGGGGACAGGAGCCGACTGGCATCTGCGGCTCACTTGGATGAGAAATTTCCCAGGGGGGCCGGAGGTTCCTGGTCAGGGACGGTCTCGTCAGCCCTCCCGTGGGTTCCCCGCCCCACCCTATTCCCACCTGGGGCACTGGCAGGGACTTGGAGCCAGGTCCAGAGGGGGCTCCCAGGGTGCCAGGGCCTATTGTGGTCTCTCTCCTTTCCCGGCAGGGCCCTGCCCCGAAGGACACTTCCATGTTGAAGGTATCTCCAAATGCCTGGCCTGCTTCTGCTTCGGCATCACCTCGACGTGCCATGGCACCAGCCGCTACCGGGACCAGATCCGCCTGCGTTTCGACACGCCCGAGGACTTCAAGGGTGAGGGGCCGGGAGGGGCAGCTGCCGATACTAGCCGGGCCCTGCCATGCACATGCCCCTTGCTCCCTGGGCCATGGGCACTGCCAGGGCAAGAGGATGGGGCTGGTTTCCCAGCTGGGGAGCAAATCTCCATGGAATGAATGCCCTCCGCCAGGTGTGAGCCCATCGAGTTGGCCCCGCCTCAGGCGTGGTGCGGAGGGGCGCAGCCCCCTGCCGCGGGGAGGGCTGGCCCGGGCCTTGGAAGGGTGGGTCAGGTTGGAAAGCAGGTTCCCGCGCAGTTAGTGGAACGGCCTCCAGAGAGGCTGGCTGCAGACAGGGCTGGGGTGGAGCGGTGGTAGGTCCCTCGTGGCTGGTCGTGACCAGTCAGCCCCATTTTGATTCCCGGCCCTTGTGATGGGCCAAGGAGCGAGGCCGATATTCCACCACTCACGCTGGCAGCCAGACCAGGGGGGTCTCAGCAGCGGCAGCTCAGCTCTGGGGGTGGGCGGGGGCTTGAGGGAGGGTCCCTGACAGCAGCGGCCCCCCACGGGGCCCTGCCCCGCTCTGGGAGGGTGAGCGCTGTGCGGGGCAGGGGGCCGCTGAGCCTTTCCTCCTCTGGCCAGGTGTGAACGTGACGACGCCAGCGCAGCCGGGGATGCCGCCCCTCTCCTCCACACAGCTCCAGATCGACCCCGCCCTGCAGGAGTTCCAGCTCGTGGACCTCTCCAGGAGGTTCCTGGCACACGACTCCTTCTGGACCCTGCCCAGACAGTTCCTGGGCAACAAGGTGAAGGGCCGGGAGCGGGCGCACCCTGGGCAGGGGAGATGGGGAGTGGAGTCACCCGTCCCTCCGCTGGCACCACCCGTGGCACAGGAGGTGCCCGCCCTGCTGGGGGGCCCTGAGGCAGCCCAGTGCCGCGTCCCCAGGGCACCGGTGCTGGAGAGCAGAGGGGCCCCTCCAGACACGCAGCCAGCAGCAGCCGCAGGTGGGGGGAGAGCAGGGGCGAGGTCTCTGGCTGGACCCTGCCCGCGCCCCCGGAGCACCCACACACGACTCAGGGTCCCAAGGGGGCGAGGGAGGGGCCGGCAGGAGGAGGGACCGTCTCTGGGGTCTCCCGCGGGGCTGCCCGCTGACCCGTGCTGTCGCCGGCTGCAGGTGGATTCCTACGGCGGGTACCTCCGCTTCAAGGTGCGCTACGGGCTGGCGCGCGGCCAGTCGGAGCCCGTGCAGAAACCCCACGTGGTGATTGTGGGCAACGGGCAGAAGCTCATCTACCGGGTGCAGGTGCCCACCCAGCCGTCAGCCGCCAACCAGCGCAACGTGCACTTCACAGAGGTGGGTGCTGCTGGAGGGGCCGCGGCCCCACGTGTCCAGGGAGGGCTGGGGACACGTTGCCTGGCCGTACTCTCTCAGCCGCTGTGCCGATGGGCGTGGGGTGGCGTTCAGCCCGCGCACTCGGCTCCGGTCGGGCTCTCGCGCCGTGCGCCGGGCACTGCTCGGCTGCCCATGCACCGCTGGCCCGGCCGGGCGACGGAGGCTCCTTCTGTGGCTCACCAGGTGCCCCTCAGACGCCCATGGGCAGGTCCGGGGCAGGCGAAGGCAGCGGGAAGCTGAGACCCACCGCTCGTCCTCAGCTCCTTGGCTAGGCTGCTCCGCACAGGGCATGAGGCCCTCAGGAGACTCTCTCTGCCAGCTCCTTCCTGGCCCCTTGTCACGGAGCGCCCGGGCGAGGGTCTGGAACTTGCTCCCTATGAAGCCAGTCAGGACTCTGGGGGAAAACGTCCTCTCTCCGTACACAGCCTGTCTCCAAGGCTAGGAGCTTTAGAGGTCCCCGTTTACACCTTCCTGGGGCTGACTTCGGAGCATTCAGCACCTTCTGCCCCTCCGTGCGCTTCCCCCAGCGAGCCCACCCAGGCAGGGTCCTGGGGAAACCAGAGGGTCCTGCCCCCCACTCCACAGTCAGACGTGACTCAGCCAGTAATACAGAGGTTTATTCGATGACCGGTACCTGGTCTAACACAGACCATACAGCGAACGTGAGCCCTCAGCTGGATCCATTTTGGGGGGCAGAGAGCAAGAAAGCTCCTCTGCCTCCCTGCCTGACTCCAGCCAGCTTCAGACTCCAAACTGAAAGTCACTCTCTCCAGCCCCTCTTCCCCCCCGGCTCAGCCAGGTCAGGTCACCTCCCTCCCCACTCGGAGTCAGATCACAGCTTCAGGTATGGACACCTGCAGAGAGGATTCAGAGGAAACAGTAAAGAGCATTTCCACTCCGTCACACCCCTATTGCCAGGAGCCCATGCCAGGGATCCCCTTGCTCGCCAGTCCCCGGGCAGAGCTATGCAGACCTGTATGTGGCATCCAGTGCTGGAGCTGCTGTGTGCCCGGGTACTGGGGTGCCCCTCCCCGGTCCTGCCACGCACTCGGGGGGCGAATGTGACACTGTCCCTCCCCTGGGCCTTCCCCAGGAGCACTGGCAGCACGAGTCGGGCGCGCCGGTGAGCCGGGAGACGCTGCTCCTGGCCCTGCAGAACCTGGAGAGCATCCTGGTGCAGACGGTCTACGACAACAAGATGGCGAGCGTGGGGCTCAGCGACATCGCCATGGACACCAGCACCACGGAGCTCACCAGCCAGGGCCTGGCCCGGGGCGTCGAGGAGTGCAGGTGCGGTCGAGTTGCCCGGGCTGAGCGGGGGAGTCTCCTGCTTCCCAGGAAGCTCAGGGCTCCATGTTCTGGGCCCAAGCCACCAGGGGCTGGCTGGTGCCTCACCTCCCTGCGTGCACTGTAGAGCCGGGAGGCACCGTTGCTGCAGCAAGGCCGGGGCCCAATCTCGGTGTGGTCCTTTGTGGCAGGGCTGTGCCTCTGCTGCTGTGCTGCCAGCCCCCCTGTGTGCTGTGGGTCCCCCAGTGCCTGAAGCAGGAGGGTGCTGCGGGGAAGTGGAAGGACGCTGTGGGGAAGTGGTGCTGCGGGGAAGTGGAAGGACGCTGTGGGGAAGCGGTGCTGTGGGGAAGTGGAAGGACGCTGCGGGGAAGTGGTGCTGCGGGGAAGTGGAAGGACGCTGTGGGGAAGCGGTGCTGCGGGGAAGTGGAAGGACGCTGTGGGGAAGCGGTGCTGCGGGGAAGTGGAAGGACGCTGCGGGGAAGTGGTGCTGCGGGGAAGTGGAAGGACGCTGTGGGGAAGCGGTGCTGTGGGGAAGTGGAAGGACGCTGTGGGGAAGTGGTGCTGCGGGGAAGTGGAAGGACGCTGTGGGGAAGCGGTGCTGTGGGGAAGTGGAAGGACGCTGCGGGGAAGTGGTGCTGTGGGGAAGTGGAAGGACGCTGTGGGGAAGTGGTGCTGCGGGGAAGTGGAAGGACGCTGCGGGGAAGTGGTGCTGTGGGGAAGTGGAAGGACGCTGTGGGGAAGCGGTGCTGCGGGGAAGTGGAAGGACGCTGCGGGGAAGCGGTGCTGCGGGGAAGTGGAAGGACGCTGCGGGGAAGCGGTGCTGCGGGGAAGTGGAAGGACGCTGCGGGGAAGCGGTGCTGCGGGGAAGTGGAAGGACGCTGCGGGGAAGCGGTGCTGCGGGGAAGTGGAAGGACGCTGCGGGGAAGCGGTGCTGCGGGGAAGTGGAAGGACGCTGCGGGGAAGCGGTGCTGCGGGGAAGTGGAAGGACGCTGCGGGGAAGCGGTGCTGCGGGGAAGTGGAAGGACGCTGCGGGGAAGCGGTGCTGCGGGGAAGTGGAAGGACGCTGCGGGGAAGCGGTGCTGTGGGGAAGTGGAAGGACGCTGCGGGGAAGCGGTGCTGTGGGGAAGTGGAAGGACGCTGCGGGGAAGCGGTGCTGTGGGGAAGTGGAAGGACGCTGCGGGGAAGCGGTGCTGCGGGGAAGTGGAAGGACGCTGCGGGGAAGTGGAAGGACGCTGTGGGGAAGTGGAAGGACGCTGCGGGGAAGCGGTGCTGCGGGGAAGTGGAAGGACGCTGCGGGGAAGCGGTGCTGCGGGGAAGTGGAAGGACGCTGTGGGGAAGTGGTGCTGCGGGGAAGTGGAAGGACGCTGTGGGGAAGCGGTGCTGCGGGGAAGTGGAAGGACGCTGTGGGGAAGTGGTGCTGTGGGGAAGTGGAAGGACGCTGTGGGGAAGTGGTGCTGCGGGGAAGTGGAAGGACGCTGCGGGGAAGCGGTGCTGTGGGGAAGTGGAAGGACGCTGCGGGGAAGTGGTGCTGCGGGGAAGTGGAAGGACGCTGTGGGGAAGTGGTGCTGCGGGGAAGTGGAAGGACGCTGCGGGGAAGCGGTGCTGCGGGGAAGTGGAAGGACGCTGCGGGGAAGTGGTGCTGCGGGGAAGTGGAAGGACGCTGCGGGGAAGCGGTGCTGTGGGGAAGTGGAAGGACGCTGTGGGGAAGCGGTGCTGTGGGGAAGTGGAAGGACGCTGTGGGGAAGCGGTGCTGTGGGGAAGTGGAAGGACGCTGCGGGGAAGCGGTGCTGTGGGGAAGTGGAAGGACGCTGCGGGGAAGTGGTGCTGCGGGGAAGTGGAAGGACGCTGCGGGGAAGCGGTGCTGCGGGGAAGTGGAAGGACGCTGCGGGGAAGTGGTGCTGTGGGGAAGTGGAAGGACGCTGCGGGGAAGCGGTGCTGCGGGGAAGTGGAAGGACGCTGTGGGGAAGCGGTGCTGTGGGGAAGTGGAAGGACGCTGCGGGGAAGCGGTGCTGTGGGGAAGTGGAAGGACGCTGCGGGGAAGTGGTGCTGCGGGGAAGTGGAAGGACGCTGCGGGGAAGCGGTGCTGCGGGGAAGTGGAAGGACGCTGTGGGGAAGTGGAAGGACGCTGCGGGGAAGCGGTGCTGCGGGGAAGTGGAAGGACGCTGCGGGGAAGCGGTGCTGCGGGGAAGTGGAAGGACGCTGTGGGGAAGTGGTGCTGCGGGGAAGTGGAAGGACGCTGTGGGGAAGCGGTGCTGCGGGGAAGTGGAAGGACGCTGTGGGGAAGTGGTGCTGTGGGGAAGTGGAAGGACGCTGTGGGGAAGCGGTGCTGTGGGGAAGTGGAAGGACGCTGTGGGGAAGTGGTGCTGCGGGGAAGTGGAAGGACGCTGCGGGGAAGCGGTGCTGTGGGGAAGTGGAAGGACGCTGCGGGGAAGTGGTGCTGCGGGGAAGTGGAAGGACGCTGTGGGGAAGCGGTGCTGCGGGGAAGTGGAAGGACGCTGCGGGGAAGTGGTGCTGCGGGGAAGTGGTGCTGTGGGGAAGTGGAAGGACGCTGCGGGGAAGTGGTGCTGCGGGGAAGTGGAAGGACGCTGCGGGGAAGCGGTGCTGCGGGGAAGTGGAAGGACGCTGCGGGGAAGCGGTGCTGTGGGGAAGTGGAAGGACGCTGCGGGGAAGTGGTGCTGTGGGGAAGTGGAAGGACGCTGCGGGGAAGTGGTGCTGCGGGGAAGTGGAAGGACGCTGCGGGGAAGCGGTGCTGCGGGGAAGTGGAAGGACGCTGCGGGGAAGTGGTGCTGCGGGGAAGTGGAAGGACGCTGCGGGGAAGTGGTGCTGTGGGGAAGTGGAAGGACGCTGTGGGGAAGTTGTGCTGCGGGGAAGTGGAAGGACGCTGTGGGGAAGCGGTGCTGCGGGGAAGTCGAAGGACGCTGTGGGGAAGTGGTGCTGCGGGGAAGTGGTGCTGTGGGGAAGTGGAAGGACGCTGCGGGGAAGTGGTGCTGCGGGGAAGTGGAAGGACGCTGCGGGGAAGTGGTGCTGTGGGGAAGTGGAAGGACGCTGTGGGGAAGTGGTGCTGTGGGGAAGTGGAAGGACGCTGTGGGGAAGCGGTGCTGCGGGGAAGTGGAAGGACGCTGCGGGGAAGCGGTGCTGCGGGGAAGTGGAAGGACGCTGCGGGGAAGTGGTGCTGCGGGGAAGTGGAAGGACGCTGTGGGGAAGCGGTGCTGTGGGGAAGTGGAAGGACGCTGTGGGGAAGTGGTGCTGCGGGGAAGTGGAAGGACGCTGCGGGGAAGCGGTGCTGCGGGGAAGTGGAAGGACACTGCATGGAAGTGGAAGGACGCTGTGGGGAAGTGGTGCTGCGGGGAAGTGGAAGGACGCTGCGGGGAAGTGGAAGGACGCTGCGGGGAAGTGGAAGGACACTGCATGGAAGTGGAAGGACGCTGTGGGGAAGTGGTGCTGCGGGGAAGTGGAAGGACGCTGTGGGGAAGCGGTGCTGCGGGGAAGTGGAAGGACGCTGTGGGGAAGCGGTGCTGCAGGGAAGTGGAAGGACGCTGCGGGGAAGTGGTGCTGCGGGGAAGTGGAAGGACGCTGTGGGGAAGTGGAAGGACGCTGTGGGGAAGTGGTGCTGCGGGGAAGTGGAAGGACGCTGTGGGGAAGTGGAAGGACGCTGTGGGGAAGTGGAAGGACGCTGTGGGGAAGTGGTGCTGCGGGGAAGTGGAAGGACGCTGCGGGGAAGTGGAAGGACGCTGTGGGGAAGTGGAAGGACGCTGTGGGGAAGTGGTGCTGTGGGGAAGTGGAAGGACGCTGCGGGGAAGCGGTGCTGTGGGGAAGTGGAAGGACGCTGTGGGGAAGTGGTGCTGCGGGGAAGTGGAAGGACGCTGCGGGGAAGTGGTGCTGCGGGGAAGTGGAAGGACGCTGTGGGGAAGTGGAAGGACGCTGTGGGGAAGTGGTGCTGCGGGGAAGTGGAAGGACGCTGCGGGGAAGCGGTGCTGTGGGGAAGTGGAAGGACGCTGCGGGGAAGTGGTGCTGCGGGGAAGTGGAAGGACGCTGCGGGGAAGCGGTGCTGTGGGGAAGTGGAAGGACGCTGCGGGGAAGTGGTGCTGCGGGGAAGTGGAAGGACGCTGTGGGGAAGTGGTGCTGCGGGGAAGTGGAAGGACGCTGCGGGGAAGCGGTGCTGCGGGGAAGTGGAAGGACGCTGCGGGGAAGTGGTGCTGCGGGGAAGTGGAAGGACGCTGCGGGGAAGCGGTGCTGCGGGGAAGTGGAAGGACGCTGTGGGGAAGTGGTGCTGTGGGGAAGTGGAAGGACGCTGTGGGGAAGTGGTGCTGCGGGGAAGTGGAAGGACGCTGCGGGGAAGCGGTGCTGTGGGGAAGTGGAAGGACGCTGCGGGGAAGTGGTGCTGCGGGGAAGTGGAAGGACGCTGTGCGGAAGCGGTGCTGCGGGGAAGTGGAAGGACGCTGCGGGGAAGCGGTGCTGCGGGGAAGTGGAAGGACGCTGCGGGGAAGTGGTGCTGCGGGGAAGTGGAAGGACGCTGCGGGGAAGCGGTGCTGTGGGGAAGTGGAAGGACGCTGCGGGGAAGCGGTGCTGCGGGGAAGTGGAAGGACGCTGCGGGGAAGCGGTGCTGCGGGGAAGTGGAAGGACGCTGCGGGGAAGTCGTGCTGTGGGGAAGTCGTGCTGTGGGGAAGTGGTGCTGTGGGGAAGTGGTGCTGTGGGGAAGTGGAAGGACGCTGCGGGGAAGCGGTGCTGTGGGGAAGTGGAAGGACGCTGCGGGGAAGTGGTGCTGCGGGGAAGTGGAAGGACGCTGCGGGGAAGCGGTGCTGTGGGGAAGTGGAAGGACGCTGCGGGGAAGCGGTGCTGCGGGGAAGTGGAAGGACGCTGTGGGGAAGTGGTGCTGTGGGGAAGTGGAAGGACGCTGTGGGGAAGTGGTGCTGCGGGGAAGTGGAAGGACGCTGCGGGGAAGCGGTGCTGTGGGGAAGTGGAAGGACGCTGCGGGGAAGTGGTGCTGCGGGGAAGTGGAAGGACGCTGTGCGGAAGTGGTGCTGCGGGGAAGTGGAAGGACGCTGCGGGGAAGCGGTGCTGCGGGGAAGTGGAAGGACGCTGCGGGGAAGTGGTGCTGCGGGGAAGTGGAAGGACGCTGCGGGGAAGCGGTGCTGTGGGGAAGTGGAAGGACGCTGCGGGGAAGCGGTGCTGCGGGGAAGTGGAAGGACGCTGCGGGGAAGCGGTGCTGCGGGGAAGTGGAAGGACGCTGCGGGGAAGTCGTGCTGTGGGGAAGTCGTGCTGTGGGGAAGTGGTGCTGTGGGGAAGTGGTGCTGTGGGGAAGTGGAAGGACGCTGCGGGGAAGCGGTGCTGTGGGGAAGTGGAAGGACGCTGCGGGGAAGTGGTGCTGCGGGGAAGTGGAAGGACGCTGTGGGGAAGTGGTGCTGTGGGGAAGTGGAAGGACGCTGTGGGGAAGTGGTGCTGCGGGGAAGTGGAAGGACGCTGTGGGGAAGTGGTGCTGCGGGGAAGTGGAAGGACGCTGCGGGGAAGTGGTGCTGTGGGGAAGTGGAAGGACGCTGCGGGGAAGCGGTGCTGCGGGGAAGTGGAAGGACGCTGCGGGGAAGTGGTGCTGCGGGGAAGTGGAAGGACGCTGCGGGGAAGTGGTGCTGCGGGGAAGTGGAAGGACGCTGCGGGGAAGCGGTGCTGTGGGGAAGTGGAAGGACGCTGTGGGGAAGCGGTGCTGTGGGGAAGTGGAAGGACGCTGTGGGGAAGTGGTGCTGCGGGGAAGTGGAAGGACGCTGCGGGGAAGCGGTGCTGTGGGGAAGTGGAAGGACGCTGCGGGGAAGTGGTGCTGCGGGGAAGTGGAAGGACGCTGTGGGGAAGCGGTGCTGCGGGGAAGTGGAAGGACGCTGCGGGGAAGTGGTGCTGCGGGGAAGTGGTGCTGTGGGGAAGTGGAAGGACGCTGCGGGGAAGTGGTGCTGCGGGGAAGTGGAAGGACGCTGCGGGGAAGTGGTGCTGCGGGGAAGTGGTGCTGTGGGGAAGTGGAAGGACGCTGCGGGGAAGCGGTGCTGTGGGGAAGTGGAAGGACGCTGCGGGGAAGTGGTGCTGTGGGGAAGTGGAAGGACGCTGCGGGGAAGTGGTGCTGCGGGGAAGTGGAAGGACGCTGCGGGGAAGCGGTGCTGCGGGGAAGTGGAAGGACGCTGCGGGGAAGTGGTGCTGCGGGGAAGTGGAAGGACGCTGCGGGGAAGTGGTGCTGTGGGGAAGTGGAAGGACGCTGTGGGGAAGTTGTGCTGCGGGGAAGTGGAAGGACGCTGTGGGGAAGCGGTGCTGCGGGGAAGTCGAAGGACGCTGTGGGGAAGTGGTGCTGCGGGGAAGTGGTGCTGTGGGGAAGTGGAAGGACGCTGCGGGGAAGTGGTGCTGCGGGGAAGTGGAAGGACGCTGCGGGGAAGTGGTGCTGTGGGGAAGTGGAAGGACGCTGTGGGGAAGTGGTGCTGTGGGGAAGTGGAAGGACGCTGTGGGGAAGCGGTGCTGCGGGGAAGTGGAAGGACGCTGCGGGGAAGCGGTGCTGCGGGGAAGTGGAAGGACGCTGCGGGGAAGTGGTGCTGCGGGGAAGTGGAAGGACGCTGTGGGGAAGCGGTGCTGTGGGGAAGTGGAAGGACGCTGTGGGGAAGTGGTGCTGCGGGGAAGTGGAAGGACGCTGCGGGGAAGCGGTGCTGCGGGGAAGTGGAAGGACACTGCATGGAAGTGGAAGGACGCTGTGGGGAAGTGGTGCTGCGGGGAAGTGGAAGGACGCTGCGGGGAAGTGGAAGGACGCTGCGGGGAAGTGGAAGGACACTGCATGGAAGTGGAAGGACGCTGTGGGGAAGTGGTGCTGCGGGGAAGTGGAAGGACGCTGTGGGGAAGCGGTGCTGCAGGGAAGTGGAAGGACGCTGCGGGGAAGTGGTGCTGCGGGGAAGTGGAAGGACGCTGTGGGGAAGTGGAAGGACGCTGTGGGGAAGTGGTGCTGCGGGGAAGTGGAAGGACGCTGTGGGGAAGTGGAAGGACGCTGTGGGGAAGTGGAAGGACGCTGTGGGGAAGTGGTGCTGCGGGGAAGTGGAAGGACGCTGCGGGGAAGTGGAAGGACGCTGTGGGGAAGTGGAAGGACGCTGTGGGGAAGTGGTGCTGTGGGGAAGTGGAAGGACGCTGCGGGGAAGCGGTGCTGTGGGGAAGTGGAAGGACGCTGTGGGGAAGTGGTGCTGCGGGGAAGTGGAAGGACGCTGCGGGGAAG
Source organism: Sternotherus odoratus (assembly GCA_032164245.1). Taxonomy (NCBI): domain Eukaryota; kingdom Metazoa; phylum Chordata; order Testudines; family Kinosternidae; genus Sternotherus; species Sternotherus odoratus. The sequence goes on along the minus strand of JAVMKO010000018.1, from coordinate 17,284,642 downwards.
TGGTGCTGCGGGGAAGTGGAAGGACGCTGTGGGGAAGTGGAAGGACGCTGTGGGGAAGTGGTGCTGCGGGGAAGTGGAAGGACGCTGCGGGGAAGCGGTGCTGTGGGGAAGTGGAAGGACGCTGCGGGGAAGTGGTGCTGCGGGGAAGTGGTGCTGTGGGGAAGTGGAAGGACGCTGCGGGGAAGTGGTGCTGCGGGGAAGTGGAAGGACGCTGCGGGGAAGCGGTGCTGCGGGGAAGTGGAAGGACGCTGCGGGGAAGCGGTGCTGTGGGGAAGTGGAAGGACGCTGCGGGGAAGTGGTGCTGTGGGGAAGTGGAAGGACGCTGCGGGGAAGTGGTGCTGCGGGGAAGTGGAAGGACGCTGCGGGGAAGCGGTGCTGCGGGGAAGTGGAAGGACGCTGCGGGGAAGTGGTGCTGCGGGGAAGTGGAAGGACGCTGCGTGGAAGTGGTGCTGTGGGGAAGTGGAAGGACGCTGTGGGGAAGTTGTGCTGCGGGGAAGTGGAAGGACGCTGTGGGGAAGCGGTGCTGCGGGGAAGTGGAAGGACGCTGTGGGGAAGTGGTGCTGCGGGGAAGTGGTGCTGTGGGGAAGTGGAAGGACGCTGCGGGGAAGTGGTGCTGCGGGGAAGTGGAAGGACGCTGCGGGGAAGCGGTGCTGCGGGGAAGTGGAAGGACGCTGCGGGGAAGCGGTGCTGCGGGGAAGTGGAAGGACGCTGCGGGGAAGCGGTGCTGCGGGGAAGTGGAAGGACGCTGCGGGGAAGCGGTGCTGCGGGGAAGTGGAAGGACGCTGCGGGGAAGCGGTGCTGTGGGGAAGTGGAAGGACGCTGCGGGGAAGTGGTGCTGCGGGGAAGTGGAAGGACGCTGCGGGGAAGCGGTGCTGTGGGGAAGTGGAAGGACGCTGTGGGGAAGTGGTGCTGTGGGGAAGTGGAAGGACGCTGCGGGGAAGCGGTGCTGTGGGGAAGTGGAAGGACGCTGCGGGGAAGTGGTGCTGTGGGGAAGTGGAAGGACGCTGTGGGGAAGTGGTGCTGTGGGGAAGTGGAAGGACGCTGTGGGGAAGCGGTGCTGCGGGGAAGTGGAAGGACGCTGCGGGGAAGCGGTGCTGCGGGGAAGTGGAAGGACGCTGCGGGGAAGTGGTGCTGCGGGGAAGTGGAAGGACGCTGTGGGGAAGCGGTGCTGTGGGGAAGTGGAAGGACGCTGTGGGGAAGTGGTGCTGCGGGGAAGTGGAAGGACGCTGCGGGGAAGCGGTGCTGCGGGGAAGTGGAAGGACACTGCATGGAAGTGGAAGGACGCTGTGGGGAAGTGGTGCTGCGGGGAAGTGGAAGGACGCTGCGGGGAAGTGGTGCTGCGGGGAAGTGGAAGGACACTGCATGGAAGTGGAAGGACGCTGTGGGGAAGTGGTGCTGCGGGGAAGTGGAAGGACGCTGTGGGGAAGCGGTGCTGCAGGGAAGTGGAAGGACGCTGCGGGGAAGTGGTGCTGCGGGGAAGTGGAAGGACGCTGTGGGGAAGTGGAAGGACGCTGTGGGGAAGTGGTGCTGCGGGGAAGTGGAAGGACGCTGTGGGGAAGTGGAAGGACGCTGTGGGGAAGTGGAAGGACGCTGTGGGGAAGTGGTGCTGCGGGGAAGTGGAAGGACGCTGCGGGGAAGTGGAAGGACGCTGTGGGGAAGTGGAAGGACGCTGTGGGGAAGTGGTGCTGTGGGGAAGTGGAAGGACGCTGCGGGGAAGCGGTGCTGTGGGGAAGTGGAAGGACGCTGTGGGGAAGTGGTGCTGCGGGGAAGTGGAAGGACGCTGCGGGGAAGTGGTGCTGCGGGGAAGTGGAAGGACGCTGTGGGGAAGTGGAAGGACGCTGTGGGGAAGTGGTGCTGCGGGGAAGTGGAAGGACGCTGCGGGGAAGCGGTGCTGTGGGGAAGTGGAAGGACGCTGCGGGGAAGCGGTGCTGCAGGGTAGCAGGAGGGCACTGCGGGGAAGTCGCACTCCGGGGAAGGTCTGGGGACTGTTTGATACCTTCAGCGCTGGAGCATCCCAGTCCTGAACCAAGGAAGGGCAACTGCCCCTGGGCCTCATCCATGGGCTGCGCTGGAGCTGCAGGGAGCAGGCTACGTCCATCTCTCTATTCACCCCAAGGGCCAGCCGGCTCTCCCCAGTGAGTCCCCTAGTGAGTGGGGAGGAGACTCCTCCGGCTGGCTCCCCTCCCCCACTGCAGAGACCTGCTCATTGCTGTCGCCCCCTGTGTCTGGCCTGGTTCAGGCGCCCTCCCTACTGGAGCCAGGGTGGGAGGCAGCGCCCTGGGCCCGCCGGATCTCCTGGGGGATGTCAGCTGAGGCCTGGGTTTTCCATAGCCTGGGGCTGTCCCATGCCCTGCGTCCACCTCCTTCCTCCTTCCAGGTGCCCCATCGGCTACTCAGGCCTGTCCTGCGAGACGTGCGATGCCCGCTTTGAGCGGGTAACCGAGGGCCCCTACCTCGGTACCTGCTCCGGCTGCAGCTGCCACGGGCACTCCAGCTCCTGTGACCGGGTTTTCGGCTACTGCCTGGTAAGGGACAGGGCCTGCCTGGCGCCTGGCGCCCCAGCGACAGGAGGGGTGGGGCAGACACCAAGCGGGCTGGAGCAGGGCTCTGGGCATTGCCCAGTCCTCGGCTCTCCCCTCTAGGACTGTGCTGGCCAGACCTATCCCCGGGGCAATGCCAGGTGGCCTGTGGATGGTCAGTGCCACCCGTGACGTGCCCAGCGCAGAGGGGAGTCACGGGGGGGGGGGGTCTGTGCCCCCTTGGTCAGGGTGTGGTGCTGCGCGGTGTGGGTGGCATTGCCTGCTGCGGGCACCGTGCCCCTTACAGCTCCCTGGAGCCTCAGCGACCCACCTCCTCCCTCCCCCAGAACTGCCAGCACAACACAGAGGGGCCTCAGTGTAACAAGTGCAAACCTGGCTTCTTCGGAGACGCAACCAGAGGCAACACCACGGCCTGCCGGCCCTGCCCCTGCCCCTACACCGACCCCGCACGCAGGTGAGTGCTGGGAGGGTACCACCCTGTGGATCGCAGGGCCTGGGCGCCCCATTGCTCCGGGCCCGGCTCCGTGCTCCCTGGGGGCTCGCAGGGCCTGGGCGCCCCATTGCTCCGAGCCCGGCTCTGTGCTCCCCGGGGGCTCGCAGGGCCTGGGCGCCCCATTGCTCTGGGCCTGGCTCCGTGCTCCCCGGGGGCTCGCAGGGCCTGGGCGCCTCATTGCTCCGGACCCGGCTCCGTCCTCCCCAGGGGCTTGCAGGGCCTGGGCGCCCCATTGCTCTGGGCCCGGCTCCGTGCTCCCTGGGGCCTCGCAAGACACAAACTGTCTCTGCTTTGCTGGCTGCAGGTTCTCCAACTCGTGCTTCCTGGACACGGACGGCCAGGCCACATGCGACAACTGTGCCTCGGGGTACACGGGGCGGCGCTGTGAGAGGTGGGTCCCTGGGACGTGGGGGGGACGGCGGGTTGCGGGGGGCTGCTGTGAGGGATGGGCAGCAGGGATGGGACTGGGATTGGCCCGGTGTTGCAGGGTGCTATCTCGTATCCGGTAGAAACGAGGCTCTCGCACAGTGGCTAGATGGAAAGTGGTGAGTTTATTGAAGGGACTGGGGGCCCCGACTGCAGGCTGTCACCCCAGCGATGTCCAGGAAAGGAGCCCAACCCATGAGGGTGTGTCAGCATAGATATACTCATGCTCATTTGCATCTCATACATACACATATCTCATAAATAGCAAGCAGCAAGCTAATTAGTTGATTACATGCTGTTTAGCACTTGTTGATTACACGCTGTCCTGCCTCAGTTTCCCCATCTAGTTTCCCCGTATTCATTCGCACACAGACGGGGTAAACACTCACACAGCTGGGAAACTGTTCCCAAACACAGGCACAAGCTAACAGGAATGCAAGGCCATTCTCACAGATAACCTCATTACGCCCGCCCGTGGAGTTGACTCAGAAGCGTCACTCCGCCCCCTACTGATTGCCGTCACAATAATCTTCCGGTCACTACACAGGGGCAGGGCGCTGTGAGAGCTCTCCCGCAGGGGGAGATGGATGGGTGCCCACTGGGAAGTCGGGGGTCTGGGAACCTGCCCCACAGAGGGGACACCCATGGCCTTGCTCCAGGCGGGCCTGTCTGACCCGGCGTCTCTCTCTCTTCCCCTGTAGCTGTGCCCGTGGCTACAACGGGAACCCCATGCAGCCGGGCGGGAGGTGTGTGGCAACCGGTGAGTACCCTTCTGTGCCCGTAAGTGCCCCCGGATCTCGGCATCATGCTGGTCTCATTCCCTGCCCTGCTTGCTGGCGTCCCGGGAGAGAGACCGGAGCCTTGCCCCAGCCCGGGCTGTGCCCGGAGCCTTCCTGGGGGGGGGGGGGGGGGGAGCTCTGCTGTGGACCCACGGCCGTGCCTAGGGCTGGTCCCAGCTCCTCCGTGGGGAGATTGACCGTCTGGATCTATTCTCTGGGCAGGGCCTCCTCAAACATCCCGTTGCCCTGGGGGGACCCCCGAACAGGGCCCTGCTGTGCCTGGCTCCTGAGCCATGCGCACCGAGACCTCTAGGCCGTAGCCTTGAGCCTTATGTTTGGGAGCCAGCAGTGGGGCAGGACAGAACCACTGGGACCCTTGAGGGAGCCCCCAGCCCCCTCACTCCGTCCCCTCACGATCTCGTCTGGACCCAGAACACCCTCCTGCCACTGAATAGTGCCGTGGCCCCGGGCTCACAGAGACCAGGCAGTGCCAAGCAGGCAGGGCTGCCCCACCGCGGGGGGGCGGGAGACGAGTGGGGCGGAGGATGGGGGAGTGTCTGACTGGCTGCAAACCCCCCTCTGTGTCCCCAGCCCAGGAGTTCCTGAAGTGTGACAAGCGGGGGAGCAGTGACTCCACGGGCGGCGCCTGCCGCTGCAAGGTAGGGGGGGGGGGCTCGGCGGCGCAGTGCGGTGTGTGTGGTGTGGTGCTGTGCAATGTGGTGTGCATAGTGTGGTGCTTTGCAGCACTGTGCAGAACAGTGCGTGCTGTGTGTTGCGGTGGGGGGGGTGTTGTGCGGTGCTGTGTGGTGCAATGCTGTACGGTGCTGTGCTGTGGTGTGATACGGGGCAGTAGGTCATGATACGGTGTGATACTCCATGGTCTGGTGCAGTGCGGTGTGTGGGGTGTGGTGCTGTGGGGTGCGGTGTGTGTGGAGCTGGGTGTTGCGGTGTGTGGGGTGCGGTGTGTGGGGTGCGGTGTGTGTGGTGCTGTGTGTTGGTGGTGTGTGGGGTGTTGTGCGGTGGTGTGGCGTGTGTGGTGCAGTGCTGTGTGGTGTGGTGTATGTTGTGCGGTGCTGTGTGGTGTGTGTGGTGCGATGCTGTGTGGTGCTGTGCTGTGCCGTGTAATATGGTGCAGTAGGTCATGGTACGGTGTGATACTTGATGGTCTGGTGCGGTGCTGTGTGTTGCGGTGTGTGGGGTGTGTTGTGTGGGGTGCGGTGTGTGTTGCAGTGTGTGGGGTGCGGTGCTGTGCGGAGGTGTTGTGCTGTGCGGTGTGGTGAGGCACAGTGTGGTATGGTGCGGTACTGTGTGTTGCTGTGTGGGGTGCGGTGCTGTGCGGTATGGTGCGGTGCTGTGTGTTGTGTTGCGGTGCTGTGAGGTGGTGCTGTGTGGTGAGGCACGGCGCGGGATGGTGGGATGCTGTGTGGTGCGGTGCTGTGTGGTGTGGTGAGGCGCGGTGCGGTGCGGTGTGTGTGGTGCTGTGCAGTGGTGTGGTGAGGCGCGGTGCGGTGCTGTGTGATGTGGTGAGGTGCGGTGCGGTGTGTGTGGTGCTGTGCAGTGCTGGACAGTGTTGTCCAGGGTGAGGCTGTGCAGCGTGTTGTAGTAGTATAGTACAGTGCCGCACAGTGCTGTGTGGTGCATTGCGGTGCTGTGTGGTGGTGTGCGGTGGTGCGGTGCTGTGTGTTGCGGTGTGTGTGTTGTGGTGCTGTGAGGTGTTGTGCTGTGCAGTGATGCGGTGCTGTGTCTTGCGGTGTGTGTGGTGCGGTGCTGTGCGATGTGGTGAGGCGCAGTGCAGTGTGTGGTGCGGTGCTGTGTGGTGCGGTGCTGTGAGGTGTTGTGCTGTGTGGTGCGGTGCTGTGAGGTGTTGTGCTGTGTGGTGCAGTGCTGGACAGTGTTGTCCAGGGTGAGGCTGTGCAGTGTGTTTCAGCACAGTGTAGTACAGTGCCGCGCAGTGCTGTGTGGTGCATTGCGGTGCTGTGCGGTGTGGTGAGGCGCAGTGCGGTGTGTCGTGCGGTGCTGTGTGGTGCGGTGCTGTGAGGTGTTGTGCTGTGTGGTGCAGTGCTAGACAGTGTTGTGCAGGGTGAGGCTGTGCAGTGTGTTTCAGCACAGTGTAGTACAGTGCCGCGCAGTGCTGTGTGGTGCGTTGCGGTGCTGTGCGGTGTGGTGAGGCGCAGTGCGGTGTGTCGTGCGGTGCTGTGTGGTGCGGTGCTGTGAGGTGTTGTGCTGTGTGGTGCAGTGCTGGACAGTGTTGTGCAGGGTGAGGCTGTGCAGTGTGTTTCAGCACAGTGTAGTACAGTGCCGCGCAGTGCTGTGTGGTGCATTGCGGTGCTGTGCGGTGTGGTGAGGCGCAGTGCGGTGTGTCGTGCGGTGCTGTGTGGTGCGGTGCTGTGAGGTGTTGTGCTGTGTGTGCAGTGCTGGACAGTGTTGTGCAGGGTGAGGCTGTGCAGTGTGTTTCAGCACAGTGTAGTACAGTGCCGCGCAGTGCTGTGTGGTGCATTGCGGTGCTGTGCGGTGTGGTGAGGCGCAGTGCGGTGTGTCGTGCGGTGCTGTGTGGTGCGGTGCTGTGAGGTGTTGTGCTGTGTGGTGCAGTGCTGGACAGTGTTGTGCAGGGTGAGGCTGTGCAGTGTGTTTCAGCACAGTGTAGTACAGTGCCGCGCAGTGCTGTGTGGTGCTTGCGGTGCTGCATGGTGCAGGGGGCTGGGGGGCGCACGGAAAGGTTTGGGGCAGTCAGCTGCATTCGGAGCGCCCAGGGCTTCTGCGCCGCCCGCTCCCCTGGGGCTCCGGGCCTTGGCCCCGGCCACTCCTGCGTGCCCTCTGCTGGCTCCGTGCCAGGCGCTTTATCTGTTCCGGGGCGGCTCTGTTCCCCGGGGTCAGGGAGGGGAGGAGGGGACCCCCAGTGAGTCCAGGGCCTGGCAGATGTGGGCAGCTCTGCCATCTCCACCGCTCGCCTTCAACCGCGCCAGCTGCGCCCTGCGGCCTGGAGCTGCACAGGCCAGTGCCACTCGTGGGAGCCCTGTGGGTGCAGGACCGGGAGAACTGCCCCTCCCCCCCTCCCCTGTGGTCCGGGGGTGTCCCTAGTGCCCTTGGCACCCGGTGCCGGAACTTGTGGGTGCCGTGCCCACCTGAGAGCGGTGGGAGCCCGTGGCCAGAGGCCCGGGCCAACACTAGATGGGTCGGAACCTGCAGGCCGGGCTGTATTGGAGCCAGGCCTGTGCCCCGGGGCCCGCAGGAGCCCCTGGCCCTGCCGGGCTGGGCAGGGTGTGTGTGGGGGGGATCGTGGGAGCAGCCACCCCCCTCGCTCGGTGCCCATCCCCCCGTCTCTTCCGCAGCCCAACGTGGGGGGGCGTCTCTGTGACGAGTGCCCCCCCCCCCCCCCCCCCCCGCGGCTGGGGCCTTCCACCTGAGCGAGCGGAACCCCGACGGCTGCCTGAAGTGCTTCTGCATGGGGGTGTCCCGGCAGTGCGCCAGCTCCTCCTGGAACAGAGACCAGGTACTGCACCCCCCACCCCCCGCAGACACCCCCCAGGGCAGGTACCGCATCCCCCCTCCCCCAGGCACCCCCCCGGGGCAGGTACCGCATCCCCCCTCCCCCAGACACCCCCCCGGGGCAGGTACCGCATCCCCCCTCCCCCAGACACCCCCCCGGGGCAGGTACCGCATCCCCCCTCCCCCAGACACCCCCCCGGGGCAGGTACCGCATCCCCCCTCCCCCAGACACCCCCCCCCGGGGCGGGTACCGCATCCCCCCTCCCCCAGACACCCCCCCGGGGCAGGTACCGCATCCCCCCTCCCCCAGACACCCCCCCCGGGGCAGGTACCGCATCCCCCCTCCCCCAGACACCCCCCCGGGGCAGGTACCGCATCCCCCCTCCCCCAGACACCCCCCCGGGGCAGGTACCGCATCCCCCCTCCCCCTGACACCCCCCCGGGGCAGGTACCCGCATCCCTCCTCCCCCAGACACCCCCCCGGGGCAGGTACCGCATCCCCCCTCCCCCAGACACCCCCCCGGGGAAGGTACCGCATCCCTCCTCCCCCAGACACCCCCTCGGGGCAGGTACCACATTCCCCCCCCCCCAAAGCCCCCTTGAGGCACATACCACATTCCCCTCCCCCCCACAGAGACCCCCTTGGGGCAGGTACAGCCCACAGGCAGCATCTCTTCTTTCTCCCCCCGACTCCCTGTCACAGAGTCCCGGGGCGATGGTCTGGAACTTGCTCCCCACCGAAGTCAGTCAGGACTCTGGGGAAGCCTCCTCTCTGTGAGCGGCTGTCTCCAGGGCAAGAATCTCACCCGGCTTCCCCCTTCCTGGGTCTGACCTCGGAGCATCCAGCATCCTCTGCCCCTCCGTGCGCTTCCCCCAGTGAACCCGCACAGGCGGGGTCCTGGGGGAGCCCATGGATTCTGCCCCCCAACTCCACAGTCAGACGTGACTCTCAGCCAGCCAGTAAAACAGAGGTTTATTCAATGACAGGAACATGATCGAAAACAGAGCTTGTAGGTACCACAAACCAGACCCCTCCACTGGGTCCATTTTGGGTGGCAGTGAGCCAGACACCCCGTCTGCACTTTACTCCATGTCCTCAGCCAGCTCCAGACTCAGTCTCCAGCCCCCTCCCCTTTTCCTTTGTCTGTTTCGGCCAGGAGGTCACCTGATCCCTTTGTTCTCACCTTTAGCTAGCACCTTGCAGGGAAGGAGCCGCCCAGGCCATCAGTTGCTAGGAGACAGTGTGTGGCCATTGCCTGTTATCACACTGGCCCTCTCCAACGCCCCCCCCCCCCACCTTGGGACTTAAGAAATGAATTGGGGAAACTGAGGCACCCTCACAGCATCCAGAGAGAACACTCAGAACATTCCCACCCCGTCACACCAGGTGTCCTGCTCCGGGCGTAAGGCCGCCAGCTGACAGTGTTTGTGTTGCAGGTGCGGGTCACGGACGGAGAGCGGGCGCACTTCAGCCTGGCCAACCTGGCCAACACCCGCACGGTCAGCGAGGGCGTCCGCTCCCCGAGCCACACCGAGTTGGCCTTTTCCGCCTTCCACACCCTGCCCCACGATGTCTACTACTGGGTGCTGCCCGACCGTTTCAAGGGAGACAAGGTGCCACTCCACGGTGCCATGGCTGATGCGGCCACCCTCATGGCAGGCTGGGCTGGCAGCATCGTCAGGCCCCTGTGCCCCATGATGCAGGGGAATGGGGAGGGTGGGTGCTCCGGGGAGTGAGCAAAGGGATGGAGTGGGGGAGGCCATAGGTGCGGCCGGATGGTGGGACGGGGGAAAGCTTTGAGAGTTGGGCGGGGGTGGCTGGGGGTGGGGCCGGGCTGGGGGGTGGGGGTGGGTGGGGCAGGGTGGTGGGCCAGGGGAAGCTATGGGTGGTGGGGTCAGGAAGGCTGAGGACATTGGGTGGGGCCAGGCGGTGGGGCAGGGGAGGCGGTGGCTGGAGGCTGGGTGGTGGGAAGGGGGCAGGCTGTGAACAGTGGGCGCTGGAGGCGGTGGGCGGGGCCAGGCTGTGGGGTGGGGGTGGGCCCGGGGAAGGTGGCCCAGGGTGGTGGGGTCGGGAAGGCTGAGGGCGGTGGGCGGGGTCAGGCGGTGGGCGGGGCCATGACTGTCAGTCCGGCTGAGTGGCGCCCCCCCCACAGGTGACCTCGTACGGCGGGGAGCTGCACTACACGGTTACGCACAGCGCGGTGCCCGGCGCCCACCCTCTGCCCAGCCAGCCCGACGTGCTCCTGCGTGGCAATGGCATCTTCCTGGAGCACTTCGCCGAGGCTGCCCCCCCGCCGGGGACCCCCACCCGCCTCACTGTCCCCTTCCGAGAGGTGAGAGCGCGGCCGCCCCACAGAGCACCCCCTGCAGGAGCTCCGCCCCCGGGGATGGGACCCCAGCGCCCCTCAGCCCCCAAGTGTCACAGAGCCAGTGCCCTGGAGCCCAGGACTAGGCCATGGTATCCTGCAGGGCGCCGGCCCTCGCTCCCAGTGACCTCCGCCCACGGACCGGCCCAAGGCCCCTGCGGGCGGGGGCCTGTATGGCTGCTGCTTGGGGACATGCCAGGCTATAAAGTACCCAGAATCCTCTGCTCCACCGCCGGCAGCGACTGCTAGAGCGCCCCGGCTCCAGCATGTGGTAGCCTGTGTGTGGGGAGCGGGGCTGGCACGGGTGACACTTGTGGCTGGCAAGATGGCCGGTCACCCTGGCGTTCGCTCTGCCCTCCCTAGCGTGCCTGGCGCCGGGCGGACGGGCAGGAGGCCACGCGGGAGCACCTGTTGATGGCGTTGGCCGATATCGATCTCCTCATGATCCGGGCATCATACATGGACCGGCCGGCAGAGAGCAGGTAACGCAGGCGCCAGGGACTGACCGTGGCGAGGGGCAGCAGGGGCTCGGGGCAGGGAGAAGCCATCTCTGCTTGTGACCCAGCTGTGCCCATTCTGTGGGGAAAGGGCCAGTCTGCTGGGGTGAGAGATGGTGCCAGCTACGACCGTTCCCCAGCGGTGTGCACAGCTCACACCTATGCCTCATACTCACTGCACGCACACACCATGCACACACGCACCTGCACCACAGGCACACCACGTGCACCAGAGGCTCATTTTGGGCTCCCCCCTTCTTGCCCCCTGATGCCATCCTGCTCTTGAGCCTGGCAGAGCCGTGGGGGAGGCCCTCCTTGGCAGTGGCGTGGGGCCCGGCTGATCGGGGGCTTGGAGCTGTTCCTGGCCCAGCGTGCCGGGGGCAGTGTGAAGGGACAGCAGGGGAGAGGTGGCTTTGAATTCGGTCATGGCAGCTGCCTCTGCCTGCAGCACGGGTCACTCCAGGGCCCCCCCTTCTCAAACTGCTCTGTCTGCTCTGCTGTGAGGGGGGTGGGGGTGGGAGGCCCCCTCCTCGGTTCCCCCAGAGGCTCCAGACTGGCGGGTGACCCTCGTGGATCTCGCTGCCTCGGGGATCCCGGGGAGTCTGGCTCTCCCTTGGGAGACCCCGGTAATTTTACTAACCCATCATGACAAACTGAGCTGACCAATCCTAGCCCAGCACCTTAACGATTGACACCTGGCAAGATGGATTCTACCGCAGACAGGAGCAATTCCAAACCAGCCAGAGGTCAGCGGCACGACAACGGTCCAGTGAGGAGTCGCAGATTCCCTAGTGCGGAGCCGGGTCTGCCAGACAGGACCGTGTTCCTTCCCTTCCCCCGTCTTGAGATCAGAGTCTTTCCCGGGGACAGGGGGAGCTCTCAGGGCGAGTCCCCTCCTCACAGCCTGGGGGAATCTTTCCAATGCGTTTAGCTGGGCGGTGAGGAGGGGACTCCAGGCCTCCGGCTAATGGCGGCTGCTTCCTCGGTCTGGCTGCTGAAGGCGGCTTTGTCAGGCCTCCCGCCTGGCTCCAGAAACGCCGTCTAGTTACATCCTGGTCTCTTGTCTCCCAGGCTCTCCAACGTCCACATGGACGTGGCCGTGCCCCATGCCACGGGCCTGGAGCAGGCGGTGGAGGTGGAGGAGTGCACCTGTCCCCCTGGCTACCGCGGCCCTTCCTGTCAGGTGAGCTCCCCTGGAGTAGGGGGGCATTGGGAGCCGGGCCACGGGGCACCTCCCAGGTCCAGAGACGAGGCTGCCTGGCGCTAGATGGCAGCTGCAGAGCACGAGCTCAACTCTTCTCTCTCCTGCTGCTGGGAAGCCTGGCTGGAGGGGCTGGTGTCCTGCCAGTGGCAACGGGGGTCCCAGGAGGCTCTAACGGTGTCACCGCAGGGGAGGGTCCCCGCCCTGCCTGGCCCCGGGGGAGGGTCCCAGCCTTGCCTGGCCCCGGGGGAGGGTCCCAGCTTTGCCTGGCCCCGGGGGAGGGTCCCAGCCTTGCCTGGCCCCGGGGGAGGGTCCCAGCTCTGCCTGGCCCCGGGGGAGGGTCCCAGCCTTCCCTGGCCCCGGGGGAGGGTCCCAGCCTTCCCTGGCCCCGGGGGAGGGTCCCAGCCTTCCCTGGCCCCGGGGGAGGGTCCCCGCCCTGCCTGGCCCCGGGGGAGGGTCCCCGCCCTGCCTGGCCCCGGGAGAGGGTCCCAGCTCTGCCTGGCCCCGGGGGAGGGTCCCCGCCCTGCCTGGCCCCGGGGGAGGGTCCCAGCTCTGCCTGGCCCCGGGGGAGGGTCCCCGCTCTGCCTGGCCCCGGGGGAGGGTCCCCGCTCTGCCTGGCCCCGGGGGAGGGTCCCCGCTCTGCCTGGCCCCGGGGGAGGGTCCCAGCCTTCCCTGGCCCCGGGGGAGGGTCCCAGCCTTCCCTGGCCCCGGGGGAGGGTCCCCGCCCTGCCTGGCCCCGGGGGAGGGTCCCCGCCCTGCCTGGCCCCGGGAGAGGGTCCCAGCTCTGCCTGGCCCCGGGGGAGGGTCCCCGCCCTGCCTGGCCCCGGGGGAGGGTCCCAGCTCTGCCTGGCCCCGGGGGAGGGTCCCCGCTCTGCCTGGCCCCGGGGGGAGGGTCCCCGCTCTGCCTGGCCCCGGGGGAGGGTCCCAGCTCTGCCTGGCCCCGGGGGGAGGGTCCCCGCTCTGCCTGGCCCCGGGGGAGGGTCCCAGCTCTGCCTGGCCCCGGGGGGAGGGTCCCAGCTCTGCCTGGCCCCGGGGGAGGGTCCCAGCTCTGCCTGGCCCCGGGGGAGGGTCCCCGCTCTGCCTGGCCCCGGGGGAGGGTCCCCGCTCTGCCTGGCCCCGGGGGAGGGTCCCAGCTCTGCCTGGCCCCGGGGGAGGGTGGATTTAGGAACCCACTGGCCCGGTCTCCCCCCTCAGGACTGCGATGTGGGCTTTGCTCGCTCCACCAGCGGCCTCTACCTGGGTACCTGCGAGCGCTGTGACTGCAGCGGGCACTCGGCTGAGTGTGATGCCGAGACGGGACACTGCCAGGTGAGCGCTGCCCGTGAGCCGCCCATGGCCCACACTGCGGCCTGCTGGGGGGGGGGGGGAGGACGGGTGTGGGACTCAGCAGGGACGTCCCCTGCCACGGGACTCCGGGCACAGAGTGACCAGCACCTCCTGCTGCTGCAGGCGGCTTGGCCCAGGTGCTGGGGTTCGAGCTCTGCCCCCGTCTCATAGGACCTGGGGGGATGGGCCGTGTCACACACCCACAGGTGGACCCTTGGCCCCGTGCGGCCCCTGGGGGGTGCCCCTTTCAGTGCGACAGCCCTTCTCAGGGGTCCACTCTCTTGGGGTCAGCCCCTCCCCCTCCTGGATCTGCCCCTCTCTGAGCCTGCATCTGCGTGGGCCCCCTCAGGGAGTCCCCTCGCCTGGGACCCCCGGGGCCTCCACCCCCAATGGGGATGATTTCCCCCCCCCCCCCCCCCCCCCCCGTTCTCTAGACCAGGGTGACTCTCAGCCAGTGTAAAACAGGAGGATTTATTGAGCATTGAACCCAGCACAGGAACTCGGGACCCTCAGGCCTGGCCTCCCTCAGCCCAGCCCAGCCCAGTCTCCCCTGCATCCACGTGGGCTCTGCCTGCTCCCCCTCCCCAGCCCCACCCACCCCCTGCTTCCCAGCTCGGCAGTTGAGATAACTGGCCCCCTGCCACGCCTCTGTCCATTGTCTCCTCTCCAGGTAAACCGGGTTGTCTGGGCCCCCCTCCCCTCTTGTCCCCTGGCCCCTCTGGCTGGAACCGGTTGGTCTGTTGGATCCCCTCGGGATCCTCTCAGAACCGCTGCAACTCCTGAGCTGACCTCCGGATCACCATTCTCCACAGCACTGGCTGGGGTCCCAAGTCCCTTCGCTGATCACCGGTAACCACGAACTAACTCCCTCTCCCATCAGCTCGTTAAATCAGTAACACCCCGAGAAACTGAGTCCCAGCCCCTCTGCATGCAACCCAGAGGAAACCACCCCACAGGAAACCCAAGAACCCCCCCACACACACTTCATCACAGGCAGGACATAGCAGGCTCTGCCAATGTCACCCCGCCCTGCCTTGCCCCCAGCCAACCCAGCCTTGGCCTGGCTGCTCCCAGGCGTTTCTGGGGGGCTTGGCGCAGAGGGCCTGTGCCCAGAGCCATGCCAGCCAGCTCCCCTCAGGGACCCCGCTCTGAGTTCCCTGTCTCGGGGGGATGAGGCTGGCATGGGAGATGCAGTGGATGCCAGTGAACTGTGCAGCACCTTGTTAGGTATCTGGGGCTCCAGGCCCCTGGGCAGGTGCCAGGCTGCGGTGAGAGTGAGGGGGCATCAGGGTGGCCCTGGCAGGGCCCTGCTAGAAGAGATAAGAAGGTCCGGACTGGGTCGGACCAACGGTCCATGTAGCCCAGTATCCTGTCTACCGAATCCTGTCAGCGGGAATGAACAGAACAGGCAATCACCAAGTGATCCATCCCCTCTCGCTGATTCCCAGGCTTCGGGTGAACAAAGGCCAGGGACACCATCCCTGCCCCCCCTGGCTAATAGCCATTGATGGACCGATCCTTCATGAACTTCTCTAGTTCTTTTTTGAATCCTGTTATGGTCTTGGCCTTCACAACATCCTCTGGCAAGGAGTTCCACAGGTTGACTGTGCGCTGTGTGAAGAAAAACTTCCTTTTGTTTGTTTTAAACCTGCTGCCTATTAATTTCATTGAGTGAACCAATTAAATTGTGTTATGAGAAGGGATAAATACTACTTCCTTATTTACTCTCTCCACATCAGTGATGATTTTATGGACCTCTACCTTATCCCCCCCTTAGTCGTCTCTTCCAAGCTGAAAAGTCTGAGTCTTATTAATCTCTCCTCATATGGTAGCCATTCCATACCCCTCATCATTTTTGTTGCCCTTTTCTGAACCTTTTTCAATTCCAATAGATCTTTTTCGAGTTGGGGCGACCACATCTGCACCCAGGATTCAATCTGTGGACGTACCATGGATTTATACAGAGGCAATATGATATTTTCTGTCTTGTTATCTATCCCTTTCTTGATGATGCCCAACGTTGTGTTCGCTTGTTTGATGGCCGCTGCAGCTTGTGTGGATATTTTCAGAGAATTATCCACAATGACTCCAAGATCGTTGGGTGGTACCAGCTCATTGACCCCCCATCATTGTAGATGTATCGATTCCTTCTCTTTCCTTCTCAGAACTGCCAGGACCACACCGAGGGCACCAGGTGCGAACGCTGCCAGCCAGGCTACTATGGTGATGCCCGACGAGGGACCCCAGCAGACTGCCAGCCCTGCCCATGCCACGGGCCGTACGCCACCAGCCAGTACGTCCCCTGACAGCAGGGGGTAGTCCCACCTCTCGGGGTTCCTGGTCGCTCCATGTCTTGTGTCGTCCTGTCTGTCTGCCAGTCCATGGGGTGGGCAAGGCTGGGCCAGGGGGCAGGGTTGGGCTGGGCGTGACTCTTCTTCATCCTCCTCTCAGGACCACGAAAACCTGCTTCCTGGACACGGACGGACAGCCCACGTGTAATGCCTGCGCCACGGGCTACGTGGGACGCCAGTGCCGGAGGTACGGGGGGTGCCAGTCTGTCCCTGCCAAGCCGCCGCTCAGGGACTGCCCCGTGTGTCCTGCTTGGTTGACCCAAGTGCCAGTCTGTGCCCACCCTGAGGGTCTGGGGCTGTGGAAGCAGCACTGACTGCATGGTGCCAGGGGTGCCCCCAATGCCAGTGTAGGTCCTGCTCTGGGAGCCCCGGCCTGGCTCGGACGCTTGGAGAAGGGAACCCCCATCGGCCCAGCTAGCCCAGCACAGCCTGGCTCCTGCAGAGTCCAATGGGTCTTGGCGCCTGGCCGCAGGGCTCTTTGTGGCTGCTGCCCAGATGTGGGACGCCAGGGCTCGGGGGTTGGTTACGGACTGTGGGAAGGAAGCTCACCCAGTCCTGAGGCCGGGTTCCCCATGCTCCTGCCCAGTAACTGGCCCCTGAATGCTCCGGGGGCCTGATTCTTCCCCCAGGGGGGCGAGTAACCCGTCGGGCCAGCACGAGGGGGACCAGGGCCAGACGCAGAGCTCAGGGTGCCCAACTCCAGGCTGGGAGCAGCGTGAGGGCAGCAGAGATACAGAGTCAAACCAGAGTTGGGGGAAAGGGAGGGTGGGGGGTGAGGGGCTGTGGGGGGGGTGGGGCTGTGGGTGAGGGGCGGTGGGTATGGGAATGGGGGGTGCGGCTGTGGGGGGGTGGGGGAGTATGGGCATGGGGGATGAGGCTGTGAGGGGGTGGGGGTGGGGCTATGGGTGAGGGGCATTGGGGTATGGGCATGGGGGGTGAGGTTGTGAGGGGGTGGGGCTGTGGGTGAGGGGTGGTGGGGTATAGGTGTGGGGGGTTCGGCTGGTGGAGGTGCAGGGCTGTGGGGGAGGGGAAAGTGAAAGGGGGGCTGTGAGGGGGTGGGGCATGGGCGTGGGGGGTGCAGCTGGTGGAGGAGCAGGGCTGTGGGGGAGGGAAAGGGGGGCTGTGAGGGGGTGGGGCGGTGGGGTATGGGCGTGTGGGGTGCGGCTGGTGGAGGTGCAGGGCTGTGGGGGAGGGAAAGGGGGGCTGTGAGGGGGTGGGGCGGTGGGGTATGGGCGTGGGGGGTGCGGCTGGTGGAGGTGCAGGGCTGTGGGGGAGGGAAAGGGGGGCTGTGAGGGGGTGGGGCGGTGGGGTATGGGCGTGGGGGGTGCGGCTGGTGGAGGAGCAGGGCTGTGGGGGAGGGAAAGGGGGGCTGTGAGGGGGTGGGGCAGTGGGGTATGGGCGTGGGGGGTGCAGCTGCAGGGCTGTGGGGGAGGGAAAGGGGCTGCGAGGGGAAGGAGCCGCCGCGGTTTGGTGGGCCGAAGACTGGCACAGTCAGTTCCCCGTGTGACCTCAGGTCTGTTCCTTTTCCCCCAGGTGTGCTCCTGGCTACGTGGGGAACCCCAGCCTGGGACAGCCCTGCAGAGGTGAGCGCCAGGGACGCAAATGGCAGCTGGTTCTGGGGGGGGTCCCTGAGTGATACTGAGGTTCAGGGCGGCGCCAGGGCTTCTGGGAAGGAGGGGGTCCCACTGAGTCATTCAAAATCCCCAGCGCCAAGCAGCCAATCCCATGCATAGCCCTCGCGGTGATGGGGCCCAGGGCCTGGGGGGGGACTCCCCTAAAACAATCCAGTTGTGGGGGGGACTGAAGGAGCCCCAGCCTGAGGGAGCCCATCCCGCATTCTGGTGCCCCGGCAGCGCTGGCAGTTACCCATGGAGCTCGTTACCCATTAGCAGTGACCCATTTCCCCCTCTACTCAGCACTGGTGAGGCCTCGTCTGGAGTACTGGGTCCAGTTTTGAGCCCCACACTATAAAGGGGGCTGGAGCACATGACTTTGGGGGAGAGGCTGAGGGAACTGGGATTATTTCAGGGTTGGGCAAACTGCGGCCCGTGGGCCCTTCCTAACTGGTCTGAGTTCCCGGCCGGGGAGGCTGCTCTGCCCCCTCCCCTGCCTCCCTCTCCCGGAGCCTCAGCGCGCCACCAGCACTCTGGCCTGCCGCTCCGGGGCAGCGCTGTAGCAGCAGGGCTGGTTTTGGCAGGTCCTGATCTGCCACTCTGAGCGGCATGGTAAAGGGGGTCAGGAGCGGGCCAGGGCCTTGGATAGGGGCAAGGAGTTCCGGGGATCTGTCAGGGTGCGGGGGTGTGGATAGAGGGCAGGGCAGGCAGGGGGCAGGGAGCAGGGGAGGTTGGATGGGTTGCGGGTTCTGAGGGGGGTGAGAAGTGGGAGGGGGTCAGACAGCCCTCCATACAATTTAAGGTCAGGCTGACAAAGCCCTGGCTGGGATGATGTAGTTGGGGTTGGTCCTGCTTTGAGCAGGGGGTTGGATTCTCTGGTTCTCCGGGGTGCTGGGCTCAGAGCCCCCCCATCGCTGGGCCCCCCAGGCGCCCAGGCTCAGGAACAACAGCTCTTCTCTCCTTGCTCTAGAGTCCCACGAGCCCAACAGAACCTGCAGTTGTGACCCACAAGGCAGCGTGAGCCGGCAGTGTGACGCCAGGGGGCAGTGCCAGTGTAAGGTGAGAGGAATAGCTCCCGGCTTGCACACTCATGACCTGCCAGGGACCCGTCTGGGGACCTAGCTCCTCCCCATCGCCAGCCCTGGTGCGTCTCTGCGGTGTGGGGCGGGGGCAGAGGTGAAAGTAAGCCGGTACTCCCCGGTGCGGTGTACCGGCAAGAGCCAATGTGCTGTACCGGGGCGGATCGGCTTCCCTAGGCTGGCAGGTCCTTCTGGGGTGCTAGGAGAATGAAACCCAGATTCTGGGCTCCTGCTTCTTCCCCAGGTTTATTCGATGACTTCCATCTGGTCCAACACAGACCATGCAACGAGCGAGCGTGAGCCCTCCGCTGGATCCATCCTGGGGCCAGAGAGCGAGATAGCTCCGCTGCTCTCCCCCTTCCCAGCTAGACCCAGACTCACTCAACCCCCCTCTAGCCCCTCCCTGCTCTCCTTTGTCCCTTGTCTGGTTTCCCGGGCTAGGAGGCATCACCTGACCTTTCTCCAACAGGTTCAGCTGACCTCCCTCCCCCACTCGGGGTCAGGTTACAGCTTCACCTTGGCTTTGTTTTGCATCAGCTACACATTCCTTTCCCTCCACATAGACGCCCAAGAAATGCATAGGGGAAACCGAGGCACACACAGTACTCCCACTTCGTCACAGTGCCCACGGGCATTGAGCCTGCAGCCGCTGTCTGGCCCCCACCAGTGGTGGCTGAGATCTCCACCAGCCTGAGCCTGAACGCGGGACGGGAGCAGGGGCCCTGGGGGGAGAGTCCCTCTGCAGCTGCCCCAAGATTCTGCCTGAGGGGGCGGGATGGGGCTGGTCAGAGCCCCTGCCAGTTGGGGTCACTCCACCATCCCCCCAGCTGTTGGGCCGTCCCCTCAGCCCCTCGTCTGTCCCCTTCCCTTGCAGCCCCACGTGGAGGGTCCCTCCTGCAGCCGCTGCCGGGCCAACCATTTCCACCTGAGCGCCGAGAACCGCGACGGCTGTCTGCCCTGCTTCTGCATGGGCGTGACCCAGCAGTGCACCAGCTCCTCCTCCTCCCGGGGCCTGGTAAGCGCCGTCCCCCAGCCTCCCGCTCCAGTCCCGCCGGCTGCCTGGCTTGCAGGGCCCCCGGCTGGATTCACGTCCCCGCTGTCTGTTCCCGGCAGGTCGCGAGCTCCTTCCTTCCGGGCGACTTCCAGGCCTTCGCCCTGGTGAACCGCCAGCACAGAACCCACATCGCCACCGGCTTCACCGTGGAGCTGTCGGCCGAGGGGCCCCAGCTGTCCTACGGGCGCTTCGGCCAGCTGGGCCGGGAGTCCTACTACTGGCAGCTGCCAGAGGCCTACCAGGGAGACAAGGTACGGCAAGAGCACGAGCTGCCCGCTGGGGCCCGGGGCCCTGCCCTCCACCTGCCTCATCCTGGCTGGAGCGTGGTCGAGGGGCCCTCTGGGGCGTGTCTGTGCGAGGGCTCTGCATGCCCGGGGCTGGCACCCGCCACACCATCGTGCCGGCAGCTCCTGCGGCCCTGGGCTCCTGCACTGGAGCAGTGATGCCCCCGGCTCGTCTCTAGCTGAGGAGGGTGCACAGTGCTTTACAGAGGGCAGGACGGTCAGCCCCGTGTTACAGAGAGGGAAACCGAGGCACAGGCCTCCACTGTTGTGTCTCCTGGGCCCCTGTTATCAGCGTGTGATCTCTGAACCTATGAGCTTCCCCCACAGCCAATGCTGAGGCCAGAGCCCCATCTTGGGCCACGGCAGCCCTGAGGTGAGCAGTGCCAGCGCCCCTTGGAGGCCCCCCAAACCCCCCTCACACTGATCCCTGCAGCCGGATCCTGCAGGCACAGACCCAGGGAATGTGACCCATGGGGCTGAGTGACCCTGGGGATTGCAGCTGGAGGGGGCAGGAGCTCTGCCCGGAGCCTGGGGGCTGGGGCTGCGTGTCACTGGGAAGGGAATTTCTCATGACAGCAGGGTTGCCTAGTGGACAGGGCACTGAGATGAGACCCGGGGGACGTCTCAGTTTCTCTGGCTATTTTTGTGACCTTGGGCAAGTCCCTTAACAGCTCCAGGCTCTGCAGCCGGAGGGCTCTGCCCCCTAACCCCAGCAGGAGCCTCTGGGTCTTTCTACACTGCGCTCCCCCCAGGCTCTGACTCGGGACTGAGCCCAAGCCCCTCCTCCAGCCACACAGAAACTGGGCGGACTCAGGCCTGCAAGCCGCAGGCCCTGGCTCCTAGGACCCTGCTGGGCGCTCGCTCAGAGCCCGGGTCCCGGTGGACACACCCCGGGGCAGGGCTGCGCAGTGCAGTGTGGACGCGTTCTCACAAGGCCAGCCATCTTAAGGCCGGTTTTCCAGTGAGCTGACAAGCACGGGTCCCAGTCGTGGGTTTCCTGCAGTGTAGGCACGTCCATGGCATGATGCCCAAACAGGCACATTGGCACCCGGCGCTCCGCAGATGTGCTCCCGTGTGGTGATGTCCCAGGATCACAGGACAGCGCTGTCTGGAAATGACCAGACACCCCTTCCCGCAGGGGGCAATGGGGGCAGAACGGGGGGCTGCATTCCACAGACACTGCTCCCCCGGCTGGGTGTTTGTTCCAGATCAGCGGTGCTCCCTTCCCTTGAGCCCCAGCCGGTGGAAGGAGAGGATGACTCTGCCCTTACGGGGGGAAAGGGACCCAATTCGTTCTGACTGGGTGGCGGGGGGGGCGGAGTTGTTCCTTTCCTGGGTGCCAGCCATGTGCCGGGAAAGCTAGCTGTGTGCCAGGAGCCCCAGCCATGTTCTGGGAGCACCGTGTGCCAGGGGTGCTCGCTGTGTGCCGAGAGCGCACCCGTGTGCCAGGGGTGCTCGCTGTGTGCCGGGAGCGCACCCGTGTGCCAGGGGTGCTCGCTGTGTGCCGGGAGCGCACCCGTGTGCCAGGGGTGCTTGCTGTGTGCCGGGAGCGCACCCGTGTGCCAGGGGTGCTCGCTGTGTGCCGGGAGCGCACCCGTGTGCCAGGGGTGCTCGCTGTGTGCCGGGAGCGCACCCGTGTGCCAGGGGTGCTCGCTGTGTGCCGGGAGCGCACCCGTGTGCCAGGGGTGCTCGCTGTGTGCCGGCCATGTGCCGGGAGCGCAGTCCCACATGGCTGTGCTGCATGCAGCCAGGGCACCCAGGGGATTGCTGGGAGGAGGAGGTTTGGTTCGTGAGCTGGGGTGGCGGGTGAGAGCGGGAGGGGAGAAGAAGGAATGGCAGGAGGGCTGGGGGCTTGGCAGGGAGAGGAGAAGCTGGAGAGGGCTGAGGGAGGGAGGGGAGAAGAAGGAATGGCAGGAGGGCTGGGGGCTTGGCAGGGAGAGGAGAAGCTGGAGAGGGCTGAGGGAGGGAGGAGCCAGGTTCCCGCTCTGCAAATGGCCCTGGGGAGCAGCTGTCCAGCTGAACCGGACGGGGAGGGGCCAGACAGGGGCCGACCATCTGTCCCCAGTTCCTGGGCCCTGGGGGTGGGGAGTGCTCTGTCCTGACCCCTCCTGTCTTGCCCCCATGCTGGGGTAGGCTGCATTGCCTGGGGGGTTTGCTCAGCTCTGCAGCGGCCCCATGGGCTCTGCTGTCTCAGACCCGGTTCGCGGTCAGCACCAGGCCGACAGCTGCTGGGCGGGGGGCGGCTTGGCTGTCCAGCCGCCTGGCAGGGATTTCCTGCGCGGAGACCGTCTGGCTGGGCCGTGTGGGGTGCTCCTGGCGCCGCTCGCTTGTCCTTGTAACCTGCTCTCTCCTCTCCCTCCCGGAAACAGAGAGAAACCTATTTTGCCCGGATGCGCCGTGCGCACAAGGTACTGGCACGGGCGCCGCATGGCGGGGGCGTGAGCGTGGAGTGCGCCGTGGGGCTGCCGATCCACCCGCGGGCGCAGGCCTGGGGGAGCCAAGTGCTTGGCTCCCAAGGGCCCTGGACTCTGTTGGCCTGGGGCATGTGGCCTCCTGGATAACCTGGCCAGGGGTGGTCAGAGAAGGGGCGTGGCTTACCTAACTACCAGGGAAGGGGTGGGGCTTACCTAACTACCAGGGAAGGGGTGGGGCTTACCCACCTAGAGGGGAAAGGGGTGTGGCTTACTCACCATATCAGGAAAGGGGTGTGGCCTACCCCCTGCTGGGGAAGAGGTGTGGCTTATCTGCTGGGGGGAGGGGTGCGGCTTACCTGCCCAGGAGGGCTCACCTGCAGGGGGAGGGGTGTGGCTTAGCTCAGCCCATGGAATTTGCATGTTACTAAACAGCTGGGGGCATTCAGCCAACCCCAGTGCTGGATTGTGTGTGTGCTGGGGGGGGGGTCTTGCCGGGGGCAGGTTCCACTCTGGCCGGGAGAGCCAGGCTGGGGTGGGCTGTGCCCGGTGCTTTGCAGAGTGGCACCGGGGTCTCTAACACCCCATGAATACTCCGGGCCTCAGAGCCTCTGCCCAGCACCCACCCTGTCCTCGCTCCCACGGAGACGGCTCGCAGTCACGGGAGCCCCCCATGCGGTACCCGTGGAGATCCTCATGGCACTGTGCCCTGCTCACCGTGCCAGCATGTCCCTTTCCCCTCTGACTGGCTCCTGCCAATGCCCCCTCCTGTCCTGGGCACGGCTGAGCCTGCACTGGGTCCTCAGTGTTCATGGGGGGGATACGCCCTGGGTGACAGGCTCTGAGAGCTGGTAGTGACTACAGCAGCAGACACCTCGATGCCAGTGGCTCTGAGTGGAGACTCCCCTCCCCAGGCCAGTGTGCGGGGGCAGTGCCAGGGGGACTCGCCCCGTAGCTGCTCATGGAGCTGGAGCATGCAGCGCGTGGTGACCCTGGTCCGTGGCGCTGGGCGCAGCCAGGGCTGGGGGGGGGGGGGGGCTGCTCGTGCCCCCTGGCTGGGAGAGCCAGAGAATTCACAGCGCCCTTGTGCCCCCATTAGAATGGCACGGCCCTTACGGAGGAGCAGCTGCGGAAAGCCGTGGCAGTGGGTAGGATCCTGGGCTCTGGAGGGGGCAGCCGCAGGGCCAGACGAGCTGCTAAGGTAATGGGGGGGCACTGGCATGGGCATGTTCTGTGGTGATTGGCAGGTCAGGACCCCAGCTTGGACTCCGTGGGTCTAGAACTCAGAGGGGCTGGGACGGGGGAGGATCCCATTGTGCTTTTGGGCAGCATTTTTCTGTCCTGCCTGTGCCCACAAATCTGCTAACCCTGCCCCACTCCCAGCCCTGTGCCAGCCAGCACCTGGCCCCACCTTTCGCCATGCCCCATACCAGCCGGTGCCCTGCCCCACCCCCTGTGCCAGTCAATGCCCAGCCTGGCCTGGCGACATCCTGTCCCCGTGTGGCATGTAGGTTCGGTGCCGATCTTCAGCGGGTTGGGGCATGGGGGCGGGGTCAGCTCTGTCCTGGCACGGGGCACGTGTGCTGGCTCAGCACTGCGCCCTCACGGCATTGTGAATGGGCAGCACTCACCCAGCCTGGTGTGGTAGGGCGGGGGAGGGATTGGCACAATCACGGACTAGCCTGGTGTGTGGGGTTACTTCCGCCCCCGGTGTGGGGTTGGCACTGTGCCCGGCGTGGGGTGTGGGGTTGGCACTGTGCCCGGCGTGGGGTGTGGGGTTGGCACTGCCCGGCATGCTGTGTGGGGTTTGTACCATGCCTGCTGTGGGGTGTGTGGGTTGGCACTGCCCGGTGTGGTGTGTGGAGTTGGCACTGTGCCTGGCATGGTGTGTGGGGTTGCTGCCGCCCCCGGCGTGGCGTGTGGGGTTGGCACTGTGCCCGGCGTGGTGTGTGGGGTTGGTGCTGTGCCCAGCATGCTGTGTGGGGTTTGCACCATGCCTGCTGTGGGGTGTGTGGGTTGGCACTGCCTGGCGTGGTATGTGGAGTTGGTACTATGCTCTGCATGCTGTGTGGGGTTGGTGCCATTGCTGTTGTGGTGTGTGGGGCTGGCACCGTGCCCAGCGTGGTGTGTGGAGTTGGCACCGTGCCCGACATGGTGTGTGGGGTTGGCACTGTGCCCGTTGTGGTGGGGGGGTTGGCACCGCCCCGTATGGTGTGTGTGGAGTTGGCACTGTGCCCGTTGCCATGGGGGGGTTGGCACCGTGCCCATTGTGGTGTGTGGGGGTTTGGCACCATGCGCAGCATGGTTTGTGTGGAGTTGGCACCGTGCCGAGCGTGGTGTGTGTAGAGTTGGCACCGTGCCCAGCGTGGTGTGTGTGGAGTTGGCACCGTGCCCAGCGTGGTGTGTGTAGAGTTGGCACCGTGCCGAGCGTGGTGTGTGTAGAGTTGGCACCGTGCCCAGCGTGGTGTGTGTGGAGTTGGCACTGTGCCCATTGTGGGGGGGGGTTGGCTCCGTGCCCAGCATGGTGTGGGGGGTTGGCACCGCCCGGCGTGGCCACTCCCTGCTGTCAGGTCACTCACTGGCTCTCCCTGTCCGTCCCCCCCACGCTCAGGCCGACGAAGGGCAGTGGAGGCTGGATGCTGAGATCTGGGAGCTGCTCTCTGGCTTGGCCTCTCCACATAGCACTGCGCCCCCCGCGGGCAGGGCTGCCCGAAGGCCCCGGCCCCAGCCAGCCGGCCCGCGAGGCCCCTCTGCCACCTGGCTGGCTCACAGCCCCCCTCCTCGTCCTCTCCTGGCTGCATCCCCCCAGTCCTCCTCCTCCTCCAAGGTATCTTCATCCCTCGCTTCCCTGGCCGCGCAGCGTTCACCCCTGGCACCGCGGTCCCTGCAGGTAGGGCCATGGCTGTGTGTGGGGCTGCTAACCCCCTGGGGGCATGGGGCTGCCCTGGCTGGATGCCCCTCCCCTGACTCTTGGGATTTTGCTCTTCCTGGGCCCTGGCTCGCCCCTCCCCCGCCAATTCTCCACACCCTCCCCCCCACCCTATAGTGGGCGCCTCAGCCACTCTCCCTGGCGTAGGGACTCAGGTTGCTCACCAGGTGCCCCCTCCCTCCCGTCCTCCCATCACCCTCTCCCACCCTCTCCCTGCCTTCCCTGTCCTCCCCTCCACTGCTCAGAGCTCCGGTGTGAAACTGCTGAAAAACCCGAGAGTCTCTGGATTAGGTTTAGAAGTGTGAGCAGCAAGGCTGATGTGGTGGTGGAGTCTGTATAGACCACCAGACCAGGGGGATGAGGTGGACGAGGTTTTTTCTTCCAGCAACTAACAGAAGTTACTAGATCACAGGCTGCGATTCTCATGGGAGATTTCAATCCCCCTGATATCTGCTGGGAGAGCAATACAGCAGTGCACAGACAAGCCAGGAAGTTTTTGGAAAGTGTAGGGGACAATTTCCTGGTGCAAGTGCTGGAGGAACCAACTAGGGGCAGAGCTTTTCTTGACCTGCTGCTCACAAACCGGGAAGAATTAGTGGGAGAAGCAAAAGTGGATGGGAACCTGGGAGGCAGGGACCATGAGATGGTCGAGTTCAGGATCCTGATAGGGAAGAAAGGAGAGCAGCAGGATATGGACCCTGGACTTCAGAAAAGCAGACTTTGACTCCCTCGGGCAACTCATGGGCAGGATCCCCTGGGAGAACAACATGAAGGGGAAAGGAGTCCAGGAGAGCTGGCTGTATTTTAAAGAATCCTTATTGAGGTTGCAGGAACAAACCATCCCGATGTGTAGAAAGAATAGTAAATATGGCAGACGCCCAGCTTGGCTTAACAGTGAAATCCTTGCTGATCTTAGATGCAAAAAAGAAGCTGAGAAGAAGTGGAAGATTGGGCAAATGACCAGGGAAGAATATAAAAATATTGCTCAGGCATGCAGGAGTGAAATCAGGAAGGCTAAATCACACTTGGAGTTGCAGCTAGCAAGGGATGTTAAGGGGAACAAGAAGGGTTTCTTTAGGTATGTTAGCAACAAGAAAAAAGTCAAGGAAAGTGTGGGCCCCTGGCTGAATGAGGGAGGCACCCTAGTGACAGAGGATGTGGAAAAAGCAAATGTACTCAATGCTTTACCTCTGTCTTCACGAACAAGGTCAGCTCCCAGACTACTGCACTGGGCAGCACAGCATGGGGAGGAGGTGACCAGCCCTCTGTGGAGAAAGAAGTGGTTCAGGCCTATTTAGAAAAGCTGGACGGGCACAAGTCCATGGGGCCGGATGCGCTGCATCCGAGGGTGCTAAAGGAGTTGGCGGATGTGATTGTAGAGCCATTGGCCATTATCTTTGAAAACTCATGGCAATCGGGGGAGGTCCCGGATGACTGGAAAAAGGCTAATGTAGTGTTCAGCTTTAAAAAAGGGAAGGAGGAGGATCCAGGGAACTGCAGGCCAGTCAGCCTCACCTCAGTCCCTGGAAATATCATGGAACAGGTCTTCAAGGAATCAATCCTGAAGCTCTTAGAGGAGAGGAAAGTGATCAGGAACAGTCAGCATGGATTCACCAAGGGCAAGTCATGCCTGACTAACCTAATTGCCTTCTACGATGAGATAATTGGCTCTGTGGATGAGGGGAAAGCAGTGGATGTGTTGTTCCTTAACTTCAGCAAAGCTTTTGATACGGTCTCCCACAGTATTCTTGCCAGCAAGTTAAAGAAGTATGGGCTGGATGAATGGATCATAAGGTGGATAGAAAGCTGGCTGGATCGTCGGGCTCAACGGGTAGTGATCAGTGGCTCCATGTCTAGTTGGCAGCCGGTATCAAGCGGAGTGCCCCAAGGGTCGGTCCTGGGGCTGGTTTTGGTCAATATCTTTATCAATGATCTGGAGGATGGTGTGGACTGCACCCTCAGCAAGTTTGCAGATGACACTAAACTGGGAGGAGTGGTAGATACACTGGAGGGTAGGGACAGGATCCAGAGGGACCTAGACAAATTAGAGGATTGGGCCAAAAGAAATTTGATGAGGTTCAACAAGGACAAGTGCAGAGTCCTGCACTTAGGACGGAAGAATCCCATGCACTGCTACAGACTAGGGACCGAATGGCTAGGCAGCAGTTCTGCAGAAAAGGACCTAGGGGTTACAGTGGACGAGAAGATGGATATGAGTCAACAGTGAGCCCTTGTTGCCAAGAAGGCTAATGGCATTTGGAGCTGTATAAGTATAGCCATTGCCAGCAGATCGAGGGACGTGATCATTCCCCTCTATTGGACATTGGTGAGGCCTCATCTGGAGTACTGTGTCCAGTTTTGGAGCCCACACTACAAGAAGGATGTGGAAAAATTGGAAAGAGTCCAGAGAAGGGCAACAAAAATGATTAGGTGGCTGGAGCACATGACTTATGAGGAGAGGCTGAGAGAACTGGGATTGTTTAGTCTACAGAAGAGAAGACTGAGGGGGGATTTGATAGCTGCTTTCAACTACCTGAAAGGGGGTTCTAAAGAGGATGGATCTAGACTGTTCTCAGTGGTAGCAGATGACAGAACAAGGAGTAATGGTCTCAAGTTGCAGTGGGGAAGGTTTAAGTTGGATATTAGGAAAAACTTTTTCCCTAGGAGGGTGGTGAAGCACTGGAATGGGTTCCCTAGGGAGGTGGTGGAATCTCCTTCCTTCGAGGTTTTTAAGGTCAGGCTTGACAAAGCCCTGGCTGGGATGATTTAGTTGGGGTTGGTCCTGCTTTGAGCAGGGGGTTGGACTAGATACCTCCTGAGACCCCTTCCAACCCTGAGATTCTAGGATTCTGTGGCTCTCATTCCCCCGACCCTCTCCCTGCCTTCGCTGTCCTCACTCCCCCACCGCTGCCCTCCCCCCACCTTCACCACCCTGCTGAGAAGCCATGGCAGAGACTTTGGGCTCGTCTAAACCCCTCTCAGGGTGGACCTGGGCCGGGCGCGGCAGCACAGGGGCCCTAGGGGATGCCACACGTGGAGAGAGTCCCTGGGCCAGGCTGTGAAGCTAGTTAAACAGCATTTGCAGCTGGACTCATCATTGCTCTTTGCTCCACTCTGCTGCCCCTGTCCGAGGCCCCTCCGGCAGAGCCATGGTCTGGGACACCCCCCTCCCCCCCCCCGCGCGGCTCTGTGAGCTCCCCCCCCCCCCCCCCCCCGGTCAGTCTATGCTCTGCCGGGCTGTCCCGGGCCTGTGGCTGCGCCCAGGCACTGCCTCCCCCGACTGAGCCCCCCCCCCCCCTTGTGTTGCTAAAGCCCCGGCAGGAAGCATTGCTCAGACCTCGCTCCCAGGAGTCCAGCAACCTCCTCTCCCAGGGCCATGGGCCTGCTGCGGCTGAGAAGGTACCGGAGGCCAGGGCCTGCCCCCTGCATGGCCTGGGCGGGGCTCTCTGTGGCTGAGGGTTTGGCTCTCTGGGAGGGAGTAAACTGGCCCCATGGGACCTCCAATGCTGGGGGTGGCACTGCATGTCCCAGGGAATTGCATCTGATCCCCGCAATAGGCTCCCTGGGCCCTGTTTGGGAGGCAGCCGTCTGTCCCGGGTACCAGGCCAAATGCTGATCTCGGTGGCCCCGGTGGGGCTCTGCTGGGGTGGAAGCGCTTGGGAAAAAGAGCAGATTCCAGCTGGGGTCCATGGCAGGGCAGCTCCCCTGGCATCCCCTGCCCAGCCCTTCCCAGCTAAGCAGAGACCTTGCAAAATACCACGCCCAGGCCTGCAGTGGAGCCTGGGGGCTGGATTCAGCACTTTCACACCCTTCTCCCCCCCTGTGCATGGGCCTCCTGCCCCCCGCTGTGCCCCGGGAGTCTCCTGCTCGGGGCGGTGGAGGGGCCGTCGGGAATCGTGTGGTTTGTCGAAGTCTTTGTGTGTGTGTGTGTGTGTGTGTGTGTGTGTGTGTGTGTGTGTGTGTGTGTGTGTGTGTGTGTGTGTGTGTGTGTGTGTGTGTGTGTGTGTGTGTGTGTGTGTGTGTGCGCGCGTGCAGGTGGCTGCAGCAGCACCGCGTCCCGAAGAGACTCTGCTGGCTCCCTGCGGCTGGGAACAGCCGGCGCTCCCCGCTGGCCGACCGCAGACAGACAACGGGGGACGGGGGTTCCCATCCGTGTTCCCTGAGTTATCCTGCTCAGGGAGGGGATGGGCCCACAGAGTGACCCCTGTGAGGGGACTTCAGCCTCTCTCCAGCCCCCCGGCATCTCCTCCAGGGTCACAGTGGCCGAGAGGAGCTCTCCACGCAGGCTGCCCGGCATGTCTCCTGCAGTGAGGCTGCCCCTGTGCCCAGCCGAGGACAGCTCTGGCCTGCAGCGCCCAGCTGGGGCATATTTCCTTCTGATGAATACGAAATTCCACCCCCTGGGAAAACAGCCCCTTGCAACAGGCCACGGCCGCCCTCGAGCTCCCGCTCCGTGACAGGCGCAGGCTCAGCTTGGCCTGGGCTCCTCCCTCGTGGGGCTAGTGGCCATGGATCTAGAGCACAGCTGGGCCGTGGCCGGGGGTCTCTGGGAAGCAGGGGCACAGACGTGCTCCAGCCTGGCCCTGCTGGAGCCTTGGGGTGCAATCTTGGCTCACAAGTGTGATAACTCCGCTGGGTCTCATCCTAGGTCCTCGAGGCCCCTTCTCCCCCATTGTTAGTCTGCGCTCGGGAAGCCAGCAGGAATAGCAGGGGCACTGCAGGTGGGAGGGAAGGGCGTCAGCAGGGCTGCAATGCACCACTGCCTTGCAGCCTGGGCGTGGACTGGAATGAGTGAGGCAGAGCAGGATGCCCGGGAGTGGGCACACGGCTCCTGTGGCACCCATGACTCTTCCTGCGGGGGCACAGCTTGTGGTGCCATTTCCCGCTGGCACGGGTGTCTCAGTGCCATGCCCGTGTGTTGTGTGCCCCCCTCCCCCGCTCTCCTGCCCTGGGCTGTGCCCCCTCTGACGCAGCACCGTGTGCCCCTCTCTCCTCCCAGTATTCTCTCGTCTACAAGGGTTTCTCTCTGCTTCCTGAAAGTGTTTTCTACTGGCAGCTTCCCGGCACCTTCCTAGGGGACAAGGTAACTGCTGGGGAGGGGGGCACTGCTGGCTGCAGCCACTTCGATCTAGCTCCACACTGGGGGTGCTGGGATCTGGGGTTCGGCTAATCCCTTCTCCTCGGGTGGTGCCATTCGCAGCCTGCTCCAATGCCCATGGCCAGGGTGCCTTGGGGAGCCCCTGCCTTGATACCCCGGGCTAGGCCCCACCCGGGTTCGGTGCCTTGGCTGGCCCTGGTCTGCACAGGCGCTGTCGGAGCCTGTGGTCCTGGGGAAGGGCCTGGTCCCCCCAGGGAGCAAGGAGCTCTGGGGGCTTTGCCTGGAGGGTTCCAGGGACGAGCGTTGCACTCTCCAGAGCTGGAGATCTCCAAGGACTCCCCTTCATTTCATCGACTCCGCGGCCAGGAGGGACCCTTGTGATCATCGTCTGGGGAGTCCCAGACTCTGCCCTGAAGCCCCCCCCCCCCCCCCCCTGCAGCGGCGTTAGCCACCGTTCGCACCGCGGGCGGAAAATTACTCACTTGAATGATCACAGATGTTTAAACGTCCATAAACCACGTGCGTGTTACCGTGACGGTCCCGGCCACGCCTCGTCAAGGCAGACACGGAGCAGCGCTGCCGAGCCCCAGTCCCCGCGGGGCCGATACGCCCTGGATTGCGGGATGCAGCGGCTCAGGGCAGGAATGGCCGGAAACCTTCCAGCCGCCCTGGGAGCTGCCATCTCGGGGCCCCTCTCTGCTTAGCAGCTCCATTTTTCTCTGTGCCACCTGCCGGAGGCGCTGTGCCCCCCAGCCCTGGGCAGGACCATCCCTGGGCACCACTCTGCCAGCCGGGGGGGGCAAGTAGCCAGCTCAGACTCATGACTTCTCATTGCTGTTAACTTCCCAGTCAGACGTGATGGCACTGGGGGGTGGAGGGGGGGGTGACCCGAGCTGTTCAGGGGGCAGATGAACCTTTAAATTATGTCCCCCGCTATCAACATACACCTTTGGGGTGCGTTCCACAGTTTGGGAACCCATAGTCTAGCCTGACCCCCTGGCTAGCTCAGGCCAAAGACCTACCCCACAGGATTCCCTAGAGCAGGTCCTAGAGAAACAACCGGGCTGGATCTCAGATGGTCAGTAATGGAGAATCCACCGGGAGATGGCTCCGAGGGTTCATTACCCCACACAGGGGCTCCCTGTGCCCGTGGGTCAACCTGACCGAGGGGCCCCTTAGGAAATCGTTGTTCCCCACACAGGTCTTACAGACTGGGCTTGAGCCAAGGAGATGGAGCTCCCTGGGTCGATCGCTATGGGGCAGGTTTTAGATCCTTCCCCCTGCCCCCCCTACCCCTAGTTCCCTCCCCCATGGACTGACCAAACCAGCCCCCGGGCGGACTCGCCGGAGGGACCCTTGGCCTGGCTGGTGGCACAAGGCCCCACCCTGCGTGGCCAGGCCGGGCACCACGGAGCCAGAGCTGAGGTGCTGCAGCCTGCGCTGTTCTCTTGCTTCCTCAGGTCGGCTCCTACGGCGGGCGGCTGCGCTACACCCTCTCCTACAGCTCTGGGGGGCGGAGCGCCCCGCTGCCTGACGCCGACGTGCAGATCATGGTAAGGGGGGGACAGGACAGTGGGGGGCCTGGGGGGATGGGAAGAGGGCTGGCTGGGGGCAGGGATGGAGGGGTATGTGGAGAGCTGGGGGCAGGGAGCTGGGGAAGGTCAGGGGTAGGGTGTATTGAAGTGAGCGGGGCCTGGGGAATGCCCCCTGGGGCAGGCAGGGAGCTAGCTGAAGCCAGCTGGGAAGGGATAGCAGCTCTCGGAGAACCCCCCAGGACGGGACTGGAGATTCGCAGCCTAGTACCGGCCTTTGAAAAGGGACCAGAAAGGACCTGGGGTTTACAGGCCAGGCAGCCGAACTCCAGTACCCAGAGAGATACGGCACCACTGACTCCTGGTGCGTCCGTCAGCGCCTCGAGGACAGGCAGGCGGGAAGGGACAGCGGCACGGCCCGCCAAGAACAAATCACAGCAAAGCAGCCTCATTCCCTTCTCTGCGGGGCTCTGGCCCGGTGGGGGGAGTTGTAGGGTGACATGTCTCGATTTCACTCGGCTCTGGCCCGGTGGGGGGGAGTTGTAGGGTGACATGACTCGATTTCACTCGGCTCTGGCCCGGTGGGGGTAGTTGTAGGGTGACATGTCTCGATTTCACTCGGCTCTGGCCCGGCGGGGGGGAGTTGTAGGGTGACATGTCTCGATTTCACTCGGCTCTGGCCCGGTGGGGGGGAGTTGTAGGGTGACATGTCTCGATTTCACTCGGCTCTGGCCCGGCGGGGGGGAGTTGTAGGGTGACATGTCTTGATTTCACTCGGCTCTGGCCCAGTGGGGGGGAGTTGTAGGGTGACATGTCTCGATTTCACTCGGCTCTGGCCCGGTGGGGGGAGTTGTAGGGTGACATGTCTCGATTTCACTCGGCTCTGGCCCGGCGGGGGGGAGTTGTAGGGTGACATGTCTTGATTTCACTCGGCTCTGGCCCAGTGGGGGGGAGTTGTAGGGTGACATGTCTCGATTTCACTCGGCTCTGGCCCGGCGGGGGGGAGTTGTAGGGTGACATGTCTCGATTTCACTCGGCTCTGGCCCGGCGGGGGGGAGTTGTAGGGTGACATGTCTCGATTTCACTCGGCTCTGGCCCGGTGGGGGGAGTTGTAGGGTGACATGTCTCGATTTCACTCGGCTCTGGCCCGGCGGGGGGGAGTTGTAGGGTGACATGTCTTGATTTCACTCGGCTCTGGCCCAGTGGGGGGGAGTTGTAGGGTGACATGTCTCGATTTCACTCGGCTCTGGCCCGGCGGGGGGGAGTTGTAGGGTGACATGTCTCGATTTCACTCGGCTCTGGCCCGGTGGGGGGAGTTGTAGGGTGACATGTCTCGATTTCACTCGGCACTGGCCCGGTGGGGGGAGTTGTAAGGTGACATGTCTCGATTTCACTCGGCTCTGGCCCGGTGGGGGGAGTTGTAGGAGTCAGAACCCCTCAAATGTGAGTGCTGTAGAAAGGGGCAGTGGTGCCCTGGCACAGACAGGCCCTTGAAATCTCCCCCTACAGGGAGGGGGCTCTGTGGGGCGGGTGCCAAGCAGGCTGGGCGAGGAGAGGCTCTGCCTGTAGGAGTGTGGAAGGGGGGTGGGGAGAGGGGGGTCCTGGCCTGGTGTGTGCAGAGCCCAGCCCGGCGCTCTGACCAGCCCCCTCCCCTTGCTGTCTGCACAGGGCAACGACATCACGCTGGTGGCCTACCAGCCCGATCTGCTGCCGCGTGACCGGCGGAGCTTCGAGATCGTCCTCCGGGAGGTGAGGCCGCGGCTCACAGGGTATCACCCCAACCCTCACCCTTTGGCCCTGCCTCGCCAGCGTGGTGTTCCCCCCCCTCCCCGGCCCTGCCTCGCCAGCGTGGTGTCCCCCCCCCCCCCCCCGGCCCTGCCTCGCCAGCGTGGTGTCCCCCCCCCTCCCCGGCCCTGCCTCGCCAGCGTGGTGTTCCCCCCCCCCCCCGGCCCTGCCCCCCGGCCCTGCCTCGCCAGCGTGGTGTCCCCCCCCCTCCCCCGGCCCTGCCTCGCCAGCGTGGTGTCCCCCCCCCTCCCCCGGCCCTGCCTCGCCAGCGTGGTGTTCCCCCCCCTCCCCCGGCCCTGCCTCGCCAGCGTGGTGTTCCCCCCCCCTCCCCCGGCCCTGCCTCGCCAGCGTGGTGTTCCCCCCCCCAGCCCTACCTCGCCAGCGTGGTGTTCCCCCCCCCTCCCCCGGCCCTGCCTCGCCAGCGTGGTGTTCCCCCCCCCAGCCCTACCTCGCCAGCGTGGTGTTCCCCCCCCCTCCCCCGGCCCTGCCTCGCCAGCGTGGTGTTCCCCCCCCCGGCCCTGCCTCGCCAGCGTGGTGTTCCCCCTCCCCCTCCCCCGGCCCTGCCTCGCCAGCGTGGTGTCCCCCCCCCCTCCCCCGGCCCTACCTCGCCAGCGTGGTGTTCCCCCCCCTCCCCCGGCCCTGCCTCGCCAGCGTGGTGTTCCCCCCCCCTCCCCCGGCCCTGCCTCGCCAGCGTGGTGTTCCCCCCCCTCCCCCGGCCCTGCCTCGCCAGCGTGGTGTTCCCCCCCCCCAGCCCTACCTCGCCAGCGTGGTGTTCCCCCCCCGAGCCCTGCCTCGCCAGCGCGGTATTGTCCCAGTGCCCGCCCCCCCAGCCCTGCCTCACCAGTTGGTACCCCCCCTGCCAGGGTACCTGCCTTGCCAGGTACTGCCCCCACTCCCTCTTTGCCAGGGTGGTACTGCCCTCACCCCCAGTCTCCTCCTCACAGGCCTCCGCCCTGCCCCCACCTCAGTGGCATGGTACCATTCCCATCCACCCCCACCTCACCGGTGTTCGACAACCCCCGCTCCACCCCCTCCAGCATGGTTCTGCCTCCACCCCCATCCAGCCCCACCTGGCTGGCATGGTACTGCCCCTGTCCCTGCCCCCACCTCCCTGGCATGCTACCACCCCCACTCAGCACCTGCATCGCCTCCACCCCACCGTGTCCCCATTCCTGCCTCGCCTTTGCCCCCACCCACCAGCATGGGTCACCCCTGCTTCATCTCCAGCCCCACCCTGCCCCCACCCGCCTTCTCCTCACTAGCATCATACCCCCCTCGACCTTCCCCACTGGAACATGCCACCATCCCCCGCCCCCCCCCCGACACTGTTCTCCTGCCCCTTTCCCAGTCCACCCCTCCTCCCGCTCTGAGCCCCCCGCCCTAGGAGCACTGGTTTCAGTGACCCACTGACAGGCCCTGGGCCTGGGGAAGGTGCAGTGGGGCTCCCTTGGACTGAACCCACTGGTGCCCCCATGTCAAGCCCCTTCCCCATCCGTCTGTGCCAGGAGGGGGCATGTCCCGAGGGGCTGGGCTCAGTCCCCAGTCGTGTCATGGCGGAGTCTCCGCCCCAGAGCCCCCTCAGCCCCTGCTGCATGAATCCAAGGCAGCCTGCTGAGCCAAGGGCCGTGGGGCCAGCACATGGGGTCCCTGGATGGGGGTCCCGCTGCCCTTGCCTCAGAGCTCGGTGGGCGTCTGGCCAGGCGTGACTCTGCCCCTCTCCCCACAGCAATACTGGAAGCGGCCCGACGGGCAGCAGGCCACCCGGGAGCACCTGATGATGGCGCTGGCTGACCTGGACGAGATCCTCATCCGCGCCACCTACTCCACCGACATGGTGTCGGCCAGCATTGCTGGCGTCAGCCTGGAGACCGCGGTGCCCGGCTACAGCAGCCTGCCGCGGGCGCTGGAGGTGGAGGAGTGCCGCTGTCCGCCTGGGTACCGGGGCCTCTCCTGCCAGGTGAGGTGTCCCCTGCTGGCCCATGTCCCTTGGCTTAGGGCCTAGCGGCTGTGCCCGCTCTGGGGGCAAGGCCCCGGCCAGCTGTACTTCAGGGTGACGCTGCGTCTCTCCCCTCAGGACTGTGCTGCTGGCTACACTCGCACCGGGGGTGGCCTGTACCTGGGGCACTGCGAGCTGTGTGAGTGCAACGGCCACTCGGACTCCTGTCACCCGGAGACGGGGGCCTGCTCGGTGAGTGACCGGCGCGGGGCACACCGGGCCTGCCCGCCGGCTGGAGCAGCCTCCAGCCCGCCTCCCAGCGCAGACCCTCCTCTTCCTCCTGGGGTCCCCCTCACTGCTTGTCACAGAGGCCCCGGGGAGATGGTCTGGCACTGCTCCCTAAGAAGCCAGTCAGGACTCGGGGGGGGGGGGGGGGAGCTTCCTCTCTGTCAACAGCCTGTCTCCAGGGCTAGGAGTTTCACAGGTTCCCGCTTCCACCTCCCTGGGTCTGACCTCGGAGCATTCAGCACCTTCTGCCCGGGAGCCCGGGGGTCTGCCCCCCAACTCCACAGTCAGACGTGACTCTCAGCCAGCCAGTAAAACAGAGGTTTATTAGATGACAGGAACATGATCTAGGTAGAGCAAACGCCACCCCTCGCTGGATCCATTTTGGGGGCCAGAGAGCCAGGCAGCCTGCCTGGTGAGCTCTCTGCCTCCTCCCAGCCACACCCAGCCAGAAACTCACTCTCCAGCCCCTCCCCTGCTTTCCTTTGTGCCCCCCCCTCCCA
Source organism: Sternotherus odoratus (assembly GCA_032164245.1). NCBI lineage: Eukaryota > Metazoa > Chordata > Testudines > Kinosternidae > Sternotherus > Sternotherus odoratus. Next base: position 17,248,668 of record JAVMKO010000018.1, on the reverse strand, counting down.
CCCCCGCCAGGTCAGGTGACCTCTCTCCCCAACTGAGAGTCAAATTACAGCTCCAGGTATGGACAGTCCACACTAGTCAGAGGAACCTTAAGAGCATTCCTACCCCGTCACACTGCTGGTCCCTCTGGATCTGCCCATGCTGGCCCAGAGCCCCTGGCTTTCTGGGCCCGTGCTCTGTGACTTGGGGAGGGTCCCCACCTAGACCCCGCCTCCTGCCCCACCCTGGAGGACTCTCCCCAGGGCAAGCCCCTTGCTGCCCCCCTCGCCCCCGGCGGCTGGGTGTGTACAGTGCTCTGAGCTCCATCCCTCTCCCCAGCACTGCCTGCACAACGCGGGCGGGAAGTTCTGCGAGCAGTGTGCCCCTGGCTACTACGGCGACGCCACCGCCGGCACCCCAGAGGACTGCCAGCCCTGCGCCTGCCCGCTCGCCGAGCCTGAGAACCAGTGAGTGGCTGGCGCCAGCGGCGCCTCGGGTCGGGGGCTGGCACACACAGGGTTAACGGGACTGAGCTCACCCCCATCGCTGAGTGTTAACGGGGGAGGGGCCAGGCCTGGCCTGAGCAGAGGCGGAGGGGGAGGGGGAGTGAGGCCAGCCAGGGCCCTAGGGCTGCTGCCAGCCAGTGTTTCCTGGCAGGTCCCACGAGAATCTGCCCTGGGGGGGATCCCCAGGGCTCTGCGCTTTGCTCAGCCTTGAGTGTCTAATAGCTCAGGGGGTACAGCGGGGCCCGGGCCCTCTTCCTGGGGCGGCAGGGCAGGGGGAGGAGGTGCTGTTCATGGGGCGGCGGAGCAGGGGAGGGGCGCTGTTCCCGTGGTGGTTCCAGGGTGGCGGGGGCAGCGGGTGCTGTTCACGGGGGGAGGGGCGCTGTCCCCGGGGGCGGGGGCGGGGGGTGCTGTTCACGGGGGGAGGGGCGCTGTTCCCGGGGGCGGGGGCGGGGGGTGCTGTTCACGGGGGGAGGGGCGCTGTCCCCGGTGGCGGGGGCGGGGGGTGCTGTTCACGGGGGGAGGGGCGCTGTCCCCGGTGGCGGGGGCGGGGGGTGCTGTTCACGGGGGGAGGGGCGCTGTTCCCGGTGGCGGGGGCGGGGGGTGCTGTTCACGGGGGGAGGGGCGCTGTTCCCGGTGGCGGGGGCGGGGGGTGCTGTTCACGGGGGGAGGGGCGCTGTTCCCGGGGGCGGGGGCGGGGGGTGCTGTTCACGGGGGGAGGGGCGCTGTTCCCGGTGGCGGGGGCGGGGGGTGCTGTTCACGGGGGGAGGGGCGCTGTCCCCGGTGGCGGGGGCGGGGGGTGCTGTTCACGGGGGGAGGGGCGCTGTCCCCGGTGGCGGGGGCAGGGGGCGCTGTTCCCGCCGGGCACTCAGTTCTCTCTCTCCCTGCAGGTTCTCACGGACGTGCGAGAGCCTGGGGGCGGGCGGCTATCGCTGCTCGGCCTGTGAGCCCGGCTACACTGGCCAGTACTGTGAGCGGTGAGTCCCCCCCCAGGGCTGCCCCCAGCCAGTCCCGTCCCCCCCCCCCCCACGGGGTTTTGTGTCCCGGGGCCATTTGACAGGCCTGCCCACACTGTCCATGTTTGACAATCTGGGATGGGGGGGAGAGCGGGGGGCTTGGGAGGAGGTGGGGAAGGGGCGGGGCTTTTGGAAAAGAGGCGGAGCAGAAGGGGATTTGGGGGAGGATTTGGAGGAGGGGTGGGGCCTTGTGGGAAGAGGTGGGGCAGGGGTGGGGTTAGGGAGAAGAGGCGGGGCAGGGGGCAGGACCTCAAAGGAGGAGGCGGGACAGGGCCGCGGGGGTGTCTCCTTTCCAGCCCTTAGGAAGGTGACAACCCTGCTGTTCCCTGAACTCCCAGCTGCCATGGGTCGGGCTCAGCCCCTGGAGCCTGGACCCGGGGGGGCTGTGCAAAGGGGGGCAGTAACTCTTCCCCACGTGCTCAGTCCCCCCCTGCAGCTCCCAGCACGGCGGACACAAGGCTTTGTTAGGACGAGCAGGTGTCCACTTTTCACCAGAACGCCCGGTTGAGAAGAGACCCTGCGGCTCCGCTCAGCACCGTCGACCACACCGATAAAGTCCGGTCGGGGGTGCGGCAGCACTAAGGGCCGCCAGTCCCTACCTGTCCTGGGGCACCGCACTGCTCCCAGAAGCGACCAGCAGGTCCGGCTCCTAGGCGGGGGCCCACGGTGCTCCATGCACTGCCCCTGCCCCAAGCACTGGCTCTGCACTGGGGCTGGGGGGGGCGGAGGGGTGTAGGTGCATGCAGCTGAGAGCAGCACATGCCACACCCAAACCCCTCATCCCCAGCCCCACCCCAGAGACTGCTGCCCCCGCCGGAGCCCTCACCCCACCTGCACCCCAACTCCCTGCCCCAGCCTGGAGCCCCTCCCCTGCACTCGGAAACCCTCATTTCTGGCCCCATCCCAGAGCCCGCACTCACCCCCTCACACACCCCCACTCGCGGCCCCAGCCCAGTGAAAGCGAGGGGGGGGGGGGAGAGCGAGCCATGGAGGGAGGGGGAATGTAGAGCGGGGGCGGGGCTTCAGGGGCAGGGTCTCATGAAGGGGCGGAGCCTGGGTTTTCAGTTTTGTGCCCTAGGCTTTGTGTGCAGCCCCCCCGGCAGACCAGGGCCCTCTTCACCTGTCTCTCCTGCTCCCCCCAGGTGTGCGCCAGGCTATGTGGGGAACCCCAGCGTGCGGGGGCAGAAGTGTGTGTCTGTGGGTAAGTGCTGGGCCAAGGTCCCCACTGCCCTGGCCTTGGGGCCAGCAGGAGGACAAGGGCTAGTAGCCGGCAAGCTGAGATGTTGAAGGTCCCTTGCCCCTGTCCAGAGTCAGTAGCCAGCGATTCGCTCGGCTCTCCAGAGTTCCCACAGCTCCGGTTAAAGCCAGCGCTGCGTTGGGTGGATTAAAATCAAACCGTTCCCTTAACGACAGCCTGGTGTAAGACTCGGAAATGGGCCCAGGAGTCACAAATCGAAACCCCGCTCCACAGCTCCCCCTAACCAGCTAGGCTTGGCTGGAGTCCAAGCCGCCCCCCGGTATGGCTGGTGCCATTCTCAGTCCGGCTCCGCCCGTAGTCCGAGGGCTGGGGCCTGGGCCCTGCCGGGGAGGGAGAGGTGGCTTGGGGCGGTTTTTGAAATGCTCTCTGCTCTGCCCCACCAGCAGGGGTCAGCAGAGAGAGGGGTCCAGCCGGGAGCTGGTAGAGATTGAGCCCCCCAGAGCATGGGTGGATACGGCCCCTCGCCCCACAGTCCTGGGGGTCCCTGTTGGTGGGTGCAGAGCAGGGCACGGGTGGATACGGCCCCCCAGCCCTGGGGGAGATCCCATGTGGGTTGGGGGGCAGCTGGCGTCAGCACCATTGCTGACCCCACCCCTATAGGTCTGATACGTCTCCCCAGCACCCCCCAGAATAACCGGCTCCCGCTCTCCTCTCCCCACAGACCGAGCCCCCTTCGTGGTACGAGTCCACCCGCCAAAGACGACGGTGTCGCAGGGCGGTGAGGTGACCCTGCGCTGCCAGGCCAGCGGCAGCCCACCCCACTACTACTCCTGGTCCCGGGAGGATGGGCGCCCTGTGCCCAGCACTGCCCAGAGCAGGCGGCAAGGTAAGCGTGTGCCCAGGCGTGGAGATCACACCGGCACTTCCCCTCCGCTGCGGCTGGGTCTGCCCTGCGGGGGCTATTTTCACCCCCCCGAACACTGCAGCTATGTCCACCTAAGTTCTAAGTGTAGACCGGCTGCTTCTGGGAGGGGCAAGATATCCATTTATACAGAGGTCCCTCCCCTAGCACCAGGATCCAGCTGTCTGGAGGGGACAGGGCAGCTCTTCATACAGTCACATCACAGTGCTATAAAACTGTAGGACAGGAAGGGAGGGAGAATCTGGTACCCACATGCCACTGCGGGGTCATCCTGGTGGCCGTGGGAGTGGGTTTGGTGGCGGGTAACCGGTGTGGGACTGGCAGATGCCCCGACTAATGCGGGAAGGTTTGAATCAGCAGGGAAATGGGGGCAGGACAGGGGACCAGCCCTAGGTCCTACAGACTCTGGGACACACCTGGTTGGGGCCAGTCATTCTGTCCTTCAGCCTGCCCAAAGGGGAGGAGACAACAGGGAGTCGGGGGGGAGGGGCGGGTTGGATCCGGACACCCCACTCTAGAGCTTGGACCGATGCTTCTCCAGCTGCACAGCCCCAGGGGAGAGCGCCCCCCGCTGAATGACCTAGCACCACTCGGGACCTGCCCTGACTCACCTCCCGCACCCCCACTCTGAGCATCTCCCGCCAGACGCCAGCCCTGCCCACTGGGGAGCCGTGCCCAGTGGCTCTAAGCAGGGGGGTGGCAGACAGGGGCTCCCCACATGCTCCCCAGGCCTGGGGATGTTCTCCCTGGCTGCCAGAGGGCTCCTCTGCACACACTCAGCCTGGGGGGTCTCACGCGTCTTTGTCCGGCCCCAGGTGAAGAGCTGCACTTCCCCAGCATCCACCCCTCGGAGGCCGGGGTCTACGTCTGCACCTGCCGCACCCTGCAGCACAGCAATGCCAGCCGGGCCGAGGTCGTCGTCACCGGTGAGGGGCTCCGGGCTCGGCCTGCGGGCGGGGGCGCTGCTGAGACCAGCTGGGCCAGGCCTGGGAGCTGACCCCCTCCTCTGGCCTCAGTGGCGGTGGGAGAGAGGCGGAGCGAGTGGCACTGCTCTGCCCGGGGTGGAGGTCAGAGCCTCGTACCCCATCCACCACCAGCCCCTCAGGCCCGGGCAACAAGATGGGCAAGGCCCGGGGGTGGGCAGGATCTGTGTGAGGGCCAGAGGGTGGGCAGGGCCGAAGTGGAGGGCAGGGCATGGGGCACAGAGGGGGGCAGGGTCTAGGTTGAGATGAGGTGGCCTCAGCCCCTCTGCTCCCTGTCGCCCTCTTTTCCCCCACCTGACTCGGGCCCCTGGGGCTGGGCCCCGGAGCTCCCGTCCTGGTGTGCTGGGCAGGAGTCTTACCTCTCCCTGTCGGTGCAGAGGCCCCCAGCAAACCCATCACAGTGACCGTGGAGGAGAAGAGGGTCCAGAGTGTGAAGCCTGGAGCTGACGTCACCTTCATCTGTACGGCCAAGAGCAAGGTGAGGGCGGGCAGCTACCTGGGGCAGGGGGGGCAGCGAGGTGGGCTGGGCGGGGGAGGGGGAATGAGAACCGAACTCTGGGGGCTGTTCACCCCAGACACCGCACAGGCCCGGGCAAGGAACCCGAGCGCCTCCTGCACCCGCCTGGACACCCGGAGCCTGTGCAGACACAAGCCCACAACGGCCACACGCTGCGGGGCCCTGGACTGGGATACGGCCGGTCGGGCCGCGCGCTGTGGGGGTCATGCCAGGCGTGGCTGGAACCTGGCCCGGGATGGGTCGGGCCGGGCGCTGTGGGGGTCATGCCAGGCGTGGCTGGAACCTGGCCCGGGATGGGTCGGGCCGGGCGCTGTGGGGGTCATGCCAGGCGTGGCTGGAACCTGGCCCGGGATGGGTCGGGCCTGGCGCTGTGGGGGTCATGCCAGGCGTGGCTGGAACCTGGCCCGGGATGGGTCGGGCCGGGCGCTGTGGGGGTCATGCCAGGCGTGGCTGGAACCTGGCCCGGGATGGGTCAGGCCGGGCGCTGTGGGGGTCATGCCAGGCGTGGCTGGAACCTGGCCCGGGATGGGTCGGGCCTGGCGCTGTGGGGGTCATGCCAGGCGTGGCTGGAACCTGGCCCGGGATGGGTCGGGCCGGGCGCTGTGGGGGTCATGCCAGGCGTGGCTGGAACCTGGCCCGGGATGGGTCGGGCCTGGCGCTGTGGGGGTCATGCCAGGCGTGGCTGGAACCTGGCCCGGGATGGGTCGGGCCGGGGGCTGCACGAATATCTAGGAAAGAGCCGGTGCCCAGCGAGCTTGTGCTGGAAGGTGGATGGAGCCGGGCGAGCGACTAGCCGTCCTGTGACCGCGGGTCCGCCCGGCGCTAGTCATTGCTTAACGGGGGGTGACGCCGAGGGCAGGCCCGGCGCAGATGGAGCCAGGCCTGGGGTCTGACAGGCCCTGAGTAGCCAGGCAGGGACCCGCCCTCCCCATGCTGCCGAGCGCAGCCCCGGACGCAGCCTTCCCTGCCTCTGCCTGTCTTCAGTGGCGTGCCCATCACCGTGGGATCTGGGGGCCACTCCCGCGCTCTGCCATCCCCTGCAGTGGCCCTAGCCCTGGCAGGGGTGTAGGGAGGGGAGCAGATTTATTGGCCAGGTGGGAGCCCAACCTAGAGCCGGCTCCCTGGGGCAGGGGAGGGTGGGCTCACCCCCTCCTCACGGCCGTGTACCCTCTGCTCCCCCAGTCTCCGGCCTACACGCTGGTCTGGACGCGCCAGAACCACGGCAAGCTGCCACGCCGCGCCATGGACTTCAACGGCATCCTCACCATCCGCAACGTGCAGCCCGAGGACGCCGGCATCTACGTCTGTACCGGCTCCAACATGCTGGACATGGCCGAGGGCACGGCCACGCTGCACGTGCAAGGTACTTGGCGCTGGGCTCCCCGCGGGGGGAGCCTGGCCCGGGCTAGTCGGGTGGAGGGAGGTAGTGAGAGCCGGGCTGCTGCTCCCCAGGTACCAGGAGCCACTCCAGCAGTCCGGAGTCCTGAGCCCACCCTCTGCCCAGGACGTGCCCTCGGGTGAAACCGTCTGCTAGCCAGGCTCCCCTCTGCCCTGGGGGGCTCGTGTTGCTCCGTGGTCCCCCATCTCCATCCTGTGGCACTTTCCCTGGCACGAGTGGTGCCCAGGGTCAGTCCCCATTCCCAGGTCGGCGGGATGTGCTGGCACTGCCCTTGCTGGCGGGTTTCTAAGGGGGACGTTCCCCACCGCCTGGGTTCCCGCCATGGGAGAGGAGAGCTGCACGAGGGGACGCAGCCATTGAAAAGTCGCACCTGACTTAGGCTGATGCCCCCTCGACCTCTCGTGCTAGTGGATGCGTTTGGAGCGGAGCCATTCAGCAGGAGCCGCCAACCTCGCAGACTCTCTGACGGGAGCAGCGTCAGGGTTTGTGGCCAGCGAAGGGTGGAAGCAAAGTGGAACCCTGATCAAACAGGGTCGGGGGTCAGAGGGAGCCACTCCAGTGTGGGGTCAGCTCCTCGCCGCTGCTCCATGGGAACCAGAAATCAAGAAATATGAGAGAGACTCGGGGCAAGAGACGCTGGGTGTAAAGTTCCTGCCATGTCCTGTCCGGGCCGAGCAGCACGGGGTCGGAAGCGTGGGCTGGTCTGTGTTCAGTCGGAGTTCGGACCCTGCCCTCCAGTATCCCTGCAGGAGGGCTGAACAGTGAGGGAAGAGGGTTTGTAGCTAGGGCACCTGGCTGGCACTCAGCAGAGCTGCATTCTTTTCCCGACTATGCCACGGGGGGGGGGGTGACCCTCAGCAAGTCATGGAAGCTCTATGCCTCAGTTTCCCTTTTTGGGAAAATCAGGAAAACGATCCTTTCCTACATCCCAGGGGAGCTAAATTGATTCACAGCTGGGAGGTGCTTGGGCACGGCAAGGGGGGGATAGAGAAACATCGCCCCTGCTTTTCTCCAGCCAGGGCCCTGCGGAGGAAGAAGCCTGTTTCATAGAGTGTGTTGGGGGCGGGGTGGAATTAGTTCTTTCTTGCTGTCCTTGGGGCTTTCCCTCTGCGGGATCTCGGGGGACGTGACCTCATTCCCCCGGCCCTCAGACACGGGGACGGCACTTTGCTTTGCAAGCCGCCCTCCAGGGAAGGGAAAATGGTGCTGGGCCGTTTTCCGTTCCTGTGGCCATGTGGTTGGCATGTTGGTGTCGAGTCCTCCAGCTTCTCTCGGCGGCACGTGGCTCAGGGCCCAGCTGCCTCTTCTGTCAGCCGAGCTCCCTGGCGAGCCACCCAAGACAGCTGGGCGCAGAACCGGACCTGCTGGCTGGTGCCCGTGGGCTGCCCTGCGTGTTTTGTGAGCTGAGACAACAACCCTGGTCGGGGAACAGGCCCAGAGCTGCCACGCTCCGGCTGGGGGACCGGACAGCAAGTGGGAGAAATCGGGACGGGGGTGGGGGGGCAAGAGGAGCCTGTATAAGAAAAAGACCCAAAAATGGGGACTGTCCCCTGGCTCCGGCAGGTCCCCGCGCAGGCCACACTCAGTGACTGTGTTTTCCTTGCAGCCCCTTCGAAGACCCAGATGTTCTATGGCCCCATTGAAGTCATGGAAAGCCACAGACCCGGTGAGTTGGCCGGGTGTTGCGCACCCTGCGCTGTGCCCTGGCTGCCCGCTCAGGGTGGCGCCCGCGCGCTCGCTCTCCCCCGCGGCACGGCAGGGTGCCTCTCCCCCCATCCCCCCATGCGAGTGGGGGCAGGGCCTCAGCTCAGAGCAGGGGTTGGGGACTCGGGGTGGACAAAAGGTTCATCCGGGCCTGAGGACCCCAAGCCTGGGGCAGCCCAGTAGTCAGGGCTGGAGCGGGTTAGACACCAGAGGTCCGTGGTGTGTACGGGGCTTGTGTGTCCTGGTGGGCCGGTCCCTGCGTGGCCTCTTTCCCGTGAGTGGCGCTGGGCTGGAGGTGGCACCAGTGCCAGTGGGGGCAGGTGTTGGAGCCGGTCGAGTGTTTGGGGCCCCGGGGCAGAGCAGCGGCTTCTTTCGGTGGCTCCCTGACCCCGCGGCTCTCTGAAAACCGCGCCGCACGGCACAGGGGGTGATATGCCAGGCAGGGCTCGCTGGCCTGGGCCCACCTGCTTTGGGCTCCAGGGAGAGACACCTCCTGCCTTGTCCTTAACCTGCATGCAGGGCTTCAGGATATTTCCTTAACATCCCCACGCTGGCCCAGGGGCAGCAGGATGGCCACAAACAGGGGCTCCCAGCCGAGTGGCTGCAGGTGCCCGTCAGGAACCCCAGGCTCTCGGCTGTATTCAGCACTGGAGGGAGACGCTCGGGGAGTCAGTTCTGGGTCCCTTACTCTCAGTCCTGGTCCTGGGTGCTGGTTAGAGCAACCTAGGGCCTGCTCTAAACTGCCCACTCGGCTGTCAGAATAGGGGCTGCTGGCTGGGCATGGCCTCTGCTCGGTCTCTGGGGCCGCGGTTACTGTACTGAGAGCTGGGAGTCTCAAGTAGGCCAGGCCTGGGCCCGTACTGCCCTGGGGCCCGCTGAGTAGGCAGCCGGTCCAGGAGACTGGGCCCCCTGCCGCCCCGCCCCCGGGCTTGCCAGGTTTCCTGCCACAGCAGAGCGATTCACCCGCCGTACATCTTCCCGCAGCTGCCACCGTCCTGCCCATGGCCACCATTGAGCCGGCCCAGCTGACGGTGCAACCCGGCCAGCCAGCTGAGTTTCGCTGCGTCGCCACCGGGAGCCCCCCGCCCACCGTGGAGTGGATCGGTAGGTGCGGGGACCTCGGGGGAGCCATGGGGACGGGGCTGTCAGCTCTTCCCCGTCCCAGACGTGCCCCCTGCCTGCCGGGGCTCCCTGTTCACCGGGCCACTCGGAGACCCAGGGAGGCGGGGAAGGAGCGCTCAGGGCTGGGGTGGAGCCTCAAGGGCAAGGGGTGAGGCTAGGGACCGAAGGGGGGTTCCCCTGCTGCCCAGGCCTGGCTGTCTCAGCAGGAGACAGAGGGATTTGAACACAGGACGGGTAACCCTCGCCCCTCCCCCACTGAGCCAGAGGAGTCAGGCTCTAGCTACCCAGCAGGGGCTGCGAGGGGCCCTGACCCGGGGGATGTGGGCCCAGGCCAGTCACGGCCTGTGAGCCCAGCTGCTCTCGGGGCCTGGGGCCCCGGCCGGGGTGGGGTAGGACGTTCGAGGGCCGGGGGCATTGACTGCTCTCGGGGCCCGGGGCCCCGGCCGGGGTGGGGTAGGACGTTCGAGGGCCGGGGGCATTGACTGCTCTCGGGGCCCGGGGCCCCGGCCGGGATGGGGTAGGACGTTCGAGGGCCGGGGGCATTGACTGCTCTCGGGGCCTGGGGCCCCGGCCGGGATGGGGTAGGACGTTCGAGGGCCGGGGGCATTGACTGCTCTCGGGGCCCGGGGCCCCGGCCGGGATGGGGTAGGACGTTCGAGGGCCGGGGGCATTGACTGCTCTCTCCTGGTCTGGCTCACGCAGGAGGCCAGGCTGGCGTCATGTCCCGCAAGGCCGTGATCCAGGGCGGGACCCTGCGCTTCCCGGCCGTGGAGCCCTCGGACGAGGCGGAGTATCTGTGCCGTGTGCGCAGCAGCGCCGGGCAGCACGTGGCCCGGGCCTTCTTGCAAGTGCACAGTACGTACCCTGCCCGCCTCCGACTCCCGCCTGCCCCTCCCCACCTCCTACCCCCCTTGCTCCTCCCCACTATCCTCCCCACCTCCCGCCTGCCCCTCCCCACCTCCTACCCCCGCCTGCCCCAGCCCAGGGGTTGGGCCCCCCAGAGCAAAGCAGCTGCAGCAGGACCCCAGGGCAGCCCTGGCTCTCGCCAGCGGGGACCACACCGGGCACTGGCTGCACACGCCAAGGACTGTGCAGGCTCCAGTACTTTGCCTCTTATCACGGACAAGAGCAGGGATACAGGACGGTCCACTGGTTAGAGCAGGGACGTTTGAACCTTCTGGGAGGGGGCAGTCAGGGTGTGCGGGGATGGGGACGGGGGGGGGGGAACAGTGTGTGCCATGGGCAGAGTCTGGCGGGGGCAGGGATGGGGGGGGTCAGCATGTGCCATGGACAGCGTGCAGTGGGGGAAGGGCCGGGGGGGGGGGGGGGGGATCAGCCAGGGCTCTCACAGCCTCCCGCAGCTCTAACCCGCTGGCTGTTTGCAGGTGCCAGCCTGCTGCAGGTGCAAGTGAGCCCAGAGCGGACGGAGGTGCAGGAGGGCAGCACGGTGAGACTGTACTGCAGGGCTGCCGGCTCCCCCACCGCCACCATCACCTGGGAGAAGCAAGGGGGCAGCCTCCCTCCCCAGGTACATGCCCTACAGACCTTCTTGGGGCGGGGCAGGGCTGTGGGGCGCTGTACTGGGGGGTGCAGGGTGCCAGCGATTGCACTGTGGGGCCTTGCGGTTTGGGAGCACCAGCATTCAAAATGCTCAGAATTGGGCCGTGGGGACCGAGCAGATTTGGGGTGCTGTGGTTTGGGGGGGTGACGGTGCTGTTCCTGGTGGGATCCAACTGTGAGTGTCAGATCAGGACAGATTGCTTCCAAAGGGGCAACTACAGCCCAAAGCTGGGGTTTCTTCACACTAAGGCAAACCCAACCAGCCAAACAGAAAAGACTTTGGTTTCGCCCCACTGGCTAACCACAAGTCACACAAGCAATTCCCTTAGACACTCCAGCTTCCCAGTATCACCACCAGCAGCCACCTGTCCTGGGGATCAGTGGTTATGAAAACCAATCCCCCAAATAAAGAAAACGGTTCTCCCCAATTCCAAAGAATCAGGCCCCAGACCCAGGTCAATATACAAATCAGATCTTCCCACAAATCACGCTGTTGCCAATCCTTTAGAATCTAAAATCTAAAGGTTTATTATACAAGGAAAAAGGTCTAGGTGAGGGTTAGGAAAGGTTAAAAGAAATCAATTACATGCAGTAATGGCACATCTCTTGGTTCAGGCTTGCAGCAAAGGTAGAATAAACTACAGGTTTAAATTAAAGTCTTTAGAAAGCATCCCATTTAGGGATGGGTCAGCACCTTAGTCCAGAGTTCACCTGTGTAAAAAAGTCCATTCAGAGCTGGAAGCAAGACAGGCTGGAGGTAGAAGACAAAATGGAGGACGTTCTTCCAGGCTTTATAGACTTCCTCCTGTGGGTGAAGACCCCCCTCCTCCTCCTTATGCAGAGTCCGGTTGCAAAATGGAGGTCCACAGCCACATGGTCCAATCACCAGACTCTCCACGATTCAGTTTTTGCCCAGGCGTGTCCCATTCCTGGCGAAGCTCCTCGGGTGTGGACAGAGTTCATTGTGCAGTTGATGGCCCTTTAATGGGCCATCAGGCAGGCCATTCAAGTTAACACCAGCTTGTCTGAGATTTCACTCAGCAGCCAAGCATCAGTTTGAAGTACAGGCACCATATATCCAATATTCATAACTTTAGTTTCAAAAAAGATACACACATCAATGGCATATTCATAATCAGCCCTTCATAACCTGGCCATAGACACCTGTTATGCCCCCTTCACATAAGATTTGGTACCCCAATGATCTATATGGTACCAAATTATTTCAATACCGTGACAGGGGGTGCTGTTGGTTGGGGGTGTTTGGCCCAGCAGGTTTGGGGTGCTGCCATGGCTTGGGGCATTGGGCCTGGCAGATTGGGGGTGGATGAAATTGTTTGGGGTGTAGGGCCCGCAGGTTGGGAGCTGCCGTGGGGTGGGACCTGGGGCCCGCAGGTTGGGAGCTGCCGTGGGGTGGGACCTGGGGCCCGCAGGTTGGGAGCTGCCGTGGGGTGGGACCTGGGGCCCACAGGTTGGGAGCTGCCGTGGGGTGGGACCTGGGGCCCGCAGGTTGGGAGCTGCCGTGGGGTGGGACCTGGGGCCCGCAGGTTGGGAGCCGCCGTGGGGTGGGACCTGGGGCCCGCAGGTTGGGAGCCGCCGTGGGGTGGGACCTGGGGCCCGCAGGTTGGGGGCCGCCGTGGGGTGGGACCTGGGGCCCACAGGTTGGGAGCTGCCGTGGGGTGGGACCTGGGGCCCACAGGTTGGGAGCTGCCGTGGGGTGGGACCTGGGGCCCGCAGGTTGGGAGCTGCCGTGGGGTGGGACCTGGGGCCCGCAGGTTGGGAGCTGCCGTGGGGTGGGACCTGGGGCCCGCAGGTTGGGAGCTGCCGTGGGGTGGGACCTGGGGCCCGCAGGTTGGGGGCCGCCGTGGGTCCAGCCGGTGACGCTAAGACGGAAGCTCTCTGTAGAGTTCTTTCCGTGTCTCGTCAGAGGCTCCCTCTGTCCCTTTCTGGGGTCACGGGGAACCCGGCAGTGCGTCCCTGGGTGCAGCCAGCCAAGGTGCCCGGGCTCCGGCCATGGGGCGCTGGACACACTGGCCCACGGGGCGGTGGCGTGGCTGGCTAGGAGCCAATGGGGCTGCAACTCATGCAGGCCGCCCCCAGGCCCTGGGTAGGGACTTTGATTGGCAGGGGCCCAGTCCGCCCCCCCGGGCACGCGCCCCATGTCATAGGGGCAGGAGCGCAGGCGGCAGGGACTGGCCCCGTGGCCGGGGGCTCGCGCTGTGTCTCTGCCTTTGGGCTGAGCCAGGCTGGTGTGGCTCCTTGGCCGGGACCTGGGGCCCCGGGAGGGAGCTGCTTCCCACCGGGCAGGCCGGGCGCAGGAGGGGCCTTGCAGACTCCCCCCCACGGACACCCCCTCCGCCCCCGGACTGGCTGCTGTCACTCTGCCGCCCTCTCTCTGCCAGGCTCTCTGCCTACAGTTTCCTTCACATCCAAGGCACCAGCCTGGAGGAGACACGGCAGCAGGTCCTGGCGCTCTGGCAGGCAGCTCGCTTGCCCTTGTGCTTGGCATGGCTGGCTGGGCCGGGCACCGGGTTCCTGCATTCCTGCTCTGTCCGACGGCTGTTCCCCCTCGCGGGCCCAGGGCGCTGGGGATCACAGCATGTGCGCAGCCCCGGAGCCGCTCCCTTAGCTCCAGCACAGAGGGGGGTGATCGGCCCCGTCCTGGGTCCCCCAGCCCAGACGGTGGGCTAGCCCAGTAGAGCCCAAAGCCACGGCCCGAACCCCAGCACAGGCAGGGTGCAGCTCACGATGCCCAGGCCCCCCTTCCTCCTCCCGCCCCTCTGGAGGGTCCCCCTGGAATGGGATCATACGGTTGCCTTCTTTCTAACCACATAAAACCAAACAGCCTTGCCCCGCCCCCTGCCCTGAGGCCCCGCCCCTTCTCTGAGGCCCCTCCCTTACTCACTCAATCCCCCCACCCTCACAGGCTGGGGCAGGGGGTTGGGGTGCGGGAGGGGGTGAGGACTCCGGCTGGGGGTGAAAGCTCCAGGGCTGGGCTGGAAATGAGGGGTTCAGGGTGCAGGAGGGGCTCCAGGCTGAGGCAGGGGTTTAGGGTATGTGGGGGGGGGGGGTGAGGGCTCTGGCTGGGGGTGAGGACTTTGAGGTGGAGCTGGGGATGAGGGGTTTGGGGTGCAGGCTCTGGCCGGGTGGCACTTACCTCAGGCAGCTCCTGGTAGCAGCCGGCATGTCCAGCTCTCAGACTCACAACATGTTTCAGTAACGGCCACACCGCAAAGTCTCCTAACTTCATCCACAGTAACGATCGACAGGCTTGGACAGACAATGGCTTTGGGCAGATCGTGAGCTTTCATCTGATGTTTTACGTGGCATATGTGACAGGTTTGGGTTCTTAGGGGTGTCACCGTATGTGCTGGGGTCAGCCTGTTCTGCCAGCCTGGATCCCTGTAAGCGAGTCGGTCACTCACCCGGCGGCGCCCCCGTTTGGTCGTCTGGGGAATTAGCTCTTTTTGACACCGGAGCGCCCTCTGCCGGCCGACGTCCGCTTCTGCACTCTGGCCCTGTGCCCCTCCCGGGCCCCGGAGCCCCTTGCTGAGGGTGCTGCACCCCTGCAGTACCCCCCTTGTCTTAGGGTCTCCCCTCCCTGGGGGAACCCACCACCCACTATCCCCAACTCGCCTCAGATCCAGCCACTGCCAGTCACCACTTGCCTCGGTTCACTGAGGCTGACTGCAGTCTCATGGCTACTCATCACCGGCAAGAAGGGGCTGGGCCTGCTGCTCCTATCCAGCCCAGGGGCCGCCCCCTTGCAACCCCCAGTACCCCGTGGGTCGGGCCTTCCCTAGGCTCAGCAAGCTGGGGCCCTCTCACTAGAGCTTAGGCTCCCTGGCTCCCAGCTGCCTCACCCACGCCCTGTCCCAGTCCGGGTACTCTATTGATGGTTCCCTGCAGCCAGGCCCTGTCTCCCTCTGATTACAGAGGAGACTGTGTCTGCTTCTCTCTGTCTCCCAGGCTTTTATGCAGCCTCAGTGTTTGGGGCGTGGCCACCCAGCTGAGCTCAGTTCCCACTCAGCCGGGGAATTGACAGGCTCCCTGCCACAAACCCCTCTCCTGGCTATTACAAGCCTCCTTCCTGGGCTGCTTCAGCCCTTTTCAGGGGGGGAGCGGGTGGTCACCCCGCTACAGTCCCCTTCACCTGGCCTTGCTCGGCTGGGCTCACAAGTCTCCTCCAGCCAAGCACACAGGCAGGGTCACGCCCAGCTGCAGAGACAGATCCGCTCTGGGAAGAGTCAGCCCAAGGGGTCTGGTACCCGCTCCCTGTAAGGGGCAAAGACCCAGAGGGTTTATGAAATTCTCCCTCACCCTCAGTGTGGAAGGAGAAGGCACCACTTCCTGCCCCCCAGGTAGTAATGACGTAAACGGGGTTATATACGTTTCTTAACTACAAACGGTGAATTTTAAGTGAAGAGAAGAGAGAACTGACCGAACACACGGATTACTGAGCAAATAAATCAAAGTAGGCAAGCTAAGCTCAATGTACGTAAGAAACCGGTTACGCGCTGTCATTTCTTCCCCTAAATGTTATTTTAGGCGGGTTGCAAAGTTTCTGTGGTTCTGAGTTCCAGTTATTTTCCTTCTTAGACTGGACCCCTGTCCCAGTCTGGACTTCCCCTTGACTTCCCTTTTGCAGTCTTTCTTCTTGGGCAGACAGGCCGTGGAGAGGAAGGGCCCCGTTCACCTTCCGCCCCACCCTTCAATAGGATTTACATGAGGCAGGAATCCTTTGTTTCCCAAACTGGATCCCCCTCCCTTCAGTGGAGAGTTACAAGGAGTCCCAGGTAATGTTTAGTATCAGGTGACAAGACACTATCACAGGGTCCATGAGTCAGGGGCAGTATGGAGCTTCCACAGAAAGGCCAAGTTTCCCAGTCCATTGTCCTCGCTGACGGGCCATCCGCCCCGTCTGGCTTTTCCACTGTTGTACCGGAAGTGTTACCAGTGGGCATCACCCAAATGATGCAGGATAATCATAGTCAGTAAATCATAACCTCTCCGGTGAGCGCACGTGAGCCGTCTTGCATAGCGTATCTCTCAGTCGGGTCCTAAGTGCACGTTCATGAAGAATATGGAGCGACACGTCACAGCCTGCTGGTGTGCAATCGATCGTCGTTATTTGACGGGGTGACTGTGCGGGCTCCAAATCCCCAGGAACCAAGCCGGCCACCCAGCAGCCCCTGTGCTGTCTTCTGGGCACTGATTAATGGTCTCGTCAGTGGGGCCTGCTGCTGACCCCGCACAATGGGGACGGGGTCCCAGGTGCCCTCCCCTCTGCCTGGAGCCCTGTGCCCGGGGGGTCCCCCTGGGTCCCGAGCCCTGAATGCTCCCTTGCTGTGTTGCAGTCCCGCTCGGAGCGCACCGACATCGCCACTCTGGTGATCCCCTCCGTCACGGCCGCCGACAGCGGAGTCTACCTGTGCATCGGGACCAGCCCTGCCGGGGTCGGCAGCGCCAGGATCGAGGTGGTGGTGCTACGAGGTAGGGGCCAGGGTCAGGATTTCACGGCTAACCACTGGGCATGTGCCAGCCAACTGGGCCACCTGCAGGGCTGTCCTGCCGCATGCTGTGCAGCGCAACATTGGGTATCATCCACGTGCCATCCCCTGGGGGTGGGGGTGGGGGTGACCAGCTGTCCCCATTTCATAGGGACAGTCCCGATTTTTGGGTCTTTTTCTTATATTGGCTCCTATTACCCCCCACCCCGTCCCGATTTTTCAGACTTGCTCTCTGGTCCCCCTAGGTGTGTGTGCCTCCCCAGGGCAAGGCCCCTGCCTTTCAGCTTCTCTCCAGCTGTTGACAAGGGGCTCCCACAGGAAATCTGCTCCCTTAGCCTGGGCTACGAGGAGGGGGAAGCAGGTGGGGGTCTGCCCCCAAGAACTGGCCCTGCGAACCAGCCTGTGCTCAGCATATGGAGAGCGGCCCCAGGCATGCAGCCCTGCCTCCCTCTAGCGGCCAGACCAGTGCAGAGCTTCCCAGGTGCACGGTTCCCCAGGGTTGTTAGCTCAGGCAGTTGATTGTCCTGTTGCACTATCCCAGGACCCCGGTTCGATCCCCGCGGGGACCCAGTCAGGAGCATTGTCACAGTACCCAGCCTGGCTGTGGCTGCTGGGTGTTATCGGTTGGCACAGGTGGAGCCTGGAGTCCCTCTGGGGCGGCTGAGTAGAGAGTGCCCCGGCAGGGTAAGAGATGAGACTGGAGCTCCCTTGCTCAGTGGTGCTGGGCCTGACCGGTTCTGGGGTGTCCCTCTGCTCCCGAGGGGTGGCACTCGGGCCGTATGGCTCCGCTCTGGAACTCGCAGTGGCTGGGCAGACGTTTGAGCCTGTGCTAGTAAAACCCCCTGGCACAGAGCCCATGAGGCGCACCTGGAGCTGACAGCATGCCAGTGGCCAGCGCCGATCACAGAGTGGCCGCCGTGATCCTACCCCTCGGCCTCTTCACCGGGGGGTCCTTGGGCTCCCACCAGGGCACTGCGGCACCTGAAATGAGAGACCAGTGGGGGAGGAGAGAGATCAGCTGGAAAAGGACACGTGTCCCCAGCTGTCAGCTGCAGGAAAGTGCCTTTGGCTGCCAGGCCCACCGTTCCGCTCTGTGGCTGGGCAGCACCTGGCACACGGGGGCCTGTCCCAGACCGGGCACCCCCAGACAACGCTAACAATGAATCATTCCGTGCGAGGCTGCAGGCGCTAGGCACGAGGACGTGCGAGCTGCATTGTGAGCCCTCGGGGATGAGCTGCCAGGCTCTTCCCCTTGATCCGTGCTCAGCTGATTAACCCGGGATTCTCTTCCAGCCTCGGGCACGGTGCCCCCCATCCGGATCGAGGCCTCGTCGTCATCCGTCGCCGAGGGACAGACCCTGGATCTGAACTGCCTCGTCGCGGGCCAGGCGCCAGCCACAGTGACGTGGTACAAGCGGGGGGGCTCCCTGCCGGCCAGACACCAGGTACCGCTGGAGGAAATCCGTGTGACTCCACGGAGAGCTGTGGGGCTCACCAGTTCACCCCAACGGTGGCACTGCAGAGCCCCTGGGGGGACTCCCGCGGGTCCTGGCAGGAGGCTCCTGGATCCCAAGGTGGCTTTTCCTTAGCCCAGGGCAGGCGGCAGCAGTGTCGCTCCTGGAGCACAGGACGGGAGGATGGGGAAAGGAGAGGCCAGTCGTTCTCAGGCTGAGGCCAGCGAGTCGCTGGGATCTCCCGGGGGCTGGGCGGGAGACACAGTGGGGCTGAGGGTTTGAGCTCCAGGCTGGTTTCTTCTCTTCCCCCTTGAATTCCCCCTCTCCCACCTTCGTCCCGCCAGGTCTCCGGCTCCCGCCTGCGCATCGCTCAGGTCTCGGCGGCCGACTCGGGCGAGTACGTCTGCCGGGTGAGCATCGGTGCCAGTCCCCGCGAGGCCTCCATCCTGGTTACTGTCCAGCAGGGCACCGGCCCCCCACATGGTAAGGCTGAGCCATGTGCTGGCTGCCTGGGGACAGGAGCTCCCTGCGCTGTCCCTGTGGGTGTTGCGCTGGCATCCCCTGGGTGGGGGTCGGTTCTCACTCACTGTGGCCCCAGGTGAGGTTTTCTAGACCCTGCCTTGGCTCTTGCCCATGGCAGGGTTCAGAGCCATCGTCCCCTTCCACCGGGGCATGGAGGAGCCTGTGCCCGCGGGTCCGGCTGCAGGGAGTGTGCCCAGGGGTCTGCTTTGCCCCGGGTGCTCCCCCCAAGGGAACCAGCCACAACCAGGCAGCCCAGGAGCGGCTATTGTGGGGGAGTCTGGAGGTTCCTGTTGATCTCTGGGGACAGGACCCCACCGTGGTGGATCTGCGGTGCACCCGCCCTCTTTCCCCTGGGTGTTGCCCTGAGGTCCGTGCAGCTGCCTTGCCTGTCCGGGGAGAGCTGCGCTCCGACCCTGGGGGGGCTGCGGGCCGGGCTGGGCACTTCCGCTGCTTTACAAATCCCTGGAGGATTCCTCCCCCTCCCCCAGCCAGCACTGCCCTGCACTTGCCTCTACCCCTCCCTCTCTGCTCTTCCAGCCCCCCCCATCCGGATCGAGTCCTCCTCCGCCACGGTCATCGAGGGACAGTCCGTGGACCTGAACTGCCTCGTCGCGGGCCAGGCGCCAGCCACAGTCATGTGGTACAAGCGGGGGGGCTCCCTGCCGGACGGCCACCAGGTAGGGGGCTGTGGGGGCCATGGCGGGCTGGCTCTGGCGCTTTGGCCTGTGCCAACTCTGGTGTGAGCTGGGCTGAAATGCCCAGGCCTCAGCAGTAGCTGCTTGGGGATTCCTCAGCGAACCAGTGACTCCCTCCCAGTAATGTAGCACCTGGCTCCCCGCACCATTGTCCAGCTTACCCACAATGCCTTGCTGCTCCTCATACTTCCGGGAGAGTCTCCAGAGCCCTGACCCACCAGCCTGGGCTCCCTTCAGACTGCCCAGCCCCGGACAGGGGACACAGCTGCAGTTACAGGCCGACGCTGTGACCATGGGAAGGGTTCAGCTCCTCAGGCACGTGCCCCCTCTGGAGTATAAACCCCAGATTCCACCGTCTTGAGCTGCACAGGGAACTGCGCCGCGTTAGCTCCTCACCTTCCCCCCCTTTCTGCCTCTGCCCCGAGTTGTGATCCCCACACACTGGTTTGGATAAAGCAAAGTAAGTGTAATAACTACAAGAGAGAGATCGCACGTGACTCTAAGGGATAGCAACAGATCAACGCAGATTACCTCGCAAACTAAGCTGAATGTACTATCGGGATTGGATACGACCCTGCGGGACGGGACTAACTCACAGCTTGGAATCCCCAGGCGTCCCATTCACAGGCTAAAAATCCCTTTAGCCTGGGTCCAGCGCTTCCCCCAGGTCAGTCTCTGCTCCTCAGCTGTTTGCAGGAGTCTCTTTGGGTGAGGTCCAGGAATCTGTGAAGTCCCACGACGATGTCACTCCCCTGCCTTAAACAGCTTTTGCCTATGGCAGGAACCCTTTGTTTCAAAGCTCGCTTCCCCTGCCAGTCAGTGGCAAACTACTGATATCCCAAGATGGCGTCCAGCACCAGGTGACCTGGTTACACGTCCCTGTAGTGTCAGGGCAGCCAGTGCTCGGAGGCAATCTGCAGCTCCCCAGGTGGGAAAGAAGCTTCTCCTAAGGCAGGATTCTCAAACGGGGGGTCAGCTCCTGCTGTCACCATTTTCTGTGCACCCGTCACAGCAAGAGACGGAGTCTTTTAGTGGGACGCCGGCGATCCACTGACAGGCGGGTCCACTCCCCACCCCGGCTAGTCCTGTGCCCCACACGCCGGGGAGGCCACCTTGGCTGAAGGACGCAGCGTGGGGCTAGCAGCTCCATTCCGCCTGCCAGTTCCATTCTCTCCTCTCACAAAGCCCCACTGCTTTCCTGCCCCCTCCCCGCCAGGTCTCCGGCTCCCACCTGCGGCTGGTCCGGGTCTCGGCGGCTGACTCTGGCGAGTACGTCTGCCGTGTTAGCACCCGCGCTGGCATCCAGGAGGCCTCCATCATCATCACCGTCCACCGTGCCACCGGCTCACCCTACGGTAAGTGACGACAGGTCCTGGCATGGTGCAGCCCTGGCATGACCTCTGGCCATGGGGTTCATGGCAGCTGCTCCTCCGCCTTGCTGGCAGCTGGGCCCGGCAGTGCCAGCTGGGATGCACGGGCAGGAGGAGCGGGGCCAAAGAGGTCCCGCAGGGAGCCCTTCAGGGCAGCTCTGCAGGGGGAGGCCAAGGGGACGATTGGAGCAATGAGGAGTGGAAGGAATCTCCTTCCGGGCTGGCTGTGGCCATGAAACAGGCCAACCCCCACTGGGCCAGGGGGTCTCCAGCCACATCCCGATTGACCCCCCCTACCCCTGGGGCGGCAGGCTCTGCGGAGGAGCGAGGGAGCTAGGTGCTGATCTCCCTCCGCGCCCCAGAGGAAAGGGGGAGCCGCCGGTTCATGCTGCTGGAGGGAAGGCGGTGCTCCAGGAGAGGCGGCGTGGCCTGGGCAGGGAGACCTAGCCCTAGTTTGCTGCATGCTTGGGACAAGTTACTTCCCCTCCCTGTGGCACCTGCCTTGGGTTCCCCCTCTGGCCAGCACTGTTCCCTGTCCCTCCACGTCACGGCCCGGTGCCTGGGAGCAGAGACTGCCGGCCATGAGGCCACAACCTCCGAGCACGGAGCTCTCACACGCCAAGCAGCAGGCGCAGCCTGTCAGCCGCTTAGGCCTCTCCTGCAAGCCGGACCCTCAGCTCTCCGGGCTCTGCTGACAGGGCTCCTGTTCTGGCCGTGGGGCTGGGGGTAGACTAGCTGCTTTGGCAGACTCTCCAATTCCTCTGCTGTGTGAGGGGACTTCTCCCCCCAGCTCTAACCCCCCATCCTCCTGGCTCCTCCAGCCTCAGGCGTCAAGCCCCCTGTCGCCATCGAATCTTCCTCGTCCTCCATCGCTGAGGGACAGAGCCTGGACCTGAACTGCCTCCTCGCGGGCCAGGCACCAGCCACTGTCACGTGGTACAAGCGGGGCGGCTCCCTGCCAGCCGGTCACCAGGTAGGAGATACACCCACTGGACAGGACTGCGGGTTCCTGGGGGTTGTTTGCTGCAGATGGGCCTATTTCTGAGGGACGTCTGTCTCCCTCCAGAGTTACTGGTTTCTCAGCTTGGTTAGTACTTGGCAGCTCCATGATGAGGGGCCTGGAGCGCATGACTTACGAGGAGAGGCTGAGGGAACTGGGATTGTTTAGTCTACAGAAGAGAAGACTGAGGGGAGATTTGATAGCTGCTTTCAACTACCTGAAAGGGGGTTCCAAAGAGGATGGATCTAGACTGTTCTCAGTGGTAGCAGATGACAGAACAAGGAGTAATGGTCTCAAGTTGCAGTGGGGGAGGTCTAGGTTGGATATTAGGAAAAAATATTTCCCTAGGAGGGTGGTGAAGCTCTGGAATGGGTTCCCTAGGGAGGGGGTGAAGCTCTGGAATGGGTTCCCTAGGGAGGGGGTGAAGCTCTGGAATGGGTTCCCTAGGGAGGGGGTGAAGCTCTGGAATGGGTTCCCTAGGGAGGGGGTGAAGCTCTGGAATGGGTTCCCTAGGGAGGGGGTGAAGCTCTGGAATGGGTTCCTGTCACAGGGTCCGGGCTGTCCTGCGTTCTCTTCGCTGCTAATAAAATCTTGACACTGCTTTTAGTGTTACACCCAAGTGTCCTTTATTTACAGTGCAGCTTCTCATGGCTTCAGTGACACAACCAGCGCTCCCCACAATCCCCTAATAGTGGCCCCACAATCTTGGGCCTCAGGTCTCTAGGCATCCCCAGGTACCCTTCCCACAGCCTGCAGACAGCACGACCCTTCCTCTCCCCACCAGGGCCTTCCTCCCACTGATTATGAGTCGGCATTTTTATAACCCCTCCTGCCTCTGGCCGCAGCTGTAGCCCTTCAACCCAGCCGAGCTCTGTGCCTTAGCCCTCGCTAGTGCTTTCAGCTGTGCCTTCCAGTGGCCAGGGCCAGCCCCTCTCCTAGCCTCCTGCCTGCAAGCCGGACAGGGCATTCTAGGGGTTTTACCCCTGCTCTGTCACAGTTCCCTAGGGAGCTGGGGGAATCTCCGTCCTCCGAGGTTTTTAAGGTCGGGCTTGACAAAGCCCTGGCTGGGATGATTTAGTTGGGGTTGGTCCTGCTTTGAGCAGGGGGTTGGACTAGAACCTCCTGAGGTCCCTTCCCACCCTGAGATTCTGTGATTCTAGGTCTCCGGCTCCCGCCTGTACGTCCCCCAGGTCTCGGCGGCCGACTCGGGCGAGTACGTCTGCCGCGTCAGCACCGGCACTGTGGTCCAAGAGGCCTCCGTCATTGTCACCGTCAGCAGTGCTGGGTCCTCCTATTGTGAGTCCAGGCAACAGACAGCGACGGTCGGATTTCCATTGGCTCTGTACATCCATGGCAGGGAGCCCGACCTAGTGGACAGAGCACTGGACTGGGGATCTGGGTTCTATGATCCCTCTGCCACTGACCTGCTAAACTTCTCGGTGCCTCAGTTTCCCCTCCCTTTTTCTGTAGAGCTCTTCAGGGCAGGGCCTGTCTCTCACTCTCCGGGCTTTGCCCGGCACCATGGGGCCGATCTCAGCTGGGGCCTCGGGTGGCTCCTGCTATAAACAGTCATGACGATGAGCGCGTCCCTCACTGCTCAAGGGCTGTGGGGTGAGACTTGCTGAGACTCACTGGTGGGGAAGAGCCCCCTCCCCCGCTGTGGGCTGCCCTCCCCATGGAGCAGACTGGGGGACCCTATTGAAAGTGGGAAGGGGGGCATGTTGCAGACGGCTCCGGTTTCCTCAGCACTGGCCTTGGGAGATGGTCTTTAGAAGCAGCCTCCCCGGTATCTGCACAACTGAGCGTTGTACCCCCGGACACATGCCCGAAGCCCTACATGTGGGGATCCAAACCCTGCCCTGCCATGGGGTCTGGGGCAGCGTCCTGCTTGCCGTCAGGGCAGGGGCACCCTGCAGGGATCAGGGGGTTCGCCCCTCTACGTTTCGGAGGGAGAGAGGAGGGGTTTCCTGCTGGGGGAAGTCCCATACCGGGCTCTTTGCAGCTGGGGTGAGCTGTGACCGGGGTCATTTCCACCTCCGCTTGGCGTGGGGTTATGAAATGCCCAGAGAATCTGCTCTCAGCCATGCCCACCCCCTTCTCCTGCCTCTTCCAGCCTCAGGCATCCACCCCCCGATTCGGATAGAGCAGTCATCGTCCTCCGTCGCCGAGGGGCAGACCCTGGACCTGAACTGCCTCGTCGCAGGCCAGGCGCCAGCCGCGGTCACCTGGTACAGGCGGGGGGGCTCCCTGCCGGCGGATCACCAGGTAGGAGAGGGGGGCTGGGCTGCGGGAGGGTCTGTCCAGGTTCCCCTGGGGCCGAAGGATGAAAATGGCGGCTCTGGGAATGAGCTGGGCTCTGTCCTGCTGCGGGCTGGCTCCCCGGGGGTCCCGGTGCAGAAGCAGGACCCCAGTGGAAAGGGCAGCGCCGGAGCAGCAGAGTTGGGGGCTGGGAGTGTACGTGGATAGGAGGATGAGTCCTGCTCTGGCAGCTGACCAGTGGGGGACCTGGGAGCAGCAGGACCAAACCTGAACCTGGGGGAGACCAAGCGGGCAGCCCCGTGCTGGGCGATGCAGGGGAGACCCATGGGGCTGGGGTTAGAGGACAGCCTGGCCTTCCCCCTGACCCCCAGCTCTCCGTGACCCGCCCCCAGCCCCGTGCTGGGCGATGCAGGGTAGACCCATGGGGCTGGGGTTAGAGGACAGCCTGGCCTTCCCTCTGACCCCCAGCTCTCCGTGACCTGCCCCCAGCCCCGTGCTGGGCGATGCAGGGGAGACCCATGGGGCTGGGGTCAGAGGACAGCCTGGCCTTCCCTCTGACCCCCAGCTCTCCGTGACCTGCCCCCAGCCCCGTGCTGGGCGATGCAGGGGAGACCCATGGGGCTGGGGTCAGAGGACAGCCTGGCCTTCCCCCTGACCCCCAGCTCTCTGGGACCCGCCCCCAGCCCTGTGCTGGGCGATGCGGGTTAGACACTCCCTGTGGGGCTGGGGTCAGAGGACAGCCTGGCCTTCCCCCTGACCCCCAGCTCTCCGTGACCCGCCCCCCAGCTCTCCGGCTCGCGCCTGCGACTGCTCCAGCTCTCGGCGGGTGACTCGGGCGAGTACGTCTGCCGGGCTGGCAACAAGGAGGCCTCTGTCATCGTCACCGTCCAGCAGAGCAACGGCATCTCCTACCGTGAGTTGTGCCTGGCCACTGCTCTCCTCTGCCCCAGGGCGGAGGACGCTCGGGGCCCTCTGGGGATGGGCCTCTCATGGGCAGCCTTGAGCTCGCGGCGGTGCTGCCACCCAAGGGGGGATCTCACCCCCCGACGGGGCGACTAGAATCGATGGGGAGGCTCTGAGCTCCCGCAGGGCGAGGGCTGGGCTGTGGGACAGGGAAAGCGGCTGGAGCCCTGAACTAGACCAGACGGCGCATTCGGGAGCTCCCGGCTGGGACTGATCCGGCCCCAGCCCCGGGAGACCAGTCCCACAGCGCTGCCCATCTCGGAGCCCACAGCTCCAACCCTCTGCCCTTGGCCCTCCAGCCTCAGGGGTCATCCCACCAGTGAGGATCGAGTCTTCCTCCTCCTCCGTCGCCGAGGGACAGACCCTGGACCTGAACTGCCTCGTCGCGGGCCAGGCACAGCCCAGAGTCACCTGGCACAAGCGGGGGGGCTCCCTGCCAGCCAGTCACCAGGTAGGAGACATGGGGGGTTGGGGGGCGTTTTGAGGGGGCATTTCCTGGGCCTTGGACTCCCTTTGCCCTGGGGTCTTGCCCCAGAGTTTCCTGGGATACCGTCTCCTCCCAGCTGGGCAGCAGGACTTGGCTCCTGTGTGTCGGGAGGGAAGATACAGTGAGAGGAGGAAGGGCCCCTGTCCAGGAGAGCTCAAGGGAGCAGGGCTGAGCAGTCCTGCCAGGCCCCCCCCACAGCGCAGCCTGGGGCCATGGGGGGGTTAGGGGAGTGGAGGGCCACTGACCTCACCAGCTCCCCCTGTGCCCCCGCTTCTCACGGCCCCTTTCTCCACCTGATTCGCTTCCCCCCAGGTCTCCGGCTCCCACCTGCGCATCCCCCAGGTCTCGGCGGCCGACTCGGGGGAGTACGTCTGCCGGGTCAGCACCGGCGCCGGCACCCAGGAGACCTCGCTCATCGTCACCATCCAGGGCGGCCCCGGCGCCTCCTACTGTGAGTCTGGGCTGGGCCGGGACGCAGAAGGGACCTCGCGCGCCCTGTGGGGTGACCCTGGCTCGGCAGGGCACAGTGAGCCCCTCAGCATCGCTGAGCTCTCTGTGCTGAGCCTCTGCTCCCCTTCCAGCTGTGGGCGTCACCCCCCCAGTGAGGATCGAGACCTCGTCCGCCTCCATCGCCGAGGGACAGACCCTGGACCTGAACTGCATGGTCGCGGGCCAGGCACAGCCCAGAGTCACATGGTACAGGCGGGGGGGCTCCCTGCCAGCCAGTAGCCAGGTACGGGGGTCTTGGCGGCTGGGAACTGGTGGCCGTGTCCGGTAAATTCCCCCATGCTCCTGGGAGCAGCAGACCCCTGGGATTCCCTGCCGGGGCGGTGACGGGGAGAAGGTTGGTGTCCTTGGACAATGAAGCCCACAAGAGGCAGCAAATGCTTTGGAAACTAAATGCCTGGAAAAGCCTGGGGAGTCTCCAGTCCTGCCCCCGGGGCTGCATGGGGCTGGGAGATGGTGGGTCGGAGAAAGTCCGTGCCAGCCTGGTAAGGGCTTGTCGCCCGGGCAGGGCTGGCTTTCCCGGGGAGACCCGCCTGCCGAGCCCAGCTCCCCTCGATGCCCCATGGCCTCTGCCCTCTCTCCCCGCCAGGTCTCTGGCTCCCGCCTGCGCATCCCCCAGGTCTCGGCGGCCGACTCGGGCGAGTACGTCTGCCGGGTCAGCACCGGCGCCGGCCCCCTGGAAGCCTCCGTCATCGTCACCATCCCCCGCAGTGCTGGCTCCTCCTACCGTACGTCTGGGCAGGGTGGGGCCCACATGTGGAGGGGCCGATGGGCTCAGTGCCGGGGGCCCCACAGACAAGGAGTGTGGACCCAGTGCTCTCTCCCAGACTGTATCCTACTCTCCTCCATGGAGACGTCAGTGGAGATTGGCCCAGGGCCCTGGCCTGGCTCCAGGCGTAGCACAGGCCAGGAGCCCAGGGGGATTGGAGACCCCTGGTGTGGGCTGAGGGGTGGGGCCAGTTGGGTGCTGTAATCCTAGGGCAGGAATTGGGATCCACCTTGGCTAACCCCAGTGCATTGTGGGAGGGCAGAGATCCTGCCCCAGTGCTGGGTTAACCATGTGGGGCAGGGTCCATGAGTGAGGTTCCCGGGGCTGGGGAGGGCTCGCTGGGGACTGCACACGGGGGGCGATAGGACCACAGAAAGAACCAGGGTGTGCTGGCTGCATCGCGGGGATCCCATCACCTGGGGGGCCTGGGGTGGAGTCTCTTGGAGCTGGGTGATGCCCTGGGGACCCTCCTGCCATGGCTTGGCCCTGCCGGGGGAGATGGAGGAGGCTGCCTTTGCTCCTTGGCACCGTGACGCGATGTTGCACCCGGTGTAACCCTCCCCCTCGGCTCTTCCAGCCCCGGGCGTGGCGCCCCCTGTCCGGATCGAGTCTTCCTCCTCCTCCATCGCCGAGGGACAGACCTTGGACCTCAACTGCCTCGTCACAGGCCAGGCACAGCCCAGAGTCAGGTGGTACAAGCGGGGGGGCTCCCTGCCGGCCAGTCACCAGGTACGGCAGCAAGCAGGGCCTGAGCTCTAGACTGGCTTCCTGGGGCCCTGCTGGGGGGGGGGGGGGGGGCCTGAGACCAGACAGAGGAGCTGCCCGGGGCCAGCGACTGTCACTTCAGCCGAGGGAATCAAAGCAGCAGCGGGATGCGTAGGGAAGCAGCAATGGCCGCAGATGTCAGCTCTTCCGCCCCCCCCCGCCCTCCCCCCCATCCCCCCGCCTCGGGAGTCCCTGGGGTGCGGACTCTGGGAGTCAGGACAGGCTGATGCAAATATCGGAGGAGCCTGGACCACTCGGTAAATCGGGCGCAAGCAAACAATATGCATTTGAATATAGTTAAAGGTGAACATACCCATCTAGGAACAATGGACGCTGGCCACACTTACAGGACGGGGGATTCTATCCGGGGGAGCCAGGACTTTGAAAAGGATTTGGGGACCATGGTGGCTAATCAGCCGCCCCCAAGCTCCCAGTGCGATGCAGCGGCCAAAAGAGCTAATGCGATCCTGGGGTGCAGACGCAGGGGACTCGAGTCGGAGCAGAGAGGTGGTTTTGCCTCTGTGCTTGGCAGTCGGGTGACCGCGGCTGGCAGTCTGGGAGAGGGGTCAGAGAAGAGCCACGAGAAGGATCGTGAGAGATTCAAGAAGCTCAATTTCTTTTCTTAACAAAGAGAAGGTGAAGGGGTGACTCAGTCCCAGGTGTGAAGGGGCGACTCAGTCAGTCTCCAGGTGTAAAGGGGTGACTCGGTCCCAGTCTCCAGGTGTGAAGGGGTGACTCGGTCAGTCTCCAGGTGTGAAGGGGTGACTCGGTCCCAGTCTCCAGGTGTCAAGGGGTGACTCAGTCAGTCTCCAGGTGTGAAGGGGTGACTCGGTCCCAGTCTCCAGGTGTCAAGGGGTGACTCAGTCAGTCTCCAGGTGTGAAGGGGTGACTCGGTCCCAGTCCCTGGTGTGAAGGGGTGACTCGGTCCCAGTCTCCAGGTGTCAAGGGGTGACTCAGTCCCAGTCTCCAGGTGTGAAGGGGGGACTCAGTCAGTCTCCAGGTGTGAAGGGGTGACTTGGTCAGTCTCCAGGTATGAAGGGGTGACTCGGTCCCAGTCTCCAGGTGTGAAGGGGTGACTCGGTCCCAGTCTCCAGGTGTGAAGGGGTGACTCGGTCCCAGTCTCCAGGTGTGAAGGGGTGACTCGGTCCCAGTCCCTGGTGTGAAGGGGTGACTTGGTCCCAGTCTCCAGGTGTGAAGGGGTGACTCGGTCAGTCTCCAGGTGTGAAGGGGTGACTCGGTCCCAGTCCCTGGTGTGAAGGGGTGACTCGGTCCCAGTCTCCAGGTGTGAAGGGGTGACTCGGTCCCAGTCTCCAGGTGTGAAGGGGTGACTCAGTCAGTCCCTGGTGTGAAGGGGTGACTCAGTCTCCAGGTGTGAAGGGGTGACTCAGTCAGTCTCCAGGTGTGAAGGGGTGACTCAGTCTCCAGGTGTGAAGGGGTGACTCGGTCCCAGTCCCTGGTGTGAAGGGGTGACTCAGTCAGTCTCCAGGTGTGAAGGGGTGACTCGGTCCCAGTCCCTGGTGTGAAGGGGTGACTCGGTCCCAGTCTCCAGGTGTGAAGGGGTGACTCGGTCCCAGTCCCTGGAGTGAAGGGGTGACTCGGTCCCAGTCCCTGGTGTGAAGGGGTGACTCGGTCCCAGTCTCCAGGTGTGAAGGGGTGACTCGGTCCCAGTCCCTGGAGTGAAGGGGTGACTCGGTCCCAGTCCCTGGTGTGAAGGGGTGACTCGGTGTTTACACGGAGAACAAACGGTTCCTAAGAGGCTCTCCAGTCAGTGAATGGTCTGACACGATCCAGTGGGTGGGCGTTGAAGCTAGGCTGGGAATACGGTGGACAGCGAGAGCAGTTAACCCCTGGAACGGTTGACTGGCAGTTTGTAAAGCGGGGTGGGATGTTCTCCTAGAAGCTCTGCTCTAGGATTTATTGTGGGGGGGGACAGGCAGTGATCACAGTGGCCTTGGAACCCATGAATCTATGTCCTGGTCTCCCCCCAGGTCTCCGGCTCCCGCCTGCGCATCCCCCAGGTCTCGGCGGCCGACTCGGGCGAGTACGTCTGCCGGGTCAGCACCGGCGCCGTCACCCAGGAGGCAGCTCTTGTCATCACCATCGAGGACAGCGCCGGCCCGTCCTGTAAGTCTTCCCGGCCTGTGCTGACGTGCCGCTGCGTCCCAGGAGAGGCAGAGCTGTGCCTGGCTGTCGCTACCCCAGAGGGGCCATGAGTCCGCTGGGATCAAATCCTGCCAGCCACTCTACAGGGGAGCCAGGACTGGACACGCCCTAGCTCGGGTGATCTGCTCCCAGGCTGACTCCCGCACAGCCCCCTGCCCACAAGCAGCAGTGTCTGACTCTTGGAGCACTAGGAGCCAGGTTGTCCTGGGTTCGAATTCCGCCTCTGCCATAGATTAGCTGTGTGGCCTTGAGCAAGCCTTCCCCTTTCCCTGCCTCAGTTTCCCCACCAGCTGAAGGGGGTGATGATCCTGCCAGCGGGATCAAGGCTGCGGCACAGTTCTTAGGGAAGGGCTGGGAGCTCTGCTCCGGCCGCAGGGGCTGGGGGTGGACTAGCTGCTTTGTCAGGCGGTTTCTGTTTCCAGTTCCTCTAACCTCTATCTCCCCCGGCTCCTCCAGCCTCAGGCGTGGGCCCCCCGGTCCGGATCGAGTCTTCCTCCTCCTCCGTCGCCGAGGGACAGACTCTGGACCTGAACTGCCTCTTCGCGGGCCAGGCACCAGCCACGGTCACGTGGTACAAGCGGGGGGGCTCCCTGCCAGCCAGTCACCAGGTAGGAAGCCGCCCAGTGCCCGGGGGACGTGGGGGGATCGTCCCTGGATTGATTTGTCCTGGGGGACAGAGGGAGCTGCCACGCAGTCTCCACAGGTCTGTGGCCAGGGCTGTGACTGGCTCGTTACCCAGCAGGGCTCGGTCGGTGGCCCAGCAGTCAGCCGGGGTTGGGGAATCCAGCCACCAGTGAAGGGAGGACACTCGCTGACTGGGGCACCCCATGGCGGAGCCTGGCGGCAGGGGAGGGGGTGGGCTGGGGGCTGCCATGGCCCTGGCCTCGGAGCGGCTCTCGGAAGTGGGATCAGACTTTCCCAGGTGTTAGCTTCAGCCCTTTCTCCCCGACTCCTGGGCTCCTCTCCCCGCCAGGTCTCCGGCTCCCTTCTGCGGCTGGTCCAGGTCTCTGCAGCCGACTCAGGCGAGTACATCTGCCGCGTCAGCACCAGCGCCGGCCTCCACGAGGCCTCCATCACTGTGAGCGTCCCCTCCGGCACCAGCTCCTCCTACCGTAAGTCTGTCTGGCCTCCCGATCATAGAATCTCAGGGCTGGAAGGGATCTCAGGAGGGATCTAGTCCAACCCCCGGCTCAAAGCAGGACCAACCCCAACTAAATCATCCCAGCCGGGGCTTTGTCAAGCCTGACCTTAAAAACCTCTAAGGAAGGAGATTCCACCCCCTCCCTAGGGAACCCATTCCAGTGCTTCACCACCCTCCTAGGAAAAACGTTTTTCCTAATATCCAACTTAAACCTTCCCAACTGCAACTTAAGACCATTACTCCTTGTTCTGTCATCTGGTACCACTGAGAACAGTCTAGATCCATCCCCTTTAGAACCCCCTTTCAGGTAGTTGAAAGCAGCTATCAAATCTCCCCTCAGTCTTCTCTTCTGCAGACTAAACAATCCCAGTTCTCTCAGCCTCTCCTCACAAGTCATGTGCTCCAGGCCCCTGATCATTTTTGTTGCCCTTCTCTGGACTCTTTCCAATTTTTCCACATCGTTCTTGTAGTGTGGGCCTCAAAACTGGACACACTACTCCAGATGAGGCCTCACCAATGTTGAATAGTCCCTCGATCTCCTGGCAATGTCTCTACTTATACTGACCCTTGGGGCACTCCACTTGATACCAGCTGCCAACTAGACACGGAGCCATTGATCATGACCCGTTGAGCCCGACGATCCAGCCAGCTTTCTATCCACCTTATGGTCGATTCATCCAGCCCATACTTCTTTAACTTGCGGGGAAGAATATTGGGGGAGACCGTATCAAAAGCTTTGCTAAAGTCAAGGAACAACACATCCACTGCTTTCCCCTCATCCACAGAGCCAGTTATTGCATCGTAGAAGGCAATTAGATTAGTCAGGCATTCTGTGCCCTTGGTGAATCCATGCTGACTGTTCCTGATCACTTTCCTCTCCTCTAAGTGCTTCAGAATTGATTCCTTGAGGACCTGCTCCATGATTTTTCCAGGCACTGAGGTGAGGCTGACTGGCCTGTAGTTCCCTGGATCCTCCTCCTCTCCTTTTTTAAAGATGGGCACCACATTAGCCTTTTTCCAGTCATCCGGGAA
This sequence comes from Sternotherus odoratus, assembly GCA_032164245.1. Classification (NCBI taxonomy): domain Eukaryota; kingdom Metazoa; phylum Chordata; order Testudines; family Kinosternidae; genus Sternotherus; species Sternotherus odoratus. The sequence continues at coordinate 17,217,130 of JAVMKO010000018.1, read as the reverse complement.
CTCCCCTGATCGCCAGGAGTTTTCAAAGACAGGTGCTGCTCCTGGGGCCACAGTCTAAGCCGTGATGCTCAGACAGCTCGTGAGTCGCCAGTGGTGTCTCCTGTGATTTCCGTAGGAACCAAGAGGTGTTTTGACTGGGTTGTTAACCAATGGCAGTTGATAACATGATAATATTCCCTCAGTCCTTTTGCAGCCAGATAATTTCCCATCAGACTGTTTCAATCGGAATCTCTAGCGCTGCAGGAAATGAACCGACGGCTTCACACCACTGGGGATTTGGGGGCAGTGTTGATGGCTAATTTGGCTCCTGAACCCCTGAGGTCTGGGTGTCCCGATTCTACCCCCATTTCCCTTCCCTGCCTGGCAGGTCTGCAGAGCCCCATCATCTCCATCGAGCCGCACAGCACCGCCGTGCGCCAGGGCCAGGACGCCACCTTCAAGTGCCGCGTCCACGACGGCGCCCGGCCCATCAACGTCACCTGGAAGATAGCCCCGAAGCAGCAGCTGCAAGGTACAGAGCGGCCTCCTCCCGCCAGCTCCAGCCGCCTTCCCCGGAACTGAGCCGTGGTTCCGTGCTGCCCAGTGCCCTGGTCCAGTACCCCCGCCCCCCATACAGGGCCCATAGCCCCTCTCCACCAGCGTCCCTCCCCCCACACCTTGTCCTCTCCCTGCCCCCACTTCTCTCCAAGATCCCATGAGTGCTAGCCCTGCTCCCACAGCCCCATGTCTCCTGTGGGGGACTCCCACCCCCTGGCCAGACCCTGTGTCGTGCTCCCTTCCTGTGTGGGGCTGTGGGGCCTGGACACCCCCTGGATGCATATCTGGGGTGAGCGAAAACAGCCCACCCTTCCCCTGGGCAGACACATGGGCCCGGCTCCCTGGGTTCACACCAGAGTGAGAGCAGACAGCCTGGGGCACAGGGGAGCTGCGGGGCAGAGGTGCTGGCTTCAGGGAAGCTCAACGCCTCCAGTCCCAGCCTGTGCCAACAGGAGAGGGGACAGGATAGCCTGGGGGGGGGGGGGCTCCTCCAGTCCCGGCCTCTCCCAGCAGGGGGCGCTGTCAGTGCTTGCACTGCTGGGAATGTGGGTTTTCTGCGGGCGCCCCAGGGGCGAGATCAGCTGTTTGCTCCCCTGTCTCTGTCCCCTGCAGACAATGTGAAGATCAGTCCCAACGGCTCCGTGATCACCATCTCCAGGGCTCGCCCCGGCAACCAGGGGGCCTATCGCTGTGTGGCCTCCAACCGCTACGGGGTAGCCAACAGCGTGGTTAACTTGATGGTGCAAGGTGAGTGCCGTGAGTACAGGAGAGGGGGCAGCGCTGGCTGGCACCCCAGCATTGTCATTGTATCACACCAGTGCCCCAGGCGGGCGCTGAGGGACTGGGTGGGGGGCTCCAGGACTGGAACTCTGCGTCAGCTGCCGTGCTCTGGCAGTGGGGCTGGCGCAGGGGCACTCGGGCTGTCCCTGGTCTCTTGCCCGGGAGCCAGTGAAGCCTGGGGATGTTCCTTGAGCCGGGGAGCCCGTGGGCTGGGATGGGGGGGCCTTTGGGGAGGGGCAGGTTTCATCCCCCACAGCCTCCCTGCCTTGTCAGGCCACCCTCAGATCTGCCCCTCAGTGCTCAGGGCTTGAATCCGCGTGGGTAGGGTTGGCCGGGGCTGGCTGAGCACACTGGGGGCTGGGCTGGGGCCACCCCATGTGGGCTCCACACCCCTGTCCAGCTGCTCGTTGAAGGCTCTTGGGGCTGCCCCCTGCAGTCTGCCAGGGCCAGCTCCCGGCTGCTCCATGGGGATTTCTAGCAGCTCCGGCTGGCAGGTTGTGCCCTTACTCCCCCCTGCACCTCTCCAGGCGCTCCCACAGTGTCTGTGATGCCCAAGGGCCCCGTGACAGTGAAGGAAGGCAAGTCCATCAGCCTGGATTGCCTTGGCATGGGCGACCCGCGCCCGCTGGTTCGCTGGAGCCGCTTGGGCGTGAGGCAGAGAATGGAGCACCAGACCTCATTACCCCTGGGGAGCCAAGTGGTGCTGCAGGTGAGCTGGGCTCTGGGGCCGGGGGCGGGAGCCCCGCACCATGACACAGGCAATGGGGACAGTGGAGCTAGGGGGGTCACCAGGGGATCCGCCCATGGTGTCAGATCTCCCCTCCTCAGCCAACCATAGCAGGAGCTGAGCAAAGGAACTGCCCCTGCCCGTCCCTGAGGGGCATGGGGCAGTTCAGGGCCCGCGCTGAGCTGGGGGGGGGGGGGAGGGGGGAGGCAGCCAACCTGGCCTTCCTGTTGGAACTGGATCGCACTGGGACAGGGACCTGGCCCATCCTTCCCCACAGCTGCTGGGGGGATCCGAGAGGGGATGTGGTTCCGTCCTTAGGCTGCCCAGTGCTGTGTCTCTCCCCCAGATCTCGACAGCCAAGCCCGAAGACGCTGGCACCTACATCTGCACGGCCCAGAACTCCATGGGCTCCGCACAGGTCCAAGTGGAGGTGAGCGTGGAAGCTGCCCACGGAAAGCCCGGCGCCCCCGAAATCACAGTGAAGCCGACACTGACAGTGGTAGCTGGAGAAACTGCGACCCTCCAGTGCTCCGCTACAGGTACACGCGTGCCGGGCAGGGCACTGGTTTCCCTGGCGTTGCCCGCTTGTAGGGCAGAGCCTGAGAAGGGGTGGGAGCATGGGAGTGGCTCCATGGGCAGGCTGGGGTGAGTCCCACCTGACCTGGGGCAGAGATCCCGGCCTCCTGTCCTGCCAGCCCGTTTGGCCTTCCTGTTCCCACTCTCTGCTCTGAGTCTCACACCTGGCAGCTACACTGTGGTGGGAGACCACAGAGGGCAGCCAGAGGGTGGGGGCGGGGGGCACTCATCTCCTGGAGGCACTGCTCCATGGGCACCACTCTGCGCTTGGCACCCCCCACCCATCACACATCCCAGGGCCCTGGCGAGCCGCCACAGAACCCGTGTGAGCCCAGAGCCAGTGAACACCTGCCGGAACCACTGCTGGCTGAGACGGGCGGGCTCCCGGGGAAAGCCAGAGCCTGGCACCCAGCACACGGGCGAGAGCGCTGAATTCTCCCTGCAGGTGCCACTGAATGAACTGGGCTGTTCAGTCATGTTCCCTGAGTACTGGGCACGGAAAGGCAAAGCTGCCCAAGTCGGATCCTGGGCCTGTCTGCAGGCACGGGGCCCATTTCCTCACAGTCTGCAGGGCTTTTATGTTCCTTTGATCTCACAGGACAATCTGTAGTTAGTCCACAGTTTTGCAGTGCGGTTAGTCGTTTAGACCGGGGTATGCAACCGATGGCAGGCATGCCAAAGGCGGCACGGGAGCTGATTTTCAGTGGCACTCACGCTGCCCGGGTCCTGGGCACTGGTCTGGGGGCTCTGCATGTTAATTTAATTTTAAATGAAACTTCTTAATCATTTGAAAATCCTTATTGACTTTACACACAACACTAGTTTAGTTCTATACTATAGAACCTTGTCAACGTGTGTGACTGGCACGTGAGACCTTCAAGTGCAGGGAATCAATGAAGACTTGGCACCCCACTTCAGAAAGGTCGCCAACCCCTGGTTTAGACTGTTACACTGCCATCCTCCTTCACATTCCCCTCTCCAGAGATAACCCCCAGGAGTCCAGTAATCCCCTTCCGTCCATCTGCTCTGGGCGGCTGTCACATTTAAAATAAACCAGATGATTTATGTCTCCAGAAATCCATATTTGTGCTATTGAATTAACAGTATTTTTTCTGTAACAATTTTTTTTACGTTATCCCTGTTTATGGTTTCATGACTACAGTGTCACTTGTGATTTTGGTAGCCCAAGCGGAAGCTCAATCCGGCTGCAGGTTACAGAGGATTACATCCAGTCACCTCAGGAGCCTTACTTTATCTGCTAGATCTGATCAGGCACACCATCACTGGTTCATTCACCTGCACATCTACCAATGTCATATATGCCATTATATGCCACCAATGTCCCTCTGCTATGTACATCGGCCAGACTGGACAGTCCCTACGAAAAAGGATAAATGGACACAAATCAGATATCAGGAATGACAATACACAAAAACCTGTAGGAGAACACTTCAGTCTCCCTGCACACACAATTACAGATTTAAAAGTCACCATATTGCAGCAAAAAACCTTCAAGACCAGACTGCAAAGAGAGACTGCAGAGCTGCAATTCATTTGCAAATTTGACACAATCTGGGATTGAACAAAGATTTTGAATGGCTTGCTAATCACAAAAACAGCTTCTCCTCTCTCCGAGTTCACACCTCCAATTCAGCTGCTAGAGGAATACCTCACCCTCCCTGATTTGAGATAACAAGCTGGTTCAGCCTGATTGGACTAACCTTGTTACCTCCTACCTGGTTCTTGCCTATTTATCTATACCTGCCCCTGGACACTTCCACTGCTTGCATCCGACGAAGTGGGTATCAGCCCACGAAAGCTCATGCTTCAAAACTTTATAGTTAGTCTTTAAGGTGCCACAGGACTCTTTGTTACCTCTGCTATTCCAGACTAACACGGCTACCTCTCTGATTCTTTATCTGCTAGGAATTTTGTTATGTCTATGCTTGGAAGGAGTCGATCTTTATCCATAAATGTCAGTTTCACCATGTACACACAAACACAGACACTGATACACAAACACACACAAACATACAGGCACAAATATTTCCATCGGTAGTAATTGAAATTCACAGCTAGGCAAAGTGAGAAAAATGCTGCTTGAGAACTAGTTTGATTTCAGGCTGTGCACGTTGCTTTGCCACGTGATGTTGACGGTTTGTGTTTAGTTCTAATCTAAAGCATTAAGTGTCATTAAATACGGTAGTTCTTCTTCCAGTGATTGCTCATGTCCATTCCACAGGAGGGGTGCGTGCGTGCCACAGGCACCGGTGTCGGAGGTTTTCCCCCTATCAGTACCCGTAGGGGAGAGCCCCTAGTGATCCCTGGGGTGGCGCCACCATGGCGCGGTATAAGGGGCGCTGCGGGCTCCCCCACCCTCAGATCCTTCCTGCCGCCAGTGAAGGTGCATCGGAACTGCTCTGCTCCAGTTTGGCCTGTTGTTTAGTTCATAGATAGAAGAAGAAGTTACATAGATAGAGTAGAGAAGTGCGCTGGGGCCGGGGCATGCCCCGTGGCCCTGGTTTTAAGTCGTGTGACACTTGTAAACAACCTGTGCCCGTAAGTGATCCTCACACGAGATGTTCACACTGTCTTGGGGAAGCCTCCTCAGCGACCGCTGCAAGATTTGCAGATCATTTAAGCCTCGGACCAGGAAGGGGCGGGAGATATGGCTCCGAACCCTAGTGATGGAGTTGGCCCTGACCCCGACATTGCTACACCGCTCTGAGCTGGCACCGAGTATCGCAGCATCCGTGCATGGTGACCCAGCGGTGCCCTCCACCCGCCGGCACCGCTCCCCACCCCCAGGACACTCTAAGACAAAGAAGTGATCTTCTCCGCCAAGGTACCAGGGCAAGTCTGGGGGTGAGACCCGCATTGGGCAGCTCTCAATCTCCTTCGGCCTCGCGGCCTCCAACTCAAGTTGAGCGGAGCAGCCCAGCCCACGCCAAGCCGGCCTCCCTGGATGCCAGTGGCCCTAACCCCTCCTGGAGGCCCTGCAGCAGCTCGAGACGTAACGTCTCTCCCAGTACTGGCTGTGGAACTTCTGTACAGCCCATAATGTTAGCCTGGAAGCCCACCACTTCCCAGGCATCCGAATCTCCTGAGCCGGGCCTTCTCCTCCCAGCACGAGCGTGGCCCACACGATCTTCCAAAAGTGGGGCACTCCCCAGGTGGGTCTCTTCGCGACCAGGCAGAACCGCCAGTGACCCCGATTCTGCTCCAGGAGGGGCCTGGGCAAGGGGGCGATTTCCAGCGCCTGCCTTCTGGCATGGTCGGGTCAGCTGCTCTGTGCTTTTCCCCCGATTCCGCTGATCGACAAGGTCCTAGAAAAAGTCAAGACGGACAGGGGCTCGCGTCCTCATGATTGCCCCAGCGTGGCCCGGGTAGCACTGGTCCGGGACTCTTACGAGCCTGTCCGTTTGCCCCACCACCACCGCGGTCACTGCCAACCCGCCCAGACCTCCTCTCTCAGGACCAAGGTTGCCTCCTCCACCCCAGCTTTGCAGCCCGCCACCTCACGGCTAGGCCATGAGTAGAGAGCTGCTCGGAGAGGAGAGGACCTGTCAGCCCTACCTGGCAAAATGGTCTCGGGTCTCTCGGTGGGCCGTGGATCGGGCGTTTCACCGGTGGCTGCCCCACTCCATCTTATACTGGCTTACCGCCTTCATCTCGAGCAAAAGGCCTGGCGCCCTCGTCCGTCAAAGTGCATCTGGCGGCCATGTCGGGTCTTCCTCCCGCCAGTGCCGGGCCCCACGGTATTTCCTCACGCCGTGACTGGTCGATTCCTAAGGCCTTGGAGTGCCTCTTTCCTTACATTAGACCCCCAGTGGGCATGAACTTGGTTCTAGCCAGGCTGAAGGGGCCTCCATGTGAGCCTCTTGCTTCACACGCCTGGTCCCATCTCATGGAGTGTAGCTTGTGGCTCCAGGCCCTGACCTCCGAACCCCCGTACACGGTGTTCCATAAGGACCCGGTGCAGCTCCATCCACACCCTCCGTTCCTCCCTCAGCTGGTCTCCGCCTGTCATATGAGCCAGGATATTTTCCTGCCCGGTCTCTGTCCCAAGCCCCACACATCCAGTGCGGAGCGCTATCCACATGCTGGATGTGAGACGGGCCGTTCAGGATGTCTTCACAGCTGTTCATCACCATGGCCAAAGGCACGTGTGATGGGGCTGTTCCTGGCGGGACCCAGCTGAGAGGCCAAGTCAGGACAAATTGCTCCAAGCAGGACAGTTACAGCCCAAAGCCGGGGTCTCTCCACCTCTAAGGCACCAAACCAGCCAAACAGAAAAGACTTTGGTTTCGCCCCACTGGCTAACCACAAGTCACACAAGCAATTCCCTTAGACACTCCAGCTTCCCAGTATCACCACCAGCAGCCACCTGTCCTGGGGATCAGTGGTTATAAAAACCAATACCCCAAATAAAGAAAACGGTTCTCCCCAATTCCAAAGAATCCGGCCCCAGACCCAGGTCAATATACAAATCAGATCTTCCCACAAATCACGCTGTTGCCAATCCTTTAGAATGTAAAATCTAAAGGTTTATTATACAAGGGAAAAGGTCTAGGTGAGGGTTAGGAATGGTTAAAAGAAATCAATTACATGCAGTGATGGCAGTTGAGGCGGAAGAAGGGAGCTGTCCAGTAGCACTGTCCATAGGAGTCAAGTGAGGGGGCGTCTGCCCGGTGCCCAGGCCTGAGCCTCACACCACTCTAGCCACCCTCCAATCTGACCAGACGGGCACCCCTCAGGAGCAGTGTGACCGGCTCACCCTGCCCAGCCCAGCACTTCACTGTCTCTTTGTCCCCGCAGGCGACCCCCCTCCCACCATCCAGTGGTCCAAGCTGAGGGCCCCGCTGCCCTGGCAGCATCGGGTGGTGAATAACACTCTGCTCATCCCCCGCGTGGCCCAGCAGGACTCGGGCCAGTACATCTGCAACGCCAGCAACGCCGCCGGCTTCACCGACGCCTTCGTCACGCTGGACGTGGAGAGTAAGGAGCTTCCACCTCGGGGTCACCCCCTCGCCCGGCCACTGGCGCCTCACCTCTGACCTCAGGCCCCCATTTCTGTGCCAGGTCCACCGGAGGGAGGGGGGAGCTGACCTGCCGGCGTGTGCCCCGAGGAGGGACTCCCGTGGCTGGGATGTGTGAAGTCCCTTGTGCCCCAGGGCTCCCTGCTCCGGGCATCAGGGCATGGGGGGGGGGGGGGTTCACTTGGGGACCAGGATCTCGCTCAGAGCTGGCACTGCTCACTGCCCGGTCAGGTCTGCTACGTGCAGGGGCTGGGGGGCACCCACCCTGCCATTCCCCCCCATTTCCCTGCAGGGCCTCGTAGAGTGACGGGGCTGCCAGCAGCGGGCAGCGCGCTGATCACTATGGGCCCATGCGAGAGCTGGGGATAGCCACCCTGGCTGGGCAAAGCGGGGCCCTGAACCAGGAGTGCCGGGGATAGAGACCGGCCCAGCCCTCCTGCTGCCTTTGCCGGCTCCGTGGCAGCGTCCAGTGGCCCCAGCCATGGGGCACCCATTCCCTGGGGAGATGGTGCCACGTCTAGGCAGGCCCATGGGCTCCAGCGCAGGCCTGTCCATTCCCCTGCGGGCGGGGGCAGGGTGGGAGGTGCCAGGGGGCCCCAGACACAAAGGGCAGAGCAGAGAGCGCCCGGAGGGCCTGTTGCAGGCAGTGCTGGGCTGATCCCCTTGCCCCCTCCGCCTCTCTGCCCCCAGCACCCCCCTATGCCACCAGCCTGCCCGAGGCGGTCTCGGTGCACGCGGGCGAGGCCGTACAGCTGCAGTGCCTGGCCCACGGCTCGCCACCCCTGCACTACCAGTGGAGCAAGGCCAATGGCAGCCTGTCCGTCCGGGCCGCCCTGCGGGAGAGCACCCTGCGCATCAGCCCGGTCGCGCCCGAGGACTCGGGCACCTACCGCTGCCTGGTCACCAACCGGGTGGGCTCGGCAGAGACCTTTGCCCAGGTCAGCGTCCAGGGTGAGTATCGGGGACTGGGGCACGGGCAGGGCCCGGCACTGGGGGAGCCAGCCCCCGGGAGGGGGTGACGGGGTGGGGGAGCCAGCCCCGGGGACAGGGCAATGAGGTGGGGGTGGTGCAGCCCCAGGGACGGGGGGACGGGGTGGGGGTGGTGCAGCTCCGGGGATGGGGTGGAGGAGCCAGCCCCGGGGACAGGGTGACGGGGTGGGGGTGGTGCAGCCCCAGGGAGGGGGTGACGGGGTGGGGATGGTGCAGCCCCGGGGAGGGGGTGACGGGGTGGGGGTGGTGCAGCCCCAGGGAGGGGGTGACGGGGTGGGGGTGGTGCAGCCCTGGGGAGGGGGGGACGGGGTGGGGGTGGTGCAGCCCCGGGGAGGGGATGACGGGGTGGGGGTGGTGCAGCCCCAGGGAGGGGGTGACGGGGTGGGGGAGCCAGCCCCCGGGAGGGGGTGACGGGGTGGGGGAGCCAGCCCCCGGGAGGGGGTGACGGGGTGGGGGAGCCAGCCCCGGGGACAGGGCAATGAGGTGGGGGTGGTGCAGCCCCAGGGACGGGGGGACGGGGTGGGGGTGGTGCAGCTCCGGGGATGGGGTGGAGGAGCCAGCCCCGGGGACAGGGTGACGGGGTGGGGGTGGTGCAGCCCCAGGGAGGGGGTGACGGGGTGGGGATGGTGCAGCCCCGGGGAGGGGGTGACGGGGTGGGGGTGGTGCAGCCCCAGGGACGGGGGGACGGGGTGGGGGTGGTGCAGCTCCGGGGATGGGGTGGAGGAGCCAGCCCCGGGGACAGGGTGACGGGGTGGGGGTGGTGCAGCCCCAGGGAGGGGGTGACGGGGTGGGGATGGTGCAGCCCCAGGGAGGGGGTGACGGGGTGCGGGTGGTGCAGCCCCAGGGGATGACGGGGTGGGGGTGGTGCAGCCCCAGGGAGGGGGTGACGGGGTGGGGGTGGTGCAGCCCTGGGGAGGGGGGGACGGGGTGGGGGTGGTGCAGCCCCGGGGAGGGGATGACGGGGTGGGGGTGGTGCAGCCCCAGGGAGGGGGTGACGGGGTGCGGGTGGTGCAGCCCCAGGGGATGACGGGGTGGGGGTGGTGCAGCCCCGGGGAGGGGATGACGGGGTGGGGGTGGTGCAGCCCCGGGGACAGGGTGACGGGGTGGGGGTGGTGCAGCCCTGGGGAGGGGGGAACGGGGTGCGGGTGGTGCAGCCCCGGGGACAGGGTGACGGGGTGGGGGTGGTGCAGCCCCAGGGAGGGGATGACGGGGTGCGGGTGGTGCAGCCCCAGTGATGGGGTGCGGGTGGTGCAGCCCCAGGGAGGGGATGACGGGGTGGGGGTGGTGCAGCCCGGGGAGGGGGGGACGGGGTGCGGGTGGTGCAGCCCCAGGGAGGGGGGGATGGGGTGGGGGTGGTGCAGCCTCGGGGACGGGGGTGGGGTGGTGCAGCCCCGTGGAGGGGTTGGCAGGGTGTGGGAAGGGCAGCCCCAGGGGAAGTCCCCAGGCTGGCCACAGACTCAGGGGCGGGTGAACGAGGGCACTTCGTGGCTTTGCTCCAGTTGCACAATGCAGGGCAGGCACAGTGTTGCCAGTCCCCGGGCGCAGTGCCAGGGCCAGCTGGCCCCACTGCATGGGCTCTGCAGCTGCCGGAGCAGGGGTGGGCAAACTACGGCCTGCGGGACCTTCCTGCCCAGCCCCCGAGCTCCCAGCTGGGGTGTCACGGAGCGCCCGGGCGATGGTCTGGAACCGCTCCCTAGGAAGCCAGACCGGACTCCGGGTGGAGGGCCCCTTCTCCGTACACAGCCTGTTTCCCAGGCCAGGAGCTTCAGGGGTCCCCACTTCCACCTTCCTGGGTCTGACCTCGGAGCATTCAGCACCTTCTGCCCCTCCGTGTGCTTCCCCCAGCAAGCCCGCCTGGGCGGGGTCCTGGGGGAGCCCATGGGTTCTGCACCCCAAATCCACAGTCAAACGTGACTCTCAGCCAGCCAGCAGAATAGACGGTTTATTTGAGATGTCAGGAACCATCCAACTCACAGCTTCTCAGTCTCAACAGGGCCCCTCAGTCAGGCCCTTCTGGGGTGCTAGGAGGTGAGACCCAGATTCTGGGCTCCTGCTTCTCCCCCAGGTTTATTCGATGACTTCCATCTGGTCCAACACAGACCATGCAGCGAGCGAGCGTGAGCCCTCAGCTGGATCCATCTTGGGGCCAGAGAGCGAGATGGCTCCTCTCCCCTTCCCAGCTAGACCCAGACTGACCCCACCCTCCCCAGCCCATCCCTGCTCTCCTTTGTCCCTTTCCCGGGCTGGAGGTATCACCTGACCTCCCTCCAACACCTGGGGTCAGATTACAGCATCAGGGATGCCTCCTTGAGGGGGGAGGGGGTCGCCTCCTTGCTTCCAGTTTCAGCCCTTATTTCTTAAGAAACGCATAGGGGAAACCGAGGCACGCACACCCAGTACCCCCCCTTCATCACATGGGGAAGCTCCCAGGCCCCTCCCCCACTGTCCCAGCACTCTGCATAGGCAGCGCTCGGGGGTGGGGGGGCTGCATGCTCCTGCGGGCAGCATGTCTGATCAGCATGGGAAGGGGACTGCGGCGGGAGTTGGATAAGGAGCAGGAGGCGGTTGGATGGGACTAAGGTGCTGGGGGTGTGGTCGGGGGACAGGGAATGGGGTTATTGGACAGGTGTGGGAGTCCTGGGGGTGGGGCAGGGGGTGGATATGGGTCGGGGCAGTCAGGGAGCAGGAGGGGTTGGATGGAGTCGGGGGGGGCAGTTAGGGTGGGATGGAGTCCTGTGGGGGGGGCAGTTAGGGTGGGGGTCCCTGGAGGGGACGGTCAGGGGAGAAGGAGCAGGGGGGTTTGGATGGGTTGGGGATTCTGAGGGGATCAGTTAGGGGACAGGAAGTGAGTAAGGGTCAGATAGGGGGTGGGGCCAGGCTGTTTGGGGAGGCACAACCTTTCCTACCCCGCCCTCCATACTGTTTTGCCCACCCCTGTGCCAGACCCACGGACCCTCCCGCTTCTGCCCATGCCCAGCGTCTCCTGAACTCTCCCCAGCCCCCTGCAGCGAGGGGCCCAGGCGGGGTAACCGGGGGGGTTCCCTGGGCAGGCTAAAGAAGGCATTGGCAGTGCGGCTCTGGACCCATTGAGGGTCGGGGGGACTCCAGCCCCATGGGGGGTTGTGCACAGGAGGTGCTGGGAGTCAGGTGGGGGAGGGGGGAATGCTGGCCCAGAGGGCAGGAGGGAGGTTGGGCAGGGGAAGGGTGGTGCTGATCCTGCTGGAGGGATCCTCCGTAGGCGTCGGGGGGTCATGGTGGATCCCAGCAGCCAGGAGCTCTGGGGGCTGCCTTAGGTCCCGGGGCGCAGGCTGGAGGGGGGCTGTCGGGCAGTGGCTTGGCGGGTCCCCTCAGGCGCGCCCTGTTGGCTCCCGAGGGTGCAGTGCCCCCCGGGAATGGGGGCTGTAGCTGGTACCTCTGTGCCTCTGCCCCCCTCAGGATCAGCCCCCAGCGCCTCCCCCACCGTGCGAGTCTCACCCCAGACGGACGTGAAGGGCGTGGGCGGCACGGCCGAGTTCACCTGCTCCGTCACCGGAGACGCCCGGGCGCGGGTCGAGTGGTCCAAGGAGGGCGGGGAGCTGCCCGCCGGTCACAGCGTGCGGAACGGGGTGCTGCGGTAAGGAGCAGGGCCCGGCCTTTGCCCCCATGCCCTGCGGGGGGGCTGCCCCCTTCAGCCCAGGGCCTCTCTGCTGGGACGGGGGCAAGTAGGGGATGGGGCCCGGGGGGTCAGGACTCGTCTCCTCCCAGGCCTCCTTTGGGGCATGAGCCAATTGCCCGTCCCTGCCCTGCCCAGCGTTTTGGATGCGCCATGCGGGGCGGATCCACCCCCAGAGCCTCCGGGATAAGCCGCTGTCTGTGGCTGGGTACCAGAGCCGGGGGGAGGGGGCAGCACGGGAGATCTAACCCTCGTGGCTCGGAGGCCTGGCAGGGTGGCCCTGCCCCCGGGGGGCAAAGGGGCCTCAGGGTACGCGGGAGCCCGGCCATCTCTTTGCTGTTTCACTGCAGGATCCAGAACTTGGATCGCGGGTGCCAGGGGGTTTACACCTGCCGGGTGAGCAGCCCCTCAGGGCAGGCCCAGGACAGCGCAAGGCTGGTGATCCAGGGTAAGCAGGGGCCCTGGCATGGGGAGGGGGAGACCAGAGACCCCTCCGCAGCCTCCACACGAGCCCCGCTGTTCCGGACGTCGGGCCGGGTGCTCCTCCCTTCGGCACAGCTGTTGTGTGTGGGGCTGGCCCTAGACGGAGCCGCTGCCCCCTCGCTCACCTCTGCCATCTGCCCCGCCCAGCTCTGCCCAAGGTGATGATCAACGTGCGCACCGCGGTGCAGTCGGTGCTGGTGGGCGCGGCGGTGGAGTTCGAGTGCCTGGCCCTCGGGGACCCCAAGGCGCACATCACCTGGAGCAAGGTGGGCAGCCGCCTTCGCCCCGCGGTGCTGGTCAGCGGCGGGACGGTGACGATCGAGCGGGTGGAGCAGTCGGACGCGGGGCAGTACCGCTGCACCGCCACCAACCACGCGGGCACCGTGCAGTCCAACGTCATCCTGCACGTGCAGTGTAAGTGCTCCCGGGGGGGCGTCCCGCTGCTCCTGCCCTGGCCCCACAGGGGTGGGTGGCCCCCGCCCTGTTACGCGCTGTGGCACACGCACTACACCGGTGCCCATCACGTGACCCCGGGCCGGATGAACGGCGCAGCCGGCAGAACAAGGGGCGCCGCGGCCCCGCACAGTGGATGGGCTGTGGGCAGGGGCTGCCCCCGGGCGGGAACGCCGGCGCCCCACTCTGACGAATGTGTTCCTTCGCCGCAGCCATCCCCCAAATCGCAGCCCAGCCGGAGGTCAAGGAGGTCACCGCGGGGTCCAGGGCAGTATTCCCGTGCCTGGTGTCTGGCTTCCCCGTCCCAGAGGTCAAATGGACCAAGGTAAACGCCCCCCTCCCTGGCGCTCTCCCACTGCGGGAGGAGAGAGGACGGCAGCCTGGGTTTGCCAGGGACAACCCCTTTGGGCTGCACCAGCAGGATGGAGGAATCCACAGTGGGGAGGGCAGCGGGGTGCGCCCCATTGTGGGAATTCTCTGGTGTCACTGGGGTTTAAGTGTCGGGTCACTGGTGGTAGTGATGCCGCTGCTCACCCCAGAGGAATGGGCATGAACAGAGGGGGAATGGAGGAGTGGGTAGATGTGTGGATGGAGAGGTGGGTGAACATAAGTCATGTGCTCCAGCCCCCTAATCATTCTTGTTGCCCTCTGCTGGATGGATAGGGGGATAGGCTGGGGTGGGAATGGGGGATGAGCAGATGGGGGATGGATGGGTGGATAGGTGGGAGAGATGGGGGATGGATGGGGTACAGATGAGTGGATAGATGTGGGGTGGATGATGGGTGTTTGGGGGATGGGTTGGTCACTGGATGGGGGATGAATTGGTGGATAGATGGGGTGGATGATGGACAGATGGGGGATGGATGGATGGGGGACAGATGGGTGGATAGGTGGGAGTGGATGATGGGAGTATGGGGGAAGGATGGATGGATAGTTGTGGGGTGGATGGGTGGATGGGGGAGAGATGGGTGAATAGGTGGAGAGATGGATGATGGGCGTATGAGGGATGGGGGAGGAATGTGTAGACAGATGTTGGGGTGGGGTGGGACGGAGGGTGATGCCCTGGTCTGATATCTGGTTGCAGCTGGAAGGAGACCTCCCCAAAGACATCTGTCTGGAGAGCAACGTCTTGACCATTCCAGCTGTGAAGCCCGAAGATGCCGGGATCTATGTCTGCACAGCATCCAACAGGCAAGGGAAGGTGACGGCCTTCTCCATGCTCAAAGTCCGAGGTGAGCGAGCTGGACTGGGCGCTCCTACTGCACCGGCACCCGCAGGATGTGACCCGTGCCCCTGGGAGGGACGTGTCTTCACATGACTGCCATTGTCCTTTCTCCCCTGCTGGAGGCGCCATGTGACAGAGGACCAGGGGACGGGTCCTTCCCGCAGAGGACCAGGGGACGGGTCCTTCCCGCAGAGGGCCAGGGGACGGGTCCTTCCCGCAGAGGACCAGGGGACGGGTCCTTCCCGCAGAGCGCCAGGGGACGGGTCCTTCCCGCAGAGCGCCAGGGGACGGGTCCTTCCCGCAGAGGACCAGGGGACGGGTCCTTCCCGCAGAGCGCCAGGGGACGGGTCCTTCCCGCAGAGGACCAGGGGACGGGTCCTTCCCGCAGAGGGCCAGGGGACGGGTCCTTCCCGCAGAGGACCAGGGGACGGGTCCTTCCCGCAGAGCGCCAGGGGACGGGTCCTTCCCGCAGAGGACCAGGGGACGGGTCCTTCCCGCAGAGCGCCAGGGGACGGGTCCTTCCCGCAGAGGACCAGGGGACGGGTCCTTCCCGAAGAGGGCCAGGGGACGGGTCCTTCCCGCAGAGCGCCAGGGGACGGGTCCTTCCCGCAGAGCGCCAGGGGACGGGTCCTTCCCGCAGAGGGCCAGGGGGCGGGTCCTTCCCGCAGAGGACCAGGGGACGGGTCCTTCCCGCAGAGGGCCAGGGGATGGGTCCTTCCCGAAGAGGACCAGGGGACGGGTCCTTCCCGCAGAGCGCCAGGGGACGGGTCCTTCCCGCAGAGCGCCAGGGGACGGGTCCTTCCCGCAGAGGACCAGGGGACGGGTCCTTCCCGCAGAGGGCCAGGGGACGGGTCCTTCCCGCAGAGGGCCAGGGGACGGGTCCTTCCCGAAGAGGACCAGGGGACGGGTCCTTCCCGCAGAGCGCCAGGGGACGGGTCCTTCCCGCAGAGCGCCAGGGGACGGGTTCCCCTCTAGGACTGGCTGGAACCCCAGTAACCTCCCCGTCCTGCTGTGGCATGCGCAGCACAGTCCCCACCCTGATCCAAGAGCAACGGGGGACTGAATTTCATGGGCGGAGGCACCAGGCTGAGCCCTAGACACCTGAGATCTACCCTCGGGCCGTGTGTGCAGCCAGCGGGGGCGCTGCTGAGCAGCCGAGGGGCGAACCACACGGCCTCCGTGGCATTCCCAGCCCCACCTGGCCGTGGTTAGCGTTGCTTAGCAACAGGCCTCCAGCCAGGCTGCACCGTCCTGTCCAGCTGCTGTTCGGGGGTCTCAAGCTGGGGGCTCAGCGCTCGGTGGCAGGGGGAACAGGCTCTGGCATCTCCCCGTCTCTGCCCCCATGATCCGTCAGAGTGGGGGTGGCAGCAGCGTGTCTGCTCATCCCAGTGCCGCAGGGCCCAGAGCTGGCCTGGCAGGACAGGATCCCAGACCCCAGCGCTGGCCCGGCTGCCCGCGTGTAGATCGAACTCTCGGGTCCAAGGCCCAGGGTCAGTCTGCACCGCAGAGGCTGGAAGGCTCCGGCCCTGGCTCCTCTTCCTGACGGGGGGCTGGCAGCCCTGCCCACGGGTCTGGTCCCTCTCGCCCTGACGCTGTCCCCCTCATTCCACACTCCAGAGCGGGTGGTGCCGTATTTCACTCAGAATCCTCAGACCTTCCTCGCCTTGCCCACCATCAAGGACGCCTACAAGAAGTTTGAAATCCAGATCACCTTCCGGCCAGACACCGCTGATGGTGAGCCAAGTGCACCTGACAACCAAACGCCTGCACCCGGGGTTGCTACCTTCCCGACGGCGAACGGGGGGGGGGGGGCCTGAGCCGGGATTGGGCTGGCTGGGGCACCGGGGGGGGGGGGGTGAGGGGCATCTCCACTGCCCCAGCCTTGAGTGTAGCCCAACGGCCCGTGTACTTTCTTCTTTCGCCTGCTCCTGCCTCGTCTCTCCCAGGCAGTCTTGAGTGAGCCGGGCTCATTCCTCTTCCCCGCTCTCCCTCTCCTCCCTCCACCCTCCGCCTCGTCCCTCTCCTGCCTCATGTGTCTCCTTCTCCATCTCTCCTCTCCCTCTAGCGCTCATTCTCTTCTCAGGTAAGTCTGCACTCTCTTGCCTGATGCCCTTTACAGCCTCATGTGGGATTAGCTCTTAACCCTCCGCAGCCTGGGGCCAGGAGCACTGGTCCTCTGGGCGTGGGACCCGTGCACCCAAGGGTGCTGTATACCTGCAAACCCTGCACAGACTAACTGAGTGACGGGGGCAGGCTGGGGGTCAGCCAGGCCTGGTGCTCCCTCGTGTGCCTAACTCCTACTAGCCACAGCTGCCGCTTAACCTCCAGCGCCTCTTCCTGCCTGTCCCAGAGATGTCACTCCAGGAAGTGACCTCACCCCAAAACACTGGGTACCCAGGTCGTGTTGACTGAAGCGACTCCCTGAGTTACTGTGCTAATCCCTGCTGCCAGCTCCATGCCTGCACGGAGGGGAGGGGGGGGGCTTTGGGGAGTGGGCTGAGTCTGTGGGAACCGTGGATTGCCATGTCTCCCCTCAGGGGCCTGCACAGAGCAGTGGTTGGACTAGCACCTCCTGAGGTCCCTTCCCACCCTGAGATTCTAGGATTCTGTGATACCGGATAAAAGCTTACTACTGCTGCCAGGGAATGGAACCCCTTGGCCTAAGGGGTGGAGCCCCGTGTTGCTGGCTCCGATGATGCACAGTGGGCCTGGTTCCCAAGGGCCCCAATTCAGCCGGCAGAGGATGAGTTTAACTGAGGCTGATGGGGCCCCAGGCTGTCCTGAGGCTGGACTTTCCCTTCCCCTGCACCCCCCCTCCAGCCTGTCCTGCTCTGGTCTCATCGCTGCTGGGGAGGGGGGCTGAGTAGTGGGTGCTTCTGACCGAGATCTGGACCCTCCCCCCGCCTGGCGTTCACGTCCCCCCAGCTCAGCGCCCCTGTGTTTTTGGCAGGGATGCTGCTGTACAATGGGCAGAAGAAGAGCAGCGGCGCCGACTTCGTGTCCTTTGGCCTAGTGGGAGGCCGCCCGGAATTCAGGTGAGACCTGGCGACGCCAGGCCCGGCTGCCGGGAGCAGCCACAGATTGCACCAGTCCGACCGGCCGGAGCCCTTCCTGGAGCCAGGCCGCAAAGCGAACGGGGCCCAGGTCCTGATACATTCCTAATTCCCGTTCAGATGGGTGCGAACTGGCCGCCCAGATCCGCTTGGTGGCTCTGAAATCCCGGCTGCCCCGGCGGCATCTCCTGCCCCACTATCTGCCGGGGGCAGACACTCGGGGCTCAGGAAATGGGCAGCCCAGGGGCAGCTTCACCCATCCTCATCCTGCCGTGCGGAGGGCAGGTGCCAGGCACTGGGGCTGGGGGGGCTCTGCTCCCTTTCCTGTCTCCAACGTACTTGATGTTGCAGGTTTGACGCTGGCTCGGGCATGGCCACGATCCGGCACCCGGCACCGATCCGACTTGGGGAGTTCCACACGGTCCGGCTCTACCGGAACCTCACCCAGGGCTCCCTGGCGCTGGACAGCCGCCCTCCTGTCAACGGCACGTCCCAGGTCAGAGAACGCTCCTGAGCCCGCGCAGCGTGGAGCCGACAGCCTGGCCGTGCTGCGGCCCCCCCATGCCATGCTGGCTCTGGCCCCCAGAGTGGCGTTAGGCCTGGGACAGCTCAGCCAGGGGGGGCTGGCTGGGTCTCTCCCTGCACAATGCACAGGGTTCTCCTGGCACCGAGGGTAGCCCTGACCCACTGTGCCCGTCCTTCTCTGCCCCCAGGGCAAATTCCAAGGGCTGGATCTGAACGAGGAGCTGTACCTCGGCGGCTATCCCGACTACGCCGCCGTCGCCAAATCCGGCCTCAGTAGCGGCTTTGTTGGTGAGTGTGGGCGGCCTGGCTCCCGCTCCCTGCACAGGGGGCCTGACACCCCGCAAAGCCCCCTAAACACCCGCCCCGGGCCCCCTGCGTGTGGGGAGAACACCGAGTGTAGGGGGCCTGACTCCCCACACGGCCCCCTAAACACCCGCCCCGGTTCCCCTGCGTGTGGGGAGAACACCAAGTGTAGGGGGCCTGACTCCCCACACGGCCCCTGAGACACCCGCCCCGGGCCCCCTGCGTGTGGGGAGAACACCGAGTGTAGGGGGCCTGACTCCCCGCACGGCCCCTGAGACACCCGCCCCGGTTCCCCTGCGTGTGGGGAGAACACCGAGTGTAGGGGGCCTGACTCCCCGCACAGCCCCCTAAACACCCGCCCTGGGCCCCCTGCGTGTGGGGAGAACACCGAGTGTAGGGGGCCTGACTCCCACTCCCTGCACAGGGGGCCTGACTCCCCACACAGCCCCCTAAACACCCGCCCCGGTTCCCCTGCGTGTGGGGAGAACACCGAGTGTAGGGGGCCTGACTCCCCACACAGCCCCCAAGACACCCGGCCTGAGATGCCGCTGGAGGGATTCTGAGCCCTTGCCCAGCAGGTTCCTTCCTTCATGTCTCCCCGGGCCCCGCCCAGGCCCCCTGCCGCCCCTCGGCTGGTCATTTCTGTTGCCCCATTGCCTGTCCTGCTCCCTCGGTCCCCAGGCTGCGTGCGCCAGCTGCTGGTCCAGGGCGAGGAGGTGATCTTCAAGGACCTGGACTTGAGAGCTCGTGGTATCTCCAACTGCCCCACGTGCCGGGACCGGCCATGTCAGGTGACTCGCTCTCTTCCCCCGGCCTGGCCCCCGCTTCCCCGGGGTTACACTGAGGGGAACTGAGGGGCTTTGGCCCCAGGAGGCTCTGCTCTCCTCCATGGCATGTGCTGACGCCAGCCCCAGGGCTCCTGGTGTTGTGGGATGTGAGCAGCAGCCGGGCAGGGCTTTGTCCCCTCTGCAGTTCTAACCCTCTGATTGCTCCTCCCCAGAATGGAGGCATTTGCAGGGACTCGGAGAGCAGCAGCTACGTGTGCCACTGTCCAAAGGAATTCACGGGGAGCAACTGTGAACACTCGCAGGCACTGCATTGCCACCCAGGTACCGCCCCATAGCTACAGCACTGCCCCACGGCACCACTGCCCCATAGCTACAGCACTGCCCCACGGCACCACTGCCCCATAGCTACAGCACTGCCCCACGGCACCACTGCCCCATAGCTACAGCACTGCCCCACGGCACCACTGCCCCATAGCTACAGCACTGCCCCACGGCATCACTGCCCC
Source organism: Sternotherus odoratus (assembly GCA_032164245.1). Classification (NCBI taxonomy): domain Eukaryota; kingdom Metazoa; phylum Chordata; order Testudines; family Kinosternidae; genus Sternotherus; species Sternotherus odoratus. The sequence continues at coordinate 17,197,493 of JAVMKO010000018.1, read as the reverse complement.
ATAGCTACAGCACTGCCCCACGGCACCACTGCCCCATAGCTACAGCACTGCCCCACGGCACCACTGCCCCATAGCTACAGCACTGCCCCACGGCACCACTGCCCCATAGCTACAGCACTGCCCCACGGCATCACTGCCCCATAGCTACAGCACTGCCCCACGGCACCACTGCCCCATAGCTACAGCACTGCCCCACGGCACCACTGCCCCATAGCTACAGCACTGCCCCACGGCACCACTGCCCCATAGCTACAGCACTGCCCCATGGAATCACTGCCCCGTAACTACAGCACTGCTCCACGGCAGCTCAGCTAAGGGTCACCCCAGCACCACTGCCCCATAGCTACAGCACTGCCCCATGGAATCACTGCCCCATAGCTACAGCACTGCCCCATGGTATTACTGCCCCATAGCTACAGCACTGCCCCACAGCACCACTGCCCCACAGCACCACTGCCCCATAGCTACAGCACTGCCCTATGGAATCACTGCCCCATAGGTACACCACTGCCCCACAGCACCACTGCCCCATAGCTACAGCACTGCCCCATGGTATTACTGCCCCATAGCTACAGCACTGCCCCACAGCACCACTGCCCCACAGCACCACTGCCCCATAGCTACAGCACTCCCCCATGGAATCACTGCCCCCCCCATCACCACTGCCCCACGGCAGCTCAGCTAGGGGTCACCCTAGCACCACTGCCCCATAGCTACAGCACTTCCCCAAAGCAGCTCACCTAGTGGTCCCCCCATAGCTACAGCACTGCCCCACGGCAGCTCAGTAAGGGGGTTCTGTCACCACCATTGGCCCAGCAGGAGCTTTGCCAGGGTCATGGTATCACACAGCTGCCAGGACCTCCCAGCTGCCCCGTCCAGGTGAGCAGGGCACGACCCGTCCAATGGGCTTCCCAGGGCGCCTGCGCTGGGAGCAGATACTGGCCATGGCCTGACTGCACCACATGGGCTGCTCCAGGCCCCCCACCCCTGTGCGGAGCAAGGGCCCCCCCACCGCAGCCAGAATGCCCCCCCCCAGCCCTCCCCCCCAGCCCTGTGCGGAGCAAGGGCCCCCCCACCGCAGCCAGAATGCCCCCCCCCAGCCCTGTGCGGAGCAAGGGCCCCCCCACCGCAGCCAGAATGCCCCCCCCCCAGCCCTCCCCCCCAGCCCTGTGCGGAGCAAGGGCCCCCCCACCGCAGCCAGAATGCCCCCCCCCAGCCCTCCCCCCCAGCCCTGTGCGGAGCAAGGGCCCCCCCACTGCAGCAAGTAAACTTATCACAACAAGTAAACTTATCACAATTTACAATTAATATGCTTGATAAGTAAAAAGAACTAATAACTAAGAAATAACTATAAACAATACCCACATACAAAGGTACAACATTTAGTAATGATTAATACTTACAAACAATACAAACCAAGGTGTAACGGCCGGCAAACGTAGGAACTCTTTGAAACGCGAGAGCTGAGAGGAAGCTTCGAGTCTGGTGAGGACTCGGTTACAACACGACACTGGACAGGCAGAATTCGGATCTCCCCCCCCCCCCCCTCCTGCATGCTACAGGAGAGACACTAAATAGCCGATTTGATGTCACACTAGTGTGACTAGGAAGGGCCGAAATGGAAGCTGTGTCAAAACTTAATTGGCTAAAATCCTGCTCTGTCTATACCAAATAAGGTGCGCTGGTATCTTAAAGGCCATTTCAATGTTAAAAGTCAAAGAATACTTTCAAGATAACATGGAAGAGCGCACTGATACACAGACACCATCCCACCAGCAGCACAAGAACTCCACATGGACTCCTCCTGAGGGTCGAAATGACAGTCTGGACCTATACATAGAATGCTTCCGCCGACGTGCACAGGCAGAAATTGTGGAAAAACAACATTGCCTGCCTCACAACCTAAATCGTGCAGAACGCAATGCTACCCACAGCCTCAGAAACAACCCTGACATCATAATCAAAGAGGCTGATAAAGGAGGTGCTGTTGTCATCATGGACAGGTCAGACTACCAAAAGGAGGCTACCAGACAACTCTCCAATACCAATTTCTACAGGCCACTTCCCTCCGATCCCACTGAGGGATATACTAAGAAACTGCACCATCTACTCAGGACTCTCCCTGCACTAACACAGGAACAAATTAACATACCCTTAGAGCCCCGACCGGGGTTATTCTATCTACTACCCAAGATCCACAAACCTGGAAATCCTGGACACCCCATCACCTCAGGCATTGGCACTCTTACTGAAGGACTGTCTGGATATGTGGACTCTCTACTCAGACCCTATGCCACCAGCACTCCCAGCTATCTCCGTGATACCACCGACTTCCTGAGAAAACTACAATGCAATGGTGACCTTCCAGAAAACATCATGCTAGCCACCATGGATGTAGAGGCTCTCTACACAAACATCCCACACAAAGATGGAATACAAGCTGTCCGGAATAGTATCCCTGATGATGCCACAGCACAGGTGGTTGCTGAGCTCTGTGACTTTATCCTCACACACAATTATTTCAAATTTGGTGACAATATATACCTCCAGACCAGTGGCACTGCTATGGGCACCCGCATGGCCCCACAGTATGCCAACATCTTTATGGCTGACCTGGAACAACGCTTCCTCAACTCTCGTCCACTCACACCCCTTCTCTATCTACGCTACATTGATGACATCTTCATCATCTGGACCCATGGGAAAGAAACTCTGGAAGAATTCCACCATGACTTCAACAGTTTCCACCCCAACGTCCACCTCAGTCTGGACCAGTCCACACAGGAAGTCCACTTCCTAGACACCACAGTGCAAATTAATGATGGCCACATCGACACCACCCTATACCGAAAACCTACCGACAGCTATGCCTACCTTCATGCCACCAGCTTCCATCCCGGACATACCACACGATCCATTGTCTACAGCCAAGCACTGAGGTACAATCGGATTTGCTCCAACCCCTCAGACAGAGACCAACACCTACGAGATCTTCACCAAGCTTTCTCAAAACTACAATACCCGCACAAGGAAATAAGGACACAGATCAACAGAGCCAGACGTGTACCCAGAAGCCTGCTTCTGCAAGACAAGCCCAAGAAAGAAAACAACAGAACACCACTGGCCATCAACTACAGTCCTCAGTTAAAACCTCTGCAACGCATCATCAGTGACCTACAACCCATCCTGGACAATAATCCCTCACTCTCACAGGCCTTGGGAGGAAGGCCAGTCCTGGCCCACAGACAACCCGCCAACCTTAAACAGATTCTCACCAGCAACAGCACACGGCGCCATAATAACTTCAACTCAGGAACCAATCCATGCAACAAACCTCGATGCCAACTCTGCCCACATATCTACACCAGCAACACCATCACAGGACCTAACCAGATCAGCCACACCATCACTGGTTCATTCACCTGCACATCTACCAATGTCATATATGCCATTATATGCCACCAATGTCCCTCTGCTATGTACATCGGCCAAACTGGACAGTCCCTACGAAAAAGGATAAATGGACACAAATCAACATCAGGAATGGCAATATACAAAAACCTGTAGGAGAACACTTCAATCTGCCTGGACACACAATTACAGATTTAAAAGTCACCATACTGCAGCAAAAAACTTCAAGACCAGACTGCAAAGAGAAACTGCAGAGCTGCAATTCATTTGCAAATTTGACACAATCAATCTGGGATTGAACAAAGATTTTGAATGGCTTGCTAATTACAAAAACAGCTTCTCCTCTCTCCGAGTTCACACCTCCAATTCAGCTGCTAGAGGAATAGCCCACCCTCCCTGATTTGAGATAACAAGCTGGTTCAGCCTGATTGGACTAACCTTGTTACCTCCTACCTGGTTCTTGCCTACTTATCTATACCTGCCCCTGGACACTTCCACTGCTTGCATCCGACGAAGTGGGTATTAGCCCACGAAAGTTTATGCTTCAATACTTTAGTTAGTCTTTAAGGTGCCACAGGACTCTTTGTTACTTCTGCTATTCCAGACTAACACAGCTACCTCTCTGATTCCTGTTAAAAGTTGTTTTTACTCCCCGATTCTCTCTGTTAGGAAGAGGTTTAACAAGATGAATTACATTATTCTCTTGCAAGTCCTTCCTCTTATTTCATAAAGAAGAGGCCAGGGCAGAAACTAATGGGGGCTTGTACTTTAGATTACTAATTTTGTCACCCCCAGCCCTCCCCTCCCACCCCTGTACAGAACAAGTGCCCCCCCACTGCAGCCAGAATGCCCCCCTGTGCTGCCCGGCGCTGAGCCCTGCTGTCCCTGTCTCCCCCAGAGGCCTGCGGACCAGACGCCACCTGCATTAACCGGGCAGACGGGCAGGGCTACCACTGCCGCTGCCACCTGGGCAAGTCTGGGGAGACCTGCATGGAAGGTGAGTGGGGCGGGCGGGGGCAGCCCCAGTCGGGGGGACCTGCCGGTCAAAGGGCAGCTGGGGCTGGGGTGATCCTCAGTAACCCCCCCCCCACTCCGCAGGCGTCATGGCGACCACCCCCTCCTTCAACGGGAACGACTCGTTCGTCTCCTACCCGCCCCTCACCAACATCCACTACGAGCTGCGCCTGGAGGCCGAGTTGAAGCCACTCTCCCCCGACGGCCTGGTCCTCTTCAGCGGGGGCTCGGGCGCCCCCGTGGGGGACTTCGTCTCCCTCGCCATGGCCGGCGGGCACCTGGAGTTCCGCTACGAGCTGGGCTCAGGTAAGGGGCTGGGCAGGAGGGTGCGGCGGGCACTAGACACCTGTTGGGGTCACGGCAGGGCTGGGTGTTGGCATCTGTCCCACAGCCGCCCGCTGGCGCTCCCCCCACCTCCCCCCACTTCCCCCCGCCTCCCGCTGGTGCTCCCCCCACCTCCCCCCACCTCCCTCTGGCCCTCTCCCCCTCCCCCCACCTCCCACTGGCTGCAGGGTCCGGGACGGCTCTCGACTGCCAGGATCCAGTTTCCGGGGCCTGGCTGTTTGCGTGGAGACGGCTGGTGCCAGCTGTGGCGGGCGCTGTTCCAGGGGGTGCCTGTTGGGCGAGGGACGCTGCCCCATCACGCCCGTTTCACCCCCAGGAAGGCTGGTCTGTTGCTGCTGCCGCACGGTCTGGCCCAGGGGCTCTGGGTGCCTCCTTCGTAGCCCGGGATCCAGGGCCTGGCAGCCAACTGCCTTGTCACTGGTGCCTGTGCATGGCTCCTCCGGTGCCCCTTGGCAGTGCGCCCGCCAAGCTGAGGTCCCGACATGCCCTGGCAGGGCAGGCTGTGACCACCCAGGCGCATGCCCTGAGCTCGGCCCCTCTCTCCCTCCCGCAGGCCTGGCTGTGCTCCAGAGCCCAGAGCCGCTCGCCCTGGGCCAGTGGCACAGAGTCTCGGCCGAGCGGATCAACAAGGACGGCAGCCTGCAGGTGGACAGCGGCAGGCCGGTGAAACGCTCCTCCCCGGGGAAGAGCCAGGGCCTCAACCTCCGCACGCCCATGTACCTGGGCGGGGTGGACCAATCCCTCCCGCTGCCTGCTGCTGCCAGCGTCCGCTCCAGCTTCCACGGCTGCATTGGGGAGGTGAGTCACTCCTGAGCCCTGTAAGGATGGAGTTGGGCCAGGACTCCTGGGTTCGATCCTCAGCACTGGAAGGGAGTGGGGCCTACTGGGGTGAGCAGTGGCGGGCTGGGAGCCAGGACTCCTGGGTTCGATCCCCAGCACTGGAAGGGAGTGGGGCCTAGTGGGGTGAGCAGGCGGGGGCTGGGAGCCAGGACTCCTGGGTTCTATTCCTAGCGGTGCCATTGACTCTGGAAGTGGTTTACAAACACCAACTCCTCCCTCTTTAGCGCGGGGAGGGGGGGGGGCTCAGCCTTGAGCCAGGTCATGGGCAGCCCGGATCACCTAGACTGTGTTCTCCACCCGGCTCTGAAAGGGCCCTTCTGTGCCAGCGCAGCCTGCCCAATTGGGGGCAGTGCCAGGTCCCAGAGCCTCTGGCTACACCCAGCGAGGCCCCGGGCCCGGAGTCTGAGGGAGCCCCGGCACCTCCTTTTCCCCCAGGTGTCGATCAATGGGAAGAAGGTGGACATCTCCTACAGCTTCCTGGAGAGCCGGGCCATCAGCCAGTGCTACGACCGCTCGCCCTGCGACCGCAGGCCCTGCCTGCACGGTGCCACCTGCCTGCCCGCCGGCGAGTTCGAGTTCCAGTGCCTGTGCCAGGACGGCTTCCGAGGTGGGCCGGGCGGGGAACGCTCTGCAGCGGGTGCAGCCACGTGCCCGGCCCAGGGTCGGCTCGGGGCAGGTCGAGTGGGGATGGGCCCTGAGCTGGGTATCGCTGCGCGGGGGGTGTCTATCTGGGGTCCCCTCTCCCTGGGGATCTGTGACCCGGGGCAGGAGTGTGCGTGTGTACGTGTTTGTCCGTGCTCACATGGGTGTGCAGCCCCCCCGGTGGGAGGCCGTGCCCACCACCCCCCGCTGTCTCCCCACAGGCGATCGCTGCGAGCTCGCGGAGGATCAGTGCCTGCTCAGGAACCCCTGCCAGAACGGTGGGACGTGCAAGGCAAACCAGTGCCTGTGCCCAGCCGGCTTCTCGGGGACCTACTGCCAGCAGGGTACGCGGACCGGGGCTGGCGGGCGGGGAGCCACCTCACCTGCCCAGCACAGTCCCAGGGACCGGCCAGGGCTCGATCTGGTCCGGGGCTCTAGCCAGGCCCCAGAGAGAGGCCGGTGCCAGAGCAGGGCAGCAGAAGGGCCTCTGGGTACAGGGGGAGTGGAGGGGTCAGGGGCCTGTAGGGAGCAAGGGAGGGACCCAAAGGTGAGTGTACAGGGGGACGGGGCTGGGCCTGGGGGGGATGCTGAGTCAGCGATCTGGAGCTGTGGGGGTCAGGCGGCAGCGCATGGGGAATTGGGGGTCTTGGGGGAAGCAGTGTGCCATGGCTTGGGAATCTAGGGGTATGACGGGGCTGTTCCTGGTGGGACCAACTGAGAGGCCAGATCAGGACAAATTGCTTCCAAAAGGGGAACTAGAGCCCGAAGCTGGGGTTTCTCCACCTCTAAGGCACCAAACCAGCCAAACAGAAAAGACTTTGGTTTCGCCCCACTGGCTAACCACAAGTCACACAAGCAATCCCCTTAGACACTCCAGCTTCCCAGTATCACCACCAGCGTGGTGGTTCTCCACCAAAACGGTTCTCCCCAATTCCAAAGAATCAGGCCCCAGACCCAGGTCAATATACCAATCAGATCTTCCCACAAATCACACTGTTGCCAATCCTTTAGAATCTAAAATCTAAAGGTTTATTGTACAAGGAAAAAGAGATAGGTGAGGGTTAGGAATGGTTAAAAGAAATCAATTACATGCAGTGATGGCACATCTCTTGGTTCAGATTTGCATCAGTGGTAGAATCAACTGCAGGTGCAAATCAAAGTCTCTGGAAAGCATCCCCTCCAGGGATGGGTCATCAATCCTTTGACCAGAGCTCCCATGTCTAGCAAAGTCCCATCCAGAGGTAGGAGCCAGGCTGGAGACTGAAGACGAGATGGGGGGGGGAGGGGGCTGCAGCAGGTTTACTTATAGTTTTCCCCAGGTGCAAGAAGCAAAGCTAATACTGCGGGTTCTGGAATGTCCCCCCCAGCAGAGCACAATATTCGGAAAGACAGACAGTCCAGAGCCAATACTCATAACTTCAACTTCAAAACTGATCCACACTCCCCAATGGCCTAGTCATAATCAGCCAACCATAACCTGGTCATAGACACCTTATATGACCCCCTCACATAAGATTTGGTGCCACAACAGGACCTTGGTTGCACCAATGACCTATATGATCCCAAATTATCTCAGTAACGTGGCAGAAGGGCGGTGTGGGTACAGGGGGAATGGAGGGGTCCGGGGCCTGTAGGAGGGGGCAAGGGAGGGACCCAAAGGTGAGTGTACAGGGGGACGGGGCTGGGCCTGGGGGGATGCTGAGTCAGCGATCTGGAGCTGTGGGGGTCAGGCGGCAGCGCATGGGGAATTGGGGGTCTTGGGGGAAGCAGTGTGCCATGGCTTGGGGCAGCGTGTGCTCAGGGCCGGGGCTGGGGGGAGCCCCAGGGCCCAGCCAGCTGGGCCGTGCCCTCTGTTGCGCGCGGTAACACTCACCGCGGCGGGGGCGACCCGGTAACCTGCCTCTGTCTCTGCTCCATGCAGGCCTGGCCCTGGCGGCGCTGGACCAGGAGTGGGCGCTAGAGGGCAGCGGGGGAAACGGTACGGTACCCACGTCACTGGGCATCTCGCCCACTGCCTCTCTCCTTCCCCCATGGGCAGCCTGGCCCAGCGGCTGCCAGGCTGACCCTGAGGTGCCCTGCGGGGGGTGGCAAGGGAGGGGGGAGGAGCTCACCCCGGTGATGGGCTCTAATGAGCTGGGGGGGGAGTGTCAGGAAGTCGTCCTGCCTGCCCCTGCTCACGCCTTCGCCCCAGGGGGTCTGCGGCAGGGGCAGGCCCGCTCCCTCCAGAGCGTCCTGGGCACAGCGGGGTTAATGTTAAGCCAGGTGGGGACGGGGCAGCTCCCAGCGCCCCCTGCTGTCTGATCCCAGCTCTCGCCCCGCAGACGCCCCAGGGCAGTACGGAGCCTACTTCCAGGACGGTGGCTACCTCGCGCTCCCCCGGCACGTCCTGCCCCGCAGGTGAGTGGGCGGGGGGAGGGGCATGGCCCCAGTGCCCACGTGCCGGCTGGGTTCGGGCAGCCCAGAGCTCCCAGCATGCGCCATCGGGGCGAGCCCTGGCTCCGGCTCCCGGCGCCGGCCGGCCACGCGGGTTCTGGGGAGCCGGGAGCTGGGTCGGCCTCTCCCAGCAGAGCCGTGTGGCCCTGGCTCTGGGGGCAGAGGGTGGGCCCTGGGAGCGGGTGGGGGGAGAGGGCTCCCAGTCCCTGCCCCCCACCCATATACTGATGGCCACGGCCTCCTCCTTGCAGTCACCCCCAGTCTCCAGAGACCATCGACCTGGAAGTGCGGACCCGCTCCCCCGGCGGCCTCCTCCTCTGGCAGGGCGTGGTGAGAGGCGGTGGGGGCTGGGCTCCAGGGCCCTGGCTATGGGCGGATGCTGGGGGAGGGGGTGGCTGGGGCAGGTGGGATGGGGGGGGGGGCGGGAGGGGCTGTCCGGGCTCCCTGGCGATCCGGGTGAGGCTTGGCCAGGTGAGGGTGACACGGGCGGGGTCCAGAGGTGAGAGGAGGGCAAGTGCCCCACGGGGCGGGGTCCAGGGCTGAGAGCAGCGCCAGGGACCATTTCCCCAGCCGGGCGGCGCCATCTCCAGCACTTGCTGCAACGGCAGGTGCAGAGCAGCCGGCAAGGGGGGAAGAGGAGCCAGCGCACTGGGCAGAACGGAGCTGGGCACCCCTGGGGGGGGGGAAGGGCACCCCACTGGGGAGGGGACCAGGGCACCCCACTGGGGAGGGGAGGGCAGGGCACCCCACTGGGGAGGGGAGGGCAGGGCACCCCACCGGGCAGGGGACCAGGGCACCCCACTGGGAAGGGGGGGAAGGGCACCCCATTGGGGAGGGGACCAGGGCACCCCTGGTGGCTGAGAGGGCACTGGAGGGACCAGCTTCTCCCTCAGCACTGGGGGGCACAGGGAGCCCTCAGGGAGCCAGGGGGGAGGGCAGGGCTCGGTGCCTGGGTCCTCAGGGCGGGCAGAGCAGCCTGTTTCCTGCCCTCAGGAGAGGCGGGCGAGGGGCGTTTCCAGGAGAGGGGGTGCAGTGCCGCTCGGCCTGGGGCAGAGGGGGGTCAGCAGCGCCCCCGGCTGTCAGTGGGGGATGGGCTGCTGAGGGGGATCAGGACGCCCGCCCTCGAGCACAGGGCGCTGGGCTGCTCCCCTCCCAGCCCCGCGGGTAACCTGCCTGTGCCGCCTGCCTCCGCCCGTACTAACCTGCCCGGCTCCCTGCTCATCTCCTGCCCCGCGGGCAGCCCAGGGTCCTGCTCCCGGAGCCCAGCATGCTGCATTTCACCGCCGTGTTGCACGTTTCTCCTGCAGGTGACCGGGCAGCCTGCTCTGCAGCCGCACGCTACTAACGAGGTATTTACTGCTGGGCCTGGCGCAGGGGGGAGCAGCAGGGGCTCGCCGGGCTCACCGCGGCCCGGGACACTGGGGGAGCCCTGCCTGGCTAACACTCCCCCGCCCCGCGGGCCGGCGTCCCCATCCTCCGGGGCCAGGCGGGGTGAGCGGGCGCCCCTGGCACCTGCCCTGGGCCCAGCCGGGGAACTGGCCCCCGGGGGGCAGGGCCGGGCTCCTCTCCTAAGGCCTCTCTCCGGCAGGGGGAAGGGCAGAACGGCAGAGCCAAGGACTTCGTCAGCCTGGGCCTGAGAGATGGACACCTGGTGTTCAGGTGAGCAGGGCCACGGGGCCCCTGACGCGCCCCTCCTGCCCGCCAGGGAGCACGGCCGGGCACAAGCCAGAAACCCCAGAGATCCCTCTTTGGAACCCCAGGTCCACCCCTGGACCCCCCTTCCCCCCCTACCTGCATCCCAGAACCGCCTTCCCCCCCCCGCATCCCAGACCCACCTACCTCCCCCCCCGCATCCCAGACCCACCTTCCCCCCCCCCCGCATCCCAGAACCGCCTTCCTCCCCCCCCCGACATCCCAGACCCACCTTCCCCCTCCCCCGCATCCCAGACCCGCCTTCCCCCCCCCCGCATCCCAGATCCGCCTTCCCCCCCCCCCGCATCCCAGAACCGCCTTCCTCCCCCCCCCGACATCCCAGACCCACCTTCCCCCCCCGGCATCCCAGACCCACCCTCCCCCCGCATCCCAGACCCACCCTCCCCCCGCATCCCAGACCCACCTTCCCCCCCCCCCGCATCCCAGACCCACCTTCCCCCCCCGCATCCCAGATCCGCCTTCCCCCCCCCGCATCCCAGACCCACCTTCCCCCTCCCCCGCATCCCAGACCCGCCTTCCCCCCCCCCGCATCCCAGATCCGCCTTCCCCCCCCGCATCCCAGAACCGCCTTCCTCCCCCCCCCGACATCCAGACCCACCTTCCCCCCCCCCGACATCCCAGACCCACCCTCCCCCCGCATCCCAGAACCGCCTTCCTCCCCCCCCGACATCCCAGACCCACCTTCCCCCCCCCGACATCCCAGACCCACCTTCCCCCCCCGACATCCCAGACCCACCTTCCCCCCCCCCGCATCCCAGACCCACCCTCCCCCCGCATCCCAGACCCACCTACCTCCCCCCCGCATCCCAGAACCGCCTTCCCCCCCCCCGCATCCCAGACCCACCTACCTCCCCCCCGCATCCCAGACCCACCTCCCCCCCCCCGCATCCCAGAACCGCCTTCCTCCCCCCCCCGACATCCCAGACCCACCTTCCCCCTCCCCCGCATCCCAGACCCGCCTTCCCCCCCCCGCATCCCAGATCCGCCTTCCCCCCCCCCGCATCCCAGAACCGCCTTCCTCCCCCCCCCGACATCCCAGACCCACCTTCCCCCCCCCCGCATCCCAGACCCACCCTCCCCCCGCATCCCAGACCCACCTTCCCCCCCCCGCATCCCAGACCCACCTTCCCCCCCCGCATCCCAGATCCGCCTTCCCCCCCCCCGCATCCCAGACCCACCTTCCCCCTCCCCCGCATCCCAGACCCGCCTTCCCCCCCCCCGCATCCCAGATCCGCCTTCCCCCCCCGCATCCCAGAACCGCCTTCCTCCCCCCCCCGACATCCCAGACCCACCTTCCCCCCCCCGACATCCCAGACCCACCCTCCCCCCGCATCCCAGAACCGCCTTCCTCCCCCCCCCGACATCCCAGACCCACCTTCCCCCCCCGACATCCCAGACCCACCTTCCCCCCCCGACATCCCAGACCCACCTTCCCCCCCCCCGCATCCCAGACCCACCCTCCCCCCGCATCCCAGACCCACCTTCCCCCCCCCCGCATCCCAGACCCACCTTCCCCCCCCGCATCCCAGACCCACCTTCCCCCCCCCCCGCATCCCAGATCCGCCTTCCCCCTTCCCCTCATTCCAGATACGCCTTCCCCCTCCGCCCAGCATCCCAGATCCACCTTCCCCCCCCGCATCCCAGACCCACGTTCCCCCCCCGCATCCCAGACCCACGTTCCCCCCCCCACATCCCAGACCCACCTTCCCCCTCCCCCACATCCCAGACCCACCTTCCCCCCCCCCGCATCCCAGACCCACCTTCCCCCCCCCCCCCGCATCCCAGATCCGCCTTCCCCCTTCCCCTCATTCCAGACCCACCTTCCCACTGTCCTGAGCACCCTGGAGCCACCCCAGGACCCCGACCCACCTTCCCCCTGGATTCACCTCTCCCCGGGACCCCAGACCCACCGTCTCTCCCCACTTCTTTCACTCAGATCCATTCTCTCTCCTCTGAGACCCTGAGCCCCCTGAACCCCACCCCCAGGGTCCTAGAACCACCTTCCCCCATCTCCCCCAGACCTCATTCCCCCCCCCCCTGCCCCCAGCACTGGGTAATGCAGACACTGCCCCTCCCCCGCAGCACTGGGTAATGCGGACGCTGCCCCCCAGCAGTGGGTGCTAATTCCAGCCGTTCCCCCCGCAGTTACCAGCTGGGCAGCGGCGAAGCCAACATCGTCTCTGAGGACCCCATCAACGATGGAGAGTGGCACAGAGTGACGGCCGTTCGGTGAGTGTCGCGGAGTGTGGGGGAGTCCGGTCCCTGCACCCCCACTTCCTGGGATTCACAGTGACTCTCAGCCAGCCAGTGGATTAGAAGGTTTATTAGGGACGACAGGAACCCAGTCCAAACCAGAGCTTGTAGGTACAAACAGGACCCCGTAGTCAGGTTCTTCCGGGGGCAGGGAGATTAAACCCCAGACTTAGGGCTCCCTCCTCTTCCCCAGCCAACTCCCACAACTCCCCACCCCAAATCCCTGCAGCCCTCTCCCGTTGGGGCAGGTGTCAGCTCTCCCCACCCCCCTCCTGGGCTCAGGTTACAGCCTCAGGGATCTTCCCTAGGACCCTCCCATCTCCAGTGAAACTCCCAGGTCAAGTCCGGGGTTCCCAGTGAGGGGCCCTGGGGCGAAGCTCAGTGTGCCCTCCCCTCCCCCTCAGCCACCCAGCCCCCTGGGGAGAGAGGGGGAGGGGCCATCCCACTGCCTAGCTATTCTGAAGGGTCCTTAGCTCTGGGCTGCAGCCGGGAGCCTGGGGTGGGGGAGGGCAGGGGAGTCGCTGGTCTCAGTGGGGGCAGCCCCCCATGGTCGATCGCTCCCGGCTGGGATGGGGCTGGTCTGACCCGGCTCTGTGCCCTCAGGGAAGGCAGGCGGGGCTCCATCCAGGTGGACGGCGAGGAGCTGGTGAGCGGGGAGTCGCCAGGCAGCAACGTCATGGTGAACACCCAAGGCAGCGTGTACATAGGTGAGGCTGGCTGGCACCCTGGGGTCTGCGGGTCCCGATTTTTGGGTCTTTTTCTTCTATAGGCTCCTATTACCCCCCCAGCCCTGTCCCGATTTTTCACACTTGCTGTCTGGTCACCCTATCTGCGAGCTGTGTGGAGACCCGGGTGTACCGGGGGAGGGGCAGGGGGGCGGACTGGGGCTCTCCCCTGCCCGCTCACTGGACCCTCCTGTGGAGCGAGGGGTCTGGCCTGGCACAGGCCAGGCATTTCCCATGGCGGGATGGGACCAGCTCCTGGCTCTGCTGGGGGTGTCACCCCGGATGGGGCCCTGGGGCGAGTCTCCTGGCTTTGGGATGAGTCACTCAGGGGATTCCCACAAACCCCCCACAGGGGTCGGCAGCCTTCAGAAGGGAGGTGCCCAGTCTTCACTGGTTCCTCTACTGGAAGGTTTCGTGTGCCAGTCACACACTGAACGGTATCAGAAGGTCTCTCTCTGTAAGTCTGTAGATTATGGAACTAAACTGTTCCATATGGAAAGTCATATGGAAAGTAAACAAGGTTTTCAAAATGTTTAAGCAGCTTCATTTAAAATTAAATTAAAATGCTGAGCTTACGCTGCCAGCCCGCTCAGCCCGCTGCCAACCTGGGCTTCCGTTCACCTGGGCTAGCAGCAGGCGCAGACCCCGGCTGGCAAGGGGCCAGCCGCCAAAACGTCTGAGGTTCTGTCCGCCGGCTCCTGCCAGCCAGGGTCCTGGCTACTGGCCCCGCTCAGCCTGCTGCCGGTCTGGGGTCCTGGCCCTGCCCACATAGAGTGGGTTCCTACCTTCTCCCTGTTTCTGGCCCATTCTCTTCCTCTCTTTCTCTGAGCTGAGCTGAGGGTGGGGGTGCACTGAGCACAGGGCTGGGTGGGAGGTGAAGGAGCAGGCTGGGAGTTGGGGTGTAGGGTCTGGCCAGGAGCTAGAATGAGGGAGGGGCTCAGGGTTGGGGCAGGAGGTTTGGGTGTAGAGCGCCTACCTGGGCAGCTCCCATTTGGTGTGAGGGGTGCAGGTGGGAATGTGGGGGTGCAAGAGTCAGGACATGGGGTGTGGGGAGTGCAGGAGTCAGGGCACAGGGCTGGGGGTGTGGGAGGAGGGTGCAGGAGTCAGGGCATGGGATGTGTGGGGGCTGGGTACGTGTGGGGGTGCCGGAGTCAGAGCTGGGGTTGTGGGGGGGTGCAGGGGTCAGGGCAGAGAGCTGGGGGTGTGGACTCGGGTCATGGGAATGCTGGAGGGGATACGCCCTGATTCCACCCCCTTCTGCAAGGCCCTGCCCCCCGCCTCGGCTCTGCTTCTCCCTGTCCCCATGCAAGGGCCATCAGCTGATTGGCGGCAGGGAGGGGGAGGAGCAGGAACCCATCACGCGCAGTCAGGGGGCGGAGGGTGGAGAAGAGCGGGCCGGGCCGGATTTTGAATGGCAGGGTGCTGCCGGCTGGGGTCCCGGCCTCCGGCAGTGAGCTGGGACCCTGGCAGGCAGCAGTGTGCCATTAACAATCAGCTCACATGCCGCCTTTGGCACTCATGCCATAGGTTGCCGACCCCTATTCCCCCCAGTTTTGCCCCTCACCCTGTGTGTGTCCTTAGCTTGCTCCGTGCCTCAGTTTCCCTACCTCTCCGTGTGAGCTGCCGTACTGAGTGTGATGATGGTCCGGTGCCCCAGAGGCAGGTGAAGGGATCCAGACACACACACACACACACCCCCGCGGTGTCTTTGGGAGCTGACTGTTCTCCTCTTGCCCCTAGGAGGCGCTCCTGCCATCCAAGCCCTGACCGCCGGCAAGTTCCGCTCAGGAATCACGGGCTGCATTAAAAACCTGGTGCTGAGCAGCGCGCGGCCGGGCCAGCCGCCCCGGCAGCCCATTGACTTGCAGCATCACTCGGAGGCGGGAGTCAACATGCGCGAGTGCCCCTCATAGGCCGGCTGCCGCCTGCCCCGCCTCCGCAGGCCAATCGAGGGACGGCGGCTGTTTTATTATTACGATGATTCATTTTTTGTAAAGAAACCCAGAGGAAAACGGTGCTTCGCTGCTCCCCCAAGCCAGTGGGGGATGGGTTTGTTTGTGTGACTGGTGCGTGGCAGCGGGGGGGCAGCCGCGCCTCCCGCCAGCCCCATGGGAACTGAGGAGACGGTGGATTCGACCCAACCGCCGTGGGCCCGTGGCCATCGAGAGCCGGGAGCCCAGCCCGGTGCCAGCCCTCACCCCGTCCTGCCCGGCAAGGGTCCCACGGGCTGGGGAGCCCACCCCTCGCTGCCCGCTTCCGCCCTCAGAGCAGGTGCCCCCGAGCTGGGCAGGAAGGAAGGTGCCAGCTGGCTCTGCTGTGCCCCATGCCCGCTGAGGGACGGGGGTCTGGGGAGAGGGGCAGCCGAGGCAGAGGGACGGGCTCCACATTCATCCCTCCAGAGCTAGGAGAGTGGGATGGAAGTCACAGCCCGCCTCCCGGGGGGGGGGGGGGGCGAATCGGCAGGAGAGCCCGCCCCCTCTTTCTGGGAGCAGTGAGAGGGCAGGCGGGGGGCTCCCAGCCTGGTCTCCCCCTCCCCCTCCATTCCATGGGCCAGCAGGCCGGGGCAGGGGTCCCGCCAGGATCTGGTCTGTTTACATGGTGCCCGGCCCCATTGCCTCAGCCCCTGCGCCCGGAGGATCGTGCCTGCGGAGCAGGAGGGCAGGGACAGGCTCCTGGAGGGGCAGGCCCCGGGAGCGACCCCAGCTCAGGCTGCAGGGTACCCTGGCCGGCCTCCCGCATGCACTGCTGGGGCCCATGCAAGAGCGCAGCCCCACGGCCCGTCCAGGGCCCTGCGGAGAGACCAGGGTGGGGGCTGGAGCATCCCATGGCCAGAGGCTGTTCCAGGTCCCTGGGGCAGCCGTGCAGAGCCGCCCTTGGGGCTCGATGGGACCCCCCCAAAGATGGTTCCTCCCCAGTCAGGGACAGACACAAGTGCCTTACTAGCAGCAGGCCCCTTGGGCTCCGGGCTGCCCCATGTCACCCGACAGCCATGGGGCAGAGCTGCCCCCCCATTCCCTGCCCTGCCCGGCGGGAGCGTTCCCAGCTCTGGAGCCATCTGCTCAAGGGACAATCTCTTCCCGGCTCGCCCAGCTCTGCCCCTGTGTCCTGGCCCGCCCCCGGCTCCCTGCGCAGGACCGGGAGCTCCAGGGGCCCCGCAGATCTCCCCTCTGCCTGGGGGGGTGTCCTGCCCCGGGGCGAGGCGCCAGCCCCCGCTGCCCTGCACTGCCCCTCTGCCCGGGGCGCTGTCACCCCCGAGAGCAGCAGGGAGCCGGGCTGCTTGTCTTCCTGCCGTTCACCCCCCAGCTGTGTCACTGGATTCCTATTAAACGCCAACTAACGCCTGAGCTGTCTGGTGAACTGCCCCCCGCCCCGTGTCTGCCTCCGCGCCGGGCCAGGAGTCGCGGGGGTCCCCTTAACGAGGCCCCAAACAGCTGCCTGGGCCAGCACTAGCCGGGGGCTGGCTGCAGGGGCTGGCAGGGCCCTCACCAGTCCTATCGGCCCATTGAGCCAACCCAGCACCTGGTGGGGCCCCTCTCCTCTCCCACAGGCTGGGGAGCAGCGCTTGGGACCCTGAGGAGTGTGGTCAGTTTACACTGGGTGGGGCTCTGGCCCATTGGCTCCAGTGGGGCTCTGGCCAGGTGACCAGGCTCTGGCCCAGAGCGGAGCTGATTTCTACCTGCTGCAGAGCCGGCCCCTGGTGTCTCTCCCAACCCACAGGCCTGTGCCATGGCCCCTGCGGCGCGTCAGCCCCGGCTGAAGGGTGAAGCCTGCAGGGACCGACCCCCAAGGCAAAGCGCTGCCCAGCACTGGCGCTGGCACCCGGAGCACAGGGCAGGCTAGTGTCTGGCACCCCAGGGTGCAGCTACTACCAGCCCCCAAACCAGCTGTGAGCTCCACCCACTTGGGATCAGGATGCTCTGGCCTGCCCTCCTGGCAGCCCCTGCCCAGCGCCCAGGACCCCTGGCGGGACTCCGGGCCTGGCCTGGGAGGGTGTTTCCCACCCTGGAGGGCCTGGCTGCCCTGTGTCCTCACTGCGCCCTGCTCTCCTGGCCCGCGGAGGCCTCGGGCAGGGGACCTGTCTGGCACCCCAGGAGCAGCCAGCCCCTGCTGGGGGATGGGATCAGGGCCCCGGCTGGACCTGCCAGCCCTGCTCGCCCCCATCCCGGAGCCCAGCTGAGCAGTGTGTGCAGGAGCTGGGGGAAGCCCCACGGGCCCTTTGCAGAAGATGGGGTCTGGTCACTTCCTAAATCAACCGTGCTGGACCTGATTGGCTGAGGGCCCCCCCCCCCCCCCCGGTCATTGTGGGCCAGGCTCTAACCAGCCCAAAGCCGGTGCTGGATTCTCCCTGAAAAGGCCCCAAGTCTGCCCCACTCGGCCTGAACCATCTCAGGGATGGGGCTGCCCCACGGCGCTGTGGGCCTGCCCCCCGAGCGACAGGCCCGGCCCAGTGCCTGTTGGTGTCGGGAGCCCCCGGCCTGGTTTCCAGAGGGGCTGAATGCGGCAGCTCCCGGCCTTGCAGAGGAGTTTGGGGGCCTGGAGCTGCTGCCAAATCCGGCCCTCGGCACAGACCAGCCCCCCGGGACACCAAGCGCCCCAAAGCGGCTGCGTGTGCAGGGGGGGTGCAGCACCCCAGGAAATGGCCCGACCTGGTCACCCCCAAAGCTCTTGCAGTAGCAGGATCCCAACAGCGCGGGCAGCACTAGAGACCCACCCAGCCCTCCGGACCTGCAGGGCTGGGCACACGGCTCCAAAGCAAAGGGGGCGTTTGATTTATTAGCTGTGGAGACCCTGCTGGGCTCACATCCTCCACCAGCTCCATCCCCCGCCCCGGGGGGACGGGCACCACGCCAATCCCCCAGAGCCGAGGGGGACGCAGCCTGCCCCCAGCAGCGCGGTGCTCAACGGTGAGGGGCAACTCCCCACCCAGGGCGGTGAATCACCCGCCACCTGCCCCGCTCACAGGCGCAGCCCCCTGGGCCCTTGTGTTTCGGAGGCTACCGCTGAGGCAGGCTGCTGAGCCGAGCCGTGGGAGGAGGCGCATGGGGCCTGGGAATGGGCAGAGGGGGTATTGGAGCTGCCCCGTCCCCTCTCACCCCCCCCCCCCCCCGGTCAAGCTGGTATTGCAGCCTGTCCTGCTGTGCCCGGAGCCAGCAGAGGATCCCTGCCGTGCAGACAGGAAAGGTCAGATCCCTGCTCCTCCAGCCAGGGCGGGAGGCCTGGTGCCCACCCCCGGCTGGCATCAGATGGGCAGGTCAGCACTGCGCTGCGGCGTGACTTTGCTGGCACAGCCCCGGTTCCTGTGGGCACAGCTGCGGGGGCAGAGCTGGCACGAGGCCCACAGGGAGTTGCAGCCTGGCAGGAACCGGCAGGCCCCGAGTCTCCAGACAAACCAGCCAGGGGACCAGCAGCACCAGAGTAGGAGGGCTGAGCCCCCACCCAGCCCCAGCAGGATGCAGAGGGCCAGCAGGGACCGCGGGCGCCGCCCACCTGGGGAGGAAGGAAAAGGGCTGGGGGCAGTGCCAGGTCAGTGACCAGCTCTGCCCCCAAAGTGCCCGCGACGTGCTGAGCCGAACGCAGACAACTGGCAAGGCTGCCCGGTCACCGGGGGAGGGGGGCAGAGCCCAGGGGCTCGTGCCCTCGGGGCCACAGGGCCTGAGGTGCAGCCACCCTGCTCCTTCTGCAACGTGGGGCTAAGCCAGCTGCACCGCGCACGGGGGCACGAGCCGCCAGGGACAGGTGGAGGCGGGCGCCGGGGACAGCTGGCTCTGGGGTGCTGGTCCTTGGAGGGTCACGGGGGGGGGGGGGGGGGGCCTTGGCAGGGCTCAGTGTGAGACAGCAACTGAGCTCCCACGCCCCAGCCTAGGCGCGGCTCCTGACTGAGCGCAGAGATGCGGGGGGGGAGGAACGCACACGTACCCATGACGCTCATTGCACACGTGTCATTGCACACACAGCCAGCTATCATTGCACATTCCTGCCTATAGGTCAACTCTTGCACACACACTCACCTGTCATTACACATCTGTCAATGCACACACAGCACCATGCACACATAGCTGTCATTGCACAAGTATGGCACACGTACATACACTGCTGGTATTGCATTTGCACACATGTAAACATCAACTACCTGCCATTACACACACGTCATCGCACACATGCTCCTAACCGACTGTCATGCCGCATGCACACATGCCTTTCATTACGTGTCATTCATGTACCCATACAGCTGTCGTGGCACACATGCATGTCATGAGCACATAGCTGTCATTACATACACACCTTGCATATGGCCACACATGAGTCATTACACGGGCCTACACCTGTCATGCTACATGTGTCATCATACACGCACATACCTGGCTGTGCATGCACCACCCACGTAATCACACACACAGCCAACTGTCAGTGGTCACGCACACAACCACAGCTCTGCCATTGCACATGCACCCATCTATTAGTGGCGCTGAGCACATGTGTCATCACACAAGTACACACTGGTGCCATTGCACTCACAGTGTTACACACACACACACACACACACACACACCCCTGTCATTGCACATATTTGGGGAGGTTAGCTCAGTGGTTTGAGCATTGGCCTGCTAAACCCAGGGTTGTGAGTTCAACCCTTGAGGGGCCATTTAGGGATCTGGGGCAAAAAAATCTGTCAGGGGCCAGTACTTGGTCCTGCTAGTGTAGTCAGGGGACTGGACTCGATGCCCTTCCAGTTCTAGGAGCTAGGCATATCTCCATCTATCTATGCACCCATTTGTCATTACGTACATCCACCTATCACACACACACACGTCATTATAGAGTCATTGCACACCTACACACCCACCTGCCTATCATTCCACATACACACACAACACACGTCTGTCATTAGACACATCACATTGCACACTCATTACATACATGCACACACATCTGTCATGACACAGTCTCATTACACAATCACATGCCTGTCATTGCACATGGACACATGCATCCACTATTACACGTGTGCACGTCACTCACATACGTCTCGTTGCACACACACGTCTGTCAATCATGGTGGAAAGTGCCGGGGGGGGGGGGAGTCCTGGGCTTTGGCCTCTCAGGAGCGAGATCAGACTGGGTGGAAAGGGCCCAGGCTCCCCCGGGGCAAGTCACAGGGAAGGCTGGTCCAGTGGTTAGAGCACTGAGCTGGGACCTGGGTCAAGTCCCTGCTCTACCACAGCCTCCCTGTGACCTTGGGTGCAGAGGTGCCAACTTTGGGGCTCAGCACCCACTGAAAATAAACAGGGGGTGCTCGGTGCTCGCAGGGTGCCCCCACCCCCGCTCCGCATGCGCGCTGCCCTGCCCCCACTTGGCGTCTCCCTCCAAGGTCCCGTCCCCCCCGCCCAGCCTCTTCCCCTGCTCACACGGGGCGGGGGAGGCGGGGACACCGGTAAAGACACGTCAGCGCCTGTGCGTGGGCGGGTCCCGGGCCCTGTCTGTACCGTGGGGCACAGCCCTGCCCTGCCCCCTTGGCATGCGGAGAATCCCGAACAAGGCCGGGCGCTGAGCCCGCGCCTGGGCCAGGCCTGGGGCTCTGCACGTGGACTGAGGTACCTGCTGCGAGCTCCTCTGGGGCCTGGCTCTTCTCGGCCCCGCCACAGGCTGCCAGGCAGGGGGTGACGCCGGCCGCAGGGCTGCTCGCAGGCTGGAGAGATGCCGATGTTGGGGGGCGGCCTGCATGGGCGAGGGGAGGGGAGGGGAGGGGAGGGGACGGGGGGGGGTGATTGCACCAGCTGCCGGTGAGGGCGGCACCAGCAAAGAGCCCCCAGGCCAGGAAAACCCTTGGAGGGGAGCAGCCCTGAGCTCCTGCTGCCCCCTCCCACCCCAGCAGCCCTTCCCCATAGAGCCCCCCCACCTCCCCGTCCTGAACCCTCCCCCACAGTCCCGAGTGCACCAGGCAGGATCGGGCCCCTATTTCCCAGCCCTCTTGTCCATTCCTGCTCTCTGGGGCGCTCCCTCTGCCCCGCCCCCACCTCGCCTGCCCTGGGTTCTCCCCGCCCGCACCGACCTCTGCACTTGGCCTGGTCCAAGCCGTCCCCGCAGTTGTCGATGCCGGTCCGGTCGCACACCAGGCTCCGGGGGATGCACTTGCTGTTCCGGCAGGGGAAGTACGGCTCCTCGCCGCACTCCGACGTGTTGACGCCTGCCATGGAAACGGCCGTGCTGAGCAGCATGGTGCCTGGCACGCCCCTGGGAGCCGCTCCCAGCATGCACTGGTGTGGGGCCGGACTCAGTGGCGGAGGGGGATGTGACCAAGCTGCCCGGCTCCCGGGGATGAGGCGTTTAGGGGGCAGGAGGTGGCTCAGGGCTGGGGCAAGAGCTTGGGGTGCAGGCTCGGGGGGGGGGGCGGAAGTTCTGAGCTGGGCCGGGGGCGGGCACGGGAGGAGATTTGGGGGTGGGGCTCCAGATGGGCAGCACTTGCCTCAGGCAGCTCTTGGAAGCGGTCCACGTGTCCGGCTCCTAGGAGGAGGGGCCTGAGGGCTCCGTGTGCTGCCCATGGCTGCAGATCCCTCCCACAGCGCCCACTGGCCAATGGGAGCTGCAGAGTCAGCACTCGGGGCCGGGGCGGCGCACAGAGCCCCCTGGCTGCCCCTGTGCCTAGGCACTGGACATGCGACCTTGTCCGAGAGCCGCGCGGAGCCAGGTCAGGCCTGGAGCCTGCCTTAGCCCCACCGACCGGACTGTTAGCGGCCGGGTCAGAGGTAAGGGGCCCGTTCCAGGCAAAAACCGGCCACCGGGCACCCCAGCCGTGCCACAGAGCTTCAGACTCGGGCTCTCTGCCTGGGGCACTGCACGCGGGACCCCAACGCCCCCACGCCACAGGGGAGACCGCGGGCCGGGCCAAGGGGCCAGCAGGCCACTGGTTAAAGGACATGGCCACTCCCACTGCTCTAGGGAGGAGATGGCCGGGGGGGGGGCTGACCAGGGCGAATGGCCCTTGGGGTCTCGTGGGACCCACGGTCTCTGGGGCTGGGCGGTGACACCCGGCTCCTGAGCTCAGCAGGGCCCCGAGGTCACCCTGAGTAAAGGGCTCAGAGCCCAAGACAGGCGGCACAACCTGAACCACACTGGCCAGTGGGCTCTGCAGGGGGGGGGGGGGGCGGAGGAGAGAGCGCGAGCGGGAGGCTGCATGTGAGAGAACATGTGCAACCCTGTGTGAGACGGTGTGTCTACAAGAGTGTGTGTGTGTGCAGGCAGCTATTCATATGCGGCATTGTGTGTGTGTGTGTGTAGGTATGTTGCAGATGGGAGGGTGGGTGGGTGGGTGTAGACAGGGTGTGGGTGTGTAGGAATGTGTACAGCAAGCTGTGTGTTTAGGTATGTGTGCCGACGGGATGTGGGTGTCCACCAACTGAATGTAGGTGCAGCAGTGTGTGTTTGTGTGTGTGTGTGTGTGTGTGTATAGATATGTATGCAGACAGGGTGTGTCCAGGCACGTAGGTGCTGTGGTGTGTGTGTGCGCGCAGACGGTGTGTGTGTGTGTGTGCGCGCAGACGGTGTGTGTGTGTGTGTGTGTATTTGTGCAGTCGGGGGGGTGGAGTGTGCAGACGGGGGTGTCCAGGAAGGTAGGTGCCGCAGTGCATGGGGGGGGGTTGTCTGGGTGTGTGTATTTGTGCAGTCGCGGGTGTGTGCAGCCAGGAGGTGTCCAGGAAGGTAGGTGCCACAGTGCGTGGGGGGGAGGGGGAGTGTCTGTGTCTGTTTGTGTGTATTTGTGCAGTCAGGGGTGTGTGTAGCCAGGAGGTGTCCAGGAAGGTAGGTGCCACAGTGCGTGGGGGGGGGGGTGTCTGTGTCTGTTTGTGTGTATTTGTGCAGTCGGGGGGGTGTGTAGCCAGGAGGTGTCCAGGAAGGTAGGTGCCACAGTGCGTGGGGGGGAGAGGGGGTGTCTGTGTCTGTGTGTATTTGTGCAGTCAGGGGGGGTGCAGACGGGGGGTGTCAGGAAGGTAGGTGCTGCAGTGCATGGGTGTGTGTGTGGGGGGTGTCTGTGTGTGTGTATTTGTGCAGTCGGGGGAGCAGACGGGGGGTGTCAGGAAGGTAGGTGCTGCAGTGCGGGGGGGGTGTGAGGGGGTGTCTGTGTGTGTGTATTTGTGCAGTCGGGGGGGGAGACGGGGGGTGTCAGGAAGGTAGGTGCCGCAGTGCGTGGGGGGGAGAGGGGGTGTCTGTGTGTATTTGTGCAGTCGGGGGGGGCAGACGGGGGGTGTCAGGAAGGTAGGTGCCGCAGTGCGGGGGGGGGGTGAGGGGGTGTCTGTGTCTGTGTGTATTTGTGCAGTCGGGGGGGGCAGACGGGGGGTGTCAGGAAGGTAGGTGCCGCAGTGCGTGGGGGGGAGAGGAGGTGTCTGTGTGTATTTGTGCAGTCGGGGGGGTGCAGACGGGGGTGTCAGGAAGGTAGGTGCTGCAGTGCATGGGTGTGTGTGGGGGGGGTGTCTGTGTGTATTTGTGCAGTTGGGGGAGCAGACGGGGGGTGTCAGGAAGGTAGGTGCTGCAGTGCGGGGGGTGTGTGAGGGGGTGTCTGTGTGTGTGTGTATTTGTGCAGTCGGGGGGGGCAGACGGGGGGTGTCAGGAAGGTAGGTGCCGCAGTGCGGGGGGGGGGTGTGAGGGGGTGTCTGTGTGTGTGTGTATTTGTGCAGTCGGGGGGGGCAGACGGGGGGTGTCAGGAAGGTAGGTGCCGCAGTGCGTGGGGGGGAGAGGGGGTGTCTGTGTGTATTTGTGCAGTCGGGGGGGCAGACGGGGGGTGTCAGGAAGGTAGGTGCCGCAGTGCGGGGGGGGGAGAGGGGGTGTCTGTGTGTATTTGTGCAGTCGGGGGGGCAGACGGGGGGTGTCAGGAAGGTAGGTGCCGCAGTGCGTGGGGGGGAGAGGGGGTGTCTGTGTCTGTGTGTATTTGTGCAGTCAGGGGGGCAGACGGGGGGTGTCAGGAAGGTAGGTGCTGCAGTGCGGGGGGGGGTGTGAGGGGGTGTCTGTGTGTGTGTGTATTTGTGCAGTCGGGGGGGGCAGACGGGGGGTGTCAGGAAGGTAGGTGCTGCAGTGCGGGGGGGGTGTGAGGGGGTGTCTGTGTGTGTGTGTATTTGTGCAGTCGGGGGGGGCAGACGGGGGTGTCAGGAAGGTAGGTGCTGCAGTGCGGGGGGGGGTGTGTGAGGGGGTGTCTGTGTGTGTGTGTATTTGTGCAGTCGGGGGGGGCAGACGGGGGGTGTCAGGAAGGTAGGTGCCGCAGTGCGGGGGGGGGGGTGTGAGGGGGTGTCTGTGTGTATTTGTGCAGTCGGGGGGGCAGACGGGGGGTGTCAGGAAGGTAGGTGCTGCAGTGCGGGGGGGGGTGTGTGAGGGGGTGTCTGTGTGTATTTGTGCAGTCGGGGGGGCAGACGGGGGGTGTCAGGAAGGTAGGTGCCGCAGTGCGGGGGGTGTGTGTGTGAGGGGGTGTCTGTGTGTATTTGTGCAGTCGGGGGGGCAGACGGGGGGTGTCAGGAAGGTAGGTGCTGCAGTGCGGGGGGGGGAGAGGGGGTGTCTGTGTATTTGTGCAGTCGGGGGGGGCAGACGGGGGGTGTCAGGAAGGTAGGTGCTGCAGTGCGGGGGGGGGGGAGAGGGGGTGTCTGTGTGTATTTGTGCAGTCGGGGGGGGCAGACGGGGGGTGTCAGGAAGGTAGGTGCCGCAGTGCGGGGGGGGGGGGCATACGTCCCTCTGTGGTCTGTTTTCCGGTGCGTTGTCCCAGGGCTCTGCTGAGCGTTGCGGGGGCTGCGCCATCACACGCGCTTGCTGCCAAGTCCACGTCACTCCTCACTCCCCTCCCCCCTTCACGTGGCCTTTTGAACCTGCCCCCCTCCCCGCCGGGCAGCCACGGGCCAGCCCTGCCTCTGCCCCCCGCCTGCCCCTGGTCCAGCCACCCCAGGACAAGGGTTCGGCAGGGGCCACAAACACTCAGTTTGTTTCCTCCGCTGAAGCCCTTTGCCCCTGACGGGCAGTGCCCGGACCCCAGTGCCCAGCTGCCAATGGCTCCGGGCAGCCACTCTTTGTTCTGGACACTGCAGGTGGAGCGGGGCTGCCCGGCAAGGTCCTTTGGCTCGTGCCCCCTGCATGGCGCCCTCACCCAGTCGGAAGGAGGTAAAATCGCCCACGAAATCCACCCGGGGCTGCTGCCCCCGTGTGACCAAGCGCAGGGTCAGGTGGTTCCCAGAGGACAGGGTGGGCCTGGGGATCCTCTTCCCGCACAGCGGGACGCCCAGGGGCTCGGCGGCGCGGTCCTGGCCGTCGTAGAACTGCACGTACGATCCGGCCTTGCAGGGGTTGCCCCCGGCTGAGGGCTGCCCAGGGCCCCGGGCGGTCTCGGGGGGCGGAGGTGCCCGGGTGGCGTTGGGCGGGGGCCCGCCGCTGGGGGCCAGGCGCAGCAGGCTGTACACCAAGAAGAAGCGGAACTGGAACTGGACCCTGTCGCGGGGCGCGGCGGCCTGCATGCTGAGGGAGCAGTCCGTCCCCGTGGCCACGAAGTAGTAGCGCCGGGACTCCCTGTGCGACGTGATGATCAGCCCGTCGGCCCGGATGGTCTGGCCACAAAACTCCACCAGGCTAACTGGGGAGGGGAGAGAGAGTCGCCAGTGAGCCCAAGACCTGAATCCCGCGGCCTGTCCCATGCCACCGGCCCTGGGTGGGGGCAGGCTCGGCCCGGCTGGCGCCCGCTGCTCAAACAACGTACACCAGCTCGCACGGCCGCGGCCTGCTCTGGGGACACAGACGCCGCCTTCTAGGGGGCTCCTCTGAGCCCAAGGCCCACCCCAAACCCACAGCAGGCAGGAGGGGGTTAAAGAGCAGCCGTGAATCGGACAGCTCCACCTGAGGCCAGGGTTGGAAGAGACGCTTCACCAGGGAGAAGCCCAGTTCTGGGAGAGCAGCAGGACTCTTCCCCTCAGCCCCTGCCCTGGGGGGACAGCAGGCCCGGGGCTAGGCTCTCCTGCTGTTAGGGCCAGGGCCGGTGCAGGGATATTTTGTGCCCTAGGTGAAAAGTCCACCTTGCGTCCCCCTCGGCACATCGGTTCATTGAGGGGCAAATCAAAACCAGCCTTTACAGACCCCAAGGGACAGCGGTGCCCAGGGGCTGCCCCCCAGACCAGGCTCCCTCCTTCACACCCCCTGAGTTCCACAGCCCCCCACCCCACGAGCCCTCCCCACCCCACCCCGGCAGCCCCCCGCCCCGAGCCGCGGGTCCACTCCCTGGCTTTGCCGGGCTTGGGCCGCTACAGCAGCTTGGCAGGGAGGAGCCGCCTTCCGGAGGCAGGAGAGCCTGAGTGCGGCGCGTGCCAGGGCAGCGAGCCCCCGCCATGGAGGAGTCACCTGTGACCCTCATCCAGGGGCAAGGTGCGGCTCAAGCACTCGTGAGATGCCAACCTGCAGAGGCGTCAACTCAGGGGGGCTCCAGCGCTGGGGCACCCATGGGAAAAGCTGCTAGGTGCTTAGCACCCACCGGCAGCCATAGTCCCCCCTTCCCTCAGCACCTCCTGCCCACCGGCGGCCCCAATCAGCACTGCCCCTCAGGCCAGCCCCTCTGCCCGCCACGGGACAGCTGTCGTGAGGAAGAAGAATTCAGCACCCAGATGGTAGGTGATGGAGCTGACAGCGAAGAGTTCAACAGAAACCATCAACCTGAGTCCACTGCTTGTTCCTCCACGAGCAAGCAACAGAGCAAACTCCGCAGCTGGCAGGAGTCCAGCATAGCCAGTCATTGCAGCGAGAGACCAGCCAGATGACCCTGTTCTGGGTCATTAGAAACCAGTACGCGTCAGAGACGCTGAGCAGACTGATCATCACAGACAGCGTGACAGTGTCACTACTGCGACTGGTAGGGGTGTAGAACTTAAAGGGGAGCTGGGACGGGACGCTGAACTGTATCACACCGTTCCGTCACCAGGTGGCACAGTGCGTGACATACGTTCTTTAAGCTAACCCGGCGGGTACCACTGCTGGGGCATAAGCAAGCGCCGTGCCCAGCCCACAGCTGGTTCAGAAGAACATGACAAGGGGTATCTCAATGGCTCGAATTACAGCAGCGTTAGTGATCCCTCCCCTGCCACTTCACAGAGCCATGGAGTTTTCCAAGAACCTCCCCCAGTCACTTCTGCATCTCGCTCATGGCCTTTGCCGGAGATCTGCCGTCGCTTGCCCACAATGAGTTAAGTCTGATTCTCCTAGCATCTCTGCAAGCCTTTGACCCTCCTCCCCCACTCCCTCTCCCCATGGAGACCCAGAAAGCTCACAGTGTTTAACACAGGAGTTCCTAGGAGGCCCACAAGGCTGGAATCTGAGTGCACACACAACCTGTGTATTTACATCCTCCCCAGGCTCTGCACAGGGCCTCACGTCCCCAGCAAGCAACTTTTAAAAAGTAACAATGGTGTCACTTTCCTTTCTGAGGAAAAGCTCAGTAGAGCTTTGCCCATTAAAACACATCCCCTTTGGAAATCAACCACCCCAGCACTAGCCAAACCCTGCTCCCCAGGAGCAGGCAGGATCTGTGCCACATGCTGTCCAGGGATTTGTAACTTCTTCATGTAAGATCCACCCTACAATCACAAACCAGCGCTCACAGCATAGTGCATCGTCAACAACCCTACAATAACAAACCAGCGCTCACAGCATAGTGCATCGTCAACAACCCTACAATCACAAACCAGCGCTCACAGCATAGTGCATCGTCAACAACCCTACAATCACAAACCAGCGCTCACAGCATAGTGCATCGTCAACAACCCTACAATCACAAACCAGCGCTCACAGCATAGTGCATCGTCAACAACCCTACAATCACAAACCAGCGCGCACAGCATAGTGCATCGTCAACAACCCTACAATCACAAACCAGCGCTCACAGCATAGTGCATCGTCAACAACCCTACAATAACAAACCAGCGCTCACAGCATAGTGCATCGTCAACAACCCTACAATAACAAACCAGCGCTCACAGCATAGTGCATCATCAACAACCCTACAATCACAAACCAGTGCTCACAGCATAGTGCATCGTCAACAACCCTACAATCACAAACCAGCGCTCACAGCATAGTGCATCGTCAACAACCCTACAATAACAAACCAGCGCTCACAGCATAGTGCATCGTCAACAACCCTACAATCACAAACCAGCGCGCACAGCATAGTGCATCATCAACAACCCTACAATCACAAACCAGCGCGCACAGCATAGTGCATCATCAACAACCCTACAATAACAAACCAGCGCACACAGCATAGTGCATCGTCAACAACCCTACAATCACAAACCAGCGCTCACAGCATAGTGCATCATCAACAACCCTACAATCACAAACCAGCGCACACCGCATAGTGCATCATCAACAACCCTACAATCACAAACCAGCGCGCACAGCATAGTGCATCAACAACAACCCTACAATCACAAACCAGCGCGCACAGCATAGTGCATCATCAACAACCCTACAATAACAAACCAGCGCTCACAGCATAGTGCATCGTCAACAACCCTACAATAACAAACCAGCGCGCACAGCATAGTGCATCATCAACAACCCTACAATAACAAACCAGCGCTCACAGCATAGTGCATCAACAACAACCCTACAATCACAAACCAGCGCTCACAGCATAGTGCATCAACAACAACCCTACAATCACAAACCAGCGCGCACAGCATAGTGCATCATCAACAACCCTACAATAACAAACCAGCGCACACAGCATAGTGCATCATCAACAACCCTACAATAACAAACCAGCGCACACAGCATAGTGCATCATCAACAACCCTACAATCACAAACCAGCGCGCACAGCATAGTGCATCATCAACAACCCTACAATAACAAACCAGCGCGCACAGCATAGTGCATCATCAACAACCCTACAATCACAAACCAGCGCACACAGCATAGTGCATCATCAACAACGCTACAATCACAAACCAGCGCTCACAGCATAGTGCATCATCAACAACCCTACAATCACAAACCAGCGCACACAGCATAGTGCATCAACAACAACCCTACAATAACAAACCAGCGCGCACAGCATAGTGCATCGTCAACAACGCTACAATCACAAACCAGCGCTCACAGCATAGTGCATCATCAACAACCCTACAATAACAAACCAGCGCGCACAGCATAGTGCATCATCAACAACCCTACAATCACAAACCAGCGCTCACAGCATAGTGCATCGTCAACAACGCTACAATCACAAACCAGCGCTCACAGCATAGTGCATCATCAACAACCCTACAATCACAAACCAGCGCTCACAGCATAGTGCATCATCAACAACCCTACAATAACAAACCAGCGCTCACAGCATAGTGCATCGTCAACAACGCTACAATCACAAACCAGCGCTCACAGCATAGTGCATCATCAACAACCCTACAATCACAAACCAGTGCTCACAGCATAGTGCATCGTCAACAACGCTACAATCACAAACCAGCGCTCACAGCATAGTGCATCGTCAACAACGCTACAATCACAAACCAGCGCTCACAGCATAGTGCATCATCAACAACCCTACAATCACAAACCAGCGCTCACAGCATAGTGCATCATCAACAACCCTACAATAACAAACCAGCGCTCACAGCATAGTGCATCGTCAACAACGCTACAATCACAAACCAGCGCTCACAGCATAGTGCATCATCAACAACCCTACAATCACAAACCAGCGCTCACAGCATAGTGCATCGTCAACAACCCTACAATCACAAACCAGCGCACACAGCATAGTGCATCATCAACAACCCTACAATAACAAACCAGCGCGCACAGCATAGTGCATCATCAACAACCCTACAATCACAAACCAGCGCTCACTTCATAGTGCACCAACAACAACCCTACAATAACAAACCAGCGCTCGGTTAATGGCCCTTCTCACTGTCACCCTGAAATCACAAGGGAGCAGCCCACTGGGGCCAAGCACACCCCGAATGGCATTGCAGAGACACACACAGAGACCTGAAGAATGCTGCTCTGTGCCTTTGACAGCCCACACATCTGGGAAGTGCCGGGGTGGCACTTTCTGGTGCCAGCACATTCCAGCTCTCCTGCTTGTCAATGCCAAAGGGCCAAGTCTCCTTGATGCCAAATCGTCTTGTTTCCTATACAGGTGATTTTAATCCAATTACATTTCAAATCATGGGCCGAGACAGCTCCTTTGGAGAAACAAACCCTGCAGCCTGCTGTCATTGTACTGTGCGGAGGAATGAGAGCCTGGCTGCTCCAAAGCCTTCAGCAGTAAAGTGGGGTTCTTTAGACTGTCCAGACGATTTGGGGTACAGAGAAGCAGATCCGATTTTTAGCTCTGGCATTGTTTTAGGCTAGGTTTAGGGTTAAAGACAAATGAAGATTGGGACTTATGTCTGGACTTGACTCCGTGAAATCTCAAAACCTGATCTCATCATATTTTGGCCCAAAACGTGTAAAACTGTCTGACCTGGTGAGATTTGAGCCATCTTGAGGGTGCAGTTCACCCAAGAGCAGCTGTTCTCATAAGATTTCAGCTGGGTGGGAATTCAAACTTGGAGAATCCAACCCCACCTGAAACATGGGGGGGACTGGACGAAGTGCCAGTTCAGGTCCACGTCTGGGTGAATCCTGGCCCCACGTACATCAATGGCAAATCTTCCCCCGGGGCCAGGATCCCCTTTCTGCTTTTTACAGCAAGTCCATTACAGCCGAGAAAACCTGGACTGGGTGAGACGTGCTGTGCTGTGCTCTGGCGCCCGGCGTGGAGCAGCCAGTACCCAGGTACCCAGGGGGTAGGACATGGTGCTGAGGGCACTGCAAACTGTCCTGGAGTCCGTGTGCCCTGGTCCGTCCACCCAGCCTGGGGCGCTGGAGCAATGTGTATAAGTGGGGTAACCCTGCGTATCGTGGGAACCTCTTCAAGCCGGGGGTGTGGCATTTCCAGCACATGCACCCACCTAGGTCCTCTCCTCCCAGCGGGGCCTGTGCCCCCTTCACTGCTTCCTTGAGGAAGATGTCTCCTTCTGGTCATTCCAGTGCCCGTTCTTAGGGCTGCAGGAGACAACCCTGAACGTCCATCACATCCCATTTCCTCTGGGTTTCAGTGAATTTCCTCCGTCACCTCCAAACCCTTCCCCACCTTTCCTCGTGGGTATTAAAATACTAAATCCGACACAAGAAAGCGCCTGCTGCTCCTACCCTAAAGGGTTTGACTCCTGGACTCCACTCTAGAAACACCCCCTTCTCGATTCCACTTCCTGACAGGGAGCCGTCCCTTCCAGACTAACATTTGCTTAGGCCAGTACGATTACATGCAATGAATGCGTTCGTTCTCTAAGGTATTGATCATTCCAGCAGTACAGCTACACACTGGACAATAGAGACCTTCCTGTCTAAGGCACCTGTCCCTGTCTTGGCTAACCAGAGCCCAGTGCGGCACTTGGTCACACTCGCACAAGTTTACTGGGGCTGCACAAGTGTGCAAGCGGCTGCATTCAGCCATGGGACTAAGTCAAAATGCTGCACTCCAGTCCACACTGTGGATCTCTTACCCAGCCGCAGAACAGAGGGGAGAATGTGGTTCCAAGGCAAATGAATAGGTTTTACCTACTCAGCCATGTTTCCCTGGACAGCAGATGTCACGGAGGACTCACTGCCCGGCTTGACTCATTGGGCCTGATTTTCCTCTACTGGTGGAACTCCATTAATTAGAGCAGTTACTCCTGATTCGCACCTGCAGACGTGAAACAGGAATGGTGGGAACAGTGATTCTTCTTGCCCTGTGAATGAGACTTTGGCCTCAACACCCTGGGGAAAATATTAATGTCCAACAGTCTGTCAAGTAGCTGTGTGTGAATGCCAACATATCTCCCATGTTTAGAAAGATCGCAACTCACAATGAGGACACGACACAGGCAAATACACACAAGGGCACCACCAATCATGATTTGGGAAGCTACTGATGGTCACCTACTAGGCACAGGTGCCTGTCTCTCCTCAGCCCATATCAATCATTCAGCATTATGCAGCTGCCTTTTAAACCAGGAAAAATGTCTAGGCCACGCACCTCTCTCTCCCCAGCCTAGCGAACCCAAGGAGCACTCACCTATGCGAAGATAGGAAGGAGTGTGGCTACAGGGCACCGCAGATCTGTGCTTTAGATTCAAGTGTAAAGTCCGGTTTTTACTCGTAAACCAAAGAGAGAACTCGAGTTCTGATCAGCCCAGCTGGGGGGCAAAAGATTCTGTCTGGAAACCTCACCCTACCTGTTTCTATGGATGAAACCTCCAGTGCCATGAAGTTCAGCAGTACCAGCCACTTTGCCAGCATAAGCACCATCTTCGTGGTTCCTTTGTCGGGAGCCCCAAATCTCAAGTCACAGCGCGACATGAGGAAGGACCGGCCAGGCCAGCAGCAGCTGGTAGACTGAGTGTGGTGAGCTCCTAGCTTGCTGTGAGCAAATCGAGCTGACGGTTGCTGAGACATGGGAACAAAGGGGAGCAGCTGATCTGCTCATTGCGAAAGGCAGCAGCCCCGGGTGTTGATTAAAAGGCAGAGGACGTTTCTCTTTCTCCTCTGGGCACAATGACTCCTGGAGCTTTACCTTTGTCCTCGCTTCCCTCCGCTTTTTACGGTCAGGATTTGTGTTAGTGGGTAGCCATGGCAACTGTGGGAATTTGATGGGGCAGCGGGGGGAACAATACAATATGCTGCCCCAGGAACCTCCAATTCGTTACAAGACTAAAAGGCATCTATGTGGTGACAGCACACCGACATGGACAGATCTAGCCAGTGAGGATGAGGGCACAGCGGCTGGGCATGGCCGTGCCAGAGCACTAACGAGAGAGGTGCTGGGAGATCCAGGCTGGAAACGGTGGGCTCGGGATGGACTTAGAACGGATGGAACTACTCCTGCCGATTCCATTCAATGCTGGCGCGCTGCCATCAACGGCAACGGAGCTCCCCAGGCCCTGCGCGGGGGGCACACGCTGACGCACCTGGCTGAATCCAGCCGTAAAGAGGAACATCACAGAACAGGCCCAGGCAGCTATTTCTCAGCCTGGCCTTGCCGGGGAGGTGGGAGGAGAAGCCCTGTTTAGGGCTCCAGTGTGTTTAGGAGACTCAACTGGACAAAACAACAGGTTTCAACGGTGGGGGAGAGACTACCAAAAAAAGGCGCCACTTCCACTTTCCAACCACGGGGAAAAATATGAACTGGTGGAGTTGCCGCCGAAACGCCGCCGCTGGACAGAGTGTTTTGACGGCCACACCCGCTTCACCGCTCTGTCCGGCGGCATTTCGGCAGATGGACACTTCGCAGCTTTGTCCGGTGGCGTTTCGGTGGCAGCTCCACGAGTCCCCTCAGTTCCAGTCACACGGTGCCACTCAGGGGATTCTGCCCTCAGGGGGAGCGGCTGCTCCCCTGGATCCCCCCCCCTGCTACGCTACTGCCACTACCCCATTAGAAATGACAGAAACTGGGTTTAATAATAAAGAAGACAAATGTTATTAACTATTTCAAAGGTCGATTTTAGGTGGTAAAGGGAGAACAAACAGAACAAAGCAGATTACTAAGCAAATGAAATCAAACACGCAAACTAAGCTAGTTTCATTAAAGAAATTGGTTACAAATAGTATTTCTCACCCTTGATATAGCAAGTCCCACTCACCTCTCCAACACCCCAGTTTTGTGCGGAGTTGGTATAGGGCTCACAAGCTGTCAGAGACCAAGTACACAGACACCAATTCGTTGATCAACGGGCTCACATTTCTCTTAGCCCAAAAGCTTCAGAGTAAGTGTGGCAACTTTATTAGGGGTAAGCATCAATATTTATACACAGAAGTAAACAAAGTAGTTAACAGGTCATAATGGTCATGCATAATCAAGATTCTGCTGGGTAAAACAGGTTAAAACCAGCCCTACATAGCTCAAGAAATGTAAATCCCAAAGACAAAGGGGAGATGGCTACTTAAGGGGCGGGGGGAAGTCAGGAGCTGTTCGTAGGTCAGAGCTTTGGTCAAAAGTTCAGACAGAGCCATCAAGTCAGGGTAAAGTTCAAACTCAACATTCCTCCATTTGTAGCTTTGGTACAACTATTTACTAAAAGCTACATCCTAGTTTAAGGAGCCAAGGGCAGCTTGGCGACTTCAGCCTATGCCAACTCGAAAAGAGTGGGGCCTTTGGGTGTAATAGCAAAAGAACAGGCTGACCTACATAAGTTTATGAGGGAGGGGACACATTGAATACAACAACACAGTATTATAAGGATTACTATGGCCCCAACAATACCCACCAAGAGTTTTACTAAAGGCGGTGCCATTAAAATAGGTCGCGTTTAAAATCATACTACACAACATTCATAATACAGTTGCTTTTAAATTAGAAAAACATTATTCTAACAATCCCTCCTCTTTAAAGATAATTTCTTTTATATTTTAAAAGCAAATTACTTTCAGCTTTTAAATTATGCACCAATTTATAGGTACTATTCAGTTTAGGCACACCCAGTATTGGGGTGTTGAGGTAGATATTATTTTCAAAGACATAA
This sequence comes from Sternotherus odoratus, assembly GCA_032164245.1. Classification (NCBI taxonomy): domain Eukaryota; kingdom Metazoa; phylum Chordata; order Testudines; family Kinosternidae; genus Sternotherus; species Sternotherus odoratus. The sequence continues at coordinate 17,162,555 of JAVMKO010000018.1, read as the reverse complement.
CATTTCTCATTCATGAGAGCACATATTCCTCTTTGGGCAGCTAACATTATGTTTCAGGCCATTTTGACTTGCCCACTTGTTTCAGGATAGACTCTCACGGAGATTAACTGCTTGGTTTGTCTCTTAAACATTCCGAACATTGGGGAAGTAAGAGGCTTGGGAGAAAATGTGAGTAGGTGATTTCAGTTAAGCTAAGTAACATGAACCCGTCTAGTTGCAGGGCAATACATGATAGACTTTAGCTTTACATACCCAATATGTTCCAAAAAGTGCTAATTTACTGGTGGAAGCTCTATTTTTATCCAACCAGGAGTTACTTTCCACAAAATAGGTCCTATGTTAGATTATTCTGGACCAGATCTCTATCTTGGTAGCATTTAAGTCATGTTAACAATAATCAGAGGGAGGTACAAAGAGGAGTTTTCATCCTGCATCTACTGAGAATTGAGTACACACTCAACAATCATTTCTATTTTTCAAAATACAGGTTTTGACTTCCTGGGAATAAAAAACATTATACTTATGAAATAAATCTTGCTTAATCTAAAACAAGATTAATAATTAAAAATTGATTAATACTTCAATTTGATAAACATTATTAAGTCCTTTTGAATTTTATCTTCATGACATGACCCGACACGGCCTCCGCTGGCCACTTTTCTTCGGGGTTCTTCTTTATCCCCTCTCCAGTTGCTAGGGCTTTGGTTGCCCCGCTGTCGTCTACTTCTCATCCTGGTCCGTCGAGGGTGGAGGCTTTAGCTGCCTTGTTGTCGTCTGGGAAAAGGGCATGCTAGCATCAGGCGTGGTGAATTTAGGCTTCCTTCTTTGCTACCTTGATGAATGTTGGGGTGACCAAGGCACTTGGTATGGTCCTTCTCACAGGGGCTGGAGCAGAACTTTCTCGTAGGCTTTAACAAAGACTCAAGAAGCAGGTTCTATCGAGTGTGCTTTTACATCCAAAAGTAGTCTCTGGAAGGATAGAACATATCTGTGGAGAGAGTTAGTCTGTCTCTGGAGCTGTAAAACAAAAGAAGTTAGTTCTGCTTTTTCAAGCACTAAATCAGCAGTCATGGAATATTTGATTAGGTAAACTGAGGAAGCCCTGCCAAAAAGTAGTTCAAAAGGTGATAACTTAATTTGACCTCTAGGAGTGCTATGGAGATTGTGCAGCACAAGGGGTAATGCATTTATCCTGTTAAGACCACTTTGTATCTTCTCTAACTATGTTTTTCTTAGTCCATTTGTCTTTTTAACCTGGCCATTAGATTGCAGGTGCCAAGGTGTGTGTGGCACTTCTGAATTCTCAAGGTACTTATAACTTGCTGAAAAGCTGTTTCTGTAAAATGAGACCCACGGTTTAAGTCTTTGTCTTGGGTACCCATACCTAGGGATAAAATCATTTAAGAGATATTTGGCCACAGTCTAAGCATTTGCTCTTTTGGTAGGAAATGCTTCACACAGGATGGCAGTTCAGAAAAGTTAATTTGAAGCTTTTCAAAAAGAAAGACAGCTCAGGGCCGGGTTCTGGATGGACTTTGTGACTTCTTTCGATTGAATTGCTGATATGCAGACAAATCTTCTTACAATGTAAAACATGGGTCCAGACAGTCAATCAGTCTTTAGTATTTCACAAAAGTATTGGTAGTGACCAGTTCAGGGTGTGGCAAGGCTGTTCAGGATCCTTAGGTAATGTATTCTTTACCTGTGAGTAAGAAAAAAAACCTCACACATTTCATTAATACTTGGCAGTGTTACAAACTTTACAACTGAGTGGGCATTTTAGCCCTCCCTCACATACTTTTTTTTTTAAATGAGTTACATATACATTGTTTTTATACAGTACTTTAGTCTTACTGTACATTACATACCACATACACTCTTATAATAAAAATAACTGAATTACAGAGCTTTGGAGTAACAGAACAGGACAAGTATACCAACTGTTGAGGAGGCCACTTGATACAACCTCTGGTGTCCAATAGCTTTTTTTCTTTTCTTTTTTTTTCCCTCCCTCACCCTCTGGCCAGAAATCTGGGGTAGCCAGAAGAATTCTATGTGCTATTTGAGGAGTGAGTTAACTTGTCATGTTAATGCTTCTAAAGTCTATTGGTATTTAATTTCAATTGAAAATTATTGTTTATATTGTTCTTAGCTAGTGAAATTATAGCAAGTATATTTAAACCTTAACATTGTTTAATAATAGTCAAAACAATTTTATATTACAAATTGAATAAGCAAATATCTACAGTTCAATTTTGAATTATATTGCCTCATGTACAATTTATCACAAAAACAGTTTTGACCACACTGACAAACATTCTAAGACAAACATAGAACATAAAATACAATTCTTATTGTGCTAGTAAGTGCATAGGTAACAAAGTCCTGTGGCACCTTAAAGACTAACTATAAAGTTTTGAAGCATAAGCTTTCGTGGGCTAATACCCACTTTGTCGGATGCAAGCAGTGGAAGTGGGTATTAGCCCACGAAAGCTCATGCTTCAAAACTTTATAGTTAGTCTTTAAGGTGCCACAGGACTTTGTTACCTCTGCTATTCCAGACTAACACGGCTACCTCTCTGATTCTTAGGAAGTGCATAGTTTGTCAGCTGGCATCAGCTTTTTTTTTTTTTTCCTGAAAGACAAAAAAACCATCTCTCCACCCTTTTCTAAGGGAATCAGTTATTATTTTCTTTTATTTGTTTTCTAGGCAAACCAGGTTTCAGTTACTTTTTATCAATTAGGTAATTTGCATGAACACAGATGTTTTCTGGCTTGCTTTTTGGATTTAAAGCTAGTCACAGCCTAAAAGAATACAATGATCTCCACCAGAATCTGTACTTTCAACTCTTGCCTTTGAAACACCCAGTGATCTGAAACACCCCCCTGTAATCTCTCGGAGTTCAATGGGGCCCCAACCAATTAGCACCACATAGATATATTTACACTTTTAACAAATTTAACCAAACCATCCACAGCCGCATACTTGCAAGCTAATAATCTCTGTGCCTGGATTACTTCTCATGAGGATTTATTTACAGACATTTTAAAGACACTAAAACATTTTCTTATTTTCACTAAAATTATTTCTCTTTACTATTTTTCTATGCCTTTGGGTCAATACTATTAGAATTTCGGTTTATTAGGGTTACTTTGTGGTTTTACTTTACAAAATCAAATTTTCTTTTCTCTCCTTGCCCTGAAGGGTCAAATCCTACTCGGTCTTGCTTAACAGAATTCCCTGCCTGATCTGAAAGGGGCCCTGAGCTACCAGCCATTAGCAAGTCAAGTAATCTGCATTTTCACAGACAGGAGCAAGCTTTTGGGGCTAGTTTTGAAAGGGATACCATTTATTTTTACTAACAAGCTAGTTTTAAAGTTCCATTGTCCTTTCTTTACTCACTTCTGCTTTCACAAGAGATCAGATGTTAGGTTGCCCAAGAGATTACAAATCACATTCAAAGTGTCTAGAGGTGAGATTTGCACCATCTCTTTTAACTTGGGACACAGACTGTCTACCTGCAGAATCAGCATGGGGACATTCCTCTTTGAACAACCTTGTCTCCCTAACGAGCTGGTGGTGCAGGGATGTATTCGTCCCCGGTGTAACTATCTGCGGATGCGGCCGGACCCACTGGGCATCCCCAGGGGCATTCACGTTTAAAGTGACCAGGCTGTCCGCACTGAAAACAATTTCCTGGCTGCTGGAGTTGCCAGGACTCTTTTCTTCGAGCATTTCACTGAACTTTTAGATCCATTTACTACAGACAATTTCAAGCTGTTAAGAGCTGAAACCTTTTTGATTAAATTACTTTTACACTTTTTAACTGCATCAAACTGCCTACCTATTTTCCTTCAGGAACTTTCTTAGGCAACATTTTACCGCTTACAGAAATCCTGTTCTTACCCTTTTCACCTAGGGCTTGCTCCCAAGGAATGCTTTCCTGAGCAACCACAAACTTTTGGGGGGCTTTACTCACATCTCTGATCCCCTTTCAGGCAAATTCACAGACTCACTGAACAAGAGGTTACAGTTATTTTTCCCCCTGCAGTTACAAACTCAGAACTATTTTCTTTCTGAGCTTTAGCTGAATCCATAACTAACTCTGACACTGCTGCATTTTTCTTAACTATCACAGGCTGAAAAACACCTTCTGTCTGCTCCACAGACAAAGAAGATTCAGACACACATTTTCCTTCCCTAGACACACAGCTTGGGATTTTCCTTTTGGCCTATTGCCAAGTGATTGCTTCTCCCGAGGTGTGCCCTTCCATTTCCTCCTTATCCCTCTGCATAGACTCCGATCCTGAGTCCTGCAGATTCCCATCTGCGCCCTGGAGAGAGTCCCCCTGCGGAGGAGTAGGGGCAGGTGCAGTGGGGACCAACTGGTGGGTTAAAACACACCGTGGTTTACACCCTTCATCGAAATAACATGGAGGGGGTTCATTCTCGGGAGAATACTTGACTGCCATAATCTTTAAAGATTTCCACAGCTCTGCTGCAGAGTCCAAACAAAATCAGTAACCTAGCTGTCCCGGATAGTTTTTTCGATCTGGCCCTCTACTCCTCTTTAAAGCAGCCTGCTCGAAAGAACCATACAACGGCAACCTTTCTTCCAGGTTGGCCCATACCGCGGTATTCCCAGTCCAATTCCTTACACACAGTGTGCACAACTTCCTCTTAGTCACACCCTTCTGAACTGGTAGTCTTTCTTCATAACACAACTCATTCATAATGCTCAAAAAAGCTCTGAAAAGGGACACTAGTCCCTTGACCCATGGTGTCTGACAGGAGCCCTCCAACTGGCGTTTATCCTACCGTCCAGTACACGACCCCTCAATATTGAATTGGCTGGGAAAAATCTCCCGTGGCGCCTGCCAATTCGTATATGAGTGATCCGACCACTGGACAGAGGTACCGCACCCAGAAGGAATCCCAGGACCGGCCCCCAAATTGTTAGGTAAAATAGCAAGTCCCACTCACCTCTCCAACACCCCAGTTTTGTGCGGAGTTGGTATCGGGCTCACAAGCTGTCAGAGACCAAGTACACAGACACCAATTCGTTGATCAACGGGCTCACATTTCTCTTAGCTCAAAAGCTTCAGAGTAAGTGTGGCAACTTTATTAGGGGTAAGCATCAATATTTATACACAGAAGTAAACAAAGTAGTTAACAGGTCATAATGGTCATGCATAATCAAGATTCTGCTGGGTAAAACAGGTTAAAACCAGCCCTACATAGCTCAAGAAATGTAAATCCCAAAGACAAAGGGGAGATGGCTACTTAAGGGGTGGGGGGAAGTCAGGAGCTGTTCGTAGGTCAGAGCTTTGGTCAAAAGTTCAGACAGAGCCATCAAGTCAGGGTAAAGTTCAAACTCAACAATATTGTTGCATGCAGTTTGCAAAGTTTCTGTGGTTCTGAGTTCCAGTTATATTTCTTTTCAGACTGGACCCCTGTCCCAGTCTGGACTTCCCCTTGACTTCCCTTTTGCAGTCTTTCTTCTTGGGCAGACAGGCCGTGGAGAGGAAGGGTCCCGTTCACCTTCCGCCCCACCCTTCAATAGGATTTACATGAGGCAGGAATCCTTTGTTTCCCAAACTGGATCCCCCTCCCTTCAGTGGAGAGTTACAAGGAGTCCCAGGTAATGTTTGGTATCAGGTGACAAGACACTATCACAGGGTCCATGAGTCAGGGGCAGTATGGAGCTTCCACAGGAAGGCCAAGTTTCCCAGTCCATTGTCCTCGCTGACGGGCCATCCGCCCCGTCTGGCTTTTCCACTGTTGTACCGGAAGTGTTACCAGTGGGCATCACCCAAAGTAGATACAGCCACTGTTCCTAGCTTCAGATACAGAAATGATGCAGGATAATCACAGTCAGTAAATCATAACCTCTCCGGTGAGCACACATGAGCCATTTCAGTTATATCATATTCATATCATAAGGATATTTTCATGCAGAATATGGAGTGAAACACTCACACAGGGTTCAAAAAAGAACTAGATGAATTCATGAAGGATCGGTTCATCAATGGCTATCGTCCAGGATGGGCAGGGATGGTGTCCCTAGCCTCTGTTTGTCAGAAGCTGGGAATGGGCGACAGGCGATGGATCACTTGGTGATTCCTGGTTCTGTTCATTCCCTCTGGGGCATCTGGCATTGGCCACTGTCAGTAGACAGGATATTGGGCTAGATGGACCTTTGGTCTGACCCAGTCTGGATATTCTTATGTTCTTATGAAGGTTCATTTTCTTTTAATAGGGGGAAAACCTCAGCAACGTGATTCAGAAATAATATGCATGTTAATACTCTCATGATCTTCCATGGGAGCTTGGGAGAGACACTTTCAGTTCTAATCATGATCTTTTTCCAAAATATAAAACAAAGGGCTCAATTATTCCTTCACTGGCTTCCAGTCAAGCATGAAAACAAATGAGCTGATGGATCACGCACATAGAACCTGACCTGACATCAGACTATAATGTCTCTGGGCTAAAAAGCCATTTTCTCTGCATATCCATTGATCTCTGTAGTCAGATTTGGCAACTGCTCAGCACCTGCTATATATATCCCAGGATCCTTCTAACAACATCTTTGGTAAACACTATAGTCAATTTGCTTGCTTCCAGTTTTTGTTGGAAGAAGTTCCCAAGACCAACAACTACTTTGAACAAGTAATTACTGGCTTCCTGCAAACCCACACTCCACAGCTTTCCCTTTATAAACCCAAGAGTTGCATCAATGCCCATTCCTGCTTCAAGAGGAGGGAGAATCTCTCTTTGTCTTTGCTGAGCTGATAGCCTCTAGAGTAGAGCATATTAATAGTTACTCTGTACCATAGGTGCCGACTCCGTGGGTGCTCCAGGGCTGGAGCACCCATGGGGAAAAATTGGTGGGTGCAGAGCACTCACTGGCAGCTCCCCACCCCACCCCAGCTCACCTCCGCCTCCCCTGAGTGCACCGCCGGGTTCTGCTTCTCTCCTGCCCCTCCACCCCTCCCCCCCCCCAGCGCTTGCACTGCGAAACAGCTGTTTCGCATGGCTGGGAAGGAGGGGGACGAGGGGCAACGCGGTGCGCTCAGGGGAGGAGGCGGGGATTTGGAGAACGGATCCAATAGGGGCAGGGAGGGGGCAGAGTTGGGGTGGGGACTTTGGGGAAGGGGTTGGAATGGGGGCAGGGTCGGGAGGGGCACGATCACCCACCGGCGCTGGGGGAAGTTGACACCTATGCTCTGTACCTCATAAGCTTGATCTTCAGTTTGCTGCAAATTAAAATCTAGCATGGTCAAGGAACCTCATTATAAGAAAATGTACAGAAAAGGACAGGCATCTGAACCTGTACTACACAGCGTACAGCATACAGAAAAGGACAGGCATCTGCACCTGTACTACACAGCGTACAGAAAAGGATAGGCATCTGAACCTGTACTACACAGCGTACAGCGTACAGAAAAGGACAGGCATCTGAATCTGTACTACACAGCGTACAGCGTACAGAAAAGGACAGGCATCTGAACCTGTACTACACAGCGTACAGAAAAGGATAGGCATCTGAACCTGTACTACACAGCGTACAGAAAAGGACAGGCATCTGAACCTGTACTACACAGCGTACAGCGTACAGAAAAGGACAGGCATCTGAACCTGTACTACACAGCGTACAGAAAAGGATAGGCATCTGAACCTGTACTACACAGCGTACAGAAAAGGACAGGCATCTGCACCTGTACTACACAGTGTACAGCGTACAGAAAAGGACAGGCATCTGCACCTGTACCACACAGGGTACAGCGTACAGAAAAGGACAGGCATCTGCACCTGTACTACACAGCGTACAGAAAAGGACAGGCATCTGCACCTGTACTACACAGCGTACAGAAAGGACAGGCATCTGAACCTGTACTACACAGTTGCTTTGCAAGTACTGTAAGGTGCAAATCTGTGCATATTATAGTTACATACAAGTTCACGGTGCAGAATATGAACACCATGTATGCTGTGCAGCAGGATCTGGAGTGAGATCTGATGAACACAAATGCAGGGAAATGTGTACAATCCCCCGAGTGGGCAACTATACACGCAGAGATGCTGTCAGGAAGATGGCAGAAATTCTCAAGGATGAAACTGGGTCACTTCAGTTGAACCAAAGTGCACAGCAGTTATTGATTTGCTTCTGGGCCTGCACTTCAAACAGCAGTGGCTCAGTGACCTTCACACCCTGCCATTTTCTTTCCTTGTGGCTGAATCGACTGACAGTTCACTTCAGATGCTTTTTTATATTTTCATCAAGTGCTTTTAAACCTGTCTCTGGGCATGACTGAACTATCTGAACCAGACAGGGCATCACAAAAACTACACTGCAAAGTCAAACTTGAAAACTTCATTGTACTTGCTACAGATGCATGAAAGTTTAGTTGCATTAAAATTGATGCACTGTTTAGTGTTAAGAGCACAGCTCTCTAATCTTCAGTTTATATCTAAGGCTAAGCTGGTTAGCCATGGTTATTTTTAGTAAAAGTCCCGGGCAGGTCACAGGCAAAAAACAAAAAGTCATGGAAGCCATGACCTGTCTGCGACTTTTGCTGCTGCGGCTCCATGGTTTCCCCCTGCTGGTAGCTGTGGGATTTCCCCTCTACCCACAGCGGCTGGAAGGTGCAGGGGGGTTCCCCCCCACCCACGGTGGCTGGGAGCTGACAACCATATTTCCCAAAGAAAAAACAGGACACCCCCAGCCACTTGCCCAATGTGCCTCTCTGCTTGCCCACATAAGGCTGTCAACGGAACCCCGAGGAGATCCCCCTCAGCTGTGCCTGTCGCTGGAAACTTGAAGGGCCCCCTGAGGAACCTGTTGCCTGTCGCTGGCCCAGGCCCCACTGGCTGCCAGCTCCAGTCCCTTGGTCCTGGGACTGAAGCAAAGAATGTCAGGGGGGTCTCTGGAAGTTTTGAATTCTGTGACTTCCACGAGCTCTGTGACATCAATGTAGCCTTAGTTAGATTCAGTGTTTGTCATTCACTTTTTACTAGGCACTCAAAGTAATGCAGTTGTCTTTCTGGTAATCCTGACATGAGGCGGGGGGAAGCCAAGCTGATTTCAGGGAACTGCATTAGTAAATGGAAACTGCCCAGGAAAGACGATTTCCAGTGCTGCTGTGTGGTTAGTTGCTGCAAGTGATGTAGAATGAATCGCAGGGCAGGAAAATGACACGTCAGCCTGCTTTATCTGCAGGATGCTGCTTTTGCAGCCTTTGACGAAGAATGTACAGTAAGACAGGAAATTAAAGGATTTAAAGACTTTTGCATCTTAAATCAGGCACGTTGGTAATAGCGGTTCTCAGAGTGCCACCACCAACTCTTGCTAGTGGCTGCTCTGTCAATTTTTCCTAAAATACTTAATTAACTGTAGGAAAAACAAATGAATGTACATGTCCAAATCACTGCAATTTATCTAGTAGGGTTTTTTTGCAGACTCAATCATAAAAATGTAGTTGTCCCTATTCTTTATTGGACCAAAACCAGGGGCGGGCAAACATTTTGGCCCGAGGGCCACACTGGGGATCAAAATTGTGCGAAGGCCTAGATAGGGAAGGCTGTGTCTCCCCAAACAGCCTGCCCCGCCCTCTATCCAACCCCCACCCACTTCCTGCCCCCCTCAGAACCCCCAACCCATCCACACACACCCCTGCTCCTTGTTCCCTGATTGCCCCCTCCAGAGACCCCCCCACTCTAACTGCCCCCCAGAACCACACACCCTTAGCCCCCCATCTCTTTGTTCCCTAACTGCCCCCCCCGAGACCCCCCCCCACCCTAGCCACACACACCCCGGGACCCCATCCCCTATCTAAGCCCCACTGCGCTTTGTTCCCTGATTGCCCCCTCCCGAGACCCACCCACCCTAACCACCAGCCCCCGGGACCCCACCACCTAACCCCGCACCCCTTGCTTACCGTACTCAGCTAAGCGCTGGGCCCCGCAGCTTGACCCACGCAGCACCCAGGCCCGGGAGCACAGGACCCTGTGGCACGCTGCACTCAGCCCGGCCCCAGGCCCAGGAGCGCAGGGCCCCACGTCTCCCTTCCCAGGGCCGGAAGCGTGGGGCCACTGGCTCCACTTCCCCAGCCCGAGCTCATGGGATGGATAAAAATGTCTGGCAGGCCGCATATGGCCCGTGGGCCGTAGTTTGCCCACCCCTGACCTAAACAGAACAGAAACACAAATAAGGTGCTTTGCCTGTTTTTTTGTTGTTTGCTTTATAGACTTGCTAGCTAGTATGGCTGCTATTGTGAAAAGTGATATTTGTATGTTTGTTAATAGCACGTTTCACAGCAGACTCACTCCGCCCCAGCAAGCAGGGGCCGAATTAAATCCTGGATGAGGAGATGAGTAAAGGCAGGAGGGCCAGGGGCAATGGGGCACAGGGGGGGAGGGGGCAGGGACAATGGGGCATGGGATGCGGGTGGGGGTCAGGGGTAATGGGGTGTGGGATGGGGTGGGGGTCAGGGGTAATGGGGTGTGGGATGGGGTGGGGGTCAGGGGTAATGGGGGGTGGGATGGGGGGTGGGGATCAGAGGCAATGGGGCGTGGGATGTGGGTGGGGGTCAGGGGTAATGGGGTGTGGGATGGGGTGGGGGGCAGGGGTAATGGGGCACAGGATGGGGAGTGGGGGTCAGGGGCAATGGGGCACAGAATGGGGGTGGAGGCAGTGGGGGTCAGGGGCATGGGGGAGTGAGTCTGGGCCTGGAACCTGGGGTCCTGCAGCATGAGTAGGGGCTGGAGGAAGCAGTGGGAGCCAGGAGCGATGGGGGGGGGGGCAGGGGAAGAACCGGGAAGCCTGGGGCCAGAGCCCAAAGCCCTGCGGTTGGGGGACAGAGCCTGCTGCCCACCCATCACCTCAGGGCTGAAGCCCAAAGACCAAGCCCCACCGCTCCCAGGAAGGTGGGGATCTCAGACTGGTCGCCTGGCTCCTACAGAGTTTGTGGCTCCAAAAGGGGGCTGTGGTTGCAAGAAAAGCCCCTGGTGGCCACGGTGGCCACATTTGAGAACCACGAAGAGAGAGGTTGGGTGCATAACAGAAGGTCCAGATTTCTCTAGTACTTCCTACTAGGGGAGAGCTCCTTTGGCTCCCATGGCAGGGGCCTGTGCTGCAGCCGGTGGCACAGGCTGTACTTCAGGATCTCCAGATCCTTGTGTGGGAGTGATCTCAAATAAACCTTCTAATCCACTGGCTGGCTGAGAGTCACTGGGAATCCCAGGAAGTGGGGTGCAGGGACTGGACTCCCCACACTCCGTGACACCTTGTGTGAGAGTGATCTCAGATAGCGACTGCATCTTGCAGAGCAGGTTCTGAAACCAAAGGTTACCATACGTCTGGATTCTCCCGGACATGTCCGGCTTTTTGGGTTATAAATAATGTCCAGGCAGGAATTTGAAAAACTCTAAAAAGGTCTGGGATTTCCCTCCCCCATCGCTGTAAAAGCAGGAGCTCTCTCCCCCATCGCTATAAAAGACCCACCCCCATGAAACTTGCAGTGCTCGGGGGAGGGTGTTTTTTCACACCCCTGCATGAGAAACTTGCAGCGCTGTAAAGTGGCAGTGTAGACAAGGGCTGTCTCTCTCTCACTTGCTACGGAGGCTTGCCGGGCATGGAGGGGGTAGGGCTTTTTATTATGCACGAGGAAGGCTCTGTCCCATAGCAGAAATGTAGCGGCCTGCCTGTCTAGTAACAGAACTGGGTGAGTGCGTAGGTCTCTGCGAAATCGACAGAGAAGGAAAACCCTGCAAAGTAGTGGGCTGCAGTTGCATGGTAGTTAAAGACTATGGCAAGGAATCTCAGGCCACAGATGTCATTGAAGAATACTTCAAGTGCAAGAAATAAATGAAAAATAAATGTTGTTAAGCCTGGAAAAAAACCCTTGTTAATGCTCCTATTGCTAGTGAACTGTTCCCATTCTCAGTCAATTCTCCCAGAAGCATAAAACCTGTAGAAGTTTTAAGGCCCCTCCATTGCCAGAGTGATGGAAAGCTATGTCAACGACAGTGAGGGAATCAGCTAGGAAGATCTATGCGCTGTCTCACTCCTTTCCTGTGCCAAAGCTCAGGATTTATTATACTTACCCACTATTAACAAAAATATGTGAGGGCAACTAAAACATTTACCAAGCAGTCAATAAAATGTCAGCACAATCAAAAGCAAGCACTTCCCAGAGTACCCAGCCAGGTCCAGGACAATGATTTGCAAAACGATCTGTGAAAGTCCGAGCAACTTAAAATGACTCTCTACCTTTGTTTTTAATTTGGTGTTCTGTAACATAATTTAAATGAATATGGATATGAGTCAACAGTGAGCCCTTGTTGCCAAGAAGGCTAACGGCATTTTGGGCTGTATAAGTAGGGGCATTGCCAGCAGATCGAGGGATGTGATTGTTCCCCTCTATTCGCCTTCGGTGAGGCCTCATCTGGAGTACTGTAATTTAAATGAAAATCCAGGATTATAAATGGAATGCAGGAAATTAGTTACCAAGTGTTTATAATTTAACGTTCAAGTGTTTAGGAAATGCTGAATAGTTATTGTGACTTTTTTCTATATTGTAGTTTAAATAAATTACCAAAACAATTGAAACGGGCATGTTTATATTGCATTATTTTGACAAATCAAATATGCAGAATCTTGCAGAATTTTGAATTTTGGGGGGCAGAATCCCCCCAGGAGTAAAAACTGTGTCTAACCTAAGGCTTTTTCACAAAAATAATCCCACCATCACAGCCCTGGTTCAGCTCCATGAATGGCAGCAGTGTTGAGAGCACTACTGCAGGCAATGCAGCAGCTGGCGTTTTGAACACTATGCTGGTTAGACCCACTTTGAGCAGGGGTAGACTATATAGTATTAAAGATACCAGTGAATACCAGAGCCTTGCATCCCAGAAAGCTGCCAATGTTTCTCTCATTCCAAACAGTCCCACAGCAATTAATTGGAACTACAATCTGAGTCTCCAGGGAACAGCAAGGAAACGTAATGTGCATCTCCTTCCCTTGGGCATATATTTGCTCAACCCCCCTCTGCTTCTGCTCTGACTCCACCCATGTCCCACCCCCTCCTGCCCCACCCCACCCCACCCCCATTCAAACCCCTTTCTCAAATCCCCGCCCCAGCCCTGCATCTTCTCTGAGCGCTTTGCATTCCCACTCCCCCGGAAGCTTGTTATTCTGCAAAACAGCTGTTTTGCAGTGGCAAGCGTTGTGATGTAGGCAGATGACCGAGCACCTGGCGCACTCAGGGGAGGAGGTGGAGGTGAGGAGGGGAGCTTGGCTGCCAGTGGGTGCAAAGCCCCCACTAATTTGCCCCCCTGGATGCTCCAGACCGAGATCACCCATGGAGTCGGCGCCTATGCCTGAGACCTCATTAAAGCTGTGAATTTCTTAAATTATGTCTAGGCACTGCTGTTACCTACCACACTCCTCCCAAACTCTCCCTAGAATCTCTACAGTTTTGATATATTTCTAATTCCCACCCACAGCAGCAAGAAGCAAAGCTGCCTTTGAACTGGTTCTCTCCCTGCACACACACAATTTGGTTTGAAGTTGCTACTGTGGAAATAAGTATTTTCTTTTAACCTTTATCTCCAGGAACATGTAGCATATGCCATCTGGATTCACCAAGAGCAAGTCATGCCTGACTAACCTATTTGCCTTTTATGATGAGATAACTGGCTCTGTGGATGAGGGGAAAGCAGTGGATGTGTTATTCCTTGACTTAAAAAAGCTTTTGATACAGTCTCCCACTGTATTCTTGCCAGTAACAGAGGTGTAGCCGTGTTAGTCTGGATCTGCAAAAGTGACAAAGAGTCTTGTAGCACCTTCATCTGATGAAGTAGGTCTTGACCCACGAAAGCTCATGATCCCTAAAATCTGTTAGTCTATAAGGTGCTACAAGACTCTTTGTCGCTCTTGCCAGTAAGTTAAAGTAGTATGGGCTGGATGAATGGACCATAAGGTGGATCAATGGCTCCATGTCTAGTTGGCAGTTGGTATCAAGTGGAGTGCCCCAAGGGTCGGTCCTGGGGCCTGGTTTGTTAAATACTTTCATTAATGATCTGGAGCAGACTGGAGGATGGTGTGGACTGCAGCCTCAGCAAGTTTGCAGATCACACTAAACTGGGAGGAGTGGTAGATATACTGGAGGGTATATAGAGGGACCTAGACAAATTAGAGGATTGGGCCAAAAGAAATCTGATGAGGTTCAGCAAGGACAAGTGCAAAGTCCTGCACTTAGGACAGAAGAATCCTATGCACTGCTACATTCTGGGAACCCGACTGGCTAGGAGTGGGTAGGTAGCAGTTCTGCAGAAAAGGACCTAGGGGTTACAGTGGATGAGGAGCTGGACATGAGTCAAGAGTGTGTCCTTATTGCCAAGAAAGCTAACAGCATTTTGGCCTGTATAAGTAGGGGCATTGCCAGCAGATCGAGGGATGTGATTGTTCCCCTCTATTTGGCATTGGTGAGGCCTCATCTGTGTCCAGTTTTGGGGCCCACACTACAAGGATGTGGAAAAATTGGAAAGAGTCCAGAGGAGGGCAACAAAAATGAGTAGGGGCCCAGAACACATAATTTATGAGAAGTAACAAAGACTAACTATAAAGTTTTGAAGCATAAGCTTTCGTGGGCTAATACCCACTTCGTCGGATGCACTGCTTGCATCCGACGAAGTGGGTATTGGCCCACGAAAGCTTATGCTTCAAAACTTTATAGTCAGTCTTCAAGGTGCCACAGGACTTTGTTACCTCTGCTATTCCAGACTAACACGGCTACCTCTCTGATTCTTAATTTATGAGAAGAGGCTGAGAGAACTGGGATTGTTTAGTCTACAGAAGAGAAGAATCAGGGGAGATTTGATAGCTGCTTTCAACTACCTGAAAGGGGGATCTAAAGAGATTGGAGCTGGGCTGTTCCCAGTGGTGGCAGATGACAGAATAAGAAGTAACAGTCTCAAGTTGCAGAGGGGGAGGTCTAGGTTGGATATTAGGAAAAACTTTTTCCCTGGGAGGGTGGTGAAGCACTGGAATGGGTTCCCTAGGGAGGTGGTGGAATCTCTTTCCTTCGAGGTTTTTAAGGTCAGGCTTGACAAAGCCCTGGCTGGGATGATTTAGTTGGGGACTGGTCCTACTTTGAGCAGGGGGTTGGACCAGATACCTCCGGAGGTCTCTTCCAACCCTGATATTCTAAGATTCTATGATCTGCAAGCTTTATTTCCTGTACAATAAATATTAATCATAAACACCTCAGTCAGATGGGAAATGGCTTGGGTTGCTTTGCCCCATTATCTTTGATGGGAAATATCATGAGGAACGCAGTGTTGTCAGGACTTGATTTTGCCAGAGGCCTAAGAGGGCAGGAGAAAGAAGTATTTCACATAAGCCAGGAACCGCTGGGTCTATGTCTGCTGTGATGCATCAGCCAGGGTGGTACCCCATGGAACCAACAGCAGACTGTTCTCAGCAGGAGCCGGACCCCACAGGGGCCAGGACCTCTCCCCCCCACCTCTAACAAGGAGCAGCCCCCCCCCGGGTGCCAGGACCTCTCCACCCCCCCCTCCAGGGGCAGCCCCCTCCCGGGTGCCAGGACCTCTCCACACACCCCCAGGGGCAGCCCCCTCCCGGGTGCCAGGACCTCTCCGCCCCCCCCCGTCCCTAGGGGCAGCCCCCCCCCGGGTGCCAGGACCTCTCATCCCCTCCCCAGGGGCAGCCCCCCCCGGGTGCCAGGACCTCTCATCCCCACATCCCGGGGCAGCCCCCCCCGGGTGCCAGGACCTCTCATCCCCCCCCCCGGGGCAGCCCCCCCCCGGGTGCCAGGACCTCTCACCCCCCCCCAGGGGCAGCCCCCCCCCGGGTGCCAGGACCTCTCATCCCCCCCCCCGGGGCAGCCCCCCCCGGGTGCCAGGACCTCTCACCCCCCCCCAGGGGCAGCCCCCCCCCGGGTGCCAGGACCTCTCATCCCCCCCCCCGGGGCAGCCCCCCCCGGGTGCCAGGACCTCTCATCCCCCCCCCCAGGGGCAGGACCCCATGGAGGACAGCATCCCCCCGAGCTTAAGCCCATCTTTATCCCGCCCCACCCCCATCTCCTCCCCCGCTAGCCCTGGCCCAGGGGACACCGCCAAGGTGGAGCCCCCGCTCGGGGCGCGCTGGGCCTTACAGCCGCGACCTCCTGACCTGGCTAATGGAGGCGAGATTTCATCTCTTCTGGCCCTTTAAATAGGCCCCGCCCCATGACCGCCCGGGGTCACCAACAGGGAACAGCAGCAGGCCACGCCCCTCCCCGCAGTGCCCTGCGTTTCACGTCACGGACGGTGCTCGCGCGGTGTGTTCCACGTCACCAGTTCACGTGCCGTCGCTTCATGTCGTCACGGCGTCGGCGCAGCCCCTACCTGGGCCCGGGAGGCAGGAGCCAGGCGCGCAGCCAAGGAGGCGCCCGGCCGGGCTGAGCGGGGCCGCGCACCGGCGGGGGAGGGGCTGCGGCCGGGGGGCGGCCAGGTACCGCGCGAGGGGCGGGCGGGGGCACGGGGCCGCGCGCGCGCGCGCGCTGTGAGCGCGGGGGGGAGGGGGTCCTTGCGGGCCCGCGCGGTACAGGCCTCGGGCGCGCGCTCAACGTCCGTGCGGGGGGCCGGCCGCGTCTGACCCGCCGCGATGGCCCCGCGGCTGCAGCTGGAGAAGGCGGCCTGGCGCTGGACCGAGACCGTGCCGCCCGAGGAGGTGACGCAGGAGCACATCGAGGCGGCCTATCGCATCGGGCTGGAGTCCTGCCAGCGCGGCGTGTGCAGGTACCGCCCCCCGCGGCCGGCGGGGAGAGCCCGGCGGGGCCCGGGGGGAGGGGTCCTGAGAACACGAGAACCCCCCGCCCCGCCCCCTGGGCCACCCGCCGCCCAGAGGAGCCCGTGGTCAGCTAGCGCCTCTTTGAGTCCGGGGGGGCTGCTCGGCCCGTGCTCTGCGGGGTCTTGCCGGAGCCCCTGGCTCTGGACTCCAGGCGGGTTTAGCTCCGTGTAGCAGCTGCTCTGTGCCCGACAGAGGGGGGCTTGTTACAGAAACTCCTCTGAACCCCCCCCCCCCCCACCCCGAGTGATCCCACGAAGTGCCCACGAGCCCGCCAAAGCTTCAATACTTTAGTGTTCAAGGTGCCCCAGGACTCGGTCCCTTCTGCAACTCCAGACTAACAGGGCCACCGCTCTGACTCTTCACATACCACCGTAATCCGCGTCTCTAGGTGCACACGCACCATTCCTGTTTAAGTATGTTAGGATAAAAAAACCTGTCTCCCCTCCCCCCAGTGGGCTGTAAGTGCCTGCTGCTCAAGTGACAACATCAAGCCCTTTCCACCGTCTCTGACTTGTCACCATGTTCTGTGTGAGTGAGCAAGATGACATTGTTCATAGCTGGACAAGGTATAGGAGCATTGTCGAGCAATCAGGCAGTCACCACCAGCTGTAAATTCTTTGTAAAACAAAATAAAAATGCCCTTTGTGGAGAAAGTGGCATTTCTGCTCATTTCGACAATTAAAACAAGGATTTTGTTTGGGTGAGCTGATCTGAGATTAACACTAAACAGTACCAACAAGCCTGTTCAGTAAAAACCAGAGCCTATTGGTCGTAAATTGTTTTTTGCTCTGCTTGCTGTTGCCCTTTCTTTTGCAAATAAAAGTAACTTGGTTCACCTTATCTGCTGTTTGTTTATGCACTAGTTACAAATGGTAAGCGTATGCTCTATATTTTAGTATTTTCATAACTGTTTTTGTAGAAGAAACTGCAGAGGAAACCCAAACTGTTTGGTTGGGATTGGTGAACATGTTTGGCTAGGAGAAATTGATGAAAATAGCTTTCACAACATTGATGACCCAAACTCTGAACGGAGGAAAAAGGTAAAATAAACTTTTTTTGTCATTCATACTGTAGCTCCAGTTTGGCAAATGCTTTCTGCTTTATGTGAATAAAGTTTATATATGTGGTTAAGTGTTTGTAAATTAAGGGCCTATATAGAAGAACCCTATTATTCAAAGAATACCATATTGACTGGATTCCTGTTACTGGGTTTCAGCTCCCTAGCATGAGTCTGGAATTCCCTTAGCTTTTAAAGACGAGGTTTGGGGTTCATTCCCCATCTGAGACCAACGCTGAATCCCTCAGTGCCCTAGAGCAGGGGTGGGCAAACGTTTTGGCCCAAGGGCCATATTTGGGTTCAAAATTCTACGGAGGGCTGGATAGGGAAGGCTGTTCCTCCCCAAACAGCTTGGCCCTTCCCCTTATGTGACCCCCACTCACTTCCTGCCCCTGACTTCCCCCCTCAGAACCCATTCAACCACCCCCCTGCTCCTTGTTCCCTGACCACCCCCTCCAGAGACCCCTCTGCCCCTAATCACCGCCCAGGACCCCACCCCATATCCATCCCCTCTGCTCCCTGACTGCCCCAGCCCCTAGCCACATCTTTGCCCCGTGACAGGCCCCCTGGGACTCCCATGATCTATCCAACCTTCCCCATCCCCTGACTACTCCTCGAGACCCTCTGCCCCTTATCCTCCCCCGACCCCCTTACCACTCCTCCAGACATGCTGTCACATTGATCTGTTGGAGGGTCAGCCCTGCCCCCCAGAATGCTGCTTGTGCAGTGCGATGAAGAGGGGGAGGGGGGAGAAGTGGTGGAGGGGCTGGGAGCAGCCTCCCGAGCCAGGAACTTAAGCTGGATGGGACGAGCCCGCAGGCCGGATGTGGCCCATGGGCTGTAATTTGCCCACCCCTGCCCTAGAGCATTCAATTTCATTTCCTCGGTGAGCAGAATGCAACAGGTTCTTTACATTCTAAGGGTAGGGGGCATCCAGAGAAATCACCAGAAGAGAATTCAAAGTTCACAATGTTACATGCTTCCCTCAGAGTTAAGAAACAGGACAGGGAAGTATGTTAGTATAAATAGTCAGATGATGTCAGGGTAAGCAGAATTACAGATGAACAATTGTCTATTTAATGACACCATGTTGATTGGACATGTACTGTTAGAAAAAACTCCATATCCCTGTAGAGTCTCAGCACCAATAACTAGTTACAAACTCAGCTAAAGGTAGTAGCATAGAGCCTAATTGACAGTCAGTTTTATCAATCTTCTCCTTTTAACTAGGAATTAATTCATATCATGTTTTCTGTTTTATGTTAGAATGCCTTTGTAGGCCTAACAAACCTTGGAGCCACATGCTACGTGAACACTTTCTTGCAGATGTGGTTTCTTAACTTGGAACTTCGGCAGGCACTTTACTTGTGTCCAAGCACCTGCAGTGAATTTGTGACTGGCGAAGACATCCCCAAAGACAGAGGTTAGTGGAAGGTCACAGCATCTCCTAAGCCAGGGATAGGCAAACATTTTGGCCCGAGGGCCACATTGGGGTTCAAAATTGTATGGAGGGCCAGGTAGGGAAGGCTGTGCCTCCCCAAACAGCCTCGCCCTTCCCCCTATCCGACTCCCTCCCACTTCCTGTCCCATGACTGCCCCCCTCATAACCCCCGACCCATCCCCACACACCCCTGCTCCTTGTCCCCTGACTGCCCCCTCAGAGAACCTCCTGCCCCTAATCACCCCCCAGGACTCTGACTGCCCTGACCCCTAGCCACACCCCTACCCCCGACAGGCCCCTTGGGACTCCCACACCCTATCCAACCCCCCATTCCCTGTCCCCTGACCGCCCCCGAGACCCTCTGGCCTTTATCCAACCCCCCTGCCCCCACCCCCTTACCACGCCACACTGCTCATGTGGAGCACTGAGGCTGGGGGGGGACAGTAAGGGAGGGGGAGGAACTAGCCTCCCCAGCTGGAAGCTTGTGGAGCCGGACAGAATTAGCCTGTGGACTGTAGTTTGCCTACCCCTGTCCTAAGCCTTTGTCTTAATTAAAGCAAATTTTGCTTATAACATCTGAGCAAAGAGAGAATTTTAATGTATTAGAATGAGCTACTCTGAAATTTTGTGAACCTTATGGTGTGAAGTCAAATTCTGCTTTATAAAGTGAAACCTGGTAAACAATATTAAGTGACTAGAGAGGGGAAAATTAGAAGAAACGCTAATTCTCACGTTTCAGGACATTATTCTACTACTAGCTGACTGGGGTCAGGATGAAGATCCCCCCCCCCCCCCCCCCCCGGCATATTTCATGTGAGAACTTCAATCCCACATAAGGAAATTATGTAGAAAAAGCTGGCATTGGCCACTGTTGGTGCCAGAATAATGTTGTAGGTAGGTAGATGGTTCACACTAGATTAGACCTGTGGCCCATGTTTTTTGTTTGGCATACAGTAGGTGTGCTTTGCAGTTAATGGGGCTTAACAGTGTGTGCTTTCTGTTCTGCACCATGGAATATTGCATTGTAATATCTATCTTACCATGCTGCTTAAGCTTACTATAGCAGCTGGTATTTTGCACTAAATAAAATGAATTTTTGGTCTTTTTTTGGTGAGGTGTTGTTTTTAGCCCATCATTTCATTTGATGGAGGAGGTATGCAGAAGATATGGTACTTGAAAGCAACGAACAACTGTGGAAAACCTCAAGTTTACAGCATAACAAATTTTATTAACTAATAGCCCTAGGGCCTTCTCCCTCTGCTGAGCGTTGGCTGTGGGAAAGGCAGGACAGTGTGCAATGGGAAAATCTGTCTTTAGAACTATGATTTTCTGATTCTTAATTTAACCACTTTATAGCTCATGACAATAGATATTCTGAGCTGTAAACAAGGACCGCTTGTTTCTGACCATCAAGATGTGTGTTCAAAAACGTTTCATCCATTGATCAATAAAAAGTAAATTATTCTACTTGGAACGACTTTAATTTTCTCTTGTATTGTTTTGAAAAAAACAGTAACTTGCTGATCACTAACTTGGGCATGTTTTTCCCCCGATAGATTATGAACCGCAGACAATTTGTGAACATCTTCAGTATTTGTTTGCGTTGTTACAGAACAGTAATAGACGATACATTGATCCCTCTGGGTTTGTTAAAGCACTAGGTTTGGATACGGGACAACAACAGGTAATCTTGATGTTTTTAAATTTGATGAGCTGTTCTTTTGAACAAATTGGGCATGGACATTTACCCTGTAACAGAGCATAAAAGCTTGTCAGTAGGTGTAAATTGGCATTGTTTGGTAGATTTCATTGGAGCTGTGCTGATTTACACCCTGCGGAGCTGGCCCTAGATTTAAAATGAAGCAACTGATTCAAATCCTACTGTCTTGCTTGCCTGGGCTTCTACTTCTCTGTTGCCTTACTTGAGCTATCATTTAAATAGAAGTAACTTGTATTTGTGTGCTGAGACACTGCAGAGCAGTGTCATGATGGGTCTCAAAGGTATGAGAAACCCTGGAGCCACACTTGGGTGATTGTTTTTTTCCTAGAGGTCATCTAATGCATCTGAGGGTGCTAAAGGAGTTGGCTGATGTGATTGCAGAGCCATTGGCCATTATCTTAGAAAATTTGTGGCGATCGGGGGAGGTCCCGGATGACTGGAAAAAGGCTAATGTAGTGCCCATCTTTAAAAACGGGAAGGAGGAGAAACTGGGGTACTCCAGACCAGTCAGCCTCACCTCAGTCCCTGGAAAAATCATGGTACAGGTCCTCAAGAAATCCATTTTGAAGCACTTGAAGAGGAAGGTGATCAGGAACAGTCAGCATGGATTTCCCAGTGCCTGACCAACCTCATTACCTTCTCTGATGAGATAACTGGCTCTATGGATATGGGGAAAAGGGTGGATTTATCTTGACTTCAGCAACGTTTTTGATACGTTCTCCCACAGTATTCTCGACAGTTAATTTAAAAGAGTATGGATTGAATCAATGGACTATAAGGTGGATAGAAATTTGTCTAGATCATCGAGCTCAGTAGGTAGTGATCAACGGCTCGATGTCTAGTTGGCAGCCACGGAGTGCTTAAGGGGTCTGTCCTGGGGCCAGTTTTGTTCAACATCTTCATTAATGATTTGGATGATGGGATGGATTGCACCCTCAGCAAGTTCACGGATGACGCTAAAGTGTGTGTGTGTGGGGGGGAGGTAGATACACTGGAGGGTAGGGATAGGGTCCAGAGTGAGCTAGACAAATTGGAGCATCAGACTAAAAGAAATCTGATGAGGTTCAACAAAGACAAGTGGAGAGTCCTGCATTTAGGACGGAAGAATCCCATGCACTGCTACATTCTGGGCACCCGACTGGCTAGGAGCAGCAGCTCTGCAGAAAAGGACCTGGGGATTACAGTGGACGAGATGCTGGATACGAGTCAACAGTGTGCCCTTGTTGCCAGGAAGGCCAACAGCATATTGGGCTGCATTAGAGCATTGCCAGCAGATTGAGGCAAATGATTATTCACCTCTATTCGGCACTAGTGAGGCCACATCTGGAGTATTGCGTCCTGCTGTGAGTCCCCCACTACAGAAAGGATGTGAATAAATTGGAGAGAGTCTAGCAGAGGGCAATGAAAATGATGAGGGCATATGATTTAGGAGAGGCTGTGGGAACTGGGATTGTTTAGTCTAGAGAAGAGTGAGGAGGGATTTGATAGCAGCCTTCAACTACCTGAAGGGGGGTTCCAAAGAGTATGTAGCTCGGCTGTCATCAGTGGTGGCAAATGACAGAATAAGGAGCAATAGTCTCAAATTGCAGTGGGAGAGGTCTAGGTTGGATATTTCACTAGGAGGGCGGTGAAGCACTGGAATGGGTTCGGTGGGGGTGGTGTGAAATCTCCATCCTTAGAGGTTTTAAAAGCCCAGCTTTACAAAGCCCTGGTTCGGTTGATTTAGTTGGGGTTGGATTATAATGATGATGGATTTTCACTTCATATAAACTCATCAAAAAACGTGCAGAGATACAAACAGACATCACCTTCCTCTCCAAGTGCAAACATCACACCAAATGGACTGAAGCTAAAAAATCCATTGCAGTCGACATACTACTTTAACTATGGTG
This sequence comes from Sternotherus odoratus, assembly GCA_032164245.1. NCBI lineage: Eukaryota > Metazoa > Chordata > Testudines > Kinosternidae > Sternotherus > Sternotherus odoratus. The sequence continues at coordinate 17,139,586 of JAVMKO010000018.1, read as the reverse complement.
AGAGATTGTGCCATGTGCTGTCAAAGAAACTGAGAATCCACCTGATCAGCATCCTGTATAGCAGACAGGAGAAGGTTAAGAATGAACTCTCAAAACTGAAGAGACTCATGCAAAACCAACCTTCCACATAAACCTCCGCATGGCTGAGCTTTGCAAAAACGAGACAAGCCATTTACAGTGCATACTTCACTTCTCTACAGAGGAAAAAGGACAGTAAACTATCTAAGCTCCTACATGCCACACAATGGTGGTACCCATAACCCACCCGTAACCCATTGTTAATCTGTCCAGCCACACACTTAGCCCGACGGAAGAGTCTGTCCTATTTTGAGGACTCTCTGGCCCACTACCCCCACAAATATGACACAGTTCTGTGGTGATCTTGAAGCCTACTTTTGCCATCTCCGACTCAAGGAATATTTTCAGTACACCGCTGAACAGGGCACTCGCCCACAAGGACCCTCCTACCAACACTAAAAGAAGAATTCTGCGTGGACTTCTCCTGATGGTAGAAACTACAGACTGGACTTCTGCATAGTCCTTCCGCAGATGTGTACAGGCTGAAATTGTGAAAAAACAGCATCATTTGCCCCTTAACCTCAGCCGTACGGAACGCAACACCATCCACAGCCTCAGAAACAACTTTGACATTATAAACAAAGGAGGTGCTGTAGTCATAATGAACAGATCGGATTATGAACAGGAGGCTACCAGAGAACTCTCCAACACCACATTCCACAGGCCACTATCTTCTGACCCCACTGAGGAGTACCAAAAGAAACTACACAATCTGCTCAGGAAACTCCCTGCTATAGCACAGGAACAAATCTACATGGACACCACACCTAGAGCACTGACCAGGGGTATTCTGTCTGCTACTTAAGATCCATAAAGCTGAAACCCTCGACTCCCCATCATCTCAGGCATTGATACAGCAGGATTATCTGGCTATTTGGACTCGCTCCTCAGACCCTATGCTACCAGCATTCCTAGCTATCTTCGAGACACCGCCAACCTCTTGAGGAAACTACAGTGCATTGGTGATTTTCCTGAAAACACTATCCTGGCCACCATGTATGTATAAGCTTTTTACACCAATATTCCACACGAGGATGGGCTACAAGCTGTCAGGAACAGTGTCTCTGATGAGGCCACGACACACCTGGTGGCTGAGCTTTGTGACTTTGTCCTCACCTACAACCACTTCAGATTTGGGGACAATTTACACCTTCAGGGGCACTGCTATGGGTACCCACGTGACCTCACAGTATGCCAACTTTTTTATGTCCGACTTAGAACAGTGCTTCCTCAGCTCTCATCTCCTAGCGCCCCTCCACTACTTGTGCTACACTGACGACATCTTCATCCTATGGACTCACAGGAAAGAAGCCCTTGAAAAATTCCACCTGGATTTGAACAATTTCCTCCCCACTGTCAATCTCAGCATGGACCAGTCCACAGAAGAGATCCACTTCCTGGACACTATGTGACCATCACTTATTTGCACTATAAATACCACCCATACCGGAAACCTACTGAATGCTCTACTTACCTACTGTCTCCAGCTTCCATCCGGGACACCTCACATCCATTGTCTATTGCCAAGCCCTAAAATACAACCGAATTTTCTCCAAACACCTACAAGATCTTTATCAAGCATTCTTAAAACTACAATACCCACCTGGGGAAGTGAGGAAACAGATTGACAGAGCAAGACGAGTACCCAGAAGTCACCTACTACAAGACAGGCCCAACAAGGAAAATAACAGAACACCATTGGCCATCACATACAGCCCCCAGCTAAAACTTCTCCAGCACGTCAACAATCTACAACCTATCCTGGAAAATGATCCCTCACTCCCACAGACTTTGGAAGGCAGGCCAGATCTCTGTTACAGACAGCCCCCCAACCTAAAGCAATTACTCACCAGCAACTACACACCACACCACAGAAACACTAACCCAGGAACCAATCCCTGTAACAAATCCCGTTGCCTACTCTGTCCTCCTATCTACTCTTGTGACACCATCAGAGGATCCAACCACATAAGCCACACCATCAGGGACTCATTCACCTGAACATCTACCAATGTGATGTATGCTATCATATGCCAGCAATGCCCCTCTGCCAGGTACATTGGCCAAGATTAAATGGACACAAATTGGACATCAACAATGGTAACATACAAAAGCCAGTAGGAGAACACTTCAGTCTCCCTGGACATTCTACAACAGATTTAAAAATAACCATACTTCAGAAACAGACTTCAAAGAGAAACTGCTGAGCTACGGTTCATTTGCAAATTTAACACAATTAATTTGGGCTTGAATAGGGACTGGGAGTGGCTGGCTCACTACAAAAGCAACTTGCCCTCTCTTGGTATTGACACCTCCCCATCAGTTATTGGGAGTGGACCACATCCAACCTGATTGAATTGGTCCTATCAGCACTGATTCTCCACTTGTGAGGTAACTCCCTTCTCTTCATGTGTCAGTATAATAATGCCTGCATCTGTCATTTTCACTCCATGCATCTGAAGAAATGGGTTTTTTACCCACGAAAGCTTATGCCCTAATACATTTGCTAGTCTTTAAGGTGCCACCAGACTTCTCATTGTTTTTGTGGATATAGACTAACACAGCTACCCCTCTGATACTTGACTTTATTTACTTTCTCCACATCAGTCAAGATTGTACAGACCTCCCTCACGTCCCCTCTTACTCGTCTTTTTTTCTAAGCTGAAAAGTCCCAGTCTTTAATCTCTCCTCAGACGGAAGCTGTTCCATATCCTTAGCAAAGGATCCGCCATTCCCTAACAAAGGAAGATTAATATGCTTTAAACTGTTGTGTTCTGTTTTTACAACATAAGCAATGCTCTGAAAAAGCCTGTCAGTGAAATATTTGTTTCAGTATTGTTGTGGGGAAAAGATATAAAGTGAGAATAATGGGATTTATACCGTAAATGAGCCACTCCTATTGTTCAGAAGACTGCACATTGCGTCCAGAAATCAAACGCTTCTTAGCTACCAGCACTGTACCAATTTGATTCATGCTGCTATTCTCATGCTATGTGTCTTAAACTCCCTTTAGTCAAGTTCAGTTTTTTCTTAGCCCTCTTGACTTATATTTTGTTATTCATCATGCTCTTTAGTAAGCTTCCATGTAATTTGGTATGTGAGTCTCCATCACTGACATAAATTTCAAGTGAATTAGAGAGGTAGATTCTGATTCCACTTTTGAGTTGCAATATATTACCAAGTATTGGTGTTTTGTTTTAGGATGCCCAGGAATTTTCAAAGCTATTCATGTCACTGCTAGAGGATACTTTGTCTAAACAAAAAAATCCAGATGTACGGGACATTGTTCAAAAGCAGTTTTGTGGAGAGTATGCATATGTCACTGTGTAAGTAGTTGGTTTAATTTTCCAGTAGTACTTTGTTGCTCAGTGTGTTTGCCTATTCAAGACAACTTCCTACAAATATTGAAGACTTGGGGGGGGGGGGGGAGGGCATGACTGGGAAGGAGCCTTTCTTTTTAAATCTGTAGCAGAAGGGAAGGTGACTTTTGTTCAATTATTTCTAAACTAGAAAATGTTTTCAATGTGTTTAAAAGTCTTGTGTCTTAAATAAGACTGCATCATTTTTAACAGTCTATAGTTTGCCTATTTTTCTGTAATTCATCCTTTAGTAAAGGAAAGGAAATAGCCACGTGAATTATTTAATTAGGTGGATTAATTCCACATATCTAGAATGTGATATTAAGCTGCCCTAATGCCTGTTTTGTTTCCCAGTGGTGGAATTGTAAATTCTGTTTGAAACATAACATAAAGATTAGTTGTAAATGGCCATTTCTGCACTTCCTGCTAGACGCTCTTTTCTCTATACGAGGTCCTCTTCTGTAATCTTGGAAACAGTGTGTTGGAGATCATTTAATCCAGTCTCTCCCTAGTTTAACAATAAGAGGAAGAACTTCAGCAGTAAAGTTTTATGGTGGTGAAATGACTGACACTTTGACATGTACTGATCTATTTTAATTTATTTTTAATTCTAGCTGTAACCAGTGTGGCAGGGAGTCCAAACTCATATCGAAATTTTATGAACTGGAGTTAAATATCCAAGGGCACAAGCAGTTGACAGACTGTATCACAGAATTTCTTAAGGTACCAACTCCTATGGAACCCTGTTGTTTCTGTAGCACCCACAAAGCATTAGTCTCCTTGCCTGTTGAGAAGTTTTGTTTTCCCCCTTTTGTTCAAGAAAGTGCTTTAATTTTCAGTATGGTATCACAGCAAAGTTAGTGGTTACAGCTTTGAATCTACTCAGTGGGTTGACTAGAGCAGGGGTTCTCAAACTGGGGTCGGGACCTCTCCGGGGGTTGTGAGGTTATTACATGGGCGGTCGCAAGCTGTCAGCCTCCAACCCAAACCCCGCTTGGCATCCAGCATTTATAATGGTGTTAGAAATTGAAAACACTTTTAAAATATATTTAACAGGGGTCGCGCTCAGAGGTTTCCTATGTGAAAGGGAAACAGTACAAAAATTTGAGAACTACTGTACTAAAGTAACAATCTGAGTTTTCTATCCTAAATGTGCGTCAGTCCTGTGTTCCTAATTCAAATAAAACTTTTAATGACGTCCGAGAACAAGGAGTGTAGTAATGGTAAAATAATGGCAATTCAAAAGACATCTGAAAATATCACACCTTTCTGAAAATATTTCACCTCAAATTACTGGAACAGAAAGATTAGAGAATATTTTTCAGTTTGTTTACTTTATAGAATTCCGTATCTAGTCATTTTCCTTGCTTCCCTGGTTTGTCAACTGCAGACCTATTTTTAAAGCTAAAATATTGGCAGGTCGCTCTGGAGAAGCAGCCTCAGCACCTATGTCTGCTTTTAATGCATGTTAAAAATTTGACTAGAACTCTAGTTCAGGGTGTTTAAGGTTTGAGATATGAAGGTCATTACAAATATTAAGGACAAAGTTGATTATAAGTTTTTAGTCTTTTGACCTGTAATTATTCAGATCCTTTGGTGAAACAGGGTGACTTGCTTGACTAACAAGTTGGTGGCTTGTGAAAGGCCTTCTACAATAAAAAGCAAACAAATTCATATCTGCAGATCTAATAGATGCATTAGGAGGCTACCACACCCCAAGACTACAGTATCTCCACCTTGCAGCAATGAAGTTGGTCTTGAAGGTTTGCCTTACAATTAAAAGGCAAGCCTCCTTGCTTACATTTGGCCTTGTTGATTGGAGTTAATTTGGCTCAGCATGGGGGAAAGGCCACACTACCTATGTGACCTCATTAAAATAGAATTTTCCACCATCTTTCTGGTAGAAGCCAAGTTTGTGTATCTCTGTACTGTGCAGGGCAATTTTGATAAACTGCCTGATACTGCAACTGGAGCTTGTCTTCCAGACTGAAGTCAGGTGGTTTCCTCAGACTGACAGCTGCCTATTAACAACTCTGATGATTTTACCCAGGGGTGAACCCAGAGCTTCCAATATTTTATATGCTGTCTTGCACTCTCACTGCAAAGTATTTTGGAATACAGCTTGAATGATCTAGGTAGAATTCTCACATTTTAACTTGGTATTGGTATATAATTTTGAATCTCAGGCTAGTGCATAGAATTAATGTAACACTCTGTAACATGTACTGATGACCTTTTCTTTTTTCCTTGGCCAGGAAGAAAAGTTAGAAGGGGACAATCGTTACTTTTGTGAAACTTGTCAGAGTAAACAAAATGCAACAAGGAAGATCAGGCTGCTTAGTCTTCCATGTACACTTAACTTGCAGCTGATGCGTTTTGTGTTTGACAGGCAAGTGACCTAACCTGGATGTGTTGTAAACATAGGAAGGATACTGGTCACTCAGAAATGTTTGTAGTTACTTTCTCTGCTTTAAGAATAGCAGCCGTGTTAGTCTGTATCCGTAAAGAAAGCGAGGAATACTTGTAGCACCTTAGAGACTAACTATTATGCTGAAATAAACTAGTTAGTCTCTAAGGTGCTACAAGTATTCCTTGCTTTCTTTTCTCTTCTTTGGCTTTTACTTCATACAGCTTCGTTCTGTTCAGCAAGTCTGAATTGAGTTAAATGATATGAATTTGAGCACTTGTGACCTTAATTTTTGTGAAGTTCATTTAACTATCCTGTAGTCTCATCTGTTAAAATACAGTAGTGATTTGCAAATTCAAATTTTAGATTAATTATGCAAAAAGATGTTTACTCTCCTTACTGCATTGAATTCTTGTACATGAAAGTCTTGTAATTTGTTTTTAATAGACAAACTGGTCATAAGAAAAAGTTGAATACTTACATTGGCTTTTCTGAATTGCTTGATATGGAACCTTTTATGGAACAAAAAGGTGAGTTATATATGAAGTATTTAATTTACTAATTGTACCAATACAGCCATTAACTGCCAAGGTCTTGCCTGCACCTGTCCTCTAGCTGAAAACAACTAAAACAGTTTTGTGCTAACAAGTCATTTCTGGCTCTTCATCTTTTTATTTAAAATGGAAGCTTAAGCATTTGTCCTCATTTGATAAACCAGCAGTTGAGTTTAGGTACTTCAACAAAAAAATCCTAAATTTCAAACTGTTGTTTGTGAGTTCAGAATGCATACAGCACAGTGTTTGTGCTACCCCTTTAGTTTGGAAATAGGGGGGAAATTATACTGTTTTGTATAAAGTAAGTCTTGGTACAGTTCTTAAAATAACTTTTTTGCTGCTTGTTTTTCACCTTAGAAGTATCACATGATCAAATCTTGTGTTCTTTGTATTTTCTGGTGAATTAAAAAACTGCCTGTTCTCTTTCAGATGGTGTCTATGTATATGAACTTAGTGCAGTTCTTATACACAGGGGAGTGAGTGCATACTCTGGTCACTACATTGCTCATGTGAAAGACCCACAGACTGGTGAATGGTACAAGTTTAATGATGAAGACATAGAAAAGATGGAGGGGAAGAAATTGCAACTGGGGATTGAGGAAGATCTAGGTAAAACCTTTAAGTTGTGAGTGCCCTTTTAAAATAACTCTTTTCACCAAAAACATGGAGGCTAAATCAGTTGCCCTGATACATGTATTGAGTGATTTGCCCTCATAACTTTTACTTTTTTTTTTTTTTTTTTAAGGGTAACTAATGAAATTGCAACTTAATTAGTTGCAGACAATTTTTAACCCTCACCCCACCCCATCTGATTGTTGAATTTCTTACGGGCCTGATGATGACTGACTTTACTTCAGTTCTCTTATAGATTGTACTCTTCTAGATAGACAAGTTGTGTGCATGTCACCAAGACAATCATTTTTTAAACAAATCATTAACTTGCATATCAGTAAAGTGTATGCAAAACTGTTTCTTCCCAAACCAGCACACAGAATGGAGCTTTATTATTAGAGAGCAAGATTATTTTTAGTTACCTTTTGTAACCACTGAAGAGGTAATTAATTTTGAAGGGGAACTGAAAAGTTTTCATAAATCTGAAAACCAAAACATTTTTGGAGCAAAAACTACATCTTTTATATCACTACTTTTCCTCTTCTTCCTTCCCCCTTTCCCTGCCTCCCCCCCCCCCCCATATCTGTTTACATTGGCATTGCTGGTCTTGACTTCCCTGAGTTTTCTGAAGAGCTTTAGCTTGCTTTGCTTGCAACTGATGTGGAGGAGCTATTGAGTTCTAAACTAACAGTCTGAGTACCTGAATCAGTAAAGTCCTATGTGTGAATAACTTCAGTGAGTCAGTGCTCGGTACTCATAGACTTTAAGGTCAGAAGGGACCATTATGATCATATGGTATGCTAGCCATAAGAAGAAAGTAAAGGAAAGTGGGGCCGCTTACTGAATGAGGGAGGCAATCTAGTGACAGAAGATGTGGAAAAAGCAAATACAGTGGAGCCCCAGTATAATGCGCCCCGCTATAACACGCACGATTATACCGTGGCTCCCAAGTCCTTGATCTCTGTCCATGGCAGGAGCGGGGGCCAGGGCTTCTCTCCTCTGCTGGGCAGCTCGGAGAGTCCCCTGTCCTGGCAGGCGCGGAGCCGCGGCTTCCCTTGAAACCACTGCCCCCCACCCTGCTTAGGACCAGGGGACTCCAGGGCTGCCGGAGTCCCCCTGTCCCAGCAGGCGCAGGGCAGCGGCTTCCAGCAGGCTTCTCTGAAAGCCATTGCCCCGCCTGCTAGAGGCAGGAGACTCCTGGGCTGAAAGCAGCCCTGGATTCCCCTGTCCCGGCAGGTACGGGGGCAGTGGCTGCAGCTTCTCTCCCCTGTTGGGCAGCGGGGAGAGAAGCCGCAGCCCCTGCCTGCCAAGGAGTGGGGCCCCGCTATAACGCGACCCCGCATTTAGCGCAATGGGATTTCTTGGATTCCATCGGTCGCGTTATAGCAGGGTTCCACTATATGGTTTTTTTTGCCTCTGTCTTCACGAGCAAGGTCAGTTCCGAGACTACTGCACTTGGCAGCACAGCATGGGGAGGAGGTGACCAGCCCTCTGTGGAGAAAGAAGTAGTTCAGGACTATTTAGAAAAGCTGGACAAGCACAAGTCCATGGGGCCGGATGCGCTGCATCCGAGGGTGCTAAAGGAGTTGGAGGATGTGATTGCAGAGCCATTGGCCATTATCTTAGAAAACGCATGGTAATAGGGGGAGGTCCCAGATGACTGGAAAAAGGCTAATGTAGTGCCCATCTTTAAAAAAGGAGAGGAGGAGGATCCAGGGAACTACAGGCCAGTCAGCCTCACCTCAGTGCCTGGAAAAATCATGGAGCAGGTCCTCAAGGAATCAATTCTGAAGCACTTAGAGGGGAGGAAAGTGATCAGGAACAGTCAGCATGGATTCACCAAGGGCAAAGCATGCCTGACTAATCTAATTGCCTTCTACGATGAGATAACTGGCTCTGTGGATGAGGGGAAAGCAGTGGGTGTGTTATTCCTTGACTTGATATGGTCTCCCACAGTAGATTAAAGTAGTATGGACTGGATGAATGGACTATAAGGTGGATCAATGGCTCCAGGTCTAGTTGGCAGCCAATATTAAGCAGAGTGCCCCAAGGTTCAGTCCTGGGGATGGTTTTGTTCAATATCTTTATCAATGATCTGGAAGATGGTGTGGACTGCCCCCTCAGCAAGTTTGCAGATAACATTAAACTGGGAGGAGTGGTAGATACGCTGGAGGGTAGGGATAGGATACAGAGGGACCTGTACAAATTGGAGGATTGGGCCAAAAGAAATTTGATGAGGTTTAACAGGGACAAGTGCAGAGTCCTGCACTTAGGACAGAAGAATGACATGCACGGCTACAGACTAGGGACCGAATGGCTTGGCAGCAGTTCTGCAGAGAAGGACCTAGGGATTATGGTGGACGAGAAGCTGGATATGAGTCAACTGTGTGCTCTTGTGGCCAAGAAGGCTAATGGCATTTTGGGCTGTATAAGTAGGGGCATTGCCAGCAGATCAAGGGACTTGATCGTTCCCCTCTATTCAACATTGGTGAGGCCTCATCTGGAGTACTGTGTCCAGTTTTGGGGCTCACACTACAAGAAAGATGTGGAAGAATTGGAAAGAGTCCAGAGGAGGGCAGCAAAAATGATTAGGTGGCTGGAGCACATGACTTATGAGGAGAGGCTGAGAGAACTTGACTTGTTTAGTCTACAGAAGAGAAGACTGAGGGGAGATTTGATAGCTGCTTTCAACTACCTGAAAGGGGTTCCAAGAGGAAGGATCTAGACTGTTCTCAGTGGTACCAGATGACTGAACAAGGAGTTAATGGTCTCAAGTTGCAGTGTGGGAGGTTTAGGTTGTTTATTAGGAAAAGCTATTTCACTAGGAGGGTGGGTGAAGCACTGGAATGGGTCACCTAGGGAGGTGGTAGAATCTCTTTCCTTAGATATTTTTAAGGTCAGGCTTGGCAAAGCCCCAGCTGGGATGATTTAATTGGGGTTAATTCTGCTTTGAGCAGGGGGTTCACCTAGATGACCTCCTGAGGTCCCTTCCAACCCTGTCAAGAATCAGAGAGGTAGCCGTGTTAGTCTGGAATAGCAGAGGTAACAAAGTCCTGTGGCACCTTAAAGACTAACTATAAAGTTTTGAAGCATGAGCTTTCGTGCTTTCATCGGACGAAGTGGGTATTAGCCCACGAAAGCTCATGCTTCCAACCCTGGTATTCTATGATTCTATGATCATCTAGTTTGACCTGATCAACGCAGGCCACAGAATCTCACCCACCCTCCTGTAGCAAACCCCTAACCCATGTCTGAGATATTGAAGTCCTCAAATCATGGTTTAAAGACTTCAAGGTGTAGAGGATCCTCCAAGTAAATCGTGCCTTATGCTGCAGAGAAAGGACCCCCCACCCCCACCCCGTCCTCTGCCAATCTGCCCTGCAGGAAAATTCTTCCTGACTCCAAATATGGCGATCAGCTAAACCCTCAGCATGTGGGCAAGACTCACCAGCCAGATATCCAGGAGAGAATTCTCTGTAGTAAACTCAGATCCCACTCCATGTAACATCCCATCACAGGCCATTGGGCATATTTACCTCTCAGGTACCTCTCGGGGTGAATTTGTAGACTTGGGCAGAGTATTGCAGGAGGCATTTAAGAATCCTCATTCTGGTGCTTTAACAAAAGAGGGAAGTGTAAGACCAGATTTTTCTCATAAAAAGCAAGCAAAAAAATCCCCTTTCCAAAGGGTTGAGGCTATACTTGTAGAAAGGTGAGTTTTTTTGACTAACTTAAAAGGCCCTTAGTTTTCTGACAGAGCACCATAAATATGGGCTTTAGGATTTTTAAAAATCTATTTTTTTACCTGATCCATCATTTGTTTTATAAGGTTCTTTCTGGGAACCCGGAGAACAACACCAAATATGCTCTGACCTCCTCTGCTTTTGCACCTCCTCCCCTCCCCTGGCCCCCTGAATTCCTCCGTGTACACAACTATCTGATGTCTCTTCATTTTCAGCTTTGCTGCTTGTTGCTGGCAAAGTTAGTTGTCAAGAGCATGCATGTGAACTCCCACTAGAGTTGTGATTTCTGTCACGCTTAGTGTATTAGTGATTAAATTGACCCTCAACAAATTCATGAAGCTGATTATACCCAGTGCTGTCAAATTCTGAAACACAGAAAAATGGTTTTGTTCAGTTAGCCTCATGGGTTATTCCTTGTTTACTTGTAACAGTAGTTTAAAACGGGTCTCCAAACTTTTTGAGGGCCATATTAGATTTTTGAAGGGGCTCCTCTGGCCACTGCCGCGACATCCCCGCCCCCCCCCCTTGCTCCTCCAGCCACTGCCATGGGGGCACTCACCCCTCCGTATATGGGGCAGCTGGCAGTTGCTCACGCAGGGGGGCAGTGGCGGCTTCTCCACGTGCCTGCTCAGCTGGGGGGGGCCGGACAAATCAACGTCTCGGCTTGTGGGCCGTAGTTTGGAGACCCCTGGGTTAAAACATTCAGATCACAAACAATATTAGGCCAGGGTCCCACAAAGTCTCATGCATGTGCGTAACTTTAAATACAGATGTAGTACTACTGAAGTCAATAGGGCCACTCAGGTTTTTAAAGTTAAGTATGTTGATTAATATTTGTGGTTTTGGAGCTTTCACGTGCAGAGAGTTTTATATAAACTTTGTTCAACACGCGTTAGTGATTTTCCCAGCTCCTTCCAAGGCCTGAGTTCAGGGTTCTTTCTCCTGTAAGAGCAGATGTCATCCCAAACATATCCAGCTGTGGAAGGAGTTCTGCTTCAGGTATTGGAGATCTGCTTATCTGCTGCAGGGAAACACTCTTGAACTCTGGCTCGGGGGGGGGTGTGTGTGTCAGGCTTACAAATAAGTGTGGATGGTTATGCTGGAGGGTTAAGTGTTTGTGGACTCGATCAATGGAGTTTCCCAAGAAATAGCAATCATAAAATCATAGAATATTAGGGTTGGAAGGGACCTCTGTAGGTCATCTAGTCCAATCCCCTGCTTAAAGCAGGACCAATCCCCAACTAAATCATCCCAGCCAAGGCTTTATCAAGCCTGACCTTAAAAACCTCTAAGGAAGGTGATTCTACCCCCTCCCTAGGTAACCCATTCCAGTGCTTCACCACCCTCCTAGTGGAAAAGTTTTTCTTAATATCCAATCTAAATCTTCCCAACTGCAACTTGAGACCATTACTCCTTGTTCAGTCATCTGCTACCACTGAGAACAGTCTAGATCCATCCTCTTTAGAACCCCCTTTCAGGTAGTTGAAAGCAGCTATCAAATACCCCCCTCAGTCTTCTCTTCTGTAGACTAAACAATCCCAGTTCTCTCAGCCTCTCCTCATAAGTCATGCGCTCCAGGCCCCTAATTATTTTTGTTGCCCAATATATGCCTACAATATTTTTTGTGTGTTGTATTAAAGGTTTGATCATAAGCAGGTTTTTCCTTTTAAAAAAAAACACGTTGCTTTTAAATTGCAAATATATATGCATATTTTTGTAAACTTTATTTTTCTGGCAGGCTGGAGGTTAAGATAGAATTACAGGTTCAGAATTACTGGTTGGTATTATATGGCCAAATTCTTTCCATCTCTTAAGTCCAGTTAAAGGTGGAAGTTGGAGCCAGCCATTCTGGAATAACTCTTTATTTCCTGCACTGCACTTTGATATTTATAGGTGTCATGTAGTGGGAAAGGACACGTTTCTGTTACGTGTATAAAACAATGTTCAAATTATCTGCAACCCAATCTGAGTAAGCATTAGACAGTGTTATTTTGTATAAGGGAATCTGCGTTGATAAGCCTGTGTACACAATGTGCAGGCTAAACTGTCCATATTTAGTTGGAGAAAAGTTCTGGTGAGCTTGGAGGTAGTGTGTATGTGTTAGGAGGAATTGAAATGAGATGTGATATTCCCCATTAAAGTAGACTAAATGTGTTGGAATGCATGTTTATTATTTTTTGGCTTCTGTACCTCAGCAGAACCTTCTAAATCTCAGACTCGTAAACCCAAGTGTGGGAAAGGAACTCATTGCTCTCGAAATGCTTACATGTTGGTGTACCGACTGCAAACACGGGAAAAATCTCTAACAGCAGAAGTCCCAAGTAAGTGAACTTTGACTCTTCAAACTTATTCCTCTCAGATGTAGGGAGGCCTTGTAAGTCTGGGCCAGTTCCAGAGAAAAATTAGCACTTCTTAAATACTTTCTGCAGCACTGAGTTGAGTGGAATAAAACCTTGCCTTATATGATCCAAAAATTATTCCAGCAATAAACACTCCATAGTGTACTGGAAATTACAGGAACACCTCAGTTAATGTTGTAGTTCTGTTCCTGAAAAATGTGACTTTAAGCAAAACGATGTTAAGCAAATCTAATTTACCCATAAGAATTAATGTAAATGAGGGGGTTAGGTTCCAGGGAAATTTTTTTACATCAGACAAAAGATTATATTCTATATTATACATGCACACACAGAATATAAGTGTTAAACAAACAATCTAATACTGGTACACAGTGATGATGATTGTGTAGCTTGGTGGAGAGTCAGAGGATGGTAGGGTGACCGGATGTCCTGATTTTATAGGCACAGTCCCGATTTTGGGGTCTTTTTCTTATATAGGCTCCTATTCCGGCCCCTCCCCCCCCCCCCCCCACCACTCCGTCCTGATTTTTCACATTTGCTTTCTGGTCACCCTAGAGGGTGGGATATTTCCCAGGGAATGAGACAGCATAGCAGACAGACAGAGAGAGAGATGCATACTGCCTCTTTAAGTAAGCTGACCACATTCTTAAGCACAATCTTTTCTCTCTGTCTCTCTCCCTCCATGTCCCCAGCCTGCTTTATATGGGGTGCAGGAGCAGGGGAGCGGGGAACACCCTGACATTATAAACCCCCCCCCCCCCCCAATTACAAACACACATAGCAAGCAGGTGGATCCCGGCAGCAACTCCAAGGCAATTTGCAGGAGCAGCACGTGGCAGTGAGGGGAGGGACAGCTGAACTGCCAGTAATTGATAGCCTGCTGGGCGGCTGCTGCACAGGGAACTTAGGGGAGCGGAGAGCTGATGGGGAGCTGCCAGTCCACCCTGGTTCCAACCACCCAGCAGCTAGCTGCAATGGGCTGCTCTTCCTGCAAGCAGTGGACAGAGCAGGCAGCTAAACAATGTTAGAAGGGAGCATTGCACAACTTTAAATGAGCATGTTCCCTAATTGATCAGCAATGGAACAATGTTAACTGGGACGACTTTAAGTAAGGAGTTCCTGTATAACTGATACACTTATTGAATAGTGTACTAGTCACTCCTGGTCCTGATACGTGCACTTGCTAAGTATATTCATAACTTCGATTTCCAGAAGGCTTTTGACAAGATCCCTCACCACGTAAATTAAGTTGTCCTGGGAAAAGAGGGAAGATCCTTTCATGGATTGAGAACTGGTTAAAAGAAAGGGAACAAAGGGTAGGAATAAATGGTAAACTTTCAGAATGGAGAGGGGTAACTCGTGGGGAGGTTCTAGGACCAATCCTATTCAACTTATTCATATATGATCTGGAGAAAGGGTAAACAGTGTGGTGGCAAAGTTTTCAGATTATACTAAACGGCTCAAAATAGTTAAGACCAAAGCAGATTGTGCAGAATTTCAAAAAGATCTCACAAAACTAAGTGATTGGGAAACAAAATGGCAAATGAAATGTAATGTGGATAAATGTAAAGTAATGCACATGGGAAAAAATAACCCCAACTATAGATAAAATATGATGGGGGCTAATTTAGCTACAACTAATCAGGAAAAATATCTTGGAGTCATCATGGATAGTTCTCTAAAGTCATCCACGCAGTGTGCAGCGACAGTCAAAAAAGCAAACAGAATGTTAGAAATAATTAAAAAAGGAATAGCGAATAAGATGGAGAATATCTTATTGCCCTTATATGAATCCATGGTGTGCCCACTTCTTGAATACTGTGTACAGATGTGGTCTCCTCATCTCAAAAAGATATACCAGCATTAGAAAAGGTTCAGAGAAGGGCAACTAACATGATTAGGGAACAGATCCCATATGAGGAGAGATTAGAGAGACTAGGACTTTTCAGCTTGGAAAAGAGGAGACTAAGAGGGGATATGATAGAGATATATAAAATTGTGAGTGATGTGGAGAAAGTGAATGAGGAAAAGTTAATTACTTGTTCCCATAATATAAGATCCAGGGGCCACCAAATGAAACTAATAAAAGGAAGTTCTTCACCCAGCACACAGTCAACCTGTGGAACTCCTTGCCTGAGGAGGTTGTGAAGGCTAGGACTATAACAGGATTTAAAAGAGAACTAGATAAAGTCATAGAGGTTAAGTCCACTAATGGGTGTTAGCCAGGATGGGTCAGGAATGGTGTCCCTAGCCTCTCTTTGTCGGGGCAGGGGTGATGGATGGCAGACCCAGTACAGCCATTCTTATGTTCTTATTTTAACGTTTTTAAAGAATTGAGTTTTGCAGTGTATTCTTCCACTATGAAAAATAGTTCATAGGAAAGTGGAAAAATTAAGAGCAAAAAGCCATAGATGCCTTTTATCTATATATTTAATATATTTGTGGTGGTGTTCTTAACCTTTTGTCTTCCATCCCCTGCTGTGCTCTTCCCTTCCCCCTCTAAAAGCCAAGCTGTCCTTTCAGAAGCAGGTTGTGCCCCATCAACCAGTCTTCTCTCATTTTCTTTTACAAAATCAGTTAGAATACTGGTAAGTTACTCCCCAGTTAGCTTTTCACTAAAAAGCGTGGCGTGTCCAAAAGGATATCACATAAGTTCAAATGGCAGTTTGACTCTGTATGAAGGAGAGTGTGTTTAAAATTTCATGCTCATAACCACTGTGTCCTTGTCCCATCAATGTTACCACCTGAACTCATGTAACATAATAGTTGTGAGACTTTGCGTGTTGTGTGCTGAAGTAGACCCAGTTGTTAACTGCAGAGTCTGTGCACATCATCACAAAATGCTCAGCTGGCCAATCAAAGTGGCTTTGTATAATTAATTAAGAACATTCTATGAGATTTGTGTAGCACCTGTTATGGTGGTATCTAGATGAAAAATACATCTCAGTTAACACTTCCCAAACAGCTTAGTTCTTAAAAAATTCCAAATGTAGAAGAAAATTTCATGGGAAATATTTTGCACCTTCTTTGTACCATTCCTGTAAGTATATAGCAGTCTTCTGTCCTTCCCCTTGTCCTCTTTTCAGTATTAATTGACATCTGTTTTGTGAGAGGTCTAGTATTGCACACCCTCACTTATTTTTCCTCCGTTTCCTTCCCCTTCTATATGTGAATTCCCATCATTCTCACGTTTTCCATCTCTTCAGAAGTATCCTATTTTATTTCACTGGAGACACTAAAACTTCCAGTCACCCTCCCCTTTTACTTGAATCGGCAGCCTTTCAGTTTCTCTGCCTGTTCCCTTGAATCTACAGGAGTTCTTAAGAGTTTTTGTGTTTTCACTGAACCATGTAAAACCTGGATCACCAAGATTTTATACATGCCCCCAAATCCTTGTTGCTGGCCTCTCTGGTAGGTGGCATTAAGGGTTCTGGTGTGCTGCTGGGACTGAAGACCCAGGTTTTCTGCAGCTCATTGCTCCAAAGCAATAGAGGATCATCTAGGGCAGTGATCTCCAACCTTTTTATCGGCGCGGCCCGGTCACGCGGGACAGTGAATGCTTGCGGCCCGGGGGGGTCGTTGAACTTTTTGTTTTCCATCGTGGCGACGGACCTTTGTATGTCCGCCGAAAAGCCGCCGAAATTGACGGTGGCCAAACGCGCCGAAAATAACCAGGAAGTAAATGCGGCCCGGAAGTGAGGCGGCGGCGGGCTCGTCAAAGTCCGCCGAAAAGCCGCCGGAAGGGAAGAATGCAGCGGACCGGAACACAAGGCGGCGGCGGGCTCTTCTATGTCCGCCGAAAAGCCGCCGGAAGGGAAAGACGGCCGCGGACCGGTAACAATTGCCCCACGGACCGGTACCGGTCCGCGGACCGGGGGTTGGGGACCACTGATCTAGGGGACCTGTGGCTTGCTGAGATGAGTGGGAGGCAAGGAAACGAAACCAGGGTCCTCAAAGAGTAGTAGGGACATCCCTGAAACAGCCTGGTGGGGTCATGGTCTGCAGCCCTTCAACATTACAGCTGTACAAAAACTGTTGCTGCTCTTTTGTGTGATTGGTGGTTCGTCCGTCGATTCGACGAGGACCACTCAGTCATCCATAAATTGCTGGGGCTGATTTTGTCTGTGTGCGCGCAGATGGCTGATGAGGCCAATCCTTGCACGAAAGGTCCGATGACAGATTACACAGGAGATGAGGAGGACATCTCCAGCAGGGTTTCTGGCACGGGCTTTTCTGGCTTGCCTCTTTTGTTCTGCTGCAGCCGTCCTTTTGGCCTCACATGATTCGGCACCTTTATATACGGAAGAGCGCCATGTAGTCCGATTCATTGCGCTCTGTTCCCAAGAGTCAGGATTGATGCCAAACGCTTTGAGGGCGACTTTAAGAGTGTCTTTGAAGCGCTTCTTCTGACCCCCATGAGACCACTGTCCTTGTTGCAACTCGCCATAAAAAAGTCGCTTTGGTAGCCGATGGTCTGACATACGACTACATGCCTTGCCCAGCGTAGCTGCGACTGCATCAAGATGGTAAAGATGCTGGGCAGGTTTGCTTGGGCAAATACCTCAGTGTCTGGGATCTTGTATGTGATTAACAACATATTATAGCACATTGTTGGTAGCCCGTTCAAACATGCAAAAAGTATTTGTCATACACCAAAGGTTTTTATTCTAAAACACTGCAGGTATTATGTCCTCCAGAGTAAATTCTGTTGGGCAGTATCAAATCATTTCCATCCCATGTCTCCTTTACATTTAATTACCCATATGGGCACAAATACCGACATAAATATTGGGGAGAAGGACTATCCAGGCACTTGGCTTTTAGAAAGACTCTGTATTTCATTATTTGTGTGAGGAAACCTTTAAGATTCTTGGTGGTTACCATTGGATATTACTGCTCACTGGAAAAATTGGTATATTTGACTTTAATTTTGGCCATTCTTCTTCTTCTTCTTCTTCTTTTTTTATTTTTTTTATTTTTTTTTTTAAAAGACCAAGTAGGATTAATGGTAGCTAGTACTTCTGCTTTCTTTCTTTCTTCGTAGCTTTTCTGCAGGAGCTAGTCGAACGCGATAACTGCAAGTTTGAAGAGTGGTGTAATGAAATGGCAGATATGCGTAAACAAAGTGTGGTCAGGGGCAAAATCAAACATGAAGAGGTGAAGGAGCTCTACCAAAGGTTGCCTGCTGAAGCTGGTCTGTAAGATATTCTGGTAGTATTTTGTAGTAGACTATTGTTAATATTAGCACTGTTTGTAAATAAATCACTAAATTAATCCTATTTCCCATTTATGTACAACTTCATATAGTGGGTGTTACTCTCCTTTTCCTCATAGCCTTTTGTGTTCTGGTATTTGTAGTAACTAGTGCAAGACTGGGCAGTAGAGAAGGACACTGACCCATTCATTCTCTGTCTCACTCAAACTTCCTGCCGCTATGGATTTCAAAGTAACTAAACAAGTTTTGGAAGGTTTGCAAACATTAGTTTGAATTTGTGTTTAATTTTCTGTAGGAGCCTTTTCCCAAAAGTTCATTCCTTTTTTTCTTAAGGTGTGTTGTTTGTTTCCCGATCATTAGTGCCACATTAGTACATGAGTTAATGATCAGAGCATATCGTTAGAAGCTTTTAGATGCTATTGTTTTTTTCCCCCTTAGAAGAGAAGGGAATGTTGACCAAAACTTAAGACTACAGTAGAGGATGCTTGATCAATGTTGCTTTTTCCCTTAACGCTTTCTGCCACAATCTACTTTATTTCTTGTTTTTCCTGTCCTGCATTGTAACTGCCACCGGTGCCATCTCCCCGTCTTCCTTTTTCTTGACTTACTCTCTCACCATCAATGATGCCCTTGTCAGTCACTCTCCTGTGCTTTTTCTTTTACCACCATGCCCATTTTCTGCTGCCCTATGAACAGCTCAGCTCACTGTTGATCAATAGCACTGAGAAGGAAGTAATTTTAGGTAATCCTGCATCTTCAGCTCACTTGCCTGCTTTGGAGCTGTTGATCCAAATGAATCAGCAGGTGGTCACACATTCACTCAACCTTTTGCCAGAAAGGCATTAATTTAATTCTTACAGACACTTGGAAACTCCACGTAGGGCAAGCTTTTAGCTGTGAGAATTCCGTGTTAGGAGTGACCAAAATGCAGGGGGTTGGTTTGCAAGAAAATTTTAGTATTTTGGAGCGGAAGCAGATTTTATTAAAATTTCTTGCAAACTGAAGTCACCCTGAAAATTTCATTTAATAAAAACACAGAAATAGGGTGCTCCAGAATAGAAGTATGGGAAATTGAGTTTACCCAGGGTGGCCAACCTGTAGCTCCAGAGCCACATGCAGCTCTTCAGAAGTTTAATATGCGGCTCCTTGTATAGACACCGATTCTGGGGCTGGAGCTACACGTGCCAACTTTCCAATGTGAGGGGGGGAGGGGAGTGCTCGCTGCTCAACCCCGGCTCTGCCACAGGCCCTGCTATGTTTCATCAGAAAATTTCCAACCAGCTCTCTTCCAGGAGTCATTCTGTCCAGAGCTTTGTGTGTCCCATGAATAAGTTGTCACTGACTGAATCTTCTCTCCTTTCCACTTTTCACTTACTGCCTTTTTCACATTTTTAAATAACCAAAACTTTGATTTATTCCTTTCTTGTCTCAGGTTTCCATGGGGTTGTTGGTGTAAACATGTGCTATGGTTACTTTATATAAACAGTATTTATTCGAAACAGGTCTCTAGAAACTTTTTTAGTAGTTTTCAGTTAAGCTTGTAACTCCTTTTTATAAAAAGAGCAAGTAGACTGTTCAGTTTATAAGAAACTTTGGCCAAATTTTTCAAACGTGGATGCCCAAAATTTAGTGCTTGATTCCAAATTAAAGGGAAACTGCAGAGCTACAATTCATTTGCAAATTCAACACAAACAATCTCGGATTGAACAAAGACCTACAATGGCTCGCTAATTACAGAAATAGTTTCTCCTCTCTCCATGTCCACACCCCCCATTCAAATGCTAGAAGAATAACCCACCCTCCCTGATCGGAGATAACAAGCTGGTTCAGCCTAATTGGACTAACCTTTTTACCTCCCACCTGGTTCTTGCCTACTTTTCTATACCTGCCTCTGGACACTTCCACTGCTTGCATCCGACGAAGTGGGTATTAGCCCACGAAAGCTCATGCTTCAAAACTTTATAGTTAGTCTTTAAGGTGCCACAGGACTTTGTTACCTCTGCTATTCCAGACTAACACGGCTACCTCTCTGATTCTAAATACAGTAGACTTTCAATTATCCAGGATTGGATTAACCAGAATGTGGATTAACCAGGATGTCAAAAAAAATACGCATAACTCGCAGGGTTAACTCTGGCTTTGTTGCCGCCCCAAGCACACACACAAAAACCCCCACCAGGGCGCAGGGCAGCCAGTGAACCAACACCTCCTCCCCCTGTGCAAGGTGGCTGGTGAACCAATCTCCCCCTCCCCTTATTTCCTATGAATGGTGATTATCTGGGATTTTATTAACAAGGATTATTTTTTTCCCTATCATCCTGGATAATCGAGTCTCTACTGTACAAGGTCTGACTTTTCTTCTCGATGTATTGAGCACAGCAACTTTAGGTCAGTGGGACCTACATCTAGAGCTCGGCACCTCTAAATATTCAGTCGCTTTTGCTCAGATCCTTAATTTTCAAACCTGGATACCTAAAGTTATGGCATTTATGCTTAAAACTAATAAAAACCTGTGGTGTGAAGGCAGGTGTTCACACCAGATTCCCCACTGTAGGGTCCACGCTCTGAATGTATTTTTCAAGTGCCATTGCTAAATCACAGATATGGGTCACTCTTGGAGAACAAAAATTACAAGTAACTGTCACTTTGGCTTTCTAAACATAATTAGAATAGTTTGGTGGTGGTATATATGGACATTTATATCTATATATTAGCGAAAATACCCGGCGTTGCTCGGGTCAGTCGGAGGTGGGGAGGGGGCAGACAGCTGAGCGAGTGCGGGGTCCGTTGGATGGGGGCAGAGAGCAAACCTGACACCCCCACCTCACCCCCCCGACCAAACCCGACACCCCCACCTCACTTACCCCTCGACCAACCCCGACTCACATTTTAACACCCCCACGTCTCCCCCTACCAACCCCAACACCACCTGACCAACACCCACACCTCACCCCCCCCGTAGACCAAACCTGACACACCCACCTCACTTCCCCCCCAACCAAACCCGACACCCCTACCTACCACCACAAACCCAACACCCACACCTCACTTACCCCCCGTAAACCAACCCCGACCCCCCTCCTCGCCCCCCCAACCAAACCCAACACCCCCACCTTACCCCCCCACCAAACCCAACACCCCCTGACTAACCCCAACCCCCACACCTCACCCCTCACCCACCCAGACACCTTCCCATCCCCCCAGACCAAACCCGACACCCCCCCCCCCGGCTCACTTACCCCCCCGACCAAACCAGACACCCCCACTTCACCCCCCGACCAAACCCGACACCCCTCCCTCTTTTTAGATATTTTTAGATATATATAAAAGTCAAATGGTGTATGTATGTATGTACGTAAGCTTACTCCTTCCACACCGTTTGAGCTAGAGACTTGAAATTTGGTACAGTTAGAGGTCTTGGGGTCCTAATGACCGTAAGGGTCGAAAATTTTTCAAATCTCACCCCTGACGCCCCCAAGGGGTGAAATTCTTTAAAGGCCAATCACATCAGCTGGGCAGCTGCTGTTCTCTGTGACATAGTTCTGATGTCATAATACCCCCTCCAACAGACACCGCACTCACTCAGCTCTCTGCCCCCTCCCCCCTCCAACGGAACCCCGGAATCCCTCAGCTCTGTGCCCCCTCCCCACCTCCGACGGACCCCGGAATCCCTCAGCTCTCTGCCCCCTCCCCACCTCCGACAGACCCGAGTTGGGTTTGGTCAGACGGTAAGTGAGGTAGGGGTGTCAGGTTTGGTCGGGGGGTGAAGTGGGGGTGTCGAGTTTGGTCGGGGGGGTGAAGTGGGGGTGTTGAGTTTGGTTCGGAGGTGAAGTGGGGGTGTCGAGTTTGGTCGGGGGGTGAGGTGTTGGGGTTGGTCGGGATGTTGGGGTTGGTGGGGGGGCAAGAAGGGGGGTCGGGATTGGTTTACGGGGGGTAAGTGAGGTGTGGGTGTCGGGTTTGTTTGTGGTGGTAGGTAGGGGTGTCAGGTTTGGTTGGAGGGGGAAAGTGAGGTGGGTGTGTCAGGTTTGGTCTACGGGGGGGTGAGGTGTGGGGGTTGGTCAGGGGTGTTGGGGTTGGTAGGGGGGAGACGTGGGGGTGTTAAAATGTGAGTCGGGGTTGGTTGAGGGGCAAGTGAGGTGGGGGTGTCGGGTTTGGTCGGGGGGGTGAGGTGGGGGTGTCAGGTTTGCTCTCTGCCCCCATCCAACGGACCCCGCACTCGCTCAGCTGTCTGCCCCCTTCCCACCTCCGACTGACCCCAGCAACGCCGAGTATTTTCGCTAGTAGATATATAAAAGTCAAATGGTGTATGCGTGTATGTACGTTCCCTTACTCCTTCCACACCGTTTGAGCTAGAGACTTGAAATTTGGTACAGTTATAGGCTTTAGGGTCCTAATCAGGGTAAGAATCGAAAATTTTTCAATCTCACCTCTGACGCCCCCTAGGGGTGAAATGCTTTAAAGCCCATTCACATCAGCTGGGCAGCAGGTTAACACCTGCTGTTCTCTGTGACATAGTTATGATGTAATAATACCCCCCTCCAACGGACCCCGCACTCGCTCAGCTCTCTGCCCCTTCGCGCCCCCCCCCCCCTCTCCCCCCCAACGGATCCCACACTGGCTCAGCTCTCTCCTCCCTCCAACGGCCCTCGCACTCGCTCAGCTCTCTGCTCCTCAGGTAAGAATCGAAAATTTTTAAAATCTCTCCCTCCTCCCCCCCCCTCCAGTGGCCCCCCCACTCGCTCAGCTCTCTCCCCCCTCAGGTAAGAATAGAAAATTTTTAAAATCTCTCCCCCCTCCAACGGACCCCGCACTCGCTCAGCTCTCTCCCCCCTCCAACGGCCCCTCCACTAGCTCAGCTCTCTCCCCCCTCAGGTAAGAATCGAAAATTTTTAAAATCTCCCCCCCCCCCCCCCCAACGGCCTCCGCACTCGCTCAGCTCTCTTCCCCCTCCCCCCTCCAACAGCCCCCCCACTCGCTCAGCTCTCTCCCCCCTTCAACGGACCCCGCACTCGCTCAGCTCTCTCCCCCCTCCCCTCCGACAGACCCGAGCAACACCGGGTATTTTTGCTAGTAAGGAATAAATCTCATTGTGATAGGTTTCCAGGCAGTGCACTCATGGTGCTTACCTTTTGGAAATCAAGGTGGTGGTCCAAGTTTCTCCTTCAGTTGCATGAATTGGGATTTTTTTTGTCCCACATTGGCACTTTAGAAGTGGTTTAACTAAATCCTCCAGAGATTGTTGCCATGTATATGTAAAGTAAATACAATATAGCAATAGTGAAGCTTACACTTTTTTTTCAGATAAACCATATTTCGTTGTATCATTGCCTGAGATGTGCTGATTGTGCTGAGGAACATTTTGAGGTCTAAGGTTATGAAAAGTCCAGTGTAATTTACATTACATAAAGTATTTGGTTACAGCTTTGCTGTGCCTCTCTGTAGGAGATGTTTAAAGATTCTGTTTCCCTATATTCACTTTATAAATGCAGCTGGAAGTGGAAATTTCAGAAGTGGTGTCGATGCATCAGTCAGTTGTATTTAATTTCCTGATTTCTTCCACCTTCTCTCTATTCACCCCCCGCCCCCATTAATTTTTCAATATTCTTTTAGAAATGTCTGATTATCTTTTCAGTATTGACTAGATTTGATGTGCAGAAGTAAATCTGCTTTGTTCCCACAATCAACACATGTTGCTCAGTATATAATTAAATCTACCTTGGAACCCAAAGATTGTCACTAATGGAAAAATGAGAAAAAACATTTGAGATCAGTTTTTTGCCACTATGGCATTTCATAGCAATTTGTTAATTACATTTCCAGTTGCTTTTTCAGAAAAATTCCTGGTTTTACAAACATAAACACCCTTTTTGGGGTTATAAGTGTCATCGGTGTGACTTTGTATCAAGATATTTGACTCAAGTATTCTATATAGTCATTCATTCCATCTAGTGTCTGTGCTGGTATATCTTGGATCCCCCAGAGATTGCACCTATGTATTTTGTAAATGTGTAGAAAAGCATTTCTGTTTAATAAAAAAACAGAAATTGCTACAATCTTAAATTTCGTATTGTGAAATTTTGAGTCAGCTTCTCTTTCAGTATCATTTTTTTAATTTGGGGTCTGCGCGCTTTTTCTGAATGCTAATTTTTGACAAATATTCTAGACAAAAAAAATTGCTCGATATTTTCATGGTTTCTGTCTTACAGCCAAATCTTGCATCATTACTGTGATATCCTGTTGCTCCTGAGTCTATTTTGATTATTCGTTGTTTACTTGGACAGCATGGATTAAGCATTTTAAATATCAAAAATATTTTCCCAAGCAAAATGCAGTAATTGAGCCTTATTGTAAATCTGATAGACGAAGCACATTTGATGAAGTAGTTTGCATTTATTATTTACTTTGTATTACTGTAGCACCTAGGAGCCCTAGTCATGGGCCAGGGTCCCAATGTGCTGGGTGTTCTACAGACAGAGAACACAGAGACAGTCCCTCGTCTCAAGACTTTACAATCTAATGTAAAGCAAAAGCTCTGCCTGATACTGTAAAAAGCAACCTGTAAATTAGGGGTCAGCAGCCTTTCAGAAGGGAGGTGCCCAGTCTTCACTGGTTCCTCTACTGGAAGGTTTCGTGTGCCAGTCACACACTGAACGGTATCCGAAGGTCTCTCTCTGTAAGTCTGTAGATTATGGAACTAAACTGTTCCATATGGAAAGTCATATGGAAAGTAAACAAGGTTTTCAAAATGTTTAAGCAGCTTCATTTAAAATTAAATTAAAATGCTGAGCTTACGCTGCCAGCCCGCTCAGCCCGCTGCCAACCTGGGGTTCCGTTCACCTGGGCTAGCAGCAGGCGGAGCAGGCCCTGCGGCCGAGACCCCGGCTGGCAAGGGGCCAGCCGCCAAAACGTCTGAGGTTCTGTCCGCCGGCTCCTGCCAGCCAGGGTCCTGGCTACTGGCCCCGCTCAGCTTGCTGCCGGTCTGGGGTCCTGGCCCTGCCCACATAGAGTGGGTTCCTACCTTCTCCCTGTTTCTGGCCCATTCTCTTCCTCTCTTTCTCTGCACTGAGCTGAGGGTGGGGGTGCACTGAGCACAGGGCTGGGTGGGAGGTGAAGGAGCAGGCTGGGAGTTGGGGTGTAGGGTCTGGCCAGGAGCTAGGATGAGGGAGGGGCTCAGGGTTGGGGCAGGAGTCTTGGGTGTAGAGCGCTTACCTGGGCAGCTCCCATTTGGTGCTCAAGGTGAGGGTGGGGATGTGCAAGAGTCAGGGCATGGGGTGAGGGGGGCTGGGTATATGTGGGGGGTGCAGGAGCCGCCAACCCCACTCAGCCTGCTGTTGGTGGCTGGGACGCAGGCAGCAGCGTGCCATTAAAAATTGGCTCCTGTGCCGTCTTTGGCACGTGTACCATAAGTTGCCAAGCCTTGCTGTAAATTCAGGTTAACTTGACTGATACTGTTGATAGCTTACAGTATTTAACAAAACTTCTTCTGGGGAACATGTTTCATCAGGAGTTTGATGTCAGAACTGTTCAGAAGAGTAACAGGTTCAGTGCTTCAACAGTAACATGAACATACAAGGCTCTGTTTTAGAAGCAACACTGCATCAACAATCAGCATTTAAAAAATTGGCAGCATATCACATGCAGGCTTCCAGTTGTCTGTTATATAGGCAGTAGATAAACCTATTCACTGTAGTTCTAGTTAGGGTTAACTGCTAGCATTTATCATCTAGATTTTCTCTCTTTTTTTTTTTTAATGTACTTTTAAGCACAGAGGGATTTGTGTGATGTTTTAAGAGAGATCTACTTTATAAAATTGTATCCTGTCCTCTTATGGCTATTCTAGTTAATGTATCTATGCCGTGTATAGCTGTGTCAGTCCCAGGATATTAGAGAGACAAGGTGGGTTACACTCGGAGTGCCTTTCCGAAGGTTGAAGAAGAGCTCTGTATAACCTTGAAGTTTGTCTCTCACCAACAGAAGTTGGTCCAATAAAAGAGATTACCTTACCCGCCTTGTCCCTAATAAATATATCTCAGACACTTATTACATTCTTACATTATTACTTTAAACTTCTAATTTACATACTTACCTTATAATTAAGGGAAACAGACTTTTGAATGGAGCATTTAACTTCTCGAAGTAATACATTGCATTTTTTCCTAATTTAACAGTAGGAAGATTTGGTTACACATTTTTCCTTAATGTTCTGAAATAAAATAAGCTACTGTAGCCAAAAAAAATTGCAGTTTGAAAATGTTCTCTGGCTTTATTAGTGCATTTCCTATTTAGATTTAAAATAATTCTGGTCTCAGATGTAATTTCACATAGCTGCAGAGTTTTAGAAGGGACACCATGATCTAAAACTGCATAGTTAAGATCAGAATTGGCATGGAAACAGAATTACATGTTTGAAAATATTGTATAATGGGAATCTAACTCTTTTGGGGGACAGAATCCCCCACAAAGTTTAATTTTTAAAAAGTACTGTTGAGCAGTAGAGTAATTTTAAAATGTCACCTCCTGTATCATTTACTGGTGGAAAAGTATAGGTTTGTTTTTGTTGCCTTTTTTCCAGGTTGCCCGTATGAGTTTGTGTCTCTCGAATGGTTACAGAAATGGCTGGATGAATCTGCCCCTCCCAAACCCATAGATAACACTGCATGTTTGTGTGCACATGGCAAATTGCACCCTGATAAAATATCAGTTATGAAGAGAATATCTGAGTATGTTGCTGACTACTTCTACAGGAGATATGGAGGGGGGCCAAGGCTAAATGGTAAGATTAAACCACAGGATCTGGATATAAAACACTCTCCCATGGAAAGCGTGTTGTTGTTGATGTTGTTGTTGTTTTTAGGATTTAAATTTTTGCATATTGAAATCTGTTTTGCATCTTTTGTCAACATAATGTAGCTTTATATTTGGCCCGAATATCTGTCTGTCTTGTATTTTTCTGGATGGCCGCTTTTGAGAGAACTGCTTAGTTATGGTCAAACAGATAATTATGCTGAGTAGGGAACATGAATGGTGGATATATTTCAGATCTTGATTCTGCTTTGTGCCTTGAAGTTTTGTGCAGTCGCTTAAAAAATAAAAGGAAATGGTACATTTAGGAAGAAACAACTTGAAACTTTAGTGTTTTAATTAAAACTTTAAAATAAACTTTCTGTAAAATAGCAAAACTTGTATAAAGACCCTGAAGTTTTGGAGCTCCTGGGCTCATTATTTCTACAGATGCAGTGTAGATAGTGCCTTGTGTATTGTATCATTCTCTGTTGATGAGCCAGTATTTTGGAACCCTATTCTCAGAGCAATGAAGAAGTGAAGGTGTGCCAGCCAAGAGAGAAACTGTCTTATTTCACATGTAGATTCCCGCAAGCAGCCCAGTGCTTCGGAAGTATATTTAGAGTGTGTATACATTGCATATTTACATACGGTGACGGGGTTTTGTGAATGGTAAAACTGCTATTGCAAATTTCTGAACTGTCCTTTTTAAACCCACGGCTTACCTAGGTCTACGCACATTGTGGTTCTCTAGCTTGTTGCAGTAAATATAAACTGTTAATATCAGAAATGCAGACTTGTGAAACTGAAGTGATGAAAAATGTTGATGCTAAAGGAACAAATCCAACTTTATCAAAACCTAACTACAGTTATATCAAAATTTGGTGCAGTTCAGCCGTTACCATGCATTTCCATCTAAATCATAAGTAGCAGAAAATGTCACTGTCAGTGACTACATTAAGCCCACTTGAGTGACAGCACCTTCAAATGGTGATGCTGGCACTTGCAACAATCTTAGTTTTGTTTTGAAGTGTGGCAGTAGTAGTAGTCTTGTAACATGGTGTCTTTTTTGTTTCTCTAGTTAAAGCACTTTGCAAGGACTGTGTGGTAGAGAGGTGTCGAATACTACGACTGAAAAACCAACTAAACGAAGACTACAAAACTGTCACAAACTTGCTGAAAATTACAGTAAAAGGGTATGTGGTGCTAACACCTTCCAATGTTTGCATTGTACAAGTCTATTGTCAGTGGTATTTACATGATCTAAAATGAGATTTTTGCAGCTTTGTAGCCATGTTGGTCGCAGGATATAAGAGAAACAAGGTGGGTGAGGTAATAACTTTTATCTGTTGGTGAAAGAGACAAGCTTTTGAGCTTACACGTGAGCTTCAGGACATGAAGAACTGTCTTTCACCAATGGGAATTGTTCCAACAAAGATTGTAACAGTTCTCATTCTGAGCCAAAAACTGTAAATCCAAGTTATGGTTTGTATTGTAAATACTAGTCTCTCTTTCTATACAGTAATGATGGATTTTGGGTTGGAAAGTCATCCTTGCGGAGTTGGCGTCAGTTGGCTCTGGAACAGTTAAATGAACAAGATGATGATGCAGACCCGAGTAATGGAAAAATGAATGGAGATGCACAAAACAAAGGTAGCTGTTTAAAACCAAGCAACCCTATTTCTCCCACTATCTGATAAATAAATCAGATATTCCTGTAGTATTGACTGAGCATTCTAGTTGTTCTGTTTTAGTTGTACGGATTGTTTTGAGCACATCTGAATGATACACAGTAGAACCTCAGTGACGAACTGACCAGTCAAATCCCATTTGGAACTGGAAGTGCACAATCAGACAGCAGCAGAGTTCTCCCCTGCCCCCGCACACCCAAGAAAAGCAAACACAGTACTGTAAAACAGCAACATTTCCCTTCTGCATATTAAAGATCAAAGCTCTATTAAATTGATGTTCAGTTGTAAACTTTTGAAAGATTAACCATTAGTTTTGTTCAGAGTTACGAACATTTCAGAATTACCAACAGCCTCCCTTTCTAAGGGGTTAGTATCTCTGCGGTTCTACTGTAATACAAAGTAACGCATATTAGATCCATATTTCAGCAATTTCAAAAGCAATGCGTACTTTTTTTTCAAAAGCTTTCAGCAGGTCAAACCCTGTCCTCACTAAACCTACGTAATCCCACTGGGGATGTAAATAGTATTTTAAAAGAGTACATTTAAACTATTGTATCAGTTAAACATTTAACTATTAATGAGTTCATAAGATAGGTGAAGGAACTAAGGTGCGGGGGAAGGGGTGCTGCAACGCCCCCATGTTTTAGACGGGGTCCTGGCTGCTGCCCTGTGCCCAGAGCCAGATGGGAATGCGGCCAGGCACACGTCAGGAAGGACCCCAGGCACTGGAACATTAGGCATTTAAACATTAACTCAGTACATTACAAGTTGATGCTTATAGGTTAACTGGTTAATATTTTACAACCCCAACTCCCAGCTAAAAGTGAAGGTAGAATCTGGCCCTGCAGTTGGAACTTAAGCCATGAGTGCTACAACAATACAGCTACGGCACCGTAGCTATGCCACTGTGGAACCGTAATGTAAATGGTTCCTACAGCAATAGAAGGGTTTTTTCTGTGGCTGTAGGAACTCCACCTCCCTGAGCAGTGGTAGCTAAGTTGATGGAAGCATTCTTCCATCAGCCTAGTTGTATCTACACTGTAGGCATAGCTATGGCACATAGCAGTGTGAATTTTTCACACCCCTGAATGCTGTAGCTGTGATTTAATTTTCAAGTGTGAAACAGGCCTCAGTTGTCAACTGTATTTAGGTGCAGTCTATTTTATTTTCCATTACAGCGCTAATCATATAATATAAGGGTTGGAAGGGACCTCAGGAGGTATCTAGTCCACCCCCCTGCTCAAAGCAGGACAAACCCCAACTAAATCATCCCAGCCAGGGCTTTGTCAAGCCTGACCTTAAAAACCTCTAAGGAAGGAGATTCCACCACCTCGCTAGGTAACCAATTCCAATGCTTCACCACCTTCCTAGTGAAAACGTTTTTCCTAATATCCAACCTAAACCTCCCCCACTGCACCTTGAGACCATTACTCCTTGTTCGGTCATCTGCTACCACTGAGAACAGTCTAGATCCATCCTCTTTGGAACCCCCTTTCAGGTAGTTGAAAGGAGCTATCAAATCCCCCCTCTTCTGTCTTCTCTTCTGCAGATGAAACAATCCCAGTTCTCTCAGCCTCTCCTCATAAGTCATGTGCTCCAGGCCCTGATCATTTTTGTTGCCCTCCTCTGGACTCTTTCCAATTTTTCCACATCCTTGTAATGTGGCCCCAAAATTGGACACAGTACTCCAGATGAGGCCTCACCAATGTCGAATAGAGGGGAACAATCACATCCCTCGATCTGCTGGCAATGCCCCTACTTATAGAGCCCTCAAGGGCTCACTGACTCATATCCAGCTTCTCGTCCAGTTTAACCCCCAGGTCCTTTTCTGCAGAACTGCTGCCTAGCCACTCAGTCCCTAGTCTGTAGCAGTGCATGGGATTCTTCCGTCCTAAGTGTAGGACTCTGCACTTGTCCTTGTTGAACCTCATCAAATTTTTTTTGGTCCAATCCTCTAATTTGTCTAGGTCTCTCTGTATCCTATCCCTACCCTCCAGCATATCTACCACTCCTCCCAGTTTAGTGTCATCTGCAAACTTGCTGAGGGTGCAGTCCACACCATCCTCCAGATCATTGATAAAGATATTGAATAAAACCGGCCCCAGGACTGACCCGTGGGGCACTCCGCTTGATACCAACTCCCAACTAGACATGGAGCCATTGATCACTACCCGTTGAGCTCAATGATCCAACCAACTTTCTATCCACCTTATGGTCCATTCATCCAGCCCATACTTCTTTAACTTGCTGACCAGAATACTGTGGGAAACGGTATCAAAAGCTTTGCTGAAGTTAAGGAACAACACATCCACTGCTTTCCCCTCATCCACAGAGCCAGTTATCTCATCGTAGAAGGCAATTAGGTTAGTCAGGCATGATTTGCCTTTGGTGAATCCATGCTGACTATTCCTGATCACTTTCCTCTCCTCTAAGTGCTTCAGAATTGATTCCTTGAGGACCCGCTCCATGATTTTTTTCAGGGACTGAGGTGAGGCTGACTGGCCTGTAATTCCCCAGAGCTGCCTCCTCTCCTTTTTTAAAGATGGGCGCTACATTAGCCTTTTTCCAGTCATCCGGGACCTCCCCTGATCGCCAGGAGTTTTCAAAGATAATGGCCAATCACATCTGCCAACTCCTTTAGCACCCTCGGGTGCAGTGCTCCCCATGGACTTGTTGTCGTCCAGCTTTTCTAAATAGTCCTAAACCACTTCTTTTCCCACAGAGGGCTGGTCACCTCCTCCCCATGCTGTGCTGCCCAGTGCAGTAGTCTGGGAGCTGACCTTGTTCGTGAAGACAGAGGTAAAGCATTGAGTACATTTGCTTTTTCCACATCCTCTGTCACTAGATTGCCTCCCTCATTCAGCCAGGGGCCCACACTTCCCTTGACTTTCTTCTTGTTACTAACGTACCTGAAGAAACCCTTCTTGTTCCCCTTAACATCCCTTGCTAGCTGCAACTCCAAGTGTGATTTAGCCTTCCTGATTTCATTCCTGCATGCCTGAGCAATATTTTTATATTTCTCCCTGGTCATTTGCCCAATCTTCCACTTCTTGTCAGCTTCTTTTTTGCTTTTAAGATCAGCAGGGATTTCAGTGTTCAACCAAGCAGGTCGCCTGCCATATTTACTATTCTTTCTACACTTCGGGATGGTTTATTCCTCCAACCTCAATAAGGATTCTTTAAAATACAGCCAGCTCTCCTGGGCTCCTTTCCCCTTCATGTTGTTCTCCCAGGAGATCCTGCCCATCAGTTCCCTGAGGCAGTCAGTCTCCTTTTTGAAGTCCAGCGTCCATATCCTGCTGCTCTCCTTTCTTCCCTCTGTCAAGATCTTGAACTCGACCATTTCATGGTCCCTGCCTCCCAGGTTCCCATCCACTTTTGTGTCCCCTACTAACTCTTCCCGGTTTGTGAGCAGCAGGTCAAGAAAAGCTCTGCCCCTAGTTGGTTCCTCCAGCACTTGCACTAAGAAATTGTCCCCTACACTTTCCAAAAACTTCCTGGCTTGTCTGTGCACTGCTGTATTGCTCTCCCAGCAGATATCAGGGTGATTGAAGTCTCCCATGAGAACCATGGCTTGTGATCTAGTAACTTCTCTTAGTTGCTGGAAGAAAGCCTCATCCATCTCGTCTCCCTGGTCTGGTGGTCTATAGCAGACTCCCACCACCACATCAGCCTTATTGCTCACACTTCTAAACTTAATCCAGAGACTCTCTGATTTTTCTGCAGTTTCATACCTGAGCAATGAGGAGTCATACTGCTCTCTTACATACAGTGCAACTCCCCCACGTTTTTCTGCCCTGCCTGTCCTTCCTGAACAATTTATATCCATCCATGACAGTACTCCAGTCATGTGAGTTATCCCTCGAAGTCTCTGTTATTCCAATCACATCCTAGTTCCTCGGCTGTGCCAGGACTTCCAGTTCTCCCTGCTTGTTTCCCAGGATTCTTGCATTTGTGACTAGTAAAAACTGTTTTTTGTCAATATAAGCACATTACTTTTTCTTTCTTCAGGTATTTCCCACAATGTTGTAGGCACTTTCCAAAACAAAATAGGCACAATCCTATCTCCAAGTTACTCACATTGAAGCCTTCCAAGTGGAGTGATTCTTGGCCTCATTTGAAGGAGGCCATTGTGGTGTAGCAATGGGGACATCTGGTTTGGATTAGATTCAAAGCAGAGAGCTGACTAGTGTTTTGCCTGTAAGATTTCTGTTCCCTCCACTGATCTGGTGGGAACTTTTCTATTTATTCTGATCTGAGCTATTGGAGAGCAGCAAATAACCTGGGTGTTCTAGCTGTAATAAATGCTACCTTTGTAGTTTCATGTTGAAGATAGTCTTGCACTCCATGAACTTTAGAGCACTCAAAATGTAAGGCCTAATCCTGCCCTGGAACTGGAGGAATGGACCAATAAACTTAAAGGTCTATTGTTACTGAAGTTTCCCTAGTGTTAGAATTTTGCAGCAATTTGAAAAGGAAGGAAATAGTTGGTTCCTCCAAAGAATCAAACTCTACTACAAAGAGCATCTGTGCAATCTACTTTTTCTTTTGGTCAGATGAGTCAAATGAAGAAAAGAGAGAGGACGAAGAGGAGTTAAATTTTAATGAAGACCTTGTTTGCCCACATGGTAAGTGTGTATTTAGGGGACAGAACTGAACATGTTGTATTCGAATGACCCACCATTTACAGACACATCTTCCATATTTCTTCTGCAAAAACCATGATGAGATGGGCTTAATTAAATTTATTTCTGACTTTGCTTTTCTTAAATGTTTATCATTTGATCTTGAGCTGTGATTGCATCAGATCTCACGAGCTAGTATGATGTTGGGATAGATTTGATGGGAGATCTACAAGGAGAACCTAGATCAATCAGTGTTATTCAATTAGATCTACCCGCAGGCTGATTTGAGAATTTATGACAAGAGGTGGTCATTTGCACAGAAGAATGACAAAATAAAATAAAAAAACCAAACTTAGCTGCCAATAAAGACCTTAATTGTAAAATAAGGATTAATGTTCTTATCTTTTAACAAAGTTTGTAAATCAACATTATTACCTGTGTTTGTGGCAATCTAGTGGAAGAGGCGACATCAATGATCTCAGGCAAGCTTTGTAGGAGATAAGGGCAAGGCACGTGCACTGGTGAAGATGCTAATCTGTAAGGTGATTGCGGTGTTGGTTTTTTTTATAATGTTCATGGTAGAAAACCCATATTTGCAGAGGCATGTTAATCCAAACACTATAAAAAGATAGATGGCTAGATTCTGGCTATTCTGAAACTGGTCAGCATATTGAGCCCAGAAATCACAAAGTCCCACTTCTCTGAATTTTTCCTTCAAGTACATCTGCACTCTGGAGCCTTACAATTTCTAATTGAGAGGCACCTTCATCACCTAAACAAGAGTGTTCTTTGCTTCAGAAGAGACAACAAATGGATCCTGAACAAATAAAAGCAAATCCTTTGGAATTTTAAAACTCTCAAATAGAATTTTAAAATTTATGAGATTTTTTTTTTTTTTTTAGGAATTCTTGCATTGTTTTCTTCGGTCGCAACAACTTGAAATGTGGGAAAGTGCAACGTCTTTTCTGTTGTCTGTCTGAAAGATTTCAAGATTTTTTTGAAAGGAACACTTTTTTTATAAAGAGATTCCCGATGCTGTTTGCATGGCCTTGGAGCTGCAGGTTGAGGGAATTCAAGTGACTAGTAATATTGCACAGAAAAGCTACCTGTGCAAAGAGGGAACATCATTCTTAAATTCCATGAACTTACAAGCTTTGTTGGTCTTGTGGTTTGAAAGAAATTCTATTTCTTTTTGAATCGCACAAAACCTCTAATACGCACCCCCTACTTAACAATGTTCTCTGGTTGTGCTGCAAGTCTTGTAAAAAGACATTTAAAAAGACGATGTTTCAAGCTGGAAGTTAAATGTTCACCAATCTCATCGCCATACCCATAGTGATTTTTCAAGTCCCGAGACACCTTACTACACAGGACACTCTGGAGAATGGTGCAGTGAAGTGTTGTTTAGTGAAGGGTGTATCATTGCCAAACTGAGAAGTGAAGACCTTCTCTTTCCCCGTCATGGAGGGACCTCCATCTGTAACAAGCAGGTTTACTTCTGCAGATCTGAATCTTTTTTTCAAAAAAGTTTTTTACCTTTTCAAAAATGATCCTGTAGTGTAGATTTCTAATGGTATTAAGCACAAAAATTCTTCCTTGAAAATTTCACCATCCTAAAATCTGACAGATTCATCCACTTCAAAAGACATATCTTATAACTGGAAACAGTGCTGACAAACAATGCTTTTAAATTACCTCCAGTCTTTGCACTGCTGTGGATTCCGGGAGGGGAACTTGCTTCACAATCCTTGCTGATCTTAAATGCAAAAAAAAGCTGACAAGAAGTGGAAGATTGGGCAAATGACCAGGGAAGAATATAAAAATATTGCTCAGGCATGCAGGAGTGAAATCAGGAAGGCTAAATCACACTTGGAGTTGCAGCTAGCAAGGTATGTTAAGGGGAACAAGAAGGGTTTCTTTAGGTATGTCAGCAACAAGAAAAAAGTCAAGGAAAGTGTGGGCCCCTGGCTGAATGAGGGAGGCAATCTAGTGACCGAGGATGTGGAAAAAGCAAATGTACTCAATGCTTTACCTCTGTCTTCACGAACAAGATCAGCTCCCAGACTACTGCACTGGGCAGCACAGCATGGGGAGGAGGTGACCAGCCCTCTGGAGAAAGAAGTGGTTCAGGACTATTTAGAAAAGCTGGACAAGCACAAGTCCATGGGGCCAGGTGCGCTGCATCCGAGGGTGCTAAAGGAGTTGGCGGATGTGATTGCAGAGCCATTGGTCATTATCTTTGAAAACTCATGGCAATCGGGGGAGGTCCCGGATGACTGGAAAAAGGCTAATGTAGTGCCCATCTTTAAAAAAGGGAAGGAGGAGGATCCAGGGAACTACAGCCCAGTCAGCCTCACCTCAGTCCCTGGAAATATCATGGAGCAGGTCCTCAAGGAATCCATTTTGATGCACGTAGAGGAGAGGAAAGTGATCAGGAACAGTCAGCATGGATTCACCAAGGGCAAATCACTCCTGACTAACCTAATTGCCTTCTACTATGAGATAATTGGCTCTGTGGATGAGGGGAAACCAGTGGATGTGTTATTCCTTGACTTCAGCAAAGCTTTTGATACGGTCTCCCACGGTATTCTTGCCAGCAAGTTAAAGTAGTATGGCCTGGATGAATGGACCATAAGGTGGATAGAAAGGTGGCTGGATCGTCGGGCTCAACAGGTAGTGATCAATGGCTCCGTGTCTAGTCGGCAGCTGGTATCAAGGGGAGGTGCCCCAGGGGTCGGTCCTGGGGCCGGTTTTGTTCAATATAGTTCAAATAGTGGTAGATACACTGGAGGGTAGGGATAGGATACAGAGGGACCTAGACAAATTAGAGGACTGGGCCAAAAGAAATTTGATGAGGTTAACAAGGAGAAGTGCAGAGTCCTGCACTTAGGACAGAAGAATCCCATGCACTGCTACAGACTAGGGACCGAATGGCTAGGCAGCAGTTCTGCAGAAAAGGACCTAGGGGTTACAGTGGATGAGAAGCTGGATGAGAGTTAACAGTGTGCCCTTGTTGCCAAGAAGGCTACCGGCATTTTGGGCTGTATAAGTAGGAGCATTGCCAGCAGATCGAGGGACGTGATTGTTCCTCTCTTTTTGACATTGGTGAGGCCTTATCTGAATTACTGTGTCCAGTTTTGGGGCCCACACTACAAGAAGGATGTGGAAAGAGTCCAGAGAAGGGCAACAGAAATGATTAGGGGCCTGGAGCGCATGACTTATGAGGAGAGGCTGAGAGACCTGGGATTGTTTAGTCTACAGAAGAGAAGACTTAGGGGAGATTTGATAGCTTCTTTCAACTACCTGAAAGGGAGTTCTAAAGAGGATGGATCTAGACTGTTCTTAGTGGTACCAGATGACCGAACAAGGATTAATGGTCTCAATTGGGACTTCTCAGTTGGGAAGGTTTAGATTGGATATTAGGAAAAACTTTTTCACTAGGAGGGTGGTGAAGCATTGGAATGGGTTCCCTAGGGAGGTGGTAGAATCACCTTCTTTAGAGGTTTTTAAGGTCAGGCTTGACAAAACCCTGGCTGGGATGATCTAGTTGGGGATTGGTCCTGCTTTGAGCAGGGGGTTAGACTGGATTACCTCTAGATGTCCCTTCCAACCCTAATATTCTATGATTCTATGAATGACATCCTGATTTCTGTCTCTGTCAAAAAGCTCCTCTGCCATTTCCAGCGTGCATTCCTTCACAAGCTTGTCATCCTGGGAAGCTTTTTCTTTTTCGCTAGTACCAACATTATCCAAAAAGAAACAGCTGTTTTTTCCTGTATAGTCCTTGATGTTGTGAGACTATTTAAAGTGTGATACAAAGACTTCATATTTTCAGTTTTGTTACATCTTGCAATGCTGCTAGAAGAATAGCCCGCAGTGAAGTTACTGTGCTTTGATTCAAATTGGTGCCTCAAGTTGATGACATTACGGGTGGAAACAGTGGTTTGACATATTAAACACAAAGGTTACACATTTAAACACATTTAAATGAGGTGGCAGAATAAGAAAATCTGTCCAATTTGGGTTAAAAGCTCGTTTTTTGCTGTAGAGTTTGCAATGTTTACTCCCATTCACATTCATTTTTGGCTCCATTTCCATCACTATTGGGGGAAAAAAAGGGTGGCATTCTAGTTAAATCACAGGGGATGCTATCGCGAGAACTTAAGATCCAGTAAGCACTGCTTAATTTGGCCCTGATGCCTTTGGGCTCCAGACCAGCAGCCACCACTCTCCGGCTGCCCAGCTCTGAAGGTGACGCTGCTGCTGGCAGTTGTGCTGCTTTCAGAGCTCGGTACCCAGCTAGAAGCTCTGGTCACCCAATCAGCGCTTCATTAGTACAGGGGCTTACTGGCACTGAGCCCCTGTACCTCCTTCATTACAAATGAAGCATTGCAAGTAAGGTAGTTACTAAGGAAGTCAGAGGCAAATGATAGGCATCGCATTGCTGTTTACTAATTTAATTATAAACATTTTTTAAGATGTGCTGGTGGGCCATAGAGGAAGCCTTGGTGGGCCACATTTGGTCTGTGGGCCACCTATTGAGAATCACTGATCTAGATGTTGCAGGAGGTTATTAGCAATTCATTTGCTGTTGCTCTTCCCTCTGATCTTTTGGTGCGGACCTACTGCCTCAACATGAAGCAGAGAGATTCTGTTCTGTGGGAGGGTGCTGTTTTTTTGGCTAAAACAAAAGTGCATGGTTTGGGGCCACTTAAATTCTATGAAGTCTGTAAAGTACTTTGAGGTTTTGGATGAAATATACTGTGAAATCAGTCATCATTAAGGTTACGTTTTAGTCATGAGTATTCTTAGTAAAAGTCATGGACAGGTCACAGGCAGTAAACAAAAATTCATATGTCCATGACTTGTACTATATCCCCCTGGCTAAATATTTGTGGTGAGGTATCCGGGAGGAAATGCCGTGGGTGCTTGGGGGGGGGGGGGAGGCAGCAGCTTGCTGGCACTTGGGGAGGTGCTCTGGGAGCGGAGGGTTAGAGCAGCAGACTCCCTATCCAGCTTCCCGCCTCTCCAGAAGCAGCAAAATCCCTTAGCTCCTAGGCAACCTGCGTGCTGCCTCCGCTCCAGTTCCCTGCCAGTGAGCACTGTGGGGGTGCTGTCTGCAGGCGGAGGTAGCACGCAGAGCTGCCTGGCCACGCCTCTGCCTAGAATCCAAGAGATGTTGCCTGCCAACCTCCCTTTCCCCTGATGTAAGCACCGCCCAGAGCCCTCACCCCTTCTGCTCCCCAACCCATAGCCCCTCCCACATCTAAACTCCCGGTGGCTCAATATTGCCCCAGCAGCAGCTGGTGCGACTGGCCCAGAGGCTGCCTAAGATACTCAGGTAGCCCCCAGGCCAGCTGTACTGGCTGCTCTAGAAGTCCCGGAGGTCCTGGAAAGTCATGGAATCCGTGACCTCTGTGACAGACCCACACCCTTAGTCGTGATTATTTGTGGTATGGTATCCATTCCCTTCCCTCTCGTATGTTAAGAAAATAAAAACTCTCTAAAGTGAGACACTGTCATTGGGTACTGACAACTGTGGAAGTGCAGGGTAAAAAATACTTTCTCTCAGTAAGTATTTCAGTGTCCTTGACACAAGGACTAATCAAACTATGGATATTTTGAGACCTGTTCCATATATTATAAGCCTAACATGATATGCTGTATAGCATTAAGTGAAGGCTAATTAATTGCACCCTCTATATCCAAGTTTTCAAGTCTCCTTTTTTGTGCAGAATATTGGCACTTTTAATAGACTATAACTTCTCCAATTTGGAGGGATTATCATAATGTAATCATAGCAATTAGGCCTTCAGGTCTATTTGGGTCAATTAATGGCTATGTGACAAGCATGTATGCATTAATGTCAGTTGATATGAATTAACAATGCAAGCTCCACCACTAAAATTAATAAGATGCATGCTTTTGGATTAATAAAGCTGTATTCTCAAATATTTAAAATGTCTTTTTTAACCCTTTTTCATTGTGCATTGTAATTAACAGTCCCACAAGACTAATATAAAACTGCAGAACAAAATGATGAAACACTAGAAAAATAGGTGTTGAAAATATTTCATTAGAGAATTACTCAATTATAAATTGATCTGTGACTTTGGTCTGCGTAAAAAATAAATTAAATATTGGGGCCATCAAAAGTTCAGGTTTTGTTATCCTGAGCTAATTTCTG
The DNA here is from genome assembly GCA_032164245.1 of Sternotherus odoratus. Classification (NCBI taxonomy): domain Eukaryota; kingdom Metazoa; phylum Chordata; order Testudines; family Kinosternidae; genus Sternotherus; species Sternotherus odoratus. The sequence goes on along the minus strand of JAVMKO010000018.1, from coordinate 17,099,974 downwards.
ATCTTGTAAAATACTCTTTTCACCTTATGCATTAAAATTTTCCATTGAATTAAGTCTAATGGCTAATCTATTTTCTCTGTGATAGATCCTTAATTTTGCAGGGGGAGAAACTATTTCCTTCATGGTGCTTTCTGCAAAGCCCGCTGCTTGATCTGTTAGATCTGGCTTGCATCCAGAAATATACAGGATTTTCCATTATGAATTCCCTCTACCATCTTCTTGCATGCATATGTCCGGAACCTTTTTCACCTCTTAATTCCACAGGGTTGTTATAATCTTTCTCTCAGATAGTTTCCTGACCCCACTGAATAATTTTTGTCTGATTACCAGGTTAGATCATCTTTGATGTTCATGCCCAGAACCTACCTCTGAAGAGAGAGAGATGATGAGAGGGGACAGGGGTTACACCTGAGGGCATTCTGTGCCAAAAAATTCAAAATTCTGTGCACAGTATTTTAAAATTCTGCACGTTTTATTTGTTAATAAATGCAGAGGCTGCAGCTTGGCAGTGGGAGCAAAGTCCACTGGCCATATGAAGGTGGGAGATCACCTTACATCCTCCCCACCTCTGGGCCACGGACTCAGTGGTGAGGCTGCATCCAACCCTAACACAGCACAAGAACTGGGCCTGCCTCAGATACACCCTGGGGCCCTGCACCTCTTTGCCAGGTGCACCAGGTCTGGGGCCAGCAGTCTCAACCAGGCAGGATCCAAGTGGGGGGGGATCCAGGTGAGGGACAATCTAGGTGTACCGATAGTTCTGTGGGGCGGGCGGGTGTCTAGGTATGGGGGTTCCAGGGGCAGGGACAGTGGAACTCTGCTGGGGCTTCCAGGTAAAAGTGGTTGGGGCTCAGTGGAGGGGAGTGGGGCTTGGTGGGGTGGAGGTCTGGATGTGGAAGGTCATGGGGGGGGGGTTGAGTGTTGGGAGCTATGGGGGAGTGGTATGTATGAAGGGAGGCTCCAGATGCAGGGGTTGAGGTTCAGTGGGGTGGGGTTTGTGTATGGAGGGCTAGCGGAGTTCTGGGTGTACGGGGTGAGGCTTGGTGGGGGTGTCTGGGCAGGGGAAGTCATGAGAGTTGAGTGGATGGGAGAGCAGCTCCCTGTACAGGAGTGATGGGGGCTGGAAGCAGGGGAGGATGCTGAACTTCCTGCAGATGGGGGGAGGCTTCTGGGGGTGGGTCTGACACAGCCCCAGCCAGTCATTGCAGGGAAAGAGGAAGTCCCTTCCTCTCCTGCCTCCAGCCCAGCTGGGACTAGCAGTTGAGGGTGTCCCCAGCCCTGCAGTGCTTTACCTCTCAGCCAGCTGCTCCAGGTGCCTGAAACGATGTATGTTTGGAGTTAGGGAGTGGTGCATGACTAACAAAGAAATTTGCGGGGACATGAATTCAGTGCACGTGCAGTGGTGCAGTTCTCCCAGGAGAAAATGGTCAGGCTCTTTGCCTTCCAGATGGTGCAGCATTTGTACATTCTGATCAGATTTTCCACCTCTCACTGTAGCTTATTGGTCTATTTTCATAAATTTTATGATGTGAGAGCAATTACTTGCACAATCTTATTTTCACGTCCCTGATGGTTTCTGGAAATCATCCCAGTCCTGCTTTCCCCATATGGTGCACCTAAGTTAATAATTGGTCAAATTTAGCAACTGTTTCATTAAATGCTATTTTAAAACAATCCAGTCTGATCTTCATTTATTGTAATAAATCCAGGAATGGAGTGTTGCTATTTTTTCTTTGGGAAATTGGCAGAAGTTCAGACTCTGTCAGAATGAGGGAAGATGACAGGTCAGTAGCATTGAAGTCTTGTGCTAATTCTAAAGAAATAGAGTCAAGGAGTTTCCCTGGTGTGTTTTTCTGTATTTTGTAGCTAACTTAAACCCATTTCATGCTGAGGTAGATTATAGAAAGGGAAAGAAGAAACTAGCTAGCCTCTATCCCCTCAAGTACAGCACTTTTCAAGGTTTTTTTTCTTCCCACTGTTGGTTAGTGCTCACTTTAAAGCTTGAGCATCATTCTGTCCTATGTTTGATTGTTTGCTGTTTACCATTCACTGCTTTACCCTCGGTACTGAAATTAATATTATTCTCATTTTGTTGTGCATCACCATTATTGTTACCATGCCTTGTTGCACCACCTGGCTTTTAACTCAGCAGCAGCCGCAGTTAAATAGTGAGGGCTCCGTTGTGTTGTACCTCTTCCCTTTACAACTATAAATCAGGCAAAAATTACGGCTTGTTCAGTCTGTCAACAATGACGTAGCATAGTTTCTCATATATGAAATACTATATTTTCCCATCGTGTTGAGTCTTGCACGTAAATTTGATGCCTGTACTGCAGTGCAGTGACCTTTTTGGCATAGTTTTTACCAGGATAACTCATAAATGCTTTCGGATAATTTGTTATCTTATTGATTGGGAGTTTTTCTGTTGGTTTCCTGAAAAATAGTTCAAGATGAATGGTAATATTTAAGTAATTGGCATAATTTTTAAATAATATTTGATACACCTCATGTGTGTTTTCTCACAATTAATTCCACCCAACTGGATGTAATAAGGCATGCTCTCGATCAAGAGATTCGAGTGATGGAGTGGCAGTCAGCTTTCTGTGCACAGTTTGTACAGTTCACTTTTTTCCAAGATGGGCATTATGGACAATGGAATATGCCATGTTTAATTATGGATCCCGACTCCGCGTGTGTCCTGTGGAGCTCCACGTTCTAAGCGATTGCTACAGAAATGTGGAGTTTTAAATGCAATAACGCTTTCAGAAGAGTAGTTATAGGATGTATGTGGAGAACACCTTGGACAGAATTTTCAGTGCCTGAAGTTAGGTACCTAAAGCCATATTTAGGCAAATAAATCATGGTAGGTCTTATTTTTCCAGCGGTATGTGACACATGCAGCTTCATTTTAAAATCCAGTAAAAGTTCTGGGGCGCTCAGCAGCTTTGAAAATTAAACTACTTTTTTAGGTACCTAATTTGAGGCACCCATGAGTGGGAAAACATTAGCCCGTGTGTGTGTGTGTGTTTTTCCTCTGGCCTGGTTCTCTTCTTGCTCTTATTTTCTGTTAAATCCTGTTCCATGGATTTCTGTCTTTCCGTTCCTTTTGTTACATTTGAATCTGTGGCTCAGGCCAGTGACGCTGGAAAATTTTAAATAATGATGGCACTGAAAGCCAGCCCCCTTATCCCATCCACGCTCCCCCTCCCAGAGCTGGGATCAGGAGCAGGGCCATGTCTCCGTGGGGGGGGAGGGGAACCAGTTGGGGGTAGGGAGGCTGAGGCTGAACCTGGGGGTGCTGCAGCACCCATAGTTCCCTTTTTATAAATCCAAAGGGCAAATCATGGTAAATGAAGATTTCTGTCTTTAAATAGGAATGCTGTATTTAAGAATGTATTGGGTTCGCTTTTAAAATAATTAGCTATTATTCTTAAAACACACTGTTGCTGTGAGTAAGCACTAAAATCCGACCTCCAGGAGGAAACGTAATAATTGATGTGATGGAAATAGAGGCTGAAGGTGACTCTTCTGTATAAGCTGTTTGTTTTTTATTCTAGTGCTGATGCAAGTGTCATATTATAAGGGTGTGAAATCTATTCCTGTATTCATACAAGTAATCTATTAAATCTGTTTTAGCGCCGTGAAACTTTTGCTGAGAATGTGCAGAACAAAAATTCTCTCTTGGATTTCTCCATGCAGGTGACCTATGCATATCAGAAAATGAAAGGAGGGTTGTTTCTAAAGAAGCCTGGAAAAAGCTCAAGCAGTATTTTCCAAAGGCCCCAGAATTTCCAAATAGCAGAGAGTGCTGTTCCCAGTGCAAGGTATCTGAATATCTGATGACTTTATCGTGGTAGCTCTAGCTTTCATGTTGGCATTCACCTGGCTTAAAATGCATGGGAGGGGGAAAAATCTGCTTTTACCTTTTTACTAGCACCTTTGAAAACAAAGAAAAGTGGCCAAAAGGACTCTCTGTTTTCACACAGATTCTGGAAAGAGAAGGAGAGGAAAATGAAGCCCTGCATAAGATGATGGCAAGTGAGCAGAAGACTGCTCTCCAAAACTTGTTCCAAGACAAATGTAGACCGTGTCTTGGTAGCTGGCCTCAGGTACAAAGACTAGGAATGGTTGATTGTCTGGGGAAAGGCTATTAGTGTACTCTTGCATTAGATAATAGAATGTAAAATTCTTATCTATTAGAAGGGAGTTTGTGTGTGCAAACATGGTGTAAAGCTTACTGGAAAAAATGTTCCTTACAAATCCTTTAAACACTGACTTGGATACTCTCTTTGGATAAAGAATTTCAGGGTGCTCTATTGACTGGCTTTTGTAGGAGTGTGCATCTTTCAAGAGAATGTCCTTTAAAATTAAAAAGAATAGCAAATACTAGCTGAAGTAAACTTCCTCAGGTGCCGTCTGTCTCTCTTAGGTATTGACCTGGCCCTCTTTCTGCAGTGCCGTGGGTACCTCACAAACTTGAATGCATTTATTCTCGCAACCCCTCTGTGAGGCTGAGTCGAGCCATGAGACTCATTGTGCAGATGGGGAGCCAAGTCTCTCTCTGCCTGCAAGATGTGCTCAGGGGTGTCTAGGGTAGAACAGGGAACTGCACCTGGATCTCCTGAGTCCTGAGTTGACCCCCTAGCCAGTGGAGCCGACCTGTACTGCATGGGGGCTTGAGCCGAGGGAAATTGAGTGTTCTTTCCCTTCCATCCAAATGTCACTTGAACATCAGTGAACCTCTCTCTTAGCCTAATGTTGAATGCCAGCTATTTTCTCAATGTGTCCTTTCCCCCTCCCCCCTCTAACTCCCGTGTCTCCTGGCCTCCTGCCTGGGTCTTACTCCTCTACCTCTTGCTTCCACATCCACTACTTCTTGACCCTGCCTGCTTTCTCCAGATGACCTTGTCAAGCATTCAGATCATTTGTCACAGTAGCTTAGCTGCCACTCCTGCTCCTCTTCCCCCTCCTGTAATCATCCCTCTTTCCTCCCGCATCCTATGTGGCTCTAGCTTTCCAGAGAGGAAATGTTTGTGTATGTCTGGATGGGGAAAGGCTGCTGTGAAAAGTTACATGCTGGAAAGGTTTTTGGGGCGGAGCGGGCTAGAACAGCCCAGCTCAGGAGGAAGAAGTGAGAGCAGAAATGGCGGCCCACAGTCCAATACGTTTTCTTCCCTTTTTGTTCTTTTTCAAAAGAGGAGCTGCTTTCTTTCAAAAGAGGAGCTGCTTCCACTATTCCTGTTTTTCAAGGCAAGTCTTAAATTTACCAAAGAGAAGCGACAGAGTCTTGTAGCACCTAATAGACTTACAGATTTTAGGGATCGTGAGCTTTCATGGGTTAAGACTGAAGTGGGTCTTAACCCACAAAAGCTCATGATCCCTAAAATCTGTTAGTCTATAAGGTGCTACAAGACTCTGTCGCTTTTGCAGATCCAGACTAACACAGCACCCCTCTGATACCAAAGAAAGGAATTTCCTTTTAATCAACAATTTGCTCTTTGTTAGGGTGATACTTTATTGGCTGATTTGTTTATTGGAATATATTTGAAATTCTTTTTCTGTCCTGAGAGGTACACCCCCATCAGCATTTGGTCCTTGCTCTTAATACATTGTAGAAGAAAGTAACATAACTTGACAGTAATTGTGTTATCTACACCTGCTGCTCCCATGGTACTGAGCCAGCAGTAAGAGCAACACCTTCAAGCAATTTCACATGGAGGCGGTACTAATTAACCTGCACCACAGGATTGGGTTTAGAGCGCTAGCTGTTGATGCAGTGCTGGAGAATTCCATTCTGAAAGCTACTGGAGGGAAGGGTTTTTGGCGTGCTATGTACTTGGTGTGGCTCTCTTTCAGCAGCAGGCGAAAACGCTAGAGAGGGGGTGGAGTGTCTTTAAGCTGCAAACAAGTCACAGCTAGAGTAGGGGGTTGTGAATGCTTGGAGTCAGTCATAATAGGAGTAGCCAGGCTGTTTTCACTGCCACCTCACTGAGAGTATGTGGGGGTATTGGGGTAGCAGCAAGAGGAGTGTTTTATGCACATTGATATTTCTCTGTTTGATGCAACTTTTAAACACCACATCGAATCAATTCCAAAACTTCAGGGAATGTTCTAGCGTCAGTGGGCAGAACCCTGTTGATTTTAGTGAAAATCAGAAAGGGGAGATGCGGGGGAGACAGCCCTGGCTTCTGATTAGCACATCCAGCAAGTTCAGTCACCTCTGTAATTTTCTGTAGATCAGAGAACCAGTTCATGGCTAACATTGCTGCCTAACTCTATCCCAGCTCTGCCCCTCCTTCCAATAGAGTTCAACATGTTGATGCCCTGAATGATTTAAGGATGCCCACAGAGCCCCTAGGACAGAGGGATAATAGGGGGTTCTGGCATGAGGGGACAGGAATGGGGACATACAGCCCCAAAGGAGAAAATGGAGGATAATGGTATGGGGGATACACCGTGGCATGGAGCAGAGAGAACGGGGGATCCTGGTAGGGGCAGAGGGGAGAAATAAGGGACGCAAATCCACTGGCATGTGTGTTGGGGCGCAGATTATAGGGAGTCCCTGAAATAACAGGGATGGGAGACTGGCACACAGCGAACTTGGGGTGGGGAATGGAAGAATGCCAGTAGCTCCCTTTTGTGTGCAACGAGATCTGCCCATCGAAGCAGCAAAGTCTGCAACTGTACAGTTAGTATAATAGGCTCTGCTGATTAATCACAGGCTGTGTATGCCATAAGGCTTGCGGAAGCTCAGTAGAAATGATTTATACAATGGATTGAAGATAATTGGGTACAGAACTGAATTAACTTTCTAATATAAGCAGTAACACAAGGGTTCACTGTGTGCTGTGTTCTTGGTACGTGATCTCAAGTTATTGTAGTTGGCTTTCAGAAGTCACACTTGAATGGCGTTATTGTAAAGAATGTTAGGATCTTGAGAAGGAGCAGGTATAACAAAGACAGTGAAAACTTAGGTTTTTTCTATCTCCATTGTTAGGTTAATTTAAATGAAGTCTGTTTTTCCAGGAGACAGATGAGCTCTACATTGTATCACAGTTTTTTGTAGAAGAATGGAGGAAATTTGTAAGGTAAATTGGTTCATATTTTAAATCTTCACTGAACTCCCTTTATTCCTTTTGGGTGTATATGTCGTAATTTGACTTTTGGATGATGTTTGTATGATGCAGTGTAGAATTGTGATAAAATTAAAATATCTTGCTGTGTAGTGACTGACCTTGTGGAAATGAGGAAGCACTGGGATTTTTAAGCTGGTATTGGTGGTTACACGTTCTGAGAAACAGCAGAGGTTCATGTTTACTCTGTCTTGACGAGATGGTCAGGTTAGATATCAGATTGTTTAGTTTATTCTCACGACTAAAGCTATATTCTGGTCAAAGGACATAACTCAGTCCTGCTTCTGTAGTCTGTCATTAATAGAAGATGAAAATCCTCCCTTCAGTGCTAGATACGAGTAATATCCCAAGATCAAAAAACCCCATATCGGATTCCCTGAGCCTAGCAGTCTAATACTTCTGAATTTTGGCTACTTTTCTATAAAAATCACAAATTTAAATACTCCACTTCTCTCTTATCAGTACTATTTGCTGACTTTTGATCTCTTGTTAAGGAAATAGCATAACTGTGTGATGTCTAACTAGAGCTCAGTGAAAAATCCCCCCCCCCAACTTATGCTAGTTTTGAATCAGTTTTTCTCACCAAAATAAAAAACCAAAATTAAAATTGTTTGGGTCAAACAAGAGCATTTTGAATGTTGAATCAAATCAGCCTTTTCAAAACAATGTCAATTCAGAACATTTAGATGTTTACAAAAAAGCAGGTTGTTTTCAGCTGAAATAATTTGCTAGATTTGACCCACATTCATAAGTAGTTTCCATGTCTATTTATGTGTTTGTTTTTTTTGTGGTAAATTTACTTATCTGCCAAAAAACATCACTCAGTCTGTCTAACCCTGCTAAGTACACATTTGTTTTCCCTTCTCCTGTTTGAGCAGGCGGCCTACAAGATGCAGTCCTGTGTCATCAGTAGGAAACAGTGCTCTTCTCTGCCCACATGGGGGCCTCATGTTCACATTTGCTTCCATGACCAAAGAAGACTCTAAACTGTGAGTTTCTTCTGTTCACTTGTCCTCCTTTGTCAGGTATTTCTCTCCCTGTGAATCAAATGATCTGTGAGGACAGAACTGTTGATCTCTGTAACATTTCCCTGGGAGATACCTCTGTTTTTGAATGACCTTAATGTGAACACCCCTTTACACCTTTAGATAAATCTTCATGCAGAAAGTACTGTACATATTCAGTGATAAGTGCTCTGCAGAAGGCTAGCGTTGGAGAAAGAAATATGATCAGTAGAGTTTATTATTAGGAATTGAACGAGACTAGCTATTATTTGACACTGGAAATTCACTTCCTTATATTTACCATCACAATGGACACAGGTCTTCTCAAAGTTGATTTCCACAAGACTCCTCTTCAAAGTATCAGATACCATCAATGGATTTCCTGTGGGATTGCTTCTTCAGTGGCACAGAGCTAAACGTAACACATCTTCCACTCTCAGACTTTTTCTTCCATCTCAGTCCTTCCTCCCTGCACAGTTTTCCTTTAGGTGGTAGAGAGACTGTTCTTGATCATGTTTAAAATGTCCTGAAACCTAGAGCCCATTGCACTTGCAAGCCTTGTGCACAGAGTTTCCTCTAATGACGACTAAGCTACGCAGCTGTAATTGAATACTTGTGGTTTGGTTTTTCTATGTCACGAAGCATGTTGTGTTTCTTTGCACAGTATAGCTCTAATATGGCCCAGTGAGTGGGAGGCAATACAAAAACTATTCGTTGTGGATCACATTATCAAAATCATCAGAATGCAAGCTGCTGAGACAAGCCCTGAGAGCACGCTTTTCGATTCTGAGCCCAGTAAGTGAGTCTTTTCTTCCCCCGGCTCTGTAGGATCACTTCTCAACTGATCCTGGCTCCCTTGGGGGGTTTGGAGAGGAAGCTGCCTTTTAGCATAAGTGGTCAGAATTGAAGGGAAGAGTGGAAAAGATAGGTGCCACTTTCTCAGTAACAGCCATAGAGTAAATGCAGAGTTTGGAGAACATACCCCCCTTGTGTAAGCCACTCTCTATTTAATCATGGTCGTGAAGATTTGTAGCGGTGCCTTGTTTAATGTTGATGTCACCAAAATATCTGTTGGTATTTTAACCTCACTTTCCTTGTTTATCCTTCTAGAGCTGTGTCCAGAATGCAGAGAAGGATTGTTATGCCAGCAGCAGAGGGACCTGCGTGAGTACACCCAGGCCACCATCTATGTACATAAAGTGGTGGACAATAAAAAGGTACTGATACCTCACTGCTAATCTTCACTCAGTTTTGTTAAAGGTAAACTGTACTGAGTAGCCAAGATAGCTATAAAATAGTTATCAAACAATAACACATATTGGCAAAGAGAATTCCCGTGCTGCATGAGAAATTACTCAGTTTAGTTTCTGTGCCTCCATTCTGCAATTGGGGCTCGCAGTGGGAGCTGCTATGTTGGGGATACCTCTTCAGCTTAGGTGATTTTTGATGATATTAGAGATGTTTGAAACAATCTCCTTGCTCTCTTATTAGAAACTGTTGGAAAAAGCACCAATACCATTGTAATGCTTCAAACTACTGGTTTAAACTAACCAAAGTGTCCTCATAAATATTAAACTTTCCTTACAGTAGATTTGGATGTTCGATTCCCCCCCCCCCCCCCCCCCGTGCTCGCTGCTGGTGAGTTAAGATGCTTTTTAAAAATCAAACACAAGGTTATGTTGTAAATTTATTATACCAGAAACCTAAACAGCATTTTACAGGGTAGATAATGGCCCTAGAACAGTGGTTCTCAAACTTTCCCCCACCACGACCCATTTTTACTTTGTTTCAATGCCCCGCGGACGCTTGTATATCTGCCGAAAAACCGCCAAATGCAGAAGTAATCAATTTGGCAGCTTTTCAGCAGCGCAAGGAGCTTGCGACCCCTCGGGAGGCAGCTGACGACCGGTTTGAGAACTGCTGCCCTAGAACTCGCTTTACAAATATCTGAAGGTTCTTACAGTAAGACTCTAGTCTTCTTTTGTGTGTGTTTTAATGCTCTATAGTTTGGTGTGAGAAACCAAGACTCATTATAGGAAAACTCCTCAGATAAGCTGACAAGAACCAGCTGATGATCACACAATAGAGGCACTTTAATGTGGGACGGTCACAGGCTTTTGTTCTAGGAGTTTTTCTGAGGGCATAGATAAGAGGGACAGATTTACTGATGCCTATCAGACCATGAGTTAGGCTAAATGTAGCCCTGCCTGGTCATGCTGGTCAGATTAGGAGTGTGGTGGTCTGAGGATTTAAGGGGAGTGATAGTGCTGGGAAAGGCAAACAGCTGGCTACCGACAGCTCCCTGAAACATGGTTAACTTTTCAGCTGTCAGATTTGTGAACTTACTCTTGTGAAGTGGCTGCACAGTGAATTATGGTCAGTTTGTGACATTTGATTCTCTTTTGTAAGAGTAACTGGGTAGTTTGGCTCTACTAAAACATGGTAGGCCTAAGTAGAGTAACCTTCCTCCCAAGGTGTGGCTGAAGCGTCTTCTCTGGCACTTGCAGCGTGGAGCGGCATCTCCCCTCTCCTCACCTGGGGTCGGGTCCTGAGTTCTTTTTTGTGATGCCTGGTGTCTACTTGCTGTTCCTGAGACCCAAGAGGTTCTGTCCCTTGGGAAAATGAGTAATTCTACCCCTGCTCGCAAGGAGTATAAAACCCAGTACACAAGGTAGAATAAAGTATATAAACAACAACCCCAGTAAAGGAACGACAAACCTTAAAATAACCGTATAGCAAAGAGGACTTCGCTCAGAAAATTGGATCTGGGGAAGGAAAGGGTTTGGATTAATTAAAAAATACTGACCAGAACCAACCATTTCTCACCTCCCAACGCTCTCAACTCTTCCTAGCCCCCAGCTCCTTCCGTGGCATCTGTCCAGGCAGAAGGTATGCTGGGAACGAGTCCAGAGATAAGTGCTGCAGTGCTGTGAGCTTTGGCCAGCTTAAGAGGGGGCCCTTTTCTTGTATCGTCGTCTTGTGGGGTAGGGTCCTCTGCTCCCTGATCGCGAGTCCTGTGGAGATCTCCGTTGGCTCAGTCAGTGCTGTCAGGTCGTATCTCTGCCACTTTGGACACTGGTCTTTGTAAGGCTGTAACTGCCTGATTTATGCACTGAATCCCACAGCACATCAGGGCTCTCTTTGGGGAGGGGGGTTAATCAGAGACTCCCTGAGTAGCCCCAGTAAATTGCCTGTCCAGATCACTTCATGCAGAAGCATCCCTTTTGGCCTCAGTAGGCGTTTCTAGTGCATTCTGTCTCCAGGCCTGACTGCCAGCATGCTGGGAAATGGTGTCACAGGGCTCTGGTAGCCATGACTGCTGTATATAGTCCATAGGGTAGGACCTCTAGAGCAGCGATTCTCAACCTTTTTGATCTCCGGGACTGGCTTGCTGCCTTCCTAAGCTGTGTCAGGGCGATCTCAGGGCCTGCCCATCCGCGGACCGGTTGTTGAGAAATACTCAGTCCACCGTTCCAGGAGCCCTGTGTGGGTTACACTAGTAGCTGTAAGTGTACATGCTAGCCTGTGTGGGTGAAGAAGGTGAAATAACTGTTCATTTGATCTCATCTGCTACCAGTTTCAGAGGAAAATAAATGGAACACTAATAATTGTTTTCTTTTGGGTCAGGGCCAGATCCTGGGAGGGGCTCTGCCTTCTGGTGGGTGCTGAGCACCCTCAATGCCCAGTGAAGTCAACAATAGTTGAGTGGCTCAGCTCCTTGCACATTTAAATCTAGCTTTAAATAGTGAGTATAAGAGTTAACAGAAGCAGCTAGGGCTGTGATGACTTGCGAGTTGCTGAAAGTCATAGTTCTCAGGCACAAATTTGCTCTGTCTCTGCCCCTTCCAGAGAGCAGATTTTGAGTACTAGAGTAGAATCTGCAGGTAGGTATAATTGGTGGGACCTTGCAAATTATTTCTAGAGGAAATCAACTGGACCTCTACTCAGGGAAGTTTTTTAAATGCCCTTGTACATGATCACACATATAAAACAGTCTTAAATTGATGAGAAAAATCAATAGTACCAAAAAGTTGTTACTGCCCATTAACATCTGGTGTCATCGCACCAAGGTTTATGGTTTTCCTGGGAGTGACTTCTCACTTAACAGTGAGTATTTTAACTCATAACTTTCTGCAACACAGATTTATTTGACTTTGTAAACCAATTAAGCTTTGTCACTGCACTTGCCTTCAGCTCATGGCAGATATAGGTACTTAGCAGTAGCTAGTATAAATTTAAAGATATACATTCAGCACTTATAAGTAAACTTAGTCTGGAAGATGGGCAGTTTGTCTCTTCACCTTACAGCCATGGTTGTATATTCTGTAAACGTGAGAACTTTGATAGATTGGCAATAGCTTTGAGAATGCTGCAATTCATGCTCAGTGTTTAGAAGATGTGCTGGTTTCTTTAATCACAAAATATATGTATGGAGAAGCATACACCTAGATGGCTTAACATGCTCTGAGGCATTCAGGTGGGAGTATGCGTAACTTCCATAAGTCCTCTTGAAATTTCCAGCCTCCGACACTATCTGAGGAGCCTAGCACAAGTGTAAATACCCACGTTAGTGTAAGGTAGGTACATTTATCATGAAGTAACATAGGGATAGATATGTATAAATGTCTGAATTAATTTGTAAGTAAGCTACAGATAAATAACTGCAGTCAGACCAGTAATTAATGAGCACTTCTGGAGTGCAACTGTCATTTGTCATTTATAGAGAATATTAGTTTCTCTTCGTTACAGCTCTCTCAACACCCTGGGGTCGGGGAAAGAGCTGGCTGAAGGGGAAAGAATCCAGCCCCAAGACTTTCCCTTTGCTTAGAGAGGATAAGAGTTCCTGAGCTTCAGGAAGCAGCATATCTCTGCAATGGTTTCTCCCACTTTAGCCAGTATCCATTAAAAGATCATTTACAAGCTATGCATGTGTTACCAAGCTGTAAGAGACAAAGCTCTAGTTTATGTCCTAGCCCTAGGTTGATGCACTCCAAGTATCTGCCTGGATTAGGGCTTCATGGCACAGTTGTTGTTTTATCTGCTATGGTCACTTGTGCTCTATGTAAGCTCATTATATTAAGGTATCACCCTTAAAAGCGCTCTAAAAGCAACGTGCTAAAAGGCCTGGGACAACCTGAGTTTGTGCTGTTGGCACAGTGTTACACAGTATGTGATTTGTGTAACTTCAGGTAATGAAGGAAGCTGCTCCAGAACTGAATGTGAGCAGTTCCGAAGCTGAAGAGGAAAGGGAGGAAGCCAAACCAGAAGGGGAACAGGATCCAGATTTTAACCAGGTAAAGATCTAAAAAGCTACAAGGTTTGCAATTTTGAGTTTCTCTAGATAGCAAAGTGTCCAACTCTGACAATACAGGAATCTTCTGTATTGTATTTATTGTTAGCAGTTGAAACCAGAAATGTATCAGCTTCTTTAAGCTTATTGTTGTAATATCTTACTCAAATTAAAATTTCCTTATCCTTTTGTTCCATTTGACAAACCAATTGCTCTCGGCTCCTGTGTGCCTAATGTGGTTGTGGAGCTAATATTGTTTTGATAAGTTTCCTTATTAGTACATCTTACTTTTTCATAATACCTTGTGTTAAATGTAAAGCACATTTTAGAGCTCTGATAGAAGGTGCTCCCCAAGTTCAAGGTTTTATTAAATTACTGAACATGTAGTTTTTGTGAACCCCACAAAAATGGTGGATATTGTCATCTTCTTTAAAAGCATTGTAGACATAAGAAGACATGTTGGTCCCAGTACAGGAACTCCTCAGTTAAAGTCGCCCCGGTTAACATTTGTTTCAATGTTAAGTTGCTGATCAATTAGGGATCACTGCCAAGTGCTGCTCCCGGGATCCTCCTGCTTGCTGTGGGGAGAGGTGGGAAAGGAGGAAAATGGAGGGACTAATGTCAAGGTGTCTCCCTCCCCCCTACTCCTGCACCCCGCTTACCCCTTCTCCAGATAGAGCAGACTGGGGACAGGGACAGAGAGAGAGACAGAGCTTGGGGCAGCAGCTGCTGTCTCAACTTCCTCATCCACTTAAAAAGACAGTGTACTTAAGTGGGGTCAGCTTATTTAAAGGGGCAATGCTCATCTCTCTCTCTCTCACACACGGTGTGTGTGTGTGTGTGTGTGTCTGTCTGCTGTGCTGCCTTTTAGGATGTGAGGCTACATTAACAACATAACATAAGAAAGGTCGTACTGGGTCAGACCAAAGGTCCATCTAGCCCAGTATCCTGTCTACTGACAGTAGCCAATGCCAGGTGGCCAATGCCCGGAGTGAGTGAACCTAACAGGTAATGATCAAGTGATCTCTCTCCTGCCATCCATCACCCCCCTCTGACAAACAGAGGCTAGGGACACCATTCCGTACCCATCCTGGCTAACAGCCATTAATGGACTTAACCTCCATGAATGTATCCAGTTCTCTTTTAAACCCTGTTATAGTCCTAGCCCTCCCAGCCTCCTCAGGCAAGGAGTTCCACAGGTTGACTGTGCGCTGGGTGAAGAAAAAATTCCTTTTATTTGTTTTAAACCTGCTATTAACGTGTTAATCCTTGAGGGCTCAGCTAGTTCATCTTTTATCAGTTAGGTAACTTCACCACCTCAACCAAGCTTCACAATCATCATCACTGTGTACAGTATTCAATTGTTTGTTTAAAATGTATACACTGTGTGTGTGTGTGTGTGTGTGTATATATATATATATACATATATATGTGTGTGTGTGTGTATGTATATATAGTTTTCTTCATCTGGTGAAAAAAATTTCCCTGGAACCTAACCCTCCTCCCCCCATTTACATTAATTCTTACGGAGAAATTGGATTTGCTTAACATCGTTTCGCTTAGTCGAATTTTTCAGGAACATAACTATAGCGTTAAGCGAGGAGTTCCTGTATATGAGTTATGAGATAAGTGAAGAAGAGTTCTGTGTAATGTGAAAGTTTGTACCTTTCACCAAAAGAAGTTGATCCAATAAAAGATATTACCTCACTTAACTTACCTTCTTTAAAAGAATCTTAGAACCTAGATGACTTTCATTGGTTTGAAACCTATGAAAATTTGGGCTTGGAATTCTTAAACATTCCTAGTACATCTGTCCTAACTTTGATGCATGCTCTTCCTAGTACCCATAGAAATACAGAGGTATTTCCTTCAAGTGGGGGTAATGCATGCTGTTGTCTGACCACTGATTTTGGCGGTGTCTTCCTCCCTATATTCTTTTGGGGGAGAAGTTGTTACTCCGACATTAAGTATTTAACACAGGTTGAAGTGTGGTTCTGTACTCCATGTTGTCCTCATGTTAAAAATGGAAATGTGGAGCTCTCTGAGCAAGTCCTTCAGTACTTGCAACCTCTCTGATGCCTCTGTGCATCAGTTGATCATCACGGATGTACAGTCGACTCTCAATTATGCAGGATGATAGGGAAAAAAATAATTCTGGTTAATAAAATCCCAGATAATCACCATCCATAGGAAATATGGGGAGTGGGGGTTGGTTCACCAGCCACACTGCACCAGGGGGAGGAGGTGTTGGTTCACTGGCTGCCCTGCACCCTGGTGGAGTTTTTTGTGTGTGTGCTTGGGGTGGCAGCAAAGCCAGAGCCGGCCCTACGAGTTGCGTGTATTTTTTTTTTTTTTTTTTACATCCTGGTTAATCCACTCCTGGATAATCGAGTGTCTACTGCACTTTAATGTTCTGTGGCTTCTCTTGGGTTAAATAGCTTATTTTCAAGGCCACCTGGGCAAGAGGCAGCTTGAAGAATTTGCATTATCTGTGAATTCAGTAAGCAAACTTCCCATTTCTGACCCTTGTTCCTAGACTAATGGTGGTGCGAAACGACACAAGATATCCCACCAGAACTACATTGTTTATCAAAAGCAAGGCATCAGACGAAGCACGCGGCACAGAAAAGTCAGAGGGGAAAAGGCACTACTTGTTTCCGCCAACCAGACATTGAAAGAACTGAAAATACAGGTGAGGAACTTCCTTTGTTCCTAAACACAGGGTTCTCTTCTGCTATCATGTATGCGCGCACGCTGGTGACAAGGAAGTTAATCTAGACATCTTGTACTCCTAGCTGTTTCCATTATTTTAGATTTTCCTTTGTAAAAACTTATAAAATACTCCAAGATCTGTCATGGTAACTCACAACCAAATCTTGTTTCCCACTTCGTGGACGAGGAAGGCTCGAAATACAGTAAAACTGCCACACTTCTGCACCAGATGACGACAGTGATTCTCTGGCGACATACAAGGGGTGGGGCAGTGGTACCCACAATGACAAAACAGTGGCTCTGTTTTGTATGGTGTCCTAAGACGCACGGTTTTTGCCAGTATTATTGCTGTGTTAAATACTATGCTTTAACACATAATTGGTGTGTGGTGTTTTGTTGGTACAGATCATGCACGCATTTTCAGTTGCTCCATTTGACCAGAATTTGTCTATCGATGGAAAGATACTAAACGATGACACTGCATCACTTGGCGCCCTTGGAGTCATTCCAGAGTCTGTCATTTTATTAAAGGTAACGTGAGAATTGTGGTGGTCTACGGAAAGGAAATGCTGACGGGCAACAGAAATATCCACTTAGAGTTACACTAATACGATATTGAGATTACAGTTAAGCACTTGAGTCAGGAAAGGTTGCAATTTGAACTCTCCCCCTAGGATGCATGCATTGTCTTTCATTGTCTGATGTACAGTATCTGAGAAGTTAACTGAAGGGGTGTGTGTAATGAATGTGAAAGCTGCTGTAGTGCGTAAATGTGAGGCCATCAGAATTAGGTTGTGCATTCAACTTTCACCCTTGTTTTTGAGCACTGACCTGTGTAATCTCAGTATAGTTCTTCATACTTAACTTCCTGTCCTCCTTTTTGAGGGAAGAAAAATCTTAACTTCTATAAAGAGCTGTTCATGGTGACAGGTAACTAATGTCTTAACTAGTGTCACTAGTAACCTGGGCCCTTGTAAATTTAACAGGGGCCAGTTGGGCAGAGGATAGTAAGTCCTGGGCACGTCCATACCTTCGTAAGCATGCAGCACAACAAAATACAATGGCCCCAGTTCCCATATGCTTAGTTGACTTCAGTGGGACTAAAGCACAGGCTTAAACAGCCCTTCCTAAGCAGAGATCCATTCCTGAATGGGGACTCGAGAGCCTCAGCAGTATTTCCATCCTTTTTATTGGCCCCCAAACTGCCCTGAGAAAATTTCTTAGGCAGCAGATGTTTCTTTTCTTCTTCAGTCTGTTTAAATGCACGTTACCAGAGTCTCTTGCTTAGCTAATAGGACCGGTAAACTTCTAGTATTCTTGTTGTTTTATAGTTCTGTGTTTGGTTTGTTTTACAGGCTGATGAACCAATTGCAGATTATGCAGCAATGGATGATGTTATGCAAGGTAAAGAGGACTTCATAATTACACTCTAGAAACATTCTTATTTGTGAAAACACATTATTACCACTGTACTCTTTCCTGCTTGGTGGCTTTGACAAAAATTATTTATGGTCATGTAGTACTGCATTTGGGACAGTAAATTGTAAGCATGAGAGGCTTATTTATGGAGCTGACGTCACAGTGTATAAAGGTAGGAGAAATTAGCAAAAGATAGAAGTATTCGAGATTTCCCTGTAGCCAGCACCTGAAAGTTGTTGAATGTTGCAATATGCCCTAATTCAGACACCTGATTCTTCTCTTAGAAGTCATGTTGTCATTAGAATCAGAGAGGTAGCCGTGTTAGTCTGGAATAGCAGAGGTAACCAACAGTCCTGTGGCACCTTAAAGACTAACCATAAGCTTTTGTGGGCTAATACCCACTTCGTCGGTTGCAAGCCGTTGTCATTAGAGTTTTCTCATGTGGTATCTTTCCTTTTCAGTTTGTATGCCTGAAGAAGGATTTAAAGGTAAGACACTTATTTCTTCTCCATTTATTTGAACCTACCTTAATTTCATCTTGAATGTGTGTAATCTTCTTCGTTGCTTTCTCACTTACAGGGACTGGTCTTCTTGGACACTAATGTTTTTTTATAACCGCTGGCAGCAGAGAATTGACCAGAAAGGAAGAGGATTTTGACATGGTAGGGCATTAAAGCAAAGGTGGATATAGGACTAAACAGTTGCTTGACTCTTCCAAAAGGCAGAAACCCATTCTGAAATGACTGCCCCAAATGCCTTATGTCAAAGCAGATTGCACTGAAGGGACATCCTGACTTCAAGAGAGCGTTTCAGATTTTATATTTAATAAAACAAAAGTAAAGTATAGTAGCAGTAACAATATATCATGTTTACAGAGAGAAATTTCTAGCTGAGGAAGGGAGAGGCATTCTGTTGTTTCCTTGCTCTGATTTCACACCACAGTCATCTGTCCATAAAGAAATAGTATTACAGTAGATCAAAAACATCTGGATCTGTCGTAAAGTAACTCTTTAGAGAGAAACCTGCTTGCAGATTTCCTGTCTTTGATCCACTCTTACTCTTTCAGTACAGCATGGAAGTCAAGAATGTAATTGTGAAGGATGACTAGCTCTTTCAGACTTCAACTATGTACCCCAAAATGTAAACGGTGGCTTGCCTGTGAAAGCCTTCCGGCAATGGCTCTTCAGCACAGAGATAAGGGGGAGAAGGAACTGCCTTCTCTGCTGTATTTGAAGGCTCTGTCACACACCCATCCTTTTGCAGTTTCACTTTCAAACTTGAAGATGATCCTGACTTTAATAATCACACGGTCTTTGTGAAATGTGTTTTTAGAAATGTTGGATATTTTAACAACTTTTGATAACATCTTCTCCAGTATGTTACTGCCAAGAGCCAGAAATCCATTTCCACTCTACTGATAAATTCAGGAACGTTGAGTTGAATTAATCTTCACAAGAACATCAGAATCCGAGATACCGAAGGGGGTGAGGCGTCATACTTGGGGCATATTTTTCGTGTGAAGAGATTTTCCTTTTGTTCTCATTGTTTTCAGGAATGCACTAATTTTTTTTTTAACCATCTGCAATTCCCAGAAAAGTTCTTTTCTTGGCCCTATTAAATATTAGCTGAAAATAGTTTACCACTAAAATATTTAAAAGGACACTGTCAAGGTATCTTTAATAATAACATTAAATATTTCCTGGTAGCGTCCTGCTCAGCTGTGCTCCCTTAGGAAAATAGCCTCTTGCTGAGTTTGGGCTTCGGCAGTGTTTTTTTATTGTTTTTAAATTGGCGGTTTAGAGCAAAACTACTGTAATTTAACAATCCCATGAGCATTGCAAACAGCTATAGGGTCGGGTGTGGAGCGTGGAGGGTATATAAAAACATGGGCCCAGTAACCTTGATAGTGTACTTTTTAAAATTTACCTTTTATCAGAATAGTTACGGCTCCCCTTCATAAAATGATTCATCTTTGTTCTTTTTCTCTGTACTCTTTTACTCCATCTTCCCCCTCCCTCCCCCCCTCCGAAACCATTTAGGGAAGGTGGTAGGGAATTCAGGCAACAGGTGAGAGTGGCAAAACAATTGATATAAAGTATTCTATTTGGAGCAGTTGTAAAGCCATAAATAATGGTTTGGAAATGATTTAGAAAAGGGGACTTAAAACGGTGATTATTTCTAATGTATCTTGATTTTGTACTTCAAGATACGGGATTTGGATCCAATAAAAGGGCTGGATCTTAGAGAGATGAAACACTGCAGCTGAGCAATTTATTCTTTCCCAAGGTAAAGACTTCAGTAAAAGTTCAATATGCTATTGTTAGTGCTTGATTAAGCAACTCTGCTTCCCTTGAAAACAGGCTTGTTTGCCTGAAAGAGATTTTATTCTTCTTTTTAGACTGAAGCACTCACTCATGTACATAGCCCCTGGAAATTTGATATTTTTTTCCATTTGGTGGTTTTTGGGGGATGGGGGGTTTTATTTTTTATTTTTTTGTTACTAGAGTCTCTTCCTTGAGATTACAATGTTCCAAAACTAAGACTCTTAAACTGCACAGGGAAGAACTGTAAACCATGATGTATAAGTAGACACAATTACAGAGGTAATGTATAGGTGTACCTAATGCCTTGGTATTGCTATATCTTACAGCTGTGCAGGGGAAACAGGTACAAGATGTGATCAGAGGCACATTAACTGTTTGTCTGTATTTGCAAACATTGGTCTAAACTTGTCATTTGAGCTGTGGAAGCCTTATTAAAGTGCATACACATGGTCTACTCGTATTTGAATGCATTGCATAAAGCATTTTTTACATTGATTGGTTCAGATATCTTCTGTAACATTTGTCTCTTCTTTTTCTAGCATTTCTGAGAATTCCAGTTTGAAACTTTTTACCATGAATTGAACATGTCATCAAGTGGGGATTGACAGTTTGATGGCAAGAGTAATAGATTACTACTAAACTAAAGCCAGGAGGAAAGTTGAGTAGCAGAACAATAGTACAGATTCCTCTAGTAAGAAGCACTGTGTGTGTAAATACTTAAGTGCAGTCCCAATTGATTCTCTCATTGTTGAGTATTCACTGTTCTGAAATTAATATCCGAGACAGCAGCTTAAATTGAATAATCTTGTTCAGATACTTAGGCATATGGAGCTCATCTACCATTAGTGGTATTGCAGAGGCAACGTTAAGGAGGCACAGTCTGTCTTCCAGTTAGGGAAACATTCCTGTAGTACTAAATACTTCATAGTTGTGAAGTATCAGAGGGGGCAGCCGTGTTAATCCTAGTTGTGAAAGAAGCCAGGCTGAGTGAATCCAGAAGGCGAGTCAGCTCCAGCTTATGTTTATGATTAGATAAGGGGCTTCACATACACAAATTTAACTCCATGTCCGGAAACTACTACACCTGAATGACTGGCTTTGCATGTGGTGATGTTTGAGAAACCATAAAGACTAAAACATCAGTAAAACCAGTCTTTCCTCATTTCCTCACTCTAGGTCATGTGATCTCTTCGACTATAGCGTACTGAGTTAATGGCTCAAAAGACTTATTTTTGTAGTGTAAATTTTGGCAGCTGTTCTTCTGCAGAATTGAAAATAACTGATACAGCAATTGTCCTTCATGACAGAGGTGTTTCTGTATCCTAGAATAAGTATGAGGGTTGGAAGGGACCTCAGGAGGTATCTAGTCCAACCCCCTGGTCAAAGCCAGACCAATCCCCAACTCAACCATCCAACAGATTTTTGCCCCAGATCCCTAAATGGCCCCCTCAAGGGTTGAACTCCCAGCCCTGGGTTTAGCAGGCCAATGCTCAAACCACTGAGCTCTATCAAAGAAAGAGACACTTCATACATGCCAGAACAAACCCCCTTCAGTCCAGACAGCTGCAGTTTAGAGCATTTCACCTTCTGTGTGAGATTCTAAATCAACTGGGTGCTCTGTGGTGTACTAAGAACAATGGCCATAGAGCTGGAATGATCTAGTGTGTCTGTTGTGCTGCTTGTGACTGTCTTGGGGTGTCTCACCTCTGTGGGGCAGGACAGTATTTCTCCTAGTCCTACCCTGTGAAGCGCTGCAATGGGGTATCCCAATGTGCTGCTAGCTCTCTGCCAAGGACAGGTGGGCAGAGGAAAGAAGCTGAGCCCTCATCGCGATGTGGCATTTATTGGTGCAATACTGGAGGAGTAGGATCTGCTGCCAGGCCCACAACACACTTTGCTGCTATTTGTTAGTGTTGGGGGCGGATGGTTCAGTAGTCGTTGAGATGTTTGTGGAAAATGCACATAAAGGAGCTGGGGCCGTGTGCAAGCCTGTGGGGTTCCTTTTGTGTCAGCAAAATGTTTTAAAACAACCTGCTGCCTGCAAAACAAAATAATGGCACCGAAAATATCAACATGCAACATCAGCGCTCCACTTCAATCCCATCCTTGGGTCCGGGTGCTGCTGGCAATGGGGGCAGGAAAACTCTTACTCGCTGTACTCAGTGTGACACTTTGGTCCGTGCTTACCATGTGATCTGTGGGCTTCTGCTGATCCTGTACCAGTGTGTGTGTTCCTGCGTATTGGCCGATTCCAAGGCCAAGCTCTGGAATTGCCTTTAAAGATGCAGCTTTGGATTTCTCTCCCCATCCTCTCAATCAGTTTGAGCTGGATCCATCAACTGGCCACTTCTAATGTATAAACAACAACAGATCGACTATTGGTAATCCCATCTAGTGAGCACATTTGTACTTTCCATATGTTAGGTAGGAAAGGGGCTGTATCTGAATGGGAAGTGGCAGAAGGAGGGTTTAAAATATTTAATTGTGAAGCCAATGTGGGATCTACTGCGCTGCCCGTCCCACTCCTGGGTTACTACTTCGGAAAGCATTGTGCATCATGCTTCCCCAACTTCCTTTTTTTCATTCAAATACTTCCCAGTCCCCTGCACCACTCCCTCACCTGTACATACCTGAGCCTGGACTCCTATGAATGAAACCTGGGTATGTGCATGTTTTACTAGCCTCTTGGGCCATGTGGAATGACTGCCAGGAACAGCTGAGCAGATACTTGGGCTCCGTCCCTCTTCCTCACACTCGCAGAAGCACCCAGGTAATAAAAGCAGTGGGATGCTAATGAGACCTGCAAACTTAGATACTTTCCCTCTCCCCTCATCCCAGCTAGCTCCCTTTCGTTTGATCACTTTCTAAAGAAACCTCTGACAATCTGTACCAAATGTTCACCCCTTTGACAGGATTATGATCAATGGTACAATACGCTTTGTGAGGTATCATTTGAAAACTCATAGTTTGCTGATTATTATTAGCCTGGTAAAATACATGCGACAACATTGTATGTAAAGTCCTACGGTTCCAAGTTTTTAAATTAAGGGCTGGGGGAAAGCTGACAGGTGTGGAGGAGCATGTGGTTCAGACAGACATATCCCTTAGGGTAGGATCTATTAATGGTGAATTTCTATGTCCTAGTAATGGGTAGGATCTGATGTGAAACAGTCAAATGAAAGAAAGTCTCATTCAATTATCATGTAATGGCAGACAGCTGAAAAGTGACACGTTTTTAAAGTGTTTATATACAAATGCTAGAAGTTTAATAAGATGGGTGAACTCGAGTGGCTCCTGTGAAATGAGAATATTGATATAACAGGCATCACAGAAACTTGGTGGAATGAGGCTAATCAACTGGACATGGTAATACCAGGGTACAAAATATATCGGCGAACAGAACAGTGAGGGAGTGGCACTATATGTGAAAGAAAGCATAGAACCAAACAAAGTAAAAATCTGAGATGAACCAAACTCTGGATAGGCATTCCATGCTGTAATAAGAATATGGCAGTAGGGATATATTACCAACCACTTGACCAAGATGGTGCTAGTGACTGTGAAATGCTCAGGGAGGTTAGAGAGTCTATTAAAATAAAAAACTTAGTAATAAAGGGGGATTTCAACTATTCCCGTATTGACTGGGTACATGTCATCGCAGGAAAGGATGCAGAGATAAAGTTTCTTGGCACTTTAAATAACTGCTGTGACATTCTGTACCTTGGGGGAGCATCCTGTAACTCCCATATTCTTCATTTATATATAATTGTGATATTGAATGTAAAGCAGGCTGAGAGAGGTATCAGGGGAAAGGTTATGATCTGCTGAAAGTCACTGTTCTATCTAAATAGAGAGTGATCGAAGGCAGTTATATTAGCCCCAGGTTAAGCAGGTCCCTGTTCCCTGGCTAAGGTGAAGGGCAGTTCCAGAACAATCAAGAACTTACTAGAAACAGTTAAGGCAGACAGGCTCATTAGAACACCTGGAACCAATTAAGAAGCTGCTAGAATCAGTTAGGACAGGCAGGCTAATCAGGGCACCTGGGTTTAAAAAAGGGGCTCACTTCAGTTTGTGGTGTGCGTGTGAGGAGCACAAGAAGCACTTACTGCACAGTTGTAGCGCTGTAAAAAATACCACCCCAAGGAGAGGCGAAGGGGCTACAGTGTAGACATGGTCAATTACAGTGCGGTGATTGGCCTCTGGAGGTGTCCCAGAAGGCCTGTGTCACCTCTCTGGTCATCGGTTTGAACTCTACAGCCCTGCCCTCAGGTGACCAATCTTCATTCCCACCCGTAAACTCCTTTGGAATTTTGAACATCCCCTGCCTGTTTGCTCGGTGACATGTGCAGTGGGCTGGGCGCATCTTTCCAGGTGCTCCACACACCGAGCGATCACCTGCTTGGAGCAATGCTGAGCTGCTGGACCTCATCGGTGTTTGGAGAGAGGAGGCTGCGCTCCAGCCGTAGGAATTCTGATACCTACAGGCGGATTTCACAATGCATGACTGGGACGCAGTGCAGGCTCAGAGGGAAGGAGCTGCGGAACGCCTACCACAAGGCACAGGAGGCAAACTGCTGCTCCAGTGCTGCACCCATGAGCCACCGGTTCTACAAGGACTGGCCATGATACTTGGTGGTGACCCCATCCACTGTAAAGGCCACCTTGGCTACTTGGATGGCTCCCATGCCAGTCTAACTTGGACTGAGCCAGGAGAGGCGATCTTGGATGTGGAAGAGGGGGCCCTGAGGCAGAGGACGACTCAGAGGTCAGAGGCATGCAGCCAGGAGGTCTTTCCTAACCAGGAAGAGGCTAGGCAGTCAGACCTTGGCAAAGTGCAGACTTGACACAGAAGACTCGTGGGAGCCCAGCCTCCCTCTTTGTTACGGCTGCTCAGAATTAGAAAGTGGCCGAGAACCAAGGAGGACTTTGTGATGTCATGATGCCCTCCACCGCCGAGAAACAGGAATTGAGGGTCAGTGAGAGGAGGGACTGAAAGGAGAACGCAGTGGGCCGGAATGAAGCGACTCTCAACGGTGACAGAGGACCAAGCGGACACACTCCAGGTGATACCAGCACTTCAAACCGAGCAGCTCCGCGCCCGCCCTCCCCTGCAGCCGCTGTCACAAAACTCTCCCGTGCTCCCCTCAGACACCGCCAACACTCATCAACCTCCTGCTCCAGTCTGTACCCGGCATTCCACTCCTCCCGCTCGGGGCTCCCAGTACCCGCTGCACTCGACACCCTCCCTCTGCAATTTGACCCTGCTGAAGCGCAGCATCTGCTGCACTGTACTCCAGAGGAGAAGGTTGGATATAATTCCTGGACATACACAAATCTTTAGCCATCCCAGGATCCTCCTCCTCCAGGGACCTTCCCTTCCCCCATCCCCCTTCACTGCTGATGGGGGGGTTGTTTTTGGTTTGACTCTCTCCTCCGGTGGTTGTTTTTAATAAAGGATTGTGTTGGGTTGAAAGCGATCTTTATCCTATGAACTGAAAGCAAAAAGAGCCCCGCAAAGCACCATTCAATGATGTTAAACCCACATAGTGCATCGTCTGCACCAATCGCCACCCAGCATCACAAGCACTGCACTCCCAAACACAGCAACACTTATTAGTGGTTTTCAGCTTCGCTTGCTGCCTCAAGGCCTCCCTGATCCTCATGGTCCCGCACTGCGCCCCTCTAAGAGCACTGCTCTCCAGCTGTTCAAACTCAGGCTCCCGGCGCTGAGCCTCTGTGCTCCAGCCCTGAGTGAAGCTTTCCCCCAATATAATGGAGTGCACAGCACACGGATCTAAGCACAGGAGTATTGTCATCAGCCAGGTCCAGCTTCCCATAGAGGCAGCGGCCAGAAGCACCCTCCACGCTCCTTCTGCACTTGCTCAGCCTGTTGTTGACCCGCTCCTTGCTGCTGTCACGTTGTCCTGTGTATGGCTTCATAAGCCATTAAGAGCTATGTGGGGTCTCCCAGGATCACACTGGGCATTTTGACTTCCCCTGCGGTGATCTTCTGGTTGGGGAAGAAAGTCCCGGTTGCAGCTTCCTCAGCAGGCCCATGTTCTGAGAGACGTGTGTGTCATGCACCTTTCCGGGCCAGTCTGTGTTAATATCTGTGAAACACCCATGGCCCACAAGCACCCGGAGAACCATTGATTACCTCCTGTGATTAATGTACTCGGTGGCTGGGTGCTCTGGAGCCAGAATTGGAATGTGTGTGTCCTCGATCGCCCCTCCACAGTTAGGGAAAACCATTTGTACAAAGTCATCCACAATACCACACATGTTACGGTCTTTTGGAGCACGATGCGATCAATGACCCTGCTCACTTCCGTCAAGGAGTCCAGTGGTCGACTTTCCCACTCCGAACTGGTTAGTGACCAATCAGTAGCAGTCTGGAGTAGCCAGCTTCCACAGTGCAATCGCCACATGCTTCTCATATGCAGCACAGCACGGGGAGGAGGTGACCAGCCCTCTGGAGAAAGAAGTGGTTCAGGACTATTTAGAAAAGCTGGATGAGCACAAGTCCATGGGGCCGGGTGCACTGCATCTGAGGGTGCTGAGGGAGTTGCCCGATGTGATTGCAGAGCCATTGGCCTTTGAAAACTCCTGGCGATCGGGGGAGGTCCCAGATGACTGGAAAAAGGCTAATGTAGTGCCCATCTTTAAAAAAGGGAAGAAGGAGGATCCAGGGAACTACAGCCCAGTCAGCCTCACCTCAGTGCCTGGAAAAATCCTCAAGGAATCCATTTTGATGCACGTAGAGGAGAGGAAAGTGATCAGGAACAGTCAGCATGGATTCACCAAGGGCAAGTCATGCCTGACTAACCTAATTGCCTTCTACGAGGAGATAACTGGCTCTGTGGATGAGGGGAAAGCAGTGGATGTGTTGTTCCTTGACTTCAGCAAAGCTTTTGATACAGTCTCCCACAGTATTCTTGCCAGCAAGTTAAAGAAGTATGGGCTGGATGAATGGACCATAAGGTGGATAGAAAGCTGGCTGGATCGTCGGGCTCAATGGATAGTGATCAATGGCTCCATGTCTAGTTGGCAGCCGGTATGAAGCGGAGTGCCCCAAGCGTCTGTCCTGGGGCCGGTTTTATTCAATATCTTTATCAATGATCTGGAGGAAGGTGTGGACTACACCCTCAGCAAGTTTGCAGATGACACTAAACTGGGAGCAGTGGTAGATACAGTGGAGGGTAGGGATAGGATATAGAGGGACCTAGACAAATTAGAGGATTGGGCCAAAAGAAATTTGATGAGGTTCAACAAGGAGAAGTGCAGAGTCCTGCACTTAGGGCGGAAGAATCCCATGCACTGCTACAGACTAGGGACCGAATGGCTAGGCAGCAGTTCTGCAAAAAAGGACCTAGGGGTTACAGTGGATGAGAAGCTGGATATGAGTCAACAGTGTGCTCTTGTTCCAAGAAGGCTAACAGCATTTTGGGCTGTATAAGTAGGGGCATTGCCAGCAGATCGAGGGATGTGATGGTTCTTCTTCGAGTGCTTGCTCATGTCCATTCCAAGATGTGTGTGCGCACCGCGCATGCACGGTCTGGAAAGCTTTCTCCCTAGCGGTACCCGTAGGGTCGGCAGGGGCGACCACTGGAGTGGTGCCGTTATGGCAATGTATATATGCCCCTGCCGACCCTCCCCCCGGTCAGTTCCTTCTTTCAGTTATTGGCGGTTGCTGGAACAGCTTCTCTCTTGCTACTTGCGGTATCGTTCCTTAGTAATATAGTTAGTTGTTAATTAGTTGTTAGTAGTTGTAGTCTCAGTTTGTTCTGGCGCCGGGGCATGCCTCGAGTGCTGGGATTCAAAATCTGTGAGGGCTGCGGGAAGCCCATGCCAGTGAGTGACCCGCACTCTGAGTGTCTCAAGTGCTTAGGGGAGGGTCACCAGGCCGAGCGGTGTGCGATTTGCAGATCTTTCAAGCCTCGCACGAAGAAAGAGAGGGACTCTCGCCTGAGGCTTATTCTAATGGAATCGGCATTACAGCCTCAGCAACACCCTCCACAGGAGGTCCGAAGCGCCCCGGCATCGGTGAAGGCTCCGGCGGCGCCGAAGGCGGACGCTAAGAAGCACTGGCACCGTTCCCCGCACTGGTCCGGTAACTCTAGACGGCACCGGTCACAATCCCCGGTGCCTGTCAAGAAATCAAGAGGTCGTTCCCCTGGCCGAAGAGCACAAGGGGAACCCTCCGCGGCAAGGCAGTCCTCGGGTCGCGCAGACGAGTCCCGTAGGGTGCCCGGACCAATTATCGAGCCGCGGGAGCAAACCCCCCTCGGTGCCGTGCCATCCCCGCAAGGGGTGTTTGAGGAGATCACCATGCCTGCGACACCGGACATTTTTGAGGCGGCGCAGGACTTCATCGCGCTGACGAGGGAAGCGGTCCCGCCACCGGCACCGGTCCCGTTTGCAGTGTTGGTGCCGGTGCCCACGCCAGTGGTACCAATAATTCCTCAACAACCGTCGGCACCGCTACTGCCTCCAGCCCCGGCACCGAGCGACTCGGCACCGAATATGCCTCTCGACGTGGCACCAACCACCTCGGCACTGCACGAACGTTACGTTTCGGCACCGGATCCGCGAACTATCTCGGCACCGGTCTTCGCGGGACTGGACAGACACCGTTGGGAGCCGCATACATTGGACAGGCTCACGGCACCAGACGGCACGGCGCCGCCATGGTCCGCGTCGGAGTACTCTTCGGAGTCCGACGCGCCCTCCTCACACTCGGGCCGCTCCCGTCGCACAGCTCGGTCCCACCACCACTCACGGCACCGGAGGTCTTCCCAACACGACAGTCCGGCACCGTGGGTTCATCATGGCCAGGGGCCGATACAATGGCCTTTTTGGACGCCCTGGGCATTCCACCAGGCCCAGGGTCCATCTTCAGTGGCTGCTTCACTCCCGTCTATTCGACATTGGTGAGGCCTCATCTGGAGTACTGTGTCCAGTTTTGGGCCCCACGGTACAAGAAAGATGTGGAAAAATTGGAAAGAGTCCAGAGAAGGGCAACAAAAATGATGAGGGGCCTGGAGCGCATGACTTATGAGGAGAGGCTGAGGGAACTGGGATTGTTTAGTCTACAGAAGAGAAGACTGAGGGGGGATTTGATAGCTGCTTTCTATGTTATTAAAAGGCTTTTGCTACATTCGGACTCTGTGCTTGCGAGAGGGGAAGTATTGTCTCTTCGAGGCGCCCAGGGGGTGGTATGTTATTGTCCCAGGTACTGGGTGGGGGATCAAGCTGGTTTTGCCTTGTGTCATTGGAACGGAGCCCCTGAATCCGGCCCTTGTTGCTGCCGACTCTGTCGGGCGGAAGGGTTACATTTGCACTGATGCTGCCTGTGTTGTAGTTGTCAAGGTGAGATCAAGGGCTGGAGGCGCTCAGCTCCTTCGCCTGCTACAGCAGAGTGACCCTGTAGCACTACCAAGCCGGCACGAACATCCTCTGCCTTAAAATCACACCCACCAGCGGGTGGGCTGGGGCCAAATGATTGTGAATAGTTGCAACTGATGTGAATGAATGTGGTGAAGCGGAGTTCGGTATGGCTTAGAACCGGTTCGAGGGATCTGGGAGCCGGGTTCTCTTAGCATCTGACAGTCTGTGTGGAAATGGACTGAGTGCTGAAATTGCTCTGGAATGGTTAATTGAGACTCTGCGGGTGTGTTTGGAACATGAAAATGCAAAACCCAATCCTGAGTGGGCTGGGTGCAGGTTGACCTGGGTCACAGTGACCCTGTGGATGACACTGCACCAGGAGCACAAGAGTGATGGGCGAGAGGGTGACTGTTGACTGACCTTCGGTCCCTTCCAAACCATTAGAAAAACCAGGAATGAAACGTCCACAGGGCCTAGAGCGGGAACTTGTGACTATAAATGCAAAGAATCTTCCCCAGTTACCATCCAGAGAAGTCTGGGCCGCTGGATGACAGTGGGGCCACTGGTCTGAGGGACTTTTGTGGGACGGTTGAACCTTGGGGTAACCAAGATCCTGCTTCGGGGCACGTTTGACAGGGCCGGTACTTAAGAGACGACGTCTCCATCTAGGCCTGGTAGCTAGACCTGCCAATCCGGATACTGAGTAAGGCCAACATATTATGGGATGGAGCCTGGTTCCACCCCGACCTTTGGTGAAAGGACATGGTGAATTCCCAGACCTGTGCAAAAGGCCGGGGGGCTTTGCCAGGCTCGTGGGATGGGGCCCCGGAGCTGGTGTGGGTGGAACCCTGGGTCTGAACCAGCTGGATTGTTTGGGGGGAGGGGGGGACATCAGATCCTACTCTGCAGGAAACATTGATTTCTTGTAGAAAAACCCAGCGCCCCCAAACTGGAAACCTGTGGGTCTGAAATGGCACCACACTGGCTCCTGTGGATGGAAACCTCGGTGCATCCCCGCAGCAGGGGCCAGGCCTGGGGAATTAGAGAGACGTAGTCAAGAACCTTTAACGGCTTGTGTGATTCTTTCTGTGCATGTTCACTGGTGCCAGTAACGATCTGCCCAGCTGTGAGTCATGAGCCAAGGGGCGGGAGCAGAGCAGAGGCCAGAAGCCCAGGAGCTGTGCAGGTGACTGGCAGGGGAGCGGAGGGTGTCTGGACTGGCTCAGTGAGGTGCCTGCCTTGCGCCGTCCCATCCCTGTGCTGCAGGCTCCACGCGGGGGAACACAGCCGGAGAGGTTCTTCCTGTTCCCTGACTGCCCCGACCCTTATCCACACCCCGCCCCCAGACAGACCCCTGGGACTCCCACACCTATCCAGCCACTCCCCGTGCCCGACAGGAACCGCAGAACTCCTGACCCATCCAACCTCCCCTGCTCCCTGACTGCCTTCTCCAGAGACCCCCTGTCCCTAACCACCCCCCTGGGATCCCACCCTCTATCCAACCAACCCTGCTCCCTATCCCCTGACTGCCCCCGTTCCTTATCCAACCCCCCAGCCCTGGACCCCTCCCCACAAGCAGTGTGTTTGGCGCTGTGCGCCTAGCTGCGGCATGTTCCAGGGGAAGGGGGAGCACGTCTGGTTCCCTGCAGAGCCAAATTTGCTGCCCCGCGGGAGCGCACTCCAGGGGAGGGTGGAAGGCGGGAGAGGAGCCGGCGGCTTGTGCTCAGCTGGGCACTCTGGCCCGGGAGCATGGGTCCCGTGGCTTGCTGTGCCAGGAGAGCAGGGCCACTGGCTGTAGTTTGCCCACCCCTGCATTGGGGTGTTCCTGGGCACACCCAGAACACCCCATGTGCA
Organism: Sternotherus odoratus; assembly: GCA_032164245.1. Taxonomy (NCBI): domain Eukaryota; kingdom Metazoa; phylum Chordata; order Testudines; family Kinosternidae; genus Sternotherus; species Sternotherus odoratus. Next base: position 17,068,851 of record JAVMKO010000018.1, on the reverse strand, counting down.
CGTCTATGCTCCCCCGTCGCCCCAGCCCAGTGCCAGAGCTGCCTGCTGCTTGGAGGGATGATTAGCGTCCATGCCCTGAGCAGCGAGCGCTGGGGAAGCAGGAAGCAGTGATCCCCACTCACCCCAAGAAGCTGAGCTGGGCTGGGTGGGCATCAGAGCAACAATCTGTCTAGCCCAGGACCCTTCCTTGTCCCACCATCAGCACTGCTTGGGAGTGACAGCCCCCCACTGCCCTCCCCAGTGAGTGCATGCCGCAGGGCCGCAGGCTCACCCCACCAGCTGGAGAAGGGCACAGCTGGCATGAGCTGGCTGGCTGGCTGTCCCCTCCCACCACTGCTCTCCCAGAATCACCACAGGCTGGGCCAGGGCAGAGCAACCGACCGGCCCTGGGCACCGGGCCAGCTTCAGAACTGGGTAGCCTGAGGGCCGGTCTCAGCGGGCACTAGTAGCTGTGGTTCCCCCAGCGTTGGTGAGTCACATGTGGGGTGTGAGCAGCAAGACCGGGCAGACAGTGGGGAAGATGGTCATGGGCACAGCGAGAGGGTGGGACCCAGGAAGGGAGGGAGGGGGGAGATAAAGCAGCCCCTGTCTGAGCTGAATTCCTGTTAACCCCCGGCCGAGCAATCCTCCCCATGCCCCACCACTTGTCCAGGCTCCCCCCATGGGGGGCAGGGCTAGGAGAGGCGGTGCTGGGTGCAGAGGCTGAGTAGCTCGTTACAATGCCCAGAACTGGTGTGGGGGGAGCAGCTGGCTAAGCGAAGTGAAAGCTCCTGGCAGGCTCGTGGTGCGTGAGATGCCCTGGCAGGGTCTGGGGATGAGGAACTCAGGGGCCTATGTGGGGGGATGAGCCAGCTCTGGGGGCTCCCCCTCCATAATGCTCTGTACCTCAGGGGAACACCCAGCACTCCCATGTTCATCCTGGTAAAATCATTGCATGGCATCCAGTGCCAAGTGTGTCAGGTCAGGTGTCTTCAGAAGGCTCATGATACACTGAGCAGGGTTCTTACAGTGTGGTTCTAGGCTATAATTTTATACATGTCCTTATGAGGCTGAAAATGTGTCCTCATGGGTTTGAAATAAACCCATGCAAAACCCCTTCAAGAACAGAGAGGCAGTTCACACCTCATCAGGGCATGGATGGAACAAACCCCGCCCAGCCTCACAGGAAGAAAGGGGAGTGGCTTAGGCAGCAACAAAGGATCTCTTGGACTCTCAAGTGAGTCACCCCCTTCCTGGGGTCAGTTTGGGACTGCGATGAGGTAATGTTCACTGACTCTGAAGGGCAGGGGGCAAAGCCAAGAGGAAAGAAAGGACGTGATAAACGGGAGAGTCATTTTGCCGGGCTCTTCCTGTCTTCCACCTCCATCTACAGATTCTACAGACACCGCCAAGTGACTGAAACGCTGATCAGAGGGGAGAGCCTGGCTGAAAAGTAACCAGCCAGCCTGTGGTCAGAAACATCTAAGTTTGTAAGGACATTGAAAGTGTTAAGATGAGCTTAGAATGTGTTTTCCTTTTATTTCATTTGACCAAATCTGACTTCTTGTGCTTTGACTTATAATCACTTAAAATGTATCTTTGTAGCTAATACATCTGTTTATTCTACCTGAAGCAGTGTCCAGTATCAGGGGTAGCCATGTTTGGAGCACACTGAAGCAGTGACTGATATCAGCGGGGTAGCCGTGTTACTCTGGAGCACACTGAAGCAGTGTCTGGTATCAGCGGGGTAGCCGTGTTACTCTGGAGCACACTGAAGCAGTGTCCAGTATCAGGGGTAGCCGTGTTTGGAGCACACTGAAGCAGTGTCCGATATCAGCGGGGTAGCCGTGTTACTCTGGAGCACACTGAAGCAGTGTCTGGTATCAGAGGTGTAGCTGTGTTCATATGGAGCACGCTAAAGCAGTGTCCAGTATCAGAGGGGTTGCCATGTTTGTCTGGAGCACACAGGAGCAGTGCGTTTGGTTTGAAGTGTGGCAGAGGCTGCCCTTGGGAGAACACGCCTGGTACATATCAAGTTCTTTGTTAAATTGATGAACTCATAGAAGTCCAGCAGACATACCTGGGCACTGCAAGACGGGGGTGTCACGTTACTGAAATAATCTGGGATCAGATAGATCATTGGTGCAACCAAGGTCCTGTAGGGGCACCAAATCTTACCTAAAGTGGGTCATATCAGGTGTCTACAAACCAGGTTATGGTCGGCTGATTATGAATATGCCATTGGTATGTGTGTATCAGTTTTGAAGTTGAAGTTATGAATATTGGCTCTGGACTGTCTGTCTTTCCAAATATTGTGCTATGCTGGGGGGGGACATTCCAGAACACTGGGCATCACCTTTGCTTGAGCTGCTTGATGGCCCATTAAGGACTATCAGCGACACAATGGACTCTGGGAGCTTGGAAAGCTCCAATCCACAGGAGAAGTCTACCAGAGAACATGCAAGATAGATGGTGGATAATCGCCACCGCCTGTGAATTCTGAGTCATAATGCATGGTCACGTGATATGACAAAATGACTCAAACTCCATTTTGCTGTAAGTTTCCAAAGGCACTTGGACAAAGGAAAGCAAAGGACAAAGGAAATTCCTGCACCTGGAAAGGATAAAAGGGTGGTACCCCACCTCCATTTGGTCTTCATTCTCCAGTCTCCAGCCTGGCTCCTACCTCTGGATGGGATTTTGCTACACATGGGAGCTCTAGTCAAAGGATTGATGACCCATCCCTGAGGGGGATGAATTCCAGAGACTTTGATTTGAACCTGCAGTTTATTCTATCATGGCTGCAAGCCTGAACCAAGAGATTTGCCATCATTGCATGTAATTGATTTCTTTTAACCATTCCTAACCCCAACCTACCTCTTTTTCGTTGTATAATAAACCTTTAGATTTTAGATTCTAAAGGATTGGCAACAGCGTGATTTGTGGGAAGATCTGATTTGTATATTGACCTGGGTCTGGGGCCTGATTCTTTGGAATTGGGGAGAACCGTTTTCTTTATTTGGGGTATTTGTTTTCATAACCATTGGTGTCACGGAGCGCCCGGGCGATGGTCTGGAACCGCTCCCTAGGAAGCCAGACCGGACTCCGGGTGAAGGGCCCCTTCTCCGTACACAGCCTGTTTCCCAGGCCAGGAGCTTCAGTGGTCCCCACTTCCACCTTCCTGGGTCTGACCTCGGAGCATTTAGCACCTTCTGCCCCTCCGTGTGCTTCCCCCAGCAAGCCCGCCTGGGCGGGGTCCTGGGGAAGCCCATGGGTTCTGCACCCCAAATCTACAGTCACACGTGACTGCCAGCCAGCCAGCAGAATAGACAGTTTATTTGAGATGTCAGGAACCATCCAACTCACAGCTTCTCAGTCCAAACAGGGTCCCTTAGTCAGGCTTTTCTGGGGGATGCCAGGAGGTGAGACCCAGATTCTGGGCTCCTGCTTCCTTCCCAGGTTTATTCGATGACTTCCATCTGGTCCAACACAGACCATGCAGCCAGCGAGCGTGAGCCCTCCGCTGGATCCATCCTGGGGCTAGAGAGCAAGATGGCTTCTCTCCCCTTCCCAGCTAGACCCAGACCCCGACTGTCTCAAACCCCCCTAACCACTCCCTGCTCCTTTGTCTCTTTGTCTGGTTTCCTGGGCTTCAGGTATCACCTGACCTCCCTCCAACAGATTCAGCTGATCTCCCTCCCCCACCTGGGGTCAGGTTACAGCTTCACCTTCACATTCCTTTCCCTTCACATATAGGCTCAAGAAATGTATAGGGGAAACTGAGGCACACACACACACAGAGTACTCCCACTTCGTCACAATTGGTCCCCAGGACAGGTGGCTGCTGGTGGTGATACTGGGAAGCTGGAGCGTCTAAGGGGATTGCTTGTGTGACTTGTGGTTAGCCAGTGGGGTGAGACCAAAGTCTTTTCAGTTTGGCTGGTTTGGTGACTTAGAGGTGCAGAAACCCCAGCTTCGGGCTCTAGTTGCCCTTTTGGAAGCAATTTGTCCTGATTTGGCCTCTCAGTTGGTGCTGTTCCTGGTGGGACCGTCACAGGAGGTTCCTAGGGTGGTGTGTGGGACCAGAGATACTGGCCAGTGTCATTCGTTTGCACGTAGCTGGGGGCCGTGTGTGAACAGCCGAGGTGTGGGGTTCTCCCAGCAGAGCAGGGTAGGGCTGGCTCCCAGAGTGGAGGACTGGAGAGACCTAGCAGATCACCAGTCCAGGTAACACCAGAGGGGAATGTCACCCCCTCCCGGCTGGCAATGGCTGTTTCTCACCTGGGAGTCTGTAGCCCCCAGCACGCCGGATCGTGGTGGACAGGCCGTGCCCCCCCAAGGCACAGGGCAGGAAAGGGCTAATTCCCACGCAGTGCTGGGGCTGGTGTGGCCATGCCAAGGCGACAGGTGTCCTGGAGAGGAGCTCGACGGTGATCGGCTGGGACATGCCCCCCAGCCAGGCCGCACCTCCAGGGCTGCTGAACAAGCTGGTCCCACCCCATTCCTCTGGCGCACACAGCGCTGGAGCCAGCTGCCTGATGCATGCTCAGAACAACCCCACCCCCAGCTTATCCCCACCCACTCACTGCTGATAGGGGGCAACGGGACCCCCTGGGGCTGCGGTCCAGGATGCTCAGGGGAAGCCAAAGGGAGCTGCTGGCCTGACCAGCAGGTGCCAGGGGGTGTCGGAATAAAAGACTCCAATGGTGGGTGCTCTCCTCCTGCCCCCAGGGGGGCACCAGCCAGGAGGGGCCAACGGACCCAGCCCTCCTCCTTGCCTGTCCCTGTCCCGGTGGGAAAGGGCTGCTTGGCTCCTTCCTGGGCCTGGGGCCAAGGCCTGCTGAGCCCCTCAGAGCAGCTGTGTTTGCTGGTGGGGCGCAGGGCGCTCCATCTCCCCACCCTCCATCTTCTCCATCCTGGGTACCTGAGGCCAGAGAGTTTCCAGCCATTCCGGTTGCCGCCCCGTGAGCCCTGCAAGCAGGGCAACTCCTGAAGCTCAGCTTGGAACAAAGCAGGAAGGGGGTCGGGGGAGGGGGGTTCAGGAGAGACCCTGGCTGGGGATGGAGGGGGGGGGGGTCTGCCTCCAGCTGGCTGCAATTAGGCAGCTCTTTTGCTGATTGGGGTCGTCTGTGATTGTGGAACAGGGCAGCTGGTGCCCATTGTCTGCCCAGGTGCCTGGGAGCGATGAAAGGAGCTGCACACAATAGCAGCTCCCGGAGGACGTGTTCCTGCTCGAAACTCACAGTTAGGCCTTAAGGAGCCTCCCCAATTCAAGATCTAGACCAGGCCTTGGAGAGGGGGCTGTTAGTCTGGGGGAGCCTGGGAGGGCAGAGCTGTGTGGGGAGCCCAGGGTCGGGAGTGAGGAGCTGGGGGAAGGGGAGGGAGCCCAGGGCTGGGCGCAGGGGCTGCGGGTCAGGAGTGAGGGGCACCAGTAGAGCTGTGGGGGGGATCCCAGGGCCGGGCGCAGGGGCTGCGGGTCAGGAGTGAGGGGCACCAGTAGAGCTGTGGGGGGGATCCCAGGGCCGGGCGCAGGGGCTGCGGGTCAGGAGTGAGGGGCACCAGTAGAGCTGTGGGGGGGATCCCAGGGCCAGGTGCAGGGGCTGTGGGTTGGCAGTGGGGCACCAGTAGAGCTGTGGGGGGGATCCCAGGTGCAGGGGCTGTGGGTTGGCAGTGGGGCACCAGTAGAGCTGGGGGGGGGGAGGGGGAGCCCAGGGCAGGGCGCAGGGGCTGGGGGTCGGGAGTGAGGGGCACCGGCAGGGCCCTGAGAGGGACTCAGGCCTGAGGCAGACGAACTACCTGAGGAATTACCATAGAGGAAAATGCTGGTCTTGTGCAGGCAGCTGGAGGCGATAACCCAGCCCTGCATCAGCCTGGCAGGGCAGTGTCCAGGGCCCCTGTCCCTCTGTGACTTGCTGGCCCTGGCTGGTTTGGTTCCTGCCCCAGCTGGGCAGCCTCCAGTTTTAGCCGCTTCCCCACCTCCTGTCGTCCTGCTCCCTGACCCACTCTCATGGGGGGGTCACTCACCCCCAGGCGCCTCGTTGTGGCCATGTCTGGGGATTCAATTCTGATGACTCCTCCCCTCGCCACCCCACTCCTGGCAACTGCTAACACTGCAAACCCCTCCCCGCCCCCGGCTCTCTAGGGCTGTGGTGCTGCTTTGCACCTGGTCATTGTGCTGTCCTGCCCTTCCGGGGTGTCAAAGTCCCACGGGATCTGTGGCCCACATGCCATTCCAGCCGGTCTTCCGGCCCAAGGCCAGGTCTGGTGCCACATTCCCAGTGGCTGGTAGGGGAACCTGGATCTGCCCACTCCTCCGGGTTCCAGTCCAGAGACCCAATGCACAGCAGCTACCGTCTGCTGGCTTCCAGACCCCGTCTCTCTCCCTAGCCTCCTTGCCCTTTCCCCTCTCGATCTTCTGGCCCCACTTCTGGGTTTAGGGGTCCGAACTCCTTCCTCCCAGGCAGTGACTGCAGACAACTCCCTCTTTATTTCCAAGTCACTTCACAGTGCATCAGCCTCAGCACGCGAGCCCACGACTGCCACCCACCCCAGCTTCCGCCTATGCACCAATCTGGATCCTCTTACTCAGCCCTGCAGCCTTAACCGAGGCAAGGGAGGCTTTTTTACAGCTACCCGGGTCCTCAGGCCGCTCTGATGCCTTGAGGCATCTCAGTGCTTCCTAAGGAATCTTTCTTTCTGTGTCACTCTCCCTGCATTGCCCCAGCAGAAGCTCAGCTGCTTCTTGGCCTTTGCACGTGTCACTCCCCCTCCACCCCCCCCTCCACCCCCCCCCCCCGCTTTGTGCTTGCTTAGTCAAAGTGAATTTCCATTCCAGTCCCCAGGACCTGGTATGTGACGTCCCCTCTTCTCTCATAGCATCCAGCGTGCCATTAGCTGTGCGCTGAGGGCATGGTTCATTTCGTTTTGGCCCATGGTTCTTGCCATTCCTGCTCAAGTTCTCTCTTAACCAAACTTCTGGAGTCCTGGTTACTCGGACCGGTCTCTATATCAATCTCCTTCTTTGGAAGGCATTTTCTGCTGTTTTATCTGCCATTTCATTGCCGTATCCCGATGTGCGTTGGAATCCACACCAGGACTCGATGGACACCTAGCTCCACAGCTGAGAACAACATTCCAGTGACAAAGTCAATCCTGCATTGCAGGGCTCCCTTCTGATCCGCAGTGGACGCGATACAGCGTCTGATAGGACAGGAGTCCGAGCTGTGTGTGCAGCCCTTAGCCAGGTCAGGGCCACCTGGGTGCCCATCAATTTGGCCACACAATTGGATAGCCTCCAAATTCAGGGCTACAAAAGGCTGTTCCCACTCGACCCACGTTGCCATCCCTAGAGTTGTCAGAAAAGACTTGGCAACGCTGCCCCGATTGCCTCGTACAAACTCCGAAAACTGTCCTCACAGTTGCAGGTCCTGCTCTCCCCTTTGTTTGGTCTCACAATTCCAAATCCACAGCTGGAGAGGCAGCTGTTGAGCTCCGGCTTGATTGCCCCAGACTAAAGATTTTACTTTCTTCGAGTTCTTCCTTTTCACCCAAGTCTTTTACCCCCTTTTGACCCTGTTAGCAGGTGGGTGTTTCTAGCGCCCTGTTACTTCTTGTTTGCTTAATTCCCAACAGTCCTTGGGTACGTCTACACTACCCGCCGGATCGGTGGGTAGTGATCGAGCTATCGGGGTTCGAGTTATCGCGTCTCATCTAGACATGATAAATCGATCCCCGAACGCTCTCTCCGTGGACTCCGGAACTCCACCTCCGCGAGAGGCAGAAGTGGAGTTGACGGAGGAGTGGCAGCAGTCGACTTGCCACCGTCTGGATGGCCAGGTACGTCGCTCTAAGATACGCGGCTAGCCAAAGTTGCGTATCTTAGGTCGACCCCTCCCCCCCAGTGTAGACCAGGCCTTTGTATATTTGTTTAGTGCTCGTACTGTTCCATTCACCTTCGCCCAGATGGTTCCTCTCAGTTTCACCCTTTGCTTTAAAGGCATTTCTCCAGCTGCTACCTGCAGCACACCTGACAGTTGGATACTTGCACCGCATGGGAGTCAAGGGCTTGAGTCTCATTTTGTGAGTGTTGATCTAGAAGCTGAATGAAAGGCTTGGCTTGGCATCCCTAATCTTCAGCTGGTCTCACTAGTACCCTCCACAGCGTCTGCAGCGTGTTCTCACCTGCACCCAGCTGTTCAGCCCATCTTAACGCTGAGTCTTGATAGTCTCCAGCCATAACTCCGAGGAATGGACCCGGTGAACGGCCTGTACTCTTCCTGCACAGAGAGGTTCCATTCTGCCCTAAGCCTCCTTCTGGGGAATAGCATTTCCCTTTGTGTTAGCAAGTGAGAGCTTAAATCCCCCAATATCTCCCCATTCTGAGACCCTCTGAGCACCTCCTTGCTTCTCTCCACAGCTCTCTTATCTCTCCTATGATAGACCAGATAGCACAGCCCTCCGCAAATAAGGGAACACCGGTTCCTGCCTGCGTGCTCTCAGGGAGATGGTGAATCATACTATTAGAGGGCTGGGCCGATAACCCTCCCCGGGGCGGTGCCACTAGTAAGTGTATAAATATTCGACACAGCTGCCCCTAGGTGTTGGATCGACAGGTGTGCAGGGGCTTGAAGTGGTTTCCATCATATCCAGGGCTTCCAGTTTGATCATGCGGCTCTCAGCACCCCGCTCTGCACATTGCTCCAGCGCTCCTGCCCTCACTTGCTTGGTTCTGTCACTTCAGATCTCTTATCCGCCAGAACATTCTTCCTCTAATTCCAGCCGCAGCTAGTTTACAGAGCAAGCCTTCCCTCCATAACATGTCAGACGCTTTTTCAGGGTCCAAAAAGACAGCTGTCAGAAACTCTCTGTTCCTCCAGTTTTTGTATGTCTGTTTCTAATCTTATACCGTGATCAGCTTCTGCTTCACCCTTTCCTGAGCCCACTCTGTACACAGCTGATAATTTCCTTTTTTTCCAAGTCTGGTACCACTCTCTCATTTCACATGCTTTCCACACGTGATTTGAGGGCGATAGATCCATATATATCAAGTCTTGTGCGTAATTTGCTAGGTTTTCTTGTCAGTAAAACCACTGTACTGCTTTTTTCCTTACCATTGCCCGTAGTATTCCTTTCCCCATCTATTATATAATTTCAATACAATTCTTAAACTCCCTCCTGGCAGGTTTTAAAGCATTGCATTACACATGCTATCTTTACCCGGGGCTGTATTTTTACTCGTCTGTAGCTTTTCGGAGTTCCTGTATGCTGACATATTAATTCAGTGTGTCATCTTTATATTCTACCCAGCCATGTAAGAGACCACCATTTTCTTCAGCAACCATTCTTTTCCCCCCATCTATTCCCCTCACAAAACTTTTAACTTTGATTTCATCACTGCTATCGTTTTGGAATTCTTTTGCTAAAATGTCCACTCTTCCTAGGTTACAACTTTCAACCCTATCATTTACCTACAGACCAAGTATAAATTTGATTTGATTCATTCTTTCACTCAGTCATTCTTTTAATTTGTTTATATAGTTTTGAAATCTTGGGGTCTTTGTCATTTCTGACAATGCTTTCTCCAGCTCTCCCTGTCACGTTACAGGAATGATTTGGGATCATATAGATCATTGCAGCAACCAAGGTCCTATGGTAACACCAAATCTTATGTGAAGGGGGTCATAACAGGTGTCTATGACGGGGTTATGGAGGGCTAATTATGAATATGCCATTAATATGTCAAGAATCAGAGAGGTAGCCGTGTTAGTCTGGAATAGCAGAGGTAACAAAGTCGTGTGGCACCTTAAAGACTAACTATAAAGTTTTGAAGCATAAGCTTTCGTGGGCTAATACCCACTTCGTCGAATGCAAGCAGTGGCTGCTTGCATCCGACGAAGTGGGTATTAGCCCACGAAAGCTTATGCTTCAAAACTTTATAGTTAGTCTTTAAGGTGCCACAGGACTTTGTTACCATTAATATGTGTGTATCTTTTTGAAACTAAAGTTATGAATATTGGATATATGGTGCCTGTACTTCAAACTGATGCTTGGCTGCTGAGTGAAATCTCAGACAAGCTGTTGTTAACTTGGCTGGCCTGGCTGATGGGCCATTAAGGGACATCAACCACACAATGGTCTTTGTATACACCTGTCCACACCCGAGCTGCTCTAGGAATGTCAACTGCCTGGTCAAAAACTAAATCCTGGAGAGTCTGGTGATTGGACCTTGTGGCTATGAACCTCCACTTTGCAACTGGACTCTGCATAAGGAGGAGGAGGGTCTTCGCCCACAGGAGGAAGTCTATAAAGCCTGAAAGAAGGTCCTCCATTTTGTCTTCAATCTGCAACCTTCAGCTAGCACCTACCTCTGGATGGGATTTTGCTACATGTGGAAGCTCTGACCAACGGATTGATGACCCACCCTAGAAGGGGGTGAATTCCAGAGACTTTTATCTGAGCCTGCAGTTTATCCTACAGCTGCAAGCTACATGTGGGGGGGAGGGATAGCTCAGTGGTTTGAGCATTGGCCTGCTAAACCCAGGGTTGTGAGTTCAATCCTTGAGGGGGCCATTTAGGGATCTGGGGCAAAAAAAAAAAAAAAAAAAAATCTGTCAGGGGACAGTACTTGGTCCTGCTAGTGTAGGCAGGGGACTGGACTCGATGACCTTTCAAGGTCTTTCCAGTTCTAGGAGATTGGTATATCTCCATTTATAAAAAAAAAAAAAGACTGAACCAAGAGACTTGCCATCACTGCATGTAATTGATTTCTTTTAACCTTTCCTAACCCTCACCTAGACCTTTTTCCTTGTACAATAAACCTTTAGATTTTAGATTCTAAAGGATTGGCAACAGCGTGATTTGTGGGAAGATCTGATTGGTATATTGACCTGGGTCTGGGGCCTGATTCTTTGGAATTGGGGAGAACCATTTTCTTTATTTGGGGTATTGGTTTTTATAACCATTGGTCCCCAGGACAGGTGGCTGCTGGTGGTGATATTGGGAAGCTGGAGTGTCTAAGGGAATTGCTTGTGTGACTTGTGGTTAGCCAGTGGGGCGAAACCAAAGTCTTTTCTGTTTGGCTGGTTTGGTTTGCCTTAGTGTAGAAAAACCCCAGCTTTGGGCTGTAGTTGCCCCTTTGGAAGCAATCTGTCCTGATCTGACACTCACAGTTGGATCCCACCAAGAACAGCACCATCACACTCCCGCTTTGATTTTTTCATAATTCTTTGTACCACTGCTTTAGCTCTGTTGTAGTTCATAAAGTCCTTGCTATTCATTGTACTTTGGGTTGGTTTCTTTGTATGTGGGTAGGTATGGATTCTTTAACTACTGTACTGCTTTACCGTCTTCATTCCACCAGGGAATTGGATTTCTGAGTTTGTGGCAGTCGATGTCTTACAGAGCTAGGCTGGCTGCTGCTACGACTCCCTGTATTATATTATCAGGAAATGCCTCTGGATTATCACATATACAATTGGTACGTAGAGATTCAGCACACTTACTCTTTAAGAGTCCCCCGTTTGCTTTTCTAAGGCTCCTGGTCGGAATTCCTTCAGTGTTTCAACTACCTTGGCCGTGACATGCGATTAGCACAGGGAAGTGATCACTTCTCATTCCGTCTTCTTTAGAGATTTCCAAGGTGCATTTACTTGCTATACTGCTTGTTGCAATTCCCAGATCTAAATATGCAACGTTCCATCCTCCAAATTAACTATAGCAGGTGCTCTAGGATTGAGCAACAAACTGTTCTGGGCATTTGGCATTTTAATCAGCTTCCCCATAATTCATTATGGCTATTAAAGTCTCGACTAATAATATACGGGCCTTTGACACCCTTAACTAACTCTTCCACTTAAACCTTGTATAGTTTTTTATGTCAGTTGTGAACAGGATACATTCATAGAAAGTCACTATTATTTTTCAGGGGAATCTCAACAGGTTTGTACTTTAAAATGTAAGTTCTGTTCATCTAAATCTACAGATCACTTCTCCTGTTATTTCTCTGTCACATCCAATTACATCAGATCCTGGAAATCTAAACAATGTTTCTGTATGTATTTCACATCAGGTTTGTTTTCCATTTCAAAACCAGCTTTAATTCCTAGCTACAGGTTATTACACTATGTGTGCTCCAGCAAAAAAGTCATTAGAATTGTGTTGTTTAAACAACACTGTCATCATTTAAACTTGCAGAATGCGATCTTTCGAGAGATTGCCTACATGCAAATACTTTTCTGACACTTCTGTTAAGTTTGTTCTTTCATTTTCTTCCCTGTATGTAAAGTGCAATTAATAATTAATTAATATCTTCTGTCATAAATGCTACAAATTCCTATGTGCCTACAAGCAGCACTTCTCCGTCTATTCCCCTGATATTTGCTTTCCTGCTCTGAACTGTGGATTGTTGTACCAGCAGCTTTTCCCCCTCCCTGGCATTTTCTGCCTTCTCTACACTTTGCTGTGAATATCTTTTGGTAGCTTCTGCAAAAGATACAGAAAATTAAATTGACCCACAATGTATCTCTGGTTTGACAGACCCTTGCTGCTATCCCACAATTGCTGTGTTTTAGGTCTGTTCCTTCCTTGCAAACAGTTCTCAGATGAGTGTTCTCCACATTTCCTCCACCTCCTCTTCTCCTCCCAGACAACTGCCACATACCCAAACCTGACTGTCTCAAAGGGGCTAGGATACATGGTTTCACTCAGAAGAGTTGACACCCTCTATTAACCCTTCTGGTACCGTTCTACCTTTCAGTGTTACTCCGGCTGCTGGGATGGTTTTTGTTCTCCCCTCTCCTGCTAATTAGCCACTTAACAAACAGCACTTGGTCTTCACCTGGACGCCTTTGAATTTCAGCCTCAGTCGTGTCTAGTGGAACCCCTGATATTTCCCCTCTTGCTTCTGTCATGAAAAGGTAGTTGGCAAATTACTTTGATTTTTCCTAAAACTGTCATTTAAAGAACTTCATCAGCCTGTTCTTATGTCTCCTTCTAGTACTAAATCTCCACTTGCATTCCGAGAGTGTCCCCCGCTTCCCTGAATCCCTGCCACTGGTTTCAAGAGAATAACAGCTTCAGCGAGGGTTTGGGTAACGACTGATCCTTTCCCTTAGGCCCTTGCCGCCAGCCCTGCCTGCTGCCTCTTCAGACAGAGATTTCTAGTCTGTTTCTTCTTCGTAATCTGCAGCCCGTCCTCATCCCTTGTCCCTGTCCCTGCCAGTCCGTGATGCCAGCAGCCCGGGGCCCCGGAGTTCCAGGCCCAACTCTCAGCCTGTCCCAGCGCAGCTTCTTCCTTCATCTTCCCCAGGGCGCCCTCGAGCCCTGGCTCGCCTCCCGGTGAACTGACTAACCCACGGACAGCCCAGCCCCGGCCCAGCCCCAGGCCCCCAGGCCCTTTAACTTGCTGCCTGGGGAAGCTGGTCCACCCCGGTAGGGCAGGGCCCGTACTGCCTGGATCCAACCCCTCGGGCCTGGCGCTCAGCGCCCTCGCCCGGGGCAGGGCAGGGGGGGTTGAGGGTGCTGAGCCCCTCCCAGGGCAGGGCCCTTCCCCCGGCCATGATCTTGCTCCCTCGGCGAGAGCTCGCGGGGAGCCCCTGCCCCAGAACAGGGCCGTGCCCGGGCGAGGGGCGCTGGGGGGAGGGAGGGGGGTGGGTTGCTCTGGGGGGAGGGGGATTGAGGGGCACGCGCCCAGCCAGGGGGCCGGTGACTGGCCCGAGCCCGGCGCCTCAGGGAGGCCCCGGCCCAGAGCGCGAGGCACCAACCGCCCCCCGCGCGCCGCGGGCTGGGGGCGCAGGGCCCGCGCGCCAATGGCAGCGCCCGCGCCGGGCTGGGCTGGTCACGTGACGCGCCGGGCTCGCCTCGCTCGGCTCAGAGCCGCAGCGGCTGCGCTGGGGAGCGCTCGGCACGGCCCGGCTCGGCTCGGTTCGGCTCGGCTCGGCTCGACCGGGACGGATCCTCCCCGGGCCCGCCGCTGCGGAGACCCCGCTAGGCATCGCCGGCTGCGCTCCCGGGAGCCCCCCGCCCCTGCTGCGGTAAGAGACCCCCGGCCCCTCGCACTCCTGGGTCCCTTCCTCGGCTCGACCGCCGTCCCCGCCCCGTGCCTCAGTTTCCCCTCTCTGCCCAGCGGCCAGTGCGGCTCGCCCGCTGGCTGACGCGCCCCGGGATGCGGGCGGGGGCCGGGCTCGGGGGCGTTCGCCGGCTCCGCTCCCTGGGCTGTGGGTGGATCTGCCGGGAGCTCCCCGCGGGACCCACTGCAGCCCGGGGTGCGGCCGGCAAAGGGACGGGACCCAGCGGGGCGGTGAGTGCGGCTGGCACCGTGGCACCAGCTGCGCCACGGCCCGGGGCTCACCAGGGATCCCGGGCAGGTGCCACCGCCAGGCTCCGTCTGCCCAACGCCTTGGCAAGGTGAGCGCTGGAGCCGGGAGAGGACCCGGCAGGTGCCTCGGTCGCTGCAGCTAGACAGGGCAGGATGCTGCAGGACTCCGGGGCTGGGGAGGGGTCGGAGTCCGTTGCCCAGAGGCGGCGCTGTAGCACCCCTGTGTGTTCGCACCCTTCAAGGTTTGCGTCCTGAATAGCCGGCTGTGCCCCACTAGGCCAGGCGTGCACTGTCACAAGTGATCCATGCCACCTCTGGCGTGTGCAGGATGAGGGTCCGGGTGGAAGCTTGTGCAGGGCCCCCATGGCTGGTACTCCGACTACGGGTCTCTCTGCTGAGCCCCAGGGGGCACCCATAGAGAGCCGGCAGGGTAAGAATGCTCTGGACACCCTGCAGGGCTCGGGTGAGTCCCAGACCTGTGGCCCATTCGCTCACTTGGTGGCTTGGGATCCACTGGAGCGAGAGGGCAGGACTCAAACCGGTGGCCGAGTGGTGAAATGATTTGCTTCCCCTCTGATTCTGTGAGCCTTCCAGGAGCCGCGTCCTGGCAGCGCTCCAAGCAGGGCAAATACCCGGTAAATCCAGGCCGCTGGAGATCGGAGCAGTTGGCTTCCCCTTAGGACGGAAGAATCCCATGCACTACTACAGACTAGGGACCGAATGGAGAGGCAGCAGTTCTGCAGAAAAGGACCTAGGGGTTACAGTGGATGAGAAGCTGGATATGAGTCAACAGTGTGCCCTTGTTGCCAAGAAGGCTAACGGCATTTTGGGCTGTATAAGTAGGGGCATTGCCAGCAGATCAAGGGACGTGATTGTTCCCCTCTATTCGACATTGGTGAGGCCTCATCTGGAGTACTGTGTCCAGTTCTGGGGCCCACACTACAAGAAGGATGTGGAAAAATTGGAAAGAGTCCAGAGAAGGGCAACAAAAATGATCAGGGCCTGGAGCGCATGACTTATGAGGAGAGGCTGAGAGAACTGGGATTGTTTAGTCTACAGAAGAGAAGACTGAGGGGAGATTTGATAGCTGGTTTCAAGTACCTGAAAGGGGGTTCTAAAGAGGATGGATCTAGACTGTTCTCAGTGGTAGCAGATGACAGAACAAGGAGTAATGGTCTCAAGTTGCAGTGGGGAAGGTTTAGGTTGGATATTAGGAAAACCTTTTTCACTAGGAGGGGTGGTGAAGCATTGGAATGGGTTCCCTAGGGAGGTGGTAGAATCTCCTTCCGTAGAGGTTTTTAAGGTCAGGCTTGACAAAGCCCTGGCTGGGATGATCTAGTTGGGGTTGGTCCTGCTTTGAGCAGGGGAATGGACTAGATACCTCCTGAGGTCCCTTCCAACCCTGATTTTCTAGGATTCTATGGTTCTATGACTCTCTTCACTCACACTCTTCGCTCCCACTGTCCCATTCTTTGCACTTCCATCGCACCTTCTGCCCAAGCGTCTCTGTCTTGCACCCCGAGCCAAGCCGTGAGAGGCTGCTGCAGCCTTCCAGTGCTGTGGGGCTCAGTTCCCTGCTGGCTGGCTGTGATGAGCAGGGAGGGGGGTGGATTTGACCTGGGAGTGTGGCAAGGAAGTTACACTGGAGATGGGAGGCTTCTCTGAAGGGAAGATACCTGATGCTGTAACCTGAGCCCAGGAGGGGGGTGGGGAGAGCTGACACCTTCTGCCCCAGAACCTGGACAATGAGTGGAGACGGCTACAGGGATTTGTGGTGGGGAGTTGGCTGGGGAAGAGGAGGGAGCCCTAAGTCTGGGGTTTAATCTCCCTGCCCCCGGAAGAACCTGACTACGGGGTCCTGTTTGTACCTACAAGCTGTGGTTTGGACTGGGTTCCTGTCGTCCCTAATAAACCTTCTAATCTACTGGGAATCCCAGGAAGTGGGGGTGCAGGGCCCGGACTCCCCCCACACTCCATGATACTGTCTCAGCATTTGCTCTGCCCCCTTGCTGGGTTGGTTTGCATTAATTTGCTACATTGGCACTGCCCCCCCGCCACATTTCAAGTCTTGTGAGTCCTTTGCCCCTCAGCTCCTGTCTCTCCCGTCTCTCAGTCGCCAGCGGGGAGGCCCCGTGAGTGCCTGTTCCATACAAGCCTGCTGCACTTTGCCTCCCCCTCGGCCGCTGCAGGGCCGGCTGTGTGGACAGCTTTTGGGGAATTCTGCCTCTCTGCTGCTTACCAGAGCCCTCCGGCCTTGCTGGTTTCCTGCCTCCAGGCTCCCCCCACCAGAGTTTTCTAGTGGAGCTGGTGTAGTCAGTAGTGTTGGCCCCTTTGTTTGTGCAGATGCAGCTCCGCAGCTGGCACCGCTCTGGAAGGAATGTCTAACGAGCATCGGGGCGGCAGAGCGCAGGCCTTGATTTTTGGACACATTTGGGCGTGCAATTGTACGAGGGGTTGCTTGGATGGTGGGGGCAGTGCTCAGCAGCCTGCTGCTCATCTCTGGTTTACATCTTATCTTCTAATGCTCATGCTTCAGGATTTCGGTTGACCACTGGCAGGGGTCAGGAAGGAATTCTCTTCCCCTCCCCCAAGTAAAATAGCAGCAGTGACAAAGAAAGAGTCCTGTGGCAACTTAAAGACTAACTAAAGTATTGAAGCAGGAGCTTTCGTGGGCTAATACCCACTTCGTCGGATGCAAGCAGTGGAAGTGTCCAGGGGCAGGTATAAAAAACCTGGGAGGTATAAAAAATTTTGGGAGGGTTTTTTTCCGATCTCTGTCCTCTGAAGTGTCAGGGCTAGAGCTGGGCGAGTTGGGTCAGGGCTCTGAGGTGACCGTGCACTCTCTCTCTCAGGAACTTGGCTGGGTTTTGTCATGTGCCCAGGGCCTGCTGGGTCAGCTTGGGTGCTGGCAGGAGGGGATTTGCAGGGGTCAGATTGGCGGGGACCTTGGGGAAGTTTTGCCTTTTTGTGCAGTGGGTGGGTCCCTTGCCAGGATTACTGGGGGACATTTTCCTGAGGCACTGCCCTGCCATTGCTGTTCTCCATCTGTGGCACTGATCCCTGGCTCCCACGGGCTGGGAGGCTGCTGTGTTCCGTGATGGGCTCCGGGTGCGGGACTGGGGCTGGGCAGCACTTGGCGGAGACAATCCGGTTGCTCTGACCCACAGATGGGCCTGTTCTCCAGCTGCAGGCAGGGCCAGGCCTGTCTCCGCCTGCACAGCCAGATGACGGGTAGCTGCAGGGTGGGCGAGGTGCCTTTGATCTCCCTCCCCAGAGAAATCTCCCCATGTGTTTCCCAGAGCCCCGTTCGCACCTCGCCCCCAGGACTGGCGCTGGTGTCTCCTGTCACCCTACCAGTGCTGCCAGGCACGGGAGCAGGAGGAGGTGTTTCAGGCTGGAGTGTCTCCCTCTCCGGTGCCTCCATCTGGCCCCTGCTGCACTCCTTGGGCTGGACGGGGAGCTCTGCTGACTCGCGCCACCGGGCGGGGCAGGGTCCGGTGCAATCTCCCTCCAGCCCAGACCCGGGTTCCCCAAGCACGAGGCTCGGGGCTGGATGTCCAGCTGCTCTGTGCCGGCACCTGGGGCAGATTTGCCAAAGGAGCCACTCCTGGGGTGCTGAGATCTCTGGGGGATCTGCACCTAGGGGCAGCCAGGCCCAAACCCCAGCTCATCCCCTCCCTCTCATCCAGGCCGGGGCCCAGCTCCAGAGAGCTCTTGGACTGGCCCGAAGCCGCTGGGTCCGGAGGAGCTGGGGTGGTGCTGATGGGGGGTGTCAGCGTGGGGCTGGCGTGGCTGGAGGGAGGGTGGAGCGGGTCCCCGCGCTGAGCTGGAGTAGTTGCTTTGCTGCATGTGCAGCTGGATGTGCAGGTGCATGTGGGTTTGTGTGTCTGCTCATGTACACGGGATGTGCGTGCAGGTACAGGGTGTGTGCGTGTGTGCGTGTGCAGGTACAGGGTGTGTGCGTGTGTGCGCGTGCAGGTACAGGGTGTGTGCGTGTGTGTGCATGCAGGTACAGGGTGTGTGTGTGCATGTGTGCGTGTGCAGGTACAGGGTGTGTGCGTGTGTGCGTGTGCAGGTACAGGGTGTGTGTGTGCATGTGTGCGTGTGCAGGTACAGGGTGTGTGCATGTGCAGGTACAGGGTGTGTGTGTGTGCGCGTGCAGGTACAGGGTGTGTGTGTGTGCGTGTGCGCGTGCAGGTACAGGGTGTGTGCGTGTGTGTGCACGTGCAGGTACAGGGTGTGTGTGTGCATATGTGTGTGCAGGTACAGGGTGTGTGTGTGCATGTGTGCGTGCAGGTACAGGGTGTGTGCGCGTGTGCGTGCAGGTACAGGGTGTGTGTGTGTGTGCGCGTGTGTGTGCAGGTACAGGGTGTGTGTGTGCGCGTGTGCGTGCAGGTACAGGGTGTGTGTGTGCGTGTGCATGTGCAGGTACAGGGTGTGTGCGTGTGTGCGTGTGCAGGTACAGGGTGTGTGTGTGCATGTGCAGGTACAGGGTGTGTGTGTGTGTGTGCAGGTACAGGGTGTGCGCGTGTGCGTGTGCAGGTACAGGGTGTGTGTGTGTGTGTGTGCAGGTGCAGGGTGCGTGTGCATGTGTGTGCGTGCAGGTACAGGGTGTGTTCGCGTGTGCGTGTGCAGGTACAGGGTGTGTGTGCGTGTGCAGGTACAGGGTGTGTGTGCGCGTGTGCGTGCAGGTACAGGGTGTGTGCGCGTGTGCGCGTGCAGGTACAGGGTGTGTGTGTGTGTGCGCGTGCAGGTACAGGGTGTGTGCGTGTGTGCGCGTGCAGGTACAGGGTGTGTGTGTGTGTGTGCAGATACAGGGTGTGTGTGCGCGTGTGCGTGTGCAGGTACAGGGTGTGTGCGTGTGTGCGTGTGCAGGTACAGGGTGTGCGTGTGTGCGCGTGCAGGTACAGGGTGTGTGTGTGTGTGTGCAGATACAGGGTGTGTGTGCGCGTGTGCGTGTGCAGGTACAGGGTGTGTGCGTGTGTGTGCGTGCAGGTACAGGGTGTGTGTGCGCGTGTGCGTGCAGGTACAGGGTGTGTGCGCGTGTGCATGTTCAGGTACAGGGTGTGTGCGCGTGTGCGTGTGCAGGTACAGGGTGTGTGCGTGTGTGTGCAGATACAGGGTGTGTGTGCGCGTGTGCGTGTGCAGGTACAGGGTGTGTGCGTGTGTGTGCGTGCAGGTACAGGGTGTGTGTGTGCGTGTGCGTGTGCAGGTACAGGGTGTGTGCGTGTGTGTGTGTGCAGGTACAGGGTGTGTGCGTGTGCGTGTGCAGGTACAGGGTGTGTGCGTGTGCAGGTACAGGGTGTGTGCGTGTGTGTGCGTGCAGGTACAGGGTGTGTGTGTGTGTGTGCATCTACAGGAGATGCGTGCGCACATACAGGAGGTGTGTGTAGTTATGTGCGTGTGCATGTACAGGGAGTGTGTGTGTGCACGTATAGAATGTGGGTGTGCATGCACCGACAGGGGTGTGCACGTGTCCATGTGGCGAGTGGGTTGGGGGGCTGTGCCGTCAGCTCTTGCTGGCTCTTGTGGGGAGTCTCTCAGTTCTGAGTTTCTCGTAAAGCCCCAGCTCCAGGGGTCAGGCCTTGGGTGAGAATCTCGCTTCAGTTCCTGGTCCTCTGGGTGCCGAGCAGCTTGAAACCAGCGTGGCGGGGGGGGGGCTAGTCCAGGAGACAAGGCGAGAGTTTAAACCTCACGGTTTGGAGTCAGATCCTGATTTGTGGAGCTCTTGGCATGTGGGTTTGTACACGGGGCTGGCGGTGCTGGGTGTGGGGGTGGCAGATCGGCAGGGGAGAGGAGTGCGTTGGCAGGAGGGTTGCATTGTGGGGAGGGGTGTTTGCACAGGTTATATATGGTTGTGTTCCTCCTGGGAGTTGTTTCCTCGGGAACTTACACTTGCACTGGGGAGTGTGGTTGTGACGAAGTAGGAATACTGTGTGTGTGCCTCAGTTTCCCCTATGAATTTCTTGAGTGTCTGTGTGGAGGGATAAGGATGTGTAGTTGGTGCAAAGCAGAGAGACAGGGTAAGCAAGCAGGCAACACCCTCCCCTCTCTGCAGGTGTGCATCCCAAAAGCTGTAATCTGACCCCAAGTGGGGGAGGGAGGTCACCTGACCCGGCTGAGCCAGGGGGGAGAAGGGGCTGGAGAGAGTAAGTTTCAGTTTGGGAGTTTGCAGCTGGCTGGAGAGAGGGTTTGAATCTGAAACTGTGTGGGCAGAAGGGGAGGCAGGGTCTGGCCTCCCTTGGGCCCCCAAAATGGATCCAGCTGAGGGGTTCGGGTACCTACAAGCTCGGTGTTAGACCATGTACCTGTCGACGAATAAACCCCTGTTTTACTGCCTGGCTGAGAGTCACGTCTGACTGTGGATTTGGGGTGCAGAATCCATGGGCTCCTTCAGGACCCCGCCCAGGCGGGCTCGCTGGGGGAAGCACACGGAGGGGCAGAAGGTGCTGAATGCTCCGAGGTCAGACCCAGGAAGGTTGAAGTGGGGACCCGTGAAGCTCCTGGCCTTGGAAACAGGCTGTGTAGGGAGAGGGGACACTTCACCCGAAGTCCTGTCTGGCTTCCTAGGGAGCGGTTCCAGACCATCGCCCGGGCGCTCCGTGACAACGGTGCGGTAGGGGGCAGGGAAATACCATTTAGAACAGTGCTCCCCAACCTTTTGTCACCCTCGGCACACCATAGCCTCTCCCAAAATTCCACGGCACACCACATACAAAAATTGGATAAAAAACCAATATAATCTTCAAAATATCGTTTTGAAGAGTATAATAGCATAGGAATGTCAAACTGGGCATAACAGAAGTACTTGATTTATTATTTTATTTGATAATTAGGTAGGTACTTGTAACACATCCATCAATTCATAACTCTATATTCTAACTGTTCTCTAACAACTTATAACTAATGCGACACCTGCGCTTGTTTTAATGAACACAGAGATTTGATGTTCGGTTTAATACTGGACAGAGCAACCCGAAGTTCTTGATCGATGCCCTTCAAGCATGACCGCTTGTCATTTTTTATTTGGACTAATGCTGAAAAACTTTGTTCACATATATATGTGGTTGCAAATGGTAACAGAATTTCGACAGCCTTCTTGGAGATATGGGGATATTCTTCCTCAATCCCAATCCAGAACACATCCAACGGAACTTGAGCGAATTTTATTTTTAATGACCCGTCATTCCTCAATTCAAGAAAGTCCTCTCGAATCTGAAGGGAAAGTACTTCGGTAGAATTTTTGGCAATCGTTGCAAAAGGATTTCGAACCCAATCGTATTGCTCCGTATTGATTGTATGAAAGTAATGATCAAACTTCTCTAAGAGCAATGTTAAATGTCGTTGAGCTAAATTTATTATGAACTGCTTATTATTTTCAATTTTAATCTGGTTTGTTCTTTTGTACATTTCTAGTGATCCACGTCCTAACTCCGTTTGCCAAAGTTCCAGTTTCTCTTTGAATCCATTTAATTTGTCAGAGCACGTTAATACATTTTCATTCCGACCTTGCATCCTTTTATTGAGTTCATTCAGGTGCTCGAATATGTCAGCCATGTATGCTAGTTTTGTAATCCAGTGATCATCCTCGAGGAGCTGGTGTAGTTCGAACATGTTTTGCTTCAATAAAAAATGGCTCACCTCGTTGCGAAGCTCAAATAATCTTGCCAGAACTTTTCCTCGGGATAGCCAACGTATTTCAGTGTAAAACAATAATGACTGATATTCTGATCCCATTTCTTCGCAGAGTATTTCAAAAATTCGCGTATTCAGGGGCCTTGTTTTAATGATGTTTATGATTTTCACGCATTCGTTCATCATTTGCAATAGTTCATCTGGCAAGTTTTTCGCCATCAACGCTTCTCGATGTATGCAGCAATGGGTAATTTGTATTTCCGCATTTTGTTGTTTTACACATGAGACAAAACCTTTTTTATTGCCCATCATTGCGGCGGCGCCATCCGTACAAACACTTATGCAATTACTCCATTTAATGTCATAAGTATCGAAGAAATCATTTGTAGCACGAAAAATTGCCTCACCGGTAGTCCGCTCTGGAAGCACTTTGCAAAATAAATAATGCTCTTTTATAGCGCCCTCATCAACGAAACGGACAATACAAATTAGCTGTGCTTGGTTCTTAATATCAGTTGTTTCATCAATTTGGAGTGAAAAATTTCCAGCTGCTTTTAATTTGATAATTACTGTTTTCAGAATATCGCTAGACATATCGTCAATACGTCTTTTTACAGTATTACCTGACAACGGAACATTTTCTACTTCATTAACTGCACCAGGTCCAAACATTATTCGAATGATTTCCATGCATGCTGGTTTAATGAGGGTTTCGCCAATTGTATGTGCTTTTTTCTGACGTGCAATTAAATTTGCAATAGAAAAACTAGCTTCTAACGCTTTGTCAGAAACTGTGACTGATGACTTCATAAATTGTATCTGTTTAGCATTTTGACTCAAAAGCCATTGAAAATATTGTATGTTCTTGTGGGCGCAACTAGGATGTTTCGATTTTAGATGGCGAATCAGTTTACTTGGAACCATTGCCTCGTTAGACAGCTTTTCCCTGCAAATTACGCATTCTGGTTTTGGAGCCGTTTCTTCACCACACCACGAAAATCCATATCGAATATATTCTTCGTTGTACTGCCTTTTCGTAATCTTCTGTTTTTTTGCAATATCGCTCGTGCTGGTTTCATCATCAATTGTCGGTGAAGTTGGGCGTTCTTTTCGCAAAAACTTGTCCATATTTGAAGCCGTACAAAATAAATATAATTCATATACCGATTTTCTAAGTTTAACTACGCCAGGGGTCGGGAACCTTTTTGACTCAGAGAGCCATGAAAGCAAAATATTTGGAAATTTATTTCAGTAAGAGCCATATAATATATTTTAAGACTGAATTCAACTCCCACCCCCCCACCCCCCCCCAACTGACCCACTCAGCCCGGTCTCTCCCCCCAAAACCTCCTTCCCTCCCACCTCCCCCAACTGACCCACTCAGCCCGGTCTCTCCCCCCAAAACCTCCTTCCCTCCCACCCACCCCCCAAATGACCCACCCAGCCCGGTCTCTCCCCCCAAAACCTCCTTTCCTCCAACCCCCCCCCAACTGACTCACCCAGCCCGGTCTCTCCCCCCCCCCCCCCAACTGACCCACCCAGCCTGGTCTCTCCCCCACACTGCTTACCCCCGCTCCCAGCCCAGCCTCCCCCCCACACCCCCTTGCACACTGCTTACCCCCGCTCCCAGCCCAGCCTCCCCCCCCACGCCCTTGCACACTGCTTACCCCCGCTCCCAGCCCAGCCTCCCCCCAACGCCCCCTTGCACACTGCTTACCCCCGCTCCCAGCCCAGCCTCCCCCCAATGCCCCCTTGCACACCGCTTACCCCCGCTCCCAGCCCAGCCTCCCCCCAACGCCCCCTTGCACACTGCTTACCCCCGCTCCCAGCCCAGCCTCCCCCCCAACGCCCCCTTGCACACTGCTTACCCCCACTCCCAGCCCAGCCTCCCCCCAACACCCCCTTGCACACCGCTTCCCCCCCGCGCTTACTTGTTCGCTGGGTCACGCTGCTGTGACCCGACTCCAGCGAGGGAAGGAGAAGAGCGACACGCCCCCCAGCCTCGCGGTCAGAGAGCGCCGCGCCACACCGCCTCCCCCGCCCCCCAGCCTCGCGGTCAGAGCTTTTGCAGCGGCACACTTGGCATGGCCTCACGGCACACCAGTGTGCCGCAGCACACCGGTTGGGGAGCACTGATTTAGAAGCACGCAGGGCTGGACTGTGGGGCGCTCTGGGGGCACGTGCAGGGCCGGGCTGTGGGGCGCTCTGGGGGCACGTGCAGGGCCGGACTGTGGGGCGCTCTGGGGGCACGTGCAGGGCCGGGCTGTGGGGCGCTCTGGGGGCACGTGCGGGGCCGGGCTGTGGGGCGCTCTGGGGGCACGTGCGGGGCCGGGCTGTGGGGCGCTCTGGGGGCACGTGCGGGGCCGGGCTGTGGGGCGCTCTGGGGGCACGTGCGGGGCCGGGCTGTGGGGCGCTCTGGGGGCACGTGTGGGGCCGGGCTGTGGGGCGCTCTGGGGGCACGTGCAGGGCTGGACTGTCTTTCACTTTAACATTCTGCCTTCAAGCCTGTTCTCGAGGGGGGGGGTTCCGGGTCCCACCGCTCTGCCAGAAGGGCCGGGGCGAGCTCCGTATGTGCCCTGCTGCCCCACCTGGCAGGGCCGCGGGGCCTGTCGGTGTGAACAGGAAATGGGGGACACCAGGGGGAAGGAGCTTTTAATGCTGCTAACCATCCTGTTTCCTCCACACCAGGCACTGCCCCTGCCCAGCCCCACGCTGCCAGAGCTGGGCTGAGCTCGCTCCAGGTGGAGGGCAGGGCAAGATGGTGTCTCCCCTCGGGGTTGGGGTTAGGAGCCCTTCACAGCCGTGGGTCTGAGAGGCTGGTGACACTCAGTGTCCGTGCACAGCAGCCTCTCATCTGGAAGGAGATGCCTGAAGGCCTGTGTGGAGCTGGCCTGGCTGGGCAGGGTGCTCCGGGCGCCCGGCTGGGTCTCCTGTGTGGAGCTGGCCTGGCTGGGCAGGGTGCTCCGGGCACCCGGCTGGGTCTCCTGTGGAGCTGGCCCAGCTGGGCGGGAAATCCCCAGGCACCCGGCAGGTGCTCATGGCACCGTGGTGTCAAATTTCCTTCGTTGCCATCCAGTCCTGCCCCACCCAGCCCTGCAGCGGGTCGCCCTGCCCTGCCCGATGACACGGGGGGGAGGGGGCTGCCTGGGATGCTGTGTAGCCCCTGGAGTCTCTGGGTGACTCACTCCCCTCTTGGCACTGCTGCTGTCAGTTGCGCCCACGCTGCTCTCGCTGAGCTGCTGCGTGGCCCTGCCCACGCCCTGCAGTGCTGGCTCAGGGCCCCAAGGGCCCTCCCCCGCGAGCTCTGAACCCCGAGACGTGACCTCCCTCCACAGCAGCACTGGTGTGTGCTGGGGCATGGCCCGTTTGTGGGAGTCACCTGCTCCGATTGGGCTGGTTCCTTCTGATCAGACCGAATCCAGCCCTGGGGGAAACGCCAGCGTTTCCTTCCTCCACGTTCCCTGCCCTCCCGGGAGTGCGGCGATAACACAATGAGCCCAACCGGCCACCTGCCGAGCGCTGGGCATGAGCAGTGTCCAACGGTGAGCCGGAGAGCAGGGCCCGAGCACAGACCCGGGGGTCCAAAGCTCAGTGGGGCTGCCTTCCACCTGGCTGCCTTCCCCCTGGTTCCCCTCTCGGGGTGTCTTCACAGGCAGGGTTGGTCCCCAGGACGCGGCGGGTTTGCACAGAGCGAGGGGTGGGGAGGGATCTGGGCAGTCAGAAGAGGCGTGGCTGGGATGGTGCCAGCTAGTTTCCTGGCTGTGGCTGCAGGAATGTAGGAGAAGGGGGCTGTTCTGGTGCTGGGTTCTCTGCCGTGTGCCCCGGACCCATGGAGCAGGGTAGGCTGGCCAGGGGCTTCTGACTGCAGTGGGGCATGTCATCACGTTAGACCTTGCGCGTCGTCTTGACCCACGTGCAATGGATTTGCTGGGACAGTGCTGAATGGAGGCCCCCAGTTACAGCCCCGGTGCCTGAGCCAGCTTGGCTGGTGTTGGACTCGGCCCTGCCTGAGCCATCGGGCCTGCAGCGGGGGAGGCCACGCTTCCAGGAACCACCGTCCGTGGGAGCAGTCCCTGCAGTGGAGCCAGCTGGGCCCAGCTTGTTCCAGGAGCGAGTCTCCTTTGGGTCCCTGAGCCCAGGGTGGTTCCCATCTGCATTATGTGCGTCATGCAGCAGAACAGAGTCACTGCCCAAGGGAGCAGCAATCTAAGTCCAGAATGGGAGCACAAGGAGCCATTGCTGTCAGCAGGCCAGGCAGCTGGGGGAGGGTGGCCGATGGGGGAGGGCAGCTGGGGGGTGGAGAGCAGCTAAGGGGTGGCTGATATGGGAGGGTAGCTGGTGGAGGGTGGCAGTTGGAGGGTAGCTGTGGGGTGGCCGATGGGGGAGGGTAGCTGGTGGAGGGTGGCAGTTGGAGGGTAGCTGTGGGGTGGCCGATAGGGGAGGGTAGCTGGTGGAGGGTGGCAGTTGGAGGGTAGCTGTGGGGTGGCCGATAGGGGAGGGTAGCTGGTGGAGGGTGGCAGTTGGAGGGTAGCTGTGGGGTGGCCGATAGGGGAGGGTAGCTGGTGGAGGGTGGCAGTTGGAGGGTAGCTGTGGGGTGGCCGATGGGGGAGGGTAGCTGGTGGAGGGTGGCAGTTGGAGGGTAGCTGTGGGGTGGCCGATGGGGGAGGGTAGCTGGTGGAGGGTGGCAGTTGGAGGGTAGCGGTGGGGTGGCCGATGGGGGAGGGTAGCTGGTGGAGGGTGGCAGTTGGAGGGTAGCTGTGGGGTGGCCGATGGGGGAGGGTAGCTGGTGGAGGGTAGCTGTGGGGTGGCCGATGGGGGAGGGTAGCTGGTGGAGGGTGGCAGTTGGAGGGTAGCGGTGGGGTGGCCGATGGGGGAGGGTAGCTGGTGGAGGGTGGCAGTTGGAGGGTAGCTGTGGGGTGGCCGATGGGGGAGGGTAGCTGGTGGAGGGTAGCTGTGGGGTGGCCGATGGGGGAGGGTAGCTGGTGGAGGGTGGCAGTTGGAGGGTAGCTGTGGGGTGGCCGATGGGGGAGGGTAGCTGGTGGAGGGTGGCAGTTGGAGGGTAGCTGTGGGGTGGCCGATGGGGGAGGGTAGCTGGTGGAGGGTGGCAGTTGGAGGGTAGCTGTGGGGTGGCCGATGGGGGAGGGCAGCTGGGGGGTGGAGAGCAGCTAAGGGGTGGCCGATGGGGGAGGGTAGCTGGTGGAGGGTGGCAGTTGGAGGGTAGCTGTGGGGTGGCCGATGGGGGAGGGTAGCTGGTGGAGGGTGGCAGTTGGAGGGTAGCTGTGGGGTGGCTGATGTGGGAGGGTAGCTGGTGGAGGGTGGCAGTTGGAGGGTAGCTGTGGGGTGGCCGATGGGGGAGGGTAGCTGGTGGAGGGTGGCAGTTGGAGGGTAGCTGTGGGGTGGCCGATGGGGGAGGGTAGCTGGTGGAGGGTGGCAGTTGGAGGGTAGCGGTGGGGTGGCCGATGGGGGAGGGTAGCTGGTGGAGGGTGGCAGTTGGAGGGTAGCTGTGGGGTGGCTGATGTGGGAGGGTAGCTGGTGGAGGGTGGCAGTTGGAGGGTAGCTGTGGGGTGGCCGATGGGGGAGGGTAGCTGGTGGAGGGTGGCAGTTGGAGGGTAGCTGTGGGGTGGCCGATGGGGGAGGGTAGCTGGTGGAGGGTGGCAGTTGGAGGGTAGCTGTGGGGTGGCCGATGGGGGAGGGTAGCTGGTGGAGGGTGGCAGTTGGAGGGTAGCGGTGGGGTGGCCGATGGGGGAGGACAGCTGGGGGGTGCTGGCTGAGGGGGGATGCAGGAGACGAGGCGATCAAGGTAAAGTGGAGAGGAGAAGCTGGCAAAGAGCCTGGTTGGAGCTGAGCTCTGGGGATCTGTCTGGTCTGGGACCCCGGGGTGGATTCCTCTCCATGCTCCAGCCTCATGGTCGGTTCCAGCGCAGCACATGGACGTGGCTGGCTGCTAATGAAGACGCTGGCCCCTTTGCATCTGCCCCTCCTTGCAGGACACGCGTTCAGTGACCAAGGGGCAGGGGGGGAGGGGTTCAGGAAATCCGGGCTCTGCAGGCAAACAGGGAGGGCTGGGCACCAGGCGACCCCCGCCCAGGCTCCCCATGCCCCAGGCAGGCGGCTTGGTGCTGTCCAGGGTGCTGGCAAAGCCCTCGCTGCTCCCACCGCTAGTTCGCAGGCTGTGCAGCAGAGGGTGCCAGGCCGCCTGCCTGGGCTGGAAGATGGGGCTGATCTGTTGGTGCCTCATTGTCCTTAGGGCAATGGGGAGGCCTGGCCCAACAGCAGTGCTGGGGGGGGGGGGGGGGAGGGGGAGCCCAGCCAGGCTCCTGGACAGCACCTGCCCAGGCGTGCATTGGGGTGTGGGGCTGGGGGAGGGTGGGGGAGAGCCTGTGCCCGGGGTGTGTGTGTGTGTCACTGAGAGCCTGGCTGCTCTGCACCCACAACGTAGGGTGACTAGCCGTGTCAGGCAGAGCTCTGAGACCCGTCGCTCACCCCGCTCCCACCTCTGGGGGGCCCCTTCCCTGGCCACAGGAAGCAGCACACCCTCAGCGTGAGGGCGGGGGGCACGTCCATGTTTGTATGATTGTGTCATTCGCTTGTATACATTAGTGTCTGGCAAATTTGGCTGGTGCATGTGTGTGTGGAGTGTTCTGTGTGTGTGTGTGTGTGTGTGTGTGTGTGTGTGTGTGGAGTGTTCTGTGTGTGTGTGTGTGTGTGTGTGTGTGTGTGTATGTGTGTGTGTGTGTATATGTGTGTGTGTGTGCGTGTGTATATATGTGTGTGTGTGTGTGTGCACACGCCTGGGTGTGCCACGCTGCCAGAGAGATGCTCTGTCTGGGCTCACGTCCCCTCCTGGGCCCCGGGTTATCTAGCCAGTCCCAGGTTCTTTATTCTGGGCCGTCATGGCCTCTCCCTGCTCCGCTCGCTCGCTGCGTTTGCTGCGCAGAGGAGCCCCATTGGTGGCTGCTGATTTTCCAGCCGTGCGAAAGGGGCCGTGGGGCCAGGCGCTGGAATACGGGGGCTGGAGGGGAGGCTGGCTCTGCTTTCAAAGGCTTTGGGGGAGTAGTTGGGAGGGGGTGAGAATGCACTTGCTGCCCCCTCCCTGCCCCGGTGCAACACGCAGACCTTCCCTGCAGCCGAGGAGCGCCTCAGAGAGGGAGGTCCTGCGGGTGGGGTTTCAAAGCCCTGTACAGCTCCACTCCCATGTGACTAGCCCCCTCCCCCTTCTCACTGCTAAAATCCACCTTCTCCAGCTGAAAGGCCTCAGGGCAGGGGGCTGGCCTGTGAGGTTCCTGTCCTCCTGCATCACTCTGCTTTCCGTGCTCCCTGGGGCCTCCTCTCCCCACCCTTAGTGGGCCCCAGGCTAGTTTGCTCCTGCTTGAGAAGATCCGGCACCTGGGGTCCTTCACGCTGGACTTGGGGCCCCAGGAGCACCAGGCTGGAACGGAGGCTCTGGTGGTGTCTCCGTCTCCCAGAGCACAGTGAGAGCAAGGGGCCAGCATGACCCCACCTCTGGCCTGGGGGGTGAGATGTCTCCGGCGTTGCCCCTGCTGTGGGAGCAGTCACAGGGTGTCACGGAGCGCCCGGGCGATGGACTGGAACCGCTCCCTAGGAAGCCAGACCGGACTCCGGGTGAAGGGCCCCTTCTCCGTACACAGCCTGTTTCCAAGGCCAGGAGCTTCAGGGGTCCCCACTTCCACCTTCCTGGGTCTGACCTCGGAGCATTGAGCACCTTCTGCCCCTCCGTGTGCTTCCCCCAGCAAGCCTGCCTGGGCGGGGTCCTGAGGGAGCCCATGGGTTCTGCACCCCAAATCCACAGTCAAACGTGACTCTCAGCCAGCCAGTATAGCAGAGGTTTATTCGATGACTTCTATCTGGTCTCACCCAGACCATACAGCGAGCGTGAGCCCTCAGCTGGATCCATCTTGGGGGCCAGAGAGCTAGGACAGCTTGCCTGTAAGCTCTCTGCCTCTTCCCAGCCAAACCCAGATTGCCAACTCCCCCTCCAGCCCCTCCTCTGCTTTCTTTTGTCTCTTTTCCTGGGCTGGAGGTATCACCTGACCTCTCTCCAACAGGTTCAGCTGACCTCCCTCCCCCACTTGGGGTCAGATTACAGCATCAGGGATGCATAGCTTGAGAGGGGAGAGGGTGTTGCCTCCTTGCTTCCAGTGTCAGCCCCTATTCCTTAAGAAATGCATAGGGGAAACTGAGGCACGCACACACAGTACTCCTACTTCGTCACACAGGGTATGGCAGGGGAAGTGCAAAGCAGCCAGAGGTGTGAACCTGCCCCATGCGTGTTAGCCATCGGCCCCCCCTCACTGGGCTGCACTTCCACGCTGCACGTCCCACCCGGGCTGGAGAGCCATGGCCCTGGCATTAGGAACCGTGGCTCATTAATGATCCCTGGCTTCTGAGCAGTGCCCCCTGGAGCAGCGCCATGTCCTGCCTGACTCCCCGGGGCCCCAAGAGGCCCTGGGCCCAGCAGCAGGCATGCTGGCATGGCAGGACACTGGGTGTGGAGAGGGGAAGAGAGGGGCTGGCACAGGGCCACTTATTCTACGTGTGTAACATACAAGGGGCTCTCGTCTGGGCGGATAGAGCCTGAGATGTCAGGGGCCAGACTCAGTGGGGACGGGGTCATGCTTGAGCAGGGACAGACTGAGTTCAGCCCAGAGCTATTCTTGTGTGTCTGGGGGTGGGGGGTGCTTCAGAGCTGCATGACTCTCATGGGTGTTAATGGGGATTCCTCCAAGACGGAAGGAGGTTCTGCCTTCCCAGCCGCTGAGGGGCAGCCACTTCTGGGGTGCTGTTTAACAGCCCATAGCAACACCGTGATATAGGGGACTGAGCTACTGACTCCTCATCTCACTTCTGCTGCCAGGGTTGATATGGGGAGGCGGATGGGGAGGTTCCCAGAGCTGGATGTGGGCAGGAGGCGAGGCCAGGGGTGGCTCTGAGTGTGAAGGGGCCATAAAATGTCCTGTGACTGGGAAGGGGCTGGGCCAGGCCATGGCATGATGTCTCACCCAGCAGCTCTGTGCTCTGTGCTCTGTGCCCCGGCATGGACCTGTGAGGCTGGACACGGCCACAACCAGCCTGTGGGGGCTGCTGGGGCCCCTTTGCCTGGCTTCAGGAGGACAGAGCCTAGAGGAGCTGGCAGGGGTGGGACAGGACATAAGAACGGCCATTCTGGGTTAGAGCAGGTTCAGCAAGCCCAGTATCCTGTCTTCTGACAGTGGCCAAAGGCAGGTGCCCCAAAGGGAATGAACAGTCAGGGTATCATCAAGTGATCCGTCCCCTGTTTCCCATTCCCAGCTTCTGGCAAACAGAGGCTAGGGACACCATCCCCACCCATCCTGGCTCATAGCCATTGATGGACCTATCTTCCATGAATCTATCTAGCTCCCCTTTGAATCCCATTATAGTACTGGCCTTCACAACTGTGATGGAGTGGGAATACTATGGGGGTGCCTCAGTTTCCCCTATGCATTTCTTGAGTGTCTGTGTGGAGGGATAAGGGTGTGTAGTTGATGCAAAGCAGAGAGACAGTGTAAGTAAATAGTCCACACCCTCCCCCCTCTTCTCAAGGTGTTGGCTGGAAGTGTTGAATAACAAAGAGGTCAGGTGACCACCTGGCCGGGGGGGGGGGGGGGAGAGACAAAGGAAAGCAGAGGAGGGCTAGAGGGGGAGTTTCAATCTGGATCTGGTTGAGGGCTGGCGAAGAGCTGCAGGCAGGCTCTGCCTGGCTCTTTGGCCCCCAAAATGGACCCAGCGAGGGGTCGTGTTCACTCTACCTACATTATGTTCCTGTCATCGAATAAACCTCTGGTTTACTGGCTGGCTGAGAGTCACGTCGGACTGTGGATTTGGGGTGCAGGATCCACGGGCTTCTCCAGGACCCTGCCCGGGCAGGCTCACTGGGGGAAACGCACGGAGGGGCAGAAGGTGCTGAATGCTCCGAGGTCAGACCCAGGAAGGTGGAAGCTGTAACCTGTGAGGCTCCTAGCCCTGAAAACAGGCTGTTTAGAGAGAGGAAGCTTCCCCCCTGAGTCCTGACTGGCTTCATAGGGAGTGGTGCCAGAGCATCGCCCCAGGCACTCCGTAACAACAACACCCTCTGGTAAGGAGTTCCAGAGGTTGACGCTGAAAAGTCTCAGTCTTATTAATCTCTCCTCAGACGGAAGCCGTTCCATACCCCTAATTATTTTTGTTGTCCTTTTCTGAACCTTTTTCAATTCCAATAGATCTTTTTTGAGTTGACGTACCATGGATTTATACAGAGGCAATATGATATTTTCTGTCTTATTATCTATCCCTTTCTTGATGATGCCCAACATTGTGTTCGCTTGTTTGACGGCTGCTGCAGCTTGTGTGGATGTTTTCAGAGAATTATCCACAATAACTCCAAGATCATTGAGTGTTAACAGCTAATTTAGACCCCATCATTGTATATGTCTAGTTGGGATGATGTTTACCAATGTGCATTACTTTGCATTTATCAACACTGAATTTTATCTGCCATTTTGTTGCCCAGTCCCCCTGTTTTGTGAGATCCCTTTGTAGCTCTCCACGGTCTGCCTGGGACTTAACTATCATCTGTAGTTTTGTATCATCTGCAGATTTTGCCACCTCACTCTTTGCCTGTTTCTCCAGATCATTGATGAATGTGTTAAATAGGATGGGGCCCAGTACAGATCCCTGGGGGACACCACTATTTACTTCTCTCCATTCTGAAAACTGACCATTGATTCCTATCCTTTGTTTCCTGTCTTTTAAACAGTTACCAATCCTTGAGCGAACCTTCCCTCTTATCCCATGACTACTTATTTTGCTTAAGAGCCTTTGGTGAGGGACCTTGTCATACGCTTTCTGAAAATCTTAATACACTATATCTCATCATAGAATATCAGGGTTGGAAGGGACCTCAGGAGATCTTCTAGTCCAACCCGCTGCTCAAAGCAGGACTTTGTCCGCATGCTTGTTGACCCCCCTCAAAGAAATCTAGTAGATTGGTGAGGCATGTTTTCCCTGTACAAAAACCATGTTGACTATTTCCCATCAAATTATGTTCATCTATTTGAAACTATCATAAAGAACAAAACTGTCAGACAATCAGTTTGCCCGGTAATGAAATGAAGCTTACTAGCCTGTAGTTGCCGGGGTCAGCTCTGGAGCCCTTTTTAAAAATTGGAATCACATTAGCTGTCCTCCAGTCATCGGGTACAGAAGCTGATTTAAACGATAGGTTATATATGAGTTAGTAGTCCTGCAATTTCACATTTGAGTTCTTTCAGAATTCTTGGTTGGTACCATCAGGTCCTGGAGACTTATTACTGTTTAATTTATCAATTTGTTCTAAAACTTCCTCTAATGACACCTCAGTTTGAGGCAGTTCCTCAGGCTCAGGATTGGGAATCTCCCTCATGTCCTGAACAGTGAAGATCGATGCAAAGAATTCATTTACTTTCTCCGCAGTGGCCTTTAGGGTGACCCTTTGTCCGGATTCTCCCGGACACCTCCGGCTATTTTGGTTAAAAATAGCATCTGCGGGGAATTTGTAAATGTCTAAAAATGTCTGGGATTTCCCCCAGAGCAGAGCGCGGTCGGGCTTAAGCAGTCCGAGCCTCTTCCCGCAGCACGTCGCCTCTCCCCTCCTCCTCCCCCCTCTCCCCCCACCCGCATCCTCAGACCTCCAGCTGGTCGGGCTCTCCCCCTCCCCTGCTGCCCAGGACGATGCTCTGCAGCTCTCTGCAGGAGCTGGGACCGGCTGTGTGTGTTGAGCTGGGGAGCGTGGGAGCGTGTTGGGCTGAGCGCAGAGCCCGACACACTGTTTTGAGCTGCACAGTAAGGGGAGGGGGCATGGGTTAGAGAAGGGGCAGTGAATTTCTGGAGGGGGCAGTCGAGAGACCCTCATGGGGGGGGTTAGATGGATCAGGGGCTGGGGGGCGGGTGTCAGAGGACAAGGAGCAGGGAGGCTTAGGTAGGGAGTGGAGTCCTGGGGGGGCAGATAGGATGGGGGGCTCTCAGGAGGGGGAAGTCAAGGCACAGAATCGTTCCCCTCTATTCGACATTGGTGAGGCCTCATCTGGAGTACTGTGTCCAGTTTTGGAGCCCACACTACAAGAAGGATGTGGAAAAACTGGAAAGAGTCCAGAGAAGGGCAACAAAAATGATCAGGGGCCTGGAGCACATGACTTATGAGGAGAGGCTGAGAGAACTGGGATTGTTTAGTCTGCGGAAGAGAAGACTGAGGGGGGATTTGATAGCTGCTTTCAGCTACCTGAAAGGGGGTTCTAAAGAGGATGGATCTAGACTGTTCTCAGTGGTACCAGATGACAGAACAAGGAGTAATGGTCTCAAGTTGCAGTGGGGGAGGTCTAGGTTGGATATTAGGAAAAACCTTTTCCCTAGGGGGGTGGTGAAGCACTGGAATGGGTTCCCTAGGGAGGGAGTGGAATCTCCTTCCTTAGAGGTTTTTAAGGTCAGGCTTGACAAAGCCCTGGCTGGGATGATTTAGTTGGGGTTGGTCCTGCTTTGAGCAGGGGGTTGGACTAGATACCTCCTGAGGTCCCTTCCAACCCTGAGATTCAATGACAGGGGTAGACAACCTATGGCACCTAGGTGGGACGTGAGCTGATTTTCAGTGGCACTCACACTGTCCTGGCCACTGGTCCGGGGGGCTTTGCATTTAATTTTAAATTAAGTTTAAACATTTTAAAAACATTATTTACTTTACATACGACAACAGTTTAGTTGTATGTTAAAGACATAGACAGAGACTTTCTAAAAACATGAAAATGTATTGCTGGCACGTGAAACCTTACATGAGAGTAAACAAATGAAGGCTCGGCACACCACCGGAAGGTTGCTGACCCCTGTTCTATGCCAAGGAGCAGGTAGGCTTAGGTAGGGGGTGGAGTCCCAGGAGGGGGCAGTTAGGGGACAAGGAGCCGGGGAAATAGGCAGGAGGGAGTGGATGGGGCTAGGGCACCCCCTCCGTCCTCTTTTTGATTTTTGAAATATTGTAACCCTAATGGCCTTATTATCTCTGAGTGCTCCTTTAGCATCTTGATCATCCAGCGCCCCCACGTGTTGTTTAGCAGCTTCCTGCTTCTAATGTCCTTACAAATGTCTATTACTTTTGGAGTCTCTGGCTAGCTGTTCTTCACATTGTTTTTTGTCTTTCTAATTATATTTTTACACTTCATTTGCCAGAGTTTCTGCTCTTTTCTTTTTTTCTCACTAGGATTGATCTTCCACGTTTTAAAGGACGTTTTGCCTCTCACTGCTCCTTTTACTTTGTTATTTAACCACGCTGGCTCTTTGTTGGTTCTCTAACTGTGTTGTTTAATTTGGGGGATACATTTAAGTTGAGCCTCTATGATGGGGTCTTTAAAAAGTTTCCACGCAGCTTGCAGGGATTTCACTTTTGACACTGTACCTTTTCATTTGTCTCTAATTGGGCCGCTGTGGAGTTTCCACGCCATAGGGATGTTCAATGTAATTCTATTATGGTCACTATTACCGCGGGGTCCAGCGATATCCACCTCTTGGGCCTGATCCTGTGCTCCACTTAGTGCTAAATCAAGAATTGCCTCACCCGATGGGCTCCAAGCAGCCGTCATTTGGGGGTGTCAAGAAACATTATCTGCATCCCGTCCTGAGGTGTCATATCCCCCGTCAATATGGGGAGAGTTGAAATCCCCTTTATTAGCTCAGGGAGGGTGCCCGGGCGGACAGAGCAGGAATCAGGGCGCCCAGCGGTGAGGTGGTTGGCATGGGCTGTGATGTGCTGCTGCATAGGAGGCCCACAGGCGGGTTAGTGCCAGCTCCCAGAACAGGGGGTGCGTGTGTGTGTGTGTTGGGGGTATAATGTGGGGGGGTTGTGCTAGGGTGTGTGCAGAGAGTATTGTGTGCATGTGTGTAGTGTGGGAGTTCAGGAGGTATGGTGGGGGCATGCAGGGGGTGCAGTGTGTGTTTGTTTAGATTGTGCTATATGGTAGGGTATACGGCTAAACCACCCTGAACCCGCCCGATCCCGTCTGATCTTGGAAGCTAAGCAGGGTCGGGCCTGGCTAGTACTTGGATGGGAGACCTCCTGGGAATACCAGGTGCTGTAGGCTTAACATGGGCGTGGGGCTAGCAACTCCACCCCGTAAGGGAACCAATTGCTAGTGAAACACCAACACCAGTTGGTGGCCCATGCCCTGGCTGGGGGGTGACGGGCAGAGAGAGATGGTATAGGTTCTTCAAAGGGATTAGTCTGTGTGTGTGTGTATATGTAGGTGGGTTGTGCAGAGGGTAAAGTATGTGTGTGTAGGTCAGGGGTGGGCAAACTACAGCCCGTGGGCCCATCCTGACCGGCCCCTGAGCTCCCGGCCGGGGAGGCTACCTCGGCCCCCTCCCCTGCTGTCCACCCCTCCCTCCAGCCTCAGCGCGCTGTGTGAGCAGCACTCTGGCCCACTGTTCCTGGGCAGTGCTGCGGCAGCATGGCTGGCTCTGGCGGGCTATGTGGTTGCCAGATATGTTGCTCTGAGCAGCATGGAGTAAGAGGGTTGGGGACTTGGATAAGGGGCAGGGCACATGGGGTGTTGGATGGGGCAGAGGTTTGGGGTAGGGGAGGAGGGCTGGGGGGTTGGATAGGATGTGGGAGTCCCAGGGAGTCTGGATAGGGGACAGGGAGTGGGGGGTTTGGGTAGAGGGTGGGGTCCTGGGGGTGGCAGTTTGGGTGGGAGGGTCTCAGGAGGGGGTGGTCAGGGGACAAGGAGGATGGGGGTGGGGTTCCAGGGGGATGGTTAGGGGCAGGGGGATCTCTGGAGGGGACAAGGAGCAGGGGGGTTGGATGGGTTAGGAGTTCTGAGGGGGGTAGTCAGGGAGTGTGAAGTCGGAGGGGGTCAGATAGGGGGCGGGGCCAGCTGTTTGGGGAGGCACAGCCTTCCCTACCCCGCCCTCCATACAATTTTGCAACCCCGATGTGTCCCTCGGGCCAAAACATTTGCCCGCTCCTGGTGTAGGTTGTGCTGGAGGTGTAGTGTGTGGATGGGAGGTTGTGCAGGGGGCTGTAGAGTGTTTGTGGAGTAGGGTTGTGCAGGGAGCTGTGCACGGAGTAGTGTTTGTGTAGGTTGTGCTGGAGAGTATTGTGGGAGTTTTGCAGAGGTATAGATTGTGTGATGGGCTTGTGCAGGGGTTATATTGTGTATTTAGGGTTGTGCAGGGTTGTATAGTGTGGGTAGAGGAGTTTTGCAGGGGGTGCAGTGTGGTTTTGTGGCGGGGTTGTGTGGCGTGTAGAGTGGGTGTAGGTGGGTTGTGTCAGGTGTATAGGGTTGTGCAGTGGTATTGTGTATCTGTATGTGTATAGAATGGTGCAATGTGTGTAGGATTGCGCAGAGTGCATACAGTGGGAGTCTAGGATGGTGCAGAAGGTGTTGTGTGTGTGTGTGTTTGTGTAGAGGATATATTTAGTGTGTGTAGGTTGTGCAGGGGGTATTGTGTGGGGGATGTAAGGCTGCGCAGGGGATAGAGTGTCCGTGTGGGTCAGTATTTGTGTTGCGCTGCAGAGTATAGTGTGGGGGGCTGTGCAAGTGGTATCATGTGAGTTGTGGAGGGCAGGGTGTGTACAGGGTTGTTCAGGGGTATTGTGTGTCCTTCTAGGAGCGTTGTGCAGGGGTTGTAATGTGTGTGTGTGTACAGGATGATGCAGAGGAAATTGTGTGTGTGTGTGTGTGAGACAGAGTCCTGTGGCACCTTAAAGACTAACAAAAGTATTGAAGCATAAGCTTTCGTGGGCTAATACCCACTTCGTTGTGTGTGTAGGGTTGAGTAGGGGGTATAGTGTGTAGAGCAGGCTTGTGCAGGAAGTAGTGTATCTGTGCAGGGGGGTACAGTGTGTGTGGAGGGTCATGGAGAGGGTACAGTGTGTGTCTGTGTAAGAATGCAGTGGTACAGTGTGTGTGTTGTAGAGCATGCAGGGGATATACTGTGTGTGGGTGGGTGGTGAAAAGGGTATAGTGTGTGTGTAGGGTTAGGTAGGGGTACAGTGTATGTGTGAAGGGTATAGTGTGTTTGTGTGTAGGTTTGGGTAGTACAGTGTATGTGTGAAGGGTATAGTGTGTTTGTGTGTAGGTTTGGGTAGTACAGTGTATGTGTGAAGGGTATAGTATGTTTGTGTGTAGGTTTGGGTAGTACAGTGTATGTGTGAAGGATATAGTGTGTTTGTGTGTAGGTTTGGGTAGTACAGTGTATGTGTGAAGGATATAGTGTGTTTGTGTGTAGGTTTGGGTAGTACAGTGTATGTGTGAAGGGTATAGTATGTTTGTGTGTAGGTTTGGGTAGTACAGTGTATGTGTGAAGGGTATAGTGTGTTTGTGTGTAGGTTTGGGTAGTACAGTGTATGTGTGAAGGGTATAGTGTGTTTGTGTGTAGGTTTGGGTAGTACAGTGTATGTGTGAAGGGTATAGTGTGTTTGTGTGTAGGTTTGGGTAGTACAGTGTATGTGTGAAGGGTATAGTGTGTTTGTGTGTAGGTTTGGGTAGTACAGTGTATGTGTGAAGGGTATAGTGTGTGTTTGTATAGGGTGGTGCAAGAGTAGTGTGTGTGTGTGGTGGGGGTTGTGCAGGGGTATATAGTGGGGGGCTGGGCAGGCAGGGGGGTCAGTGCCTGGCAGCCCCATAACCCAATACTCTGCCCCCACCCCAACAGATTTCCCTGCCAGGCCTGGCCCCCACAGCCGGGAATTCCTCCCGCTCCCCCCGCCCAGCCTGGCAGGCGCCCCAGGAGCTGAGCTGGGCTGAGTGGGCGCTGCCCTGGGGCACAGAACAAGGGCTGCCAGTGTCCCTTCCCTCCCCCCACTGCTGGGCGACCTGCCCCCCCAGCTCTCCCGCCTCCCCCGCGCTGCAGGGGGAACAATCCACAGGCTTGTCGGGCTCACGCTGCCGGGGAGTTGAGGCCGAAGGAGGCCAAACACGCCCAGCCCCCCTCCTGCTTTGTGCACCCCCCAAACATGCCCAGCCCCCCTCCTGCTCTGTGCAGCCCCCCAAACACGCCCAGCCCCCCTCCTGCTCTGCGCAGCCCTCAAACACGCCCAGCCCCCCTCCTGCTCTGCGCAGCCCCCCAAGCACGCCCAGCCCCCCTCCTGCTCTGCGCAGCCCCCCAAACACGCCCAGCCCCCCTCCTGCTCTGCGCAGCCCTCAAACACGCCCAGCCCCCCTCCTGCTCTGCGCAGCCCCCCAAGCACGCCCAGCCCCCCTCCTGCTTTGTGCAGCCACCTGAGCATGCCCAGCCCTCCCGTTCTTTGCAGCTCCCCAAACATGACTACCCCCTGTTCTGTGCAGCCCCCCTGACACCCCAGAGCTTCATTCTCTACAGCCCCCCAAACTTGCCAAAGCTCCCCCCATTTTGTGCAGCCCCCCCAAACATACCCACCCCTCCCTGTTTTGTACAGCTCCCTCTCTCCAGTTGGATGCTGTGATGCCCAGTGTGTCGTTTTGTGATGCTGCTGTGAGCTCCCCCATGACAGTGCCGGGTTGGGGATCGGCTGTGGCCGAGAGGAGAGTGCCCCCTGCTGGTGGCTCCTGGTGCTGATGGTGTTAACCCTGCAGGACCGGGTGTGACTGGGGCCGAGGCCCAATGGCTGATGGTGTGATGGAGGACTGGGGTCTCTGTGCCCATGAGAGACGGCTGGTGCCAGTGGGGGTCCCGTGGGTGAATGGTTGGCACCAGCCCCACTCCGCTAATGGGCTCCCTGGTGCCCAGTGGAGACGTGGAGTTAATGACTCCCTGGGCAGCCCATCGCCAGGGGGTTCCCTGCGTCAGGGCTGCTGGTGACACTCGCCCGTTGGCAGAGCCGGGGCCTGTCCTGTCTGGAGCCGGGCAGAGGTTGGGCGGGCCGGGAGCTGGAGCGGGCGGGGCGGGGCGGGGGCGGGGAAGCAGCGAGGCGAGGCCGGCAGCGTAACCGGCTCTGGACTCGGCAGGACTCTGCAGCTGCAGCAGCCGGCGCTTGGGACGGGCTGTCACCGGCCTCCCCGGCTCTGACAGCTGAGCCTGCCCCCGCGCCTGCCAGCATGAGCTCCAGGAAGCGGAGCTTCACCTTCGGAGCTTACGGAGGGTAGGTGCCCCCACGCAGGGCCAACCTGAGAGAGGGGTCCCTGGAGCTGGGCAGAATGGACGGGGCGGGACAAAGCTGCTCATGCAGCTCCCGACCCACCCTGCAGCCCCCTGGCTCCCCCAGCAGCTCTGCTGGTGCCCCTCAGTCCCGACCCGCAGCCCCCTGGCTCCCCCAGCAGCTCTGCTGGTGCCCCTCAGTCCCGACCCGCAGCCCCCTGGCTCCCCCAGCAGCTCTGCTGGAGCCCCTCAGTCCCGACCCGCAGCCCCCTGGCTCCCCCAGCAGCTCTGCTGGTGCCCCTCAGTCCCGACCCGCAGCCCCCTGGCTCCCCCAGCAGCTCTGCTGGTGCCCCTCAGTCCCGACCCGCAGCCCCCTGGCTCCCCCAGCAGCTCTGCTGGTGCCCCTCAGTCCCGACCCGCAGCCCCGTTACCCCAGATCTGATCTGTCCCCAACATCTCTGCCAGTGCCTCTTAATCCTCCCCACACCCAGCACTGCCGGCACCCCTTAATCTCAGCCTGCAGCCCCCTCCTTTCCCTGGACTCCCCTCCCACACCCAGCTCTGAGTCCTCATCCGCAGCCTCTTTCCTGCCCACTTCACACCCCCCCCCCGTGATCTCCCGGTGCTGGGGCCCTGCGGCAGTACCTGCTGTTCCAGCTCTGCCCCTGGCCGGACCGGTGTGGCTCAGACAGGTGGGGGAGGGGGTGGCTCTTGCTTCACACACCAGGGAACTGGACAGAAGCCTGGTTGCTCTCAGCACTGGGTGCGGCCCAGGGTCCACCAGCCTCCGAGGGTCCCCCGGGGACCAAGAGGAGACGATTTGTGAGCGACTGGGGAGAAGCACGGGCTGTCCCACAGGCAAGGGAGAGCCCACGACTCAGCAGCAGGACTCCTGGGTTCTATTCCCCACTTGGCCCCTGGCTCACCATGTAGCCATTGGGTGGGCCCATCTTCTGCTCAGACACTTGCGTTCCTCATTCCCTGCTCTCGGCGCCCCTGGGTGGAGGGTGCTGGCGGTGCAGTGTGTGTGGGGGTCCTGCAGTGAGAAGAAACCATGCTGATGACCTAGGCCAAGTGCCAGCCGGGGAATATAACCTAGACCCTGCCTCTTGGCCCCTCCTTTCACCACTGGACCCCACTCCCTGCCAAGATTCAGACCCTCTTCTGAGGTCGCCTCCTCTCTGGGCAGGTGTCCCGCTTGGTGGAGTCCGCCGCAAAGAGCACCAGCTGGAGGGGTCTGGGGGAGGAAGGCGCTAGCTGGGCTGGGGGCTTAGCTGAGGTTTGGGGGTGCTGGGGACAGAGTCCAAGAGAATTTGAAAACCCTCCAAAGAGTGAGCGCTAGGTCCAGGGCCGTGCTCGCCCAGCCCGGCGTGACCTTGGAGGCTTTGTCCCTCGCGGGCAGAGCACGGTCGTAGAAATTCAGCTCTGCAAACTTGTTTCTCTTGCAACTTGGGGCAGGATTCAAACCCAGGTCCCTGCAAGAGAAAGGGGGAGGAGGGGGTTTGGTTTGGCCCAGCCCCCCAGTTCTGAGAGCAGGGCAAGGAGCTGCCTCCAGAGACTGTGGGAAGGTCCCTCCAGAGGCCGGGGCTGTGGGGGGAGGGTTTGCTGCGGGGTCAGGAGGGGATGAGGTCCCTTGCCTGGTGAGCACCCCCCAGCTGTGGGGGAAGATGGCGGCTGCTGACGGGGCTGGTGGCTGGCGTGGGAAGGTGGGTCCCAGCCCGGGCTAGGACCTGACCCTGCAGTCAGCTGGGGGTAGGCTCCTGGCTCAGGGCGCTCAGCAGTGGACTCAGCTCCCCCAAGGCCAGGCTGGTGGACTTGCACGATAGCACTGGGAGCCCAGACCCCCCACAGCACTGGCCAGACATGGACAACCCCCCTGCCTCAGTGGAGCCAAAGCAGGCAGCAGGGGACCAGACCCCGGGGGGCTCGCAGGGGTTTGGGGGCTGGGATTGAGGGCCCTAGCAGAGCTGTACGGGCAGGGCGGGGCTAGCAGGGGGCTGGGATGGAAGGGCCCCAGCAGAACTAGGGCGGGGGGATAGGGAAGGAGGGGCCCAGAGCCGGGGTGAGGATAGAGGGGCCCCGGCAGAGCTGGGCAGAGGGGTAGGGCTGGCGGCAGAGTGGGGAGGGGCAGGTGAGGTTTGCTGGGGGCTGCAGGCTCAGGCCTGAGGGGCGCTGGCTGAGCGGGGGGATGGGGATGGAAAGACCCCGGCAGAGCTGGGGGGAGGGGGGGTTAGCCGGGGGCTGCAGGCTCAGGCCTGAGGGGCGCTGGCTGAGCGGGGGGGATGGGGATGGAAAGACCCCGGCAGAGCTGGGGGGGGGGGGGTTAGCCGGGGGCTGCAGGCTCAGGCCTGAGGGGCGCTGGCTGAGCGGGGGGGTCCATGGCTCGGGGGCCGCCCCCCCCCCAGTGCTGTTTGCAGTGATTTCCTCCTGCTGAGTCGTGGTGCTCGGCCCTGGTCCGGGCAGGGAGCCAGGAGCTGGGCCGCGCACGGGGCTGTACAATGGGGCTTGGGAGAGCGCCCTGGGCAGCGGAGCGGCCCCGCTGGACGAGGTGTTCTGTGCCTCCTGGGGACGGACCCAGGCTGGGAGCCCCAGGGGCTGGAGGATGCTCCTCAGGTGGCCTGGCGGGGCTGGGGGAGGCCATTGTGTGCAGGGCGGGGAGCGGGAGGAGGGGTCTGTGCTGGGGCAGGTCTGTGCTCTGGAGAGATGGGGGGAGGTGCTGTTCTGTGGGGATGGGGGGGTCTGTGCTGAGGGATGGGGGGGTCTGTGATGGGGGTCTGTGCTGTTCTGTGGGGACGGGGGGGTCTGTGCTGGGGGAGGTGCTGTTCTGTGTGGACGGGGGGTCTGTGCTGGAGGGACGGGGGGGTCTGTGCTGGGGGGACGGGGGTCTGTGCTGGGGGGAGGTGCTGTTCTGTGGGGACGGGGGGTCTGTGCTGGAGGGACGGGGGTCTGTGCTGGGGGGAGGTGCTGTTCTGTGGGGACGGGGGGGTCTGTGCTGGGGGGAGGTGCTGTTCTGTGGGGACGGGGGGGTCTGTGCTGGAGGGACGGGGGTCTGTTCTGGGGGGAGGTGCAGTTCTGTGGGGACGGGGGGGTCTGTGCTGGAGGGACGGGGGTCTGTGCTGGGGGGAGGTGCTGT
This sequence comes from Sternotherus odoratus, assembly GCA_032164245.1. NCBI lineage: Eukaryota > Metazoa > Chordata > Testudines > Kinosternidae > Sternotherus > Sternotherus odoratus. The sequence goes on along the minus strand of JAVMKO010000018.1, from coordinate 17,025,697 downwards.
TCTGTGGGGACGGGGGGGTCTGTGCTGGGGGGAGGTGCTGTTCTGTGGGGACGGGGGGGTCTGTGCTGGGGGACGGGGGGGTCTGTGCTGGGGGGAGGTGCTGTTCTGTGTGGACGGGGGGGTCTGTGCTGGAGGGACGGGGGTCTGTGCTGGGGGGAGGTGCTGTTCTGTGGGGACGGGGGGGGGTCTGTGCTGGGGGTCTGTGCTGTTCTGTGGGGACGGGGGGGTCTGTGCTGGGGGGAGGTGCTGTTCTGTGTGGACAGGGGGGTCTGTGCTGGGGGACGGGGGGGGTCTGTGCTGGGGGGAGGTGCTGTTCTGTGTGGACGGGGGGGTCTGTGCTGGGGGACGGGGGGGTCTGCTGGGGGATGGGGGATCTGTTCTGTGTGGACGGGGGGGGGTCTGTGCTGGGGGGGTCTGTGCTGGGGGATGGGGGGGTCTGTGCTGGGGGACGGGGGATCTGTTCTGTGTGGACGGGGGGGGTCTGTGCTGGGGGTCTGTGCTGTTCTGTGGGGACGGGGGGGTCTGTGCTGGGGGGAGGTGCTGTTCTGTGTGGACAGGGGGGTCTGTGCTGGGGGACGGGGGGGGTCTGTGCTGGGGGGAGGTGCTGTTCTGTGTGGACGGGGGGGTCTGTGCTGGGGGACGGGGGGGTCTGCTGGGGGATGGGGGATCTGTTCTGTGTGGACGGGGGGGGGGTCTGTGCTGGGGGGGTCTGTGCTGGGGGATGGGGGGGTCTGTGCTGGGGGACGGGGGATCTGTTCTGTGTGGACGGGGGGGGTCTGTGCTGGGGGGAGGTGCTGTTCTGTGGGGACGGGGGGGGGTCGGTGCTGAATGCAGGGCAATACAGCCAATGGGCTAAAACCACAGGTTCCCCCCAGGTTGGCCCTGGCCTGTGATCAGTTGGTGGCCTTGAGCCTTCAGGCCCTGCTTAGACCCCCCTCCCCACCCCCCCCCCCCCGACATGCCCCGCAGGCGGCACCTCCTGTCGTCTGCCAGGATGGGGCTGCCCCACCCTCTGAGCCTGGAGCTGCAGCATCAGTTCCCAGTGCCACCTGGGTCTCGCCCCTGTGCCCATGGCCCCGGCCGTGCTGCTCCAGGCTCGGGGCTGTGGGGCTGGGGCAGAGCTGGGGCCATGGGGAATTGCTCCGGGTGCCAGGGATCGACAGCCTCTGGTGTGGCCATGGGGGCTGGGTGGGCCTGGCCCAGACCCACCAGCACCTGGGTGTCTCTGAAGGCCGCTGGATCCCAGAGAGGGACCCTCAGGACCCGTCCCCGGATGTTGCTGGCTCTCGTTTGCTGCCTGGCGGTTCCTGGGGACCCCGCCCCTGTGCTGTGACTCGCCAGGCCTGGCCCAGAGCCCCCCTGTGCAAGGAAGGCCTCAGAGACACCCAGCAGGCAGCGGAGGGTTAAGGGATGCGGCTGGGTTTGCACAAAGGTGGGGTGCGCCCATCGCTGAGCACTGGGGCCGGGCCCCGAGCCTGTGTGCAGTGGGGCATGTGCAGACACTCCCCCCTGGGGGCTGCCTGGGGATGGGAGCTGCAGCCTTTCTTCTTAGTGCTGCCTGGAGCCCTGCCCTGCTCAGCAGAGAGCCCTGGGCCAACCACCGCTGAGATGCCAGGAGTTGTTTGGGGCACTACTTGGTCCCTTGTTCGGCAGGGCGGAGAGGTGCAATCTGATCCGACAGCCCCGGCCTGGCCGCCTGGCCCCGCCTCACCCGCCGGGCTCAGTCCCACCCATGGGGAACTGGCACCCTCCCTGGGACAGGCGCCTGGCAGGCCTTGTTCCCCCTTTGCACACAGGTCTCTTGAGCTGGAGACGGGAAGGATTCTGCTCAGGGAAGGGCTCTGAGCTCACCCCCCCGTAGAGCTGGGGAATGGGGGGGGGGGGAGAGAGAGAGACAGACCTGGCTACCTGAGAGCTCCCCAGCCAGCGCTCCTCTCTACCTCTGCTGGGGGAGCCAGACGGGTGACGCTGACTCCATTGTGTGCAATACCCCGTAGCTACCAGGCCAGACCCCGGCTCGCCCTGGCCAGAGAGCACAGTAACCCCTAGGGCAGAGCTTTGAGAAGGGTCAGGGACGGTGAATTGGTCCAGTGGTTAATGATTGTCCGCCTTAGCCTGAATGGGTCTAGCCTCAGCTTCCAGCCGCTGGGTCGGCTCAGACCTGTCGCTGCCAGACTGACGAGCCCCTGATGAAATATTTGTTCCCCACAGAAGAACTTCTCTTTGTGTGGCTAAATGGACGGAGCCCCGTGAGTCAGTCACTGTCCGGCAGGGTCCCCTGCCTCTTCTCTGACCCCTCTCCAGTTTATTAGCATCCACCTTGAGCTGGGGCACCGGGACTGGAGCCAGCGTGCCAGCAGCGGGCGCCCCAGTGCCAAGTACAGAGGTAAAATAACCTCTCTGCTCCTACTTGAGATACTGGAATGCATAACCCAGGTACCTGATTATCCCTTTGGCCAGGGCATGGCCCTGGGAGCTCATTGTTCAGCTGATCATCCTCCATGCCCCCCAGGCTTGTTCTGAAGGGCTGGGAAGGGAGCCAGGCTAGGCTGGGCTGGAGGAGAAATGAAAATTCACCCTCGTCTGGTTGGAATGTGTTTACTGCTCTGGGGCTGGGCGCACGGTGCATTAGTTGCCAGGATACCCTGTTCCCTCTGCACATTGCCACATTAGCACATACCTGCCTCTCCAGGCACCTTGCCTTGCAAATAGCACCAGAAGGGCTCCTCCATGCACCGGCTGGGTGGGGACTGTCACCTAGGCAACTGCTGAGCACAGCTGCACAATGCCTCCTGCCAGTGCCAGGGCTACCCTCCTCCCACACACGTGCACCTTGGCACTTGTGGGCACAGCCCCCCCTGCTGAACTCACTGGAGTCAGCTCTGGGGCACTGCTGGGGGGTGACAGTTGTTAGGGTGCATGAACCTTTTGAAAGTTTTTGGAGAGTGTAGGGGACAGTTTCCTAGTGCAAGTGCTGGGCAGAGCTCTTGACCTGCTGCTCACAAACCGGGAAGAATTAGTGGGGGAAGCAAAAGTGGATGGGAACCTGGGAGGCAGGGACCATGAGATGGTCGAGTTCAGGATCCTGACAGGGAAGAAAGGAGAGCAGCAGGATACGGACCCTGGACTTCAGAAAAGCAGTTTGACTCCCTCAGGGAACTCATGGGCAGGATCCCCTGGGAGAATAACATGAGGGGGAAAGGAGTCCAGGAGAGCTGGCTGTATTTTAAAGAATCCTTATTGAGGTTGCAGGAACAAACCATCCCGACGTGTAGAAAGAATAGTAAATATGGCAGACGACCAGCTTGGCTTAACAGAAATCTTCATTGAGCTTAACCACAAAAAAGAAACATAAAAGTGGAAATTTGGACAGATGACTAGGGAGGAATATAGAAATATTGGTAGAGCATGCAGGAGTGAAATCAGGAAGGCTAAATCACACTTGGAGTAGCAAGGGATGTTAAGGGGAACAAGAAGGGTTTCTTTAGGTATGTTAGCAACAAGAAAAAAGTCAAGGAAAGTGTGGGCCCCTTACTGAATGAGGGAGGCACCCTAGTGACAGAGGATGTGGAAAAAGCTGAAGTATTCAATGCTTTTTTTGCCTCCGACTTCACAGACAAGGGAAGCTCCCAGACTCCTGCACTGGGCAGCACAGCATGGGGAGGAGGTGAGCAGCCCTCAGTGGTGAAAGAACAGGCTAAGGACTATTTAGAAAAGCTGGACGAGCACAAGTCCATGGGTCCAGATCTAATGCATCAGCCAAGGGTGCTGAAGGAGTGGGCTAATCTGATTGCAGAGCCATTGGCCATTATCTTTGAAAATTCGTGGTGATCGGGGGAGGTCCCAGACGATTGGAAAAAGTCAAATATACTGTCTATATTTTAAAAAGGGAAAAAAGAACCTGGGGAACTACAGACCAATCAGCCTCACTTCAGTCCCCAGCAAAATCATGGAGCAAGTTCTTAAGGAATCCATTTTGAAGTACTTGGAGGGGAGGAAAGTGATCAGAAACAGTCAACATGGATTCATCAAAGGCAAGTCATGCCTGACTAACCTAATTGCCTTCTATGATGAGATAACTGGCTCTGTGGATGAGAGGAAAGCAGTAGACATGTTATTCCTTGACTTTAGCCAAGCTTTTGATATGGTCTCCCAAAGTATTCTTGCCAGCAAGTTAAAGAAGTATGGGCTGGATGAATGAACCATAAGGTGGATAGAAAGCTGTCTGGATCGTCCGGCTCAATGGGTAGTGATCAATGGCTCCATGTCTAGTTGGCAGCCGGTATCAAGCGGAGTGCCCCAAGGGTCGGTCCTGGGGCTGGTTTTGTTCAATATCTTTATCAATGATCTGGAGGATGGTGTGGACTGCACCCTCAGCAAGTTTGCAGATGACACTAAACTGGGAGGAGTGGTAGATACACTGGAGGGTAGGGATAGGATACAGAGAGACAAAGAGCTTGGTTACACTGGCACTTTATACCGTCATGGCGGCGGCAATCGGTGGTGCACTCCCCCGTCGACTCCAGCTTGCGCCTCCCGGCAAGCTGGAGTTCCGGAGTCGACGGGGGTGCCGTGAGCGATCGATTTCTGAGCTCAGCCAGTGTTAACGTGACCCGCACCCGGCTCTCCAGTCCAGAGTGAGCCCAGCGGGGAGGGCGAATCCCTCTGCCACCCTTCCGCTGGCGGGGTGGGGTGGGGTTGCTTTTCACCTTGAGGGCTGAGGCCAGATGCATTTGAGGAAAGTTGCACTGAGCTACTCACATGGAGAACTCTCCTCCCCAGCCGGGGCTAGTCTCTGTTCCAGCCCCGCTAGAGAGCTGCAGCAGCTCCTGCTTTTAGCTCTGGAGTCCCCCAGTTCTCAGCCTCAGCCGTTCCCACATGCGCGCAGTGGTCCTGTTCTAACCCCTGTAGGAATCACTTTAATGTCCTGGGGTTAGTCGCTGATGCAAGCGGAAGTGCCATCAGCTGTGGTGAAGCCAGTGGACGTGCATCAGCATTAAGGGGTTTGCCCCAGGTTTGGTGCATTGATTTAGTTAAACTGCGTCTCTTTTCTCATTAGACTAGGCCTAAGTGTCTGGCCCCGAGTCAAGAGCCCTGCCTGGGAAAGAGAAGGGCCCCTCCCAGGGGCAGCCAGCAATCTCCCAGACCCAGACCCAGACCCAGACCTGAGAGGCTGGGAAGAGCTTAGTTACCTTAAAACAACCCTCTGATCTGGGATTTAACCCTGCTTTGGGCGTTTAGCCCCCAGAGCCCTACAGGGGAACCTGGAAGTGAAACTGACTAGAGACAAACCCACCTCAATCCTCTGGCTATTGACTGAGACCAGGAGGATGCGGCCAGGGGCCCGGAGAAGAGCAAATGAGGGGCCCGATCTACAGCTGGGGGGAACTGGCTGTAAGCCAGTGAAGTCCCTGGGCTGGAAGCCCTGCTGGGGTGAATTGCTGCTGCTCCCTTGACGTCAATGGCACAATACCTGCTGAGGCTCTGGCCCTCCCCATTTTGATGAAGGCCCAGCCAGGCTGTTCCAAGCCCCCTTTGCACCCCCCATGCGTGGAGGGCTGTGCCTTGGGTCAGTGTCACTTCCTGGCTGCTGTGCCTCCCCTGAGGTGGCCCCGTTCGGGGGTTTGTCTCTCAGTGGCGGGTGCAGGTGAACCAGCCTCTGGAGACGAGGTTGCTGCTGGTGGAAGTCGCGTCCGCGGAGTGTTTTTGAAACCAGAGCCAGGGCTGCGCCAGGAGCTGCCGGAGGCCCGAGCTGGCCGGGCAGGTTCCAGGTGGTTTTACCCCCGCTCTGAGGACAGCTGGGGCTGCAGGCGTGGACTGGGGGAGGGGCAGGGACTGGCTCTTGTTGGGGTTTGCACAGCACTGAACACAACGGGGGACTTGTCCTTAATGCCCCCCCCCACCCCCACATACCCCCAGTGATAATGGCTCCCAGGCTCTCTGGACTGAACGAGACTGGGCCAGGATCCCACCCAGGCACCATCTGCCCCACTCCCTGCCCCTGCCTCTCCCCTGGGCTGTCCAGGTCATGTTCTTCCCATGGCTCCAGGGCGTGTTGGGGAGGTTCCCCCGATGGGCAGGGAAGAGGGTAGCGTGGGGGGCTGTGAAGGGCCTGGATGAATGGTGGCTAATAACCAGGCCTGGCCATCCAGCCCTTTCTCCAGGACGGTCCCAAGCACCAGCCGCAATTCAATAGAGTCCAATCCTGGGCGTGCTCACTGCGGTCAGTGGGTGTGAGGTGGGTGGGGTTGGGGTCTCCTCTGCAGTCTGCCCCACGCTGCCTGCTCTCCGGACATGGCTCCCTTTTCTCACAGCCCCGAAGTCCCCTGGGAGGCTGCTGGGCCCCAAGCCGGGTGACATGGATGGGTGAGAGCGCCCTGCAGGCTGGAGGGGCCCTTGTTCCCTAGGGCCATGGCCGCCCGTCTAACTGGCTTCTCCATCTTGTTTTTCAGGGTGGACAAGTCATTCCTCTATCACAGAAGCCTCCGGTGAGTAGGTGACCGGCCCTGGGGTGCTGGCTGCGTCCAGGGGGGGTTGGGACACAGAGGGCTCTCTGAGGCATGGGGCAGCCAGGCTCTCAGGCTGGGGGGGGGGGGGAAGGGGTGAGTGTTGTGGATCTTAGGGCAGTTCCTGGAGCTCCCACTTGGAAGGACAGAAAAATATTAGCTGGAGGCCTAACCTACCCAGGGCTGTGGGGCACAGAGAGAAGGCGGGCTCAAAGCCGGGAGTGGGGGGGGGGGGGCACAGGGAGTTGGGAGGAGCTCAGAGCCAGGCATGGGGGGCACAAGGAGTTGGGAGGGGCTCAGAGCCAGGTGTTGGGGGTGTGGGCATAGGGAGCTGGGAGGAGCTCAGAGCCAGGCGTGGGGGGGGGCGTCACAGGGAGCTGGGAGGGGCTCACAGCCAGCGGCCGGGGGTGCAGAGAGGGCTGGGACTGGTTGGGACCTGACTGCTCCAGACCCGCCCCGAGGAGCCAGGTTGGCTCCAAGATGCCCGAACGGAAGGATTCCAGTCCCTGTTCTGCCTGTGACGATGGGAGCTGCAGGGGAACCAGAGTCTGGGGGCTGGGGGTCTGCCGGGGACCCTGAGGATCCCGCAGTGTCTGCTGAAGGAGCAGGGGCCGGGTCTCCGGCTGGGGCCGAGCACTCAGGGGTCGGTGGTAGGTTCATAGCTGGGCCAGGGGACGTCCTCCTGCAGCTGGGGCCAAAGCCGCCTGAACGCCAACCATGGGCACCTAGATGGCTCCCCGGCACCGCCCCGGTGCTCTGTGTTCCTGGGCTGTGCCACCGTGAGAGGGATGCGGCCAGCTTGGCCGAGCCTGGCATTGGCATGGGCCTGAGGGGCATTGGTCACATTGGGTCCTGGCGGGCCCCTGGGGCATGTGCTATACGGGACAGGAGGTGGCCTCAGGAGGGCAGGGCTCAGGGCCTGGGCGCACGGTGACTCGCACCGGCTGCGTGTCAGCGCCTGAGCCTAGCAGTGCGCCGGTTCCGTGCCATCAGGTGGCCCCCTAGAGCTGGGGCGTGCGTGTCGCTGAGCCAAGGGGCAGCTGCTCTGGGGTTTTAACCCTCATAGTACTCCCCTCCCCCGCAGCGTCTGGGGGAGGCTTGAGCTTTGCCATTGGTGAGGTCTCCTGCCTTCGAACGGGAGCTGCAGACTCCGAGCAGCACCACAGGGCCACTCCGAGGGAGGAAGTGCTGCCCACTGACCCGGGCACTAGCTAAGATCTGGGACGTTCTCAGCACTGCCACAGCCTTCCTGTGTGACCTCGGGCCTGTCCCTTAGCCTTTCTGCTGTAGACGCCATCTGTACAGTAGGGGTGTGATGCAGAAAGGCGGATTTGACCTGGGAGTGTGGCAGGGAGGTTACACTGGAGACGGGAGGCTTCTCTGAAGGGAAGATCCCTGAGGCTAACCTGAGCCCAGGAGGGGGGTGGGGAGAGCTGACACCTTCTGCCCGGGAACCTGGACAACGAGGGGAGACGACTGCAGGGATTTGGGGTGGGGAGTTGTGGGAGTTGGCTGGGGAAGAGGAGGGAGCCCTAAGTCTGGAGTTTAATGTCCCTGCCCCCGGAAGAACCTGACTACGGGGTCCTGTTTGTACCTACCGGTACTAGCTCTGGTTTGGACTGGGTTCCTGTCGACCCTAATAAACCTTCTAATCCACTGGCTGGCTGAGAGTCGCTGGGAATCCCAGGAAGTGGGGGTGCAGGGCCCGGACTCACCCCTTGTCACGGAGTTTGGGGAACAGCCATGCCCTGCTCACCGGGTGTGAGGTGACAGCGATTAGTTAGGCGCTCAGGTACCAACATCCTAGGGCTGGATAAGTACTTGTGCTAGGAAGAGATTCTCTCCTACAACCCTCCGCAGCACTGGCATCATAGAACCCTAGACCAGCGGTTCTCAAACTTGACCCCTTTTTGTGCTCCGGCGGGGGGGGGGTGCGACCCCTCCGCCAAAAAGCCGCCAAATTTTTTTTTAAAAAAACAAAACAAAAAAACCATGCCAGGACCCCCCTGCGCCCCAGTCTCCGCTGCGGGTGGGCTGCCGGGTGCACCCCGGCCCTGGTCCCCGCTGGCAGCCGGGGCTCGGGGCTCCAGCCGCCGCCCGGGGATCCAGCCGCCGCGCTCCCCGGGGCTCGGGGCTCGAGCCGCTCCCCGGGGATCCCGCAGCAGGGAGTTGCTGCGGTGGGGGCTTGCGACTCCCACAAAAGTGGCCCGCGACCCCCACTTTGAGAACCCCTGCCCTAGACTATCCAGGTGGGAAGGGGCCTCAGGAGTATCTAGTTCAACCCTCTGCTCAAAGCAGGACCAATCCCCAATCTCCTGATTTATGAGGAGAGGCTGAGAGAACTGGGATTGTTTAGTCTGCAGAAGAGAAGACTGAGGGGGGATTTGATAGCTGCTTTCAACTACCTGAAAGGGGGTTCCAAAGAGGATGGATCTAGACTGTTCTCAGTGGTAGCAGATGACAGAACAAGGAGTGATGGTCTCAAGTTGCAGTGGGGGAGGTCTAAGTTGGATATTAGGAAAAACTTTTTCCCTAGGGGGGTGGTGAAGCACTGGAATGGGTTCCCTAGGGAGGTGGTGGAATCTCCTTCCTTAGAGGTTTTTAAGGTCAGGCTTGACAAAGCCCTGGCTGGGATGATTTAGTTGGGGTTGGTCCTGTTTTGAGCAGGGGGTTGGACTAGAACTTCCTGAGACCCCTTCCAACTCTGAGATTCTAGGATTCCCTGTTCTGTTCATCCCCTCTGGGGCACCTGGCATTGGCCACTGTCAGAAGAGAGATTACTGGGCTAGATGGACCTTTGGTCTGAGCCAGTCTGGCTGTATTTATGTTCAGGAATAGCCCAGGTCTCCTGCACCCACCTAGCTGCTGTGTTATGCTGCCCCCTTCTGACAAGGGTTTGGCAGTGGCTGGTGGGAATTCTTCCATCTGAGAGAAGAGATCAAACCCGGGTCTGGCCTGGGCTGGCCTAGGCTGAGATGTGTTAGAAGTTGTTGTGGGGATGGAGAATTGGCCAGAGCCCTGTGGTCTGTTCCCCACTCTTCCACTGACCTACACGGTGTCCTTGGGCAGCTCCCATCCCAGTGCCTCAGTTTCCCCATCTGTACTATGGTGATGTGTGGATAAAATACACACACCTGTGAGGCGTTGAAGCCACCCCACACTTTCCTTAGTGTGATTTTTGGGGCCAATATAGTTTGGGCCACATTGCAGCCAAGCCAGCTGTATGAGCTCAGCTCCTGTGGTCATGGGCCGGTGTGCTGAGCATCACTCTCTAGCCTGGTCTGAGGGACTCCCGAGCTTGTGGCACAAGGCTGGGGCACTGATGTTCATCTGGGGCCTTGTGGGGCAGGAATCAGTAGGGAGGCTGAGCCCCAGCCATGGATGCTGGGTTGGGGGGGAAGTAAATGCAGCCTCTGGTTTCACTCGGGGAGTTTCCATCCCCAGGAGAGAGCGCAGCTGAGCCGTCCTGCATTACAGCTGCCTGGCCAGCGCGGGAACGTGGCTCCCTGTACTCCTGGCAGGGCGCTGCCGGTTCTCCACCAGAGATTGCCCGGGAGTGGGGGACTTCCTCTGTGGGCAGCATGGTCCATATTCCTCCTTTACATCCTCCTCTTCCGCATCTGCCTTGGGCCTGTGGAGGAGATGGGAGGCCGGCTTAGATGGGCTCTGGGTCTGATCCACTGCAGCAGGAGGTGGGTGGAGGGGCCCATTGTTCTGGCTGTACTGGCCTCGCTCTGTGTGCCCGGGCGGGGGGGGAGGGGGCTGAGTGCATCAGGGTGATTGTGCTAATGGGCATCAGCCAAGCCCATGCTGCAGCTGGGAGAGTGGAGCCCCTGTGAGACTCCGGCAGCTTCTTCCCTCCCCCGTCCCCCTTTTCACTCTTCTGCGTGGCCATAGCAACCGGCAACAATCCTGCCGCGCCTGTTGTCACCTCCTCTCAGGCGCAGGCAGAGAGAGGAGGGAGCTGGCCTTGGCACCCCCCCTGCTCCGGCCCAGGGACAGAGCCTGTCCTGGCCCCTCGAGGAGAGACTGAGACCTGCTCCACACTGCATGGAGGGAGCAGGGCGGGAGGGGCTCACAGCACCTACCTGCATGGGGGGAGGAGGGTTTGGCGGCTCCGGAAGGAGCATCCGGGGCCCCTGCTGTGCTGCCACAGCCCCATTGATGAGGGAAAGAATGTGCCCTTGTGCCCCCTCTGCAGTCATCTGAGCCCCAAAGCCCTGCAGGGTGTGAGGCTGGCACCTGTGGAAATCAGCAATGTGTGATACTCCTCAGCTGTCAGTGCCACATCTGCTACCCCGGGCCAGGCAGCAGGGCACCAGTCCAGGGTGGCACCATCCACTGTCGCTGGCTGGAGGGAAAACCCGCAGGGCCCCAGTGCAAGAGGAAAGACCTCATCCCCCAGCAAGGAGCCCCAGCCCTCCACCCTCTGGTCCCCCTCCCCTCATCACCCCATTACGTTGAATTGGAAGCCCAGCAGATAGAGACCGAGAGCAGAAGCTGTGAACTGTTTCCAGTGACTCCACTGGTCTGAGCGTGGGCAGGTCGCTTTCCCTTCCAGCGCGAGTCGTCTTTAGTTAGAGTGGAAGCTCTTTGGGGCAGGGACTGGTTCTCGTCAGGTGTCTGGGCAGCGCCCGGCCCGGCAGGGCCCAGGTGGCGCTTGGCACAGCAGACTCCCCGATCTCAACGGAGGCCTCTAGAGGCAGCACGCTTCATAGTAATGGAATGGGGCAGCTGTGCCCGAGGGGGCTGCTGAATGGTGGTTCTATGCTTGTGTGTGTGTATGGGGGGGGGGTGTTCTGCTCTGTCAGTGGGGGTGGGGCCCTCGATGGGTTTCCGCCCCCAGGAGCAGACCCCTGTAAGCCCCTGGGCCCTCGATCACAGGCGGGGGGACTGTTCATGGATCCTCGTGGACATGCTGTGGGGTTTTGCTGAGCCTCACTTCCCAGAGATGCAAATCCCAATGGAAGGCTGGCATGGCCCTGCCCCGGGCGCAACTCACGAGAGCCGAGCTGTGGCCGTGGCTAGTCTGTGTGGCATGGCTCTGGAGGGGACCTTCGCCTCCCTGAACACCCGTGGCCAGCTGGCGCTGCAGAGCAGCCGCTTGGCTCTGTTGTGTTCACTCGCACACGCGCGCTACAGAGGAAAGGGCCTGGGTGTTGCTTATCCCAGTGGCAGGAAGCTTTTTAAATGGTGACAAATGTATTTATTTATTTAGATTTCAATACAATGAGAACAGAAGAACGGGCAGACTGGGTCAGACCAAAGGTCCATCCAGCCCAGACTCCTATCTGCTGACAGTGGCCAATGCCGGGGGCCCTGGAGGGAAAGAAGTGACCCATCCCCTGTCGCCCATTCCCAGCTTCTGGCAGACAGAGGCTAGGGACACCATCCCATCCCTCCTGGCTAATAGCCATTGGTGGACTGATCCTCCAGGAACTCCTCTAGTTCTTTACAATTTAAATATGGCCTCTCCACAGCTGTAGGTGCCTTTATGGTTATTTAGAATCACAGGCCCTCCAGGAATGACTGCCCCTCAGCATGCAGGAACTTAGCCAGCCAGGAATTTAAAGCAGCAGAATACACCCTGCCCCACCCCGCTCCACTCAGCCTGCCCCGCAATCCGATGGGGTCTGCCGCATGCCTTAAAAAGGCCCAGTCAGGCTACGTTGGCCACAGGGGAGGCACATGTGCCAGCTCCCCTTCCGCTGTCTGTCTGGAGGAGGCTGTTTGGGAACAGCGCTCTGGGGAACATGGGCCCAGTTTTCCTTTACCCCCAAGAACGATAGCAGAGAACAGCCTTTCTCCGGGGGCTTCTGTCTCTCAGACGCCTGCCCCCAGCCCCTGTGGTAGCAACCAGGGTGGACGCTGGCGACACACCCATGGGCTGGCCCACTGCACGGTAAGCTTCCCATTTGGGGATGACAGCCAGTAGACACGATTCCTGTGAAGGATAGCGGTAGGGAGCCTCGGGGCCTGGTTCTTCCTCTCCCTGGCCCTGCGGGGAGTGCAGTGAGTTACTCCTGATTTCAACTGGGGGAGAGCAGAATTCAGGCCACTCTCACTTTAAAGCCATGTGCCAAATGCTGAGAGGGACAAAATCCAAAGTTCAGGGAACTTCGCTTTTTTAAACCAAATGTCACTGACAACAGCTTGGATCATTACTAGGGACCTTGTGGACTGAGAGCCTGACCTGGCCCCAGTGCCACAGCATTGGAGTGCGACACTAGTATCCCCTTTGTACAGATCGGGGAACTGAGGCCCAGAGAGACTAGGTGACTTGAGCAAGGGCACACAGAAAAGCTGTGGCAGACCAGGGACCTGAAGCTGAGTCTCCCAAAGTAGCACCCTACCCACTGGATGAGCCTCCATCTCCCTTAGGGTTGATTAAGCCCTGTTTATGCTGGGAGTGTTTTGAACACAGCTGGGCTAGTCAGTTTCACTTTGATCTAGGAAGATCTGGGGAACTGCAGGCCAGTCAGCTCACCTCAATCCCTGGAAAAATCATGGAGCAGGTCCTCAAGGCATCAATCCTGAAGCACTTAGAGGAGAGGAAAGTGATCAGGAACAGTCAGCATGGATTCACCAAGGGCAAGGCACACCAGACTAACCTAATTGCCTTCTACGATGAGATAACTGACTCTGTGGATGAGGGGAAAGCAGTGGATGTGTTATTCCTTGACTTTAGCAAAGCTTTTGATATGGTCTCCCACAATATTCTTGCCAGCAAGTTAAAGAAGTATGGGCTGGATGAATGGATCATAAGGTGGATAGAAAGCTGTCTGGATCGTCGGACTCAACGGGTAGTGATCAATGGCTCCAGGTCTAGTTGGCAGCTGGTATCGACTGGAGTGCCCCAAGGGTCGGTCCTGGGGCTGGTTTGTTCAATATCTTTATCAATGATCTGGAGGATCGTGTGGACTGCACCCTCAGCAAGTTTGCAGATGACACTAAACTGGGAGGAGTGGTAGATACACTGGAGGGTTGGGATAGGATACAGAGCGACCTAGACAAATTAGAGGATTGGTCCAAAAGAAATCAGATGAGGTTCAACAAGGAGAAGTGCAGAGTCCTGCACTTAGGACGGAAGAATCCCATGCACTGCTACAGACTAGGGACCGAATGGCTAGGCAGCAGTTCTGCAGAAAAGGACCTAGGGGTTACAGTGGACGAGAAGCTGGATATGAGTCAACAGTGAGCCCTTGTTGCCAAGAAGGCTAACGGCATTTTGGGCTGTATAAGTAGGGGCATTGCCAGCAGATCGAGGGATGTGATTGTTCCCCTCTATTCGACATTGGTGAGGCCTCATCTGGAGTACTGTGTCCAGTTTTGGGGCCCACACTACAAGAAGGATGTGGAAAAATTGGAAAGAGTCCAGAGAAGGGCAACAGATTAGGGGCCTGGAGTGCCTGACTTATGAGGAGAGGCTGAGAGAACTGGGATTGTTTAGTCTACAGAAGAGAAGACTGAGGGGAGATTTGATAGCTGCTTTCAACTACCTGAAAGGGGGTTCTAAAGAGACTGTTCTCAGTGGTAGCAGATGACAGAACAAGGAATAATGGTCTCAATTTGCAGTGGGGGAGGTCTAGGTTGGATATTAGGAAAAACATTTTCTGTAGGAGGGTGGTCAAGCACTGGAATAGGTTCCCTAGGGAGGTGGTGGAATCTCCTTCCTTAGAGGTTTTTAAGGTCAGGCTTGACAAAGCCCTGGCTGGGATGATTTAGTTGGGGTTGGTCCTGCTTTGAGCAGGGGGATGGACTAGATACCTCCTGAGGTCCCTTCCAACCCTAGTATTCTATGATTCCTGCTCAGCATTGTTTCTCTCTGTGCTGCCTTTCCCTGGTGGTTTGGTATAACTTAGCATCCCCTGTTCACCCCACCCCCTTTTGGCCAACTCACAGCCATCTTGGGAGCTACTCCCACGCAAACCTCGATGGCACCTAGGTCTGAAAGCTCCTGTTTTGGAGGGAACTGCCAGCAGCTCCTCACCTGGGAATGGGACCGAGGCTGCAGGCAGCCCCTTTGTGTCCTGGAGAAGTCAGGTCTCGGACTGTGGTTTGCATAGCCATTGCGGAGCCTTCATGTCCCATCGGGCCGTACGGCACTGGGGAGCTGGCTGGAGGTGAATCTCCCTGTCTGACTGGTGTCATGGCACATCAGCCCGCTAGCCTCTCCCAGAGCCCCGCCCTGCACCCTCTGGTGCAGATTTGAATAGGAAAGACCCCGTCCTGATCCTGCTGCTAAGCAGTTCTTCCATGTTCCCGCCCCCCACCAGTGGTTTCCCAGTGGGTCTTACAGTGCTCAGGATGCAACCAGCAGCCAGCCACAAGGCACAGAGCTCCTGAGGGTCATTCGCTCTGCAGCGTAACGCTGGCTGCTAAGGGATTCAGTCTGTTCAGAGCTCAGGGAAATGGCTCCGTGATCTTTGTTTCAGTTTGACAGAAACATTCTGTGATGGGTTGAGATCAAAGAAACCCCCTTAGGAGCTGCCACCCAATGTGCCAAGGCTACTCCTTCCTAGGACCTCAGTACCCTGCCAGGTCTGAGCCACGTCCCCTAACAGCTGTGGGCTTGCCTGGAAACAGGCAGGAGGTATTCTTACCTCTGGCACTCAGATACTCACCTCCCAATGGGGTCAAACCCTGAATAAAATTTGTTTTACCCTGTATAAAGCTTACACAGGTGTCACATTACTGGAATAATTGGGTACCATATTGGGGTACCAAATATTATGTGAAGGGGGTCATAACAGGTGTCTATGACCAGGTTATGGAGGGCGGATTATGAATATGCCATTGATATGTGTGTATCTTTTTGGAACTGAAGTTATGGATATTGGATATAGGGTGCCTGTACTTCAAATTTAGGCTTGGCTCCTGGGTGAAATCTCAGACAAGCTGGTGCTAACTCAAATGGCCTGCCTGATGGCCCATTAATGGGCCATCAACTGCACAATGAACTCTGTCCACACCCGAGGAGCCTCCCCAGGAATGGAACATGCCTGGGCAGAAACTGAATCCTGGAGAGTCTGGTGATTGGACCCTGGGCCTAGGAACCTCCATTTGGCAACCAGACTCTAGGAGAAAGTCTATAAAGCCTGGGAGAGATGTCTCCATTTTGTCTTCAATCTGCAACCTTCAGCTAGCATCTACCTCTGGATGGGATTTTGCTACACGTGGAAGCTCTGTCCAACGGATTGATGACCCACCCTAGAAGGGGGTGAATTCCAGAGACTTTTATCTAAACCTGCAGTTTATTCTACAGCTGCAAGACTGAACCAAGAGATTTGCCATCACTGCATGTAATTGATTTCTTTTAACCTTTCCTAACCCTCACCTAGACCTTTTTCCTTGTACAATAAACCTTTAGATTTTAGATTCTAAAGGATTGGCAACAGCATGATTTGTGGGAAGATCCGAGTGGTATATTGACCTGGGTCTGGGGCCTGATTCTTTGGAATTGGGGAGAACCGTTTTCTTTATTTGGGGGATTGGTTTTCATAACCATTGATCCCCAGGACAGGTGGCTGGTGGTGGTGATACTGGGAAGCTGGAGTGTCTAAGGGAATTGCTTGTGTGACTTGTGGTTAGCCAGTGGGGCGAAACCAAAGTCTTTTCTGTTTGGCTGGTTTGGTTTACCTTAGTGTGAAGAAACCCCAGCTTTGGGCTGTAGTTGCCCCTTTGGAAGCAATCTGTCCTGATCGGATCCCACCAGGAACAGCACCGTCACAACAGGGCAAACTCATAGATTGTTCACCCTCTATAACAATGATAGAGAGATAGGCACAGCTGTTTGCTCCCCCAGGTACCAACACGTACTCCAGGTTAATTAATAAGTAAAAAGTGATTTTAATAAAGACAGGAAGTAGTATTTAACTGGTTCCAAGTAGTAACAGACAGAACAAAGTGAATTACCAAATAAAATAAAACAGAATACGCAAATCTAACTCTAATACAGTAAAAAGCCTCACCCTCAGTGAATTCCTTCTTTCAGGCTAAACTCCCTGTTAGCCTGGTGTGACGGTGCTGTTCCTGGTGGGATCCAACTGAGAGTGTCAGATCAGGACAGATTGCTTCCAAAGGGGCAACTACAGCCCAAAGCTGGGGTTTCTTCACACTAAGGTAAACCAAACCAGCCAAACAGAAAAGACTTTGGTTTCGCCCCACTGGCTAACCACAAGTCACACAAGCAATTCCCTTAGACACTCCAGCTTCCCAGTATCACCACCAGCAGCCACCTGTCCTGGGGATCAATGGTTATGAAAACCAATCCCCCAAATAAAGAAAATGGTTCTCCCCAATTCCAAAGAATCAGGCCCCAGACCCAGGTCAATATACAAATTAGATCTTCCCACAAATCACGCTGTTGCCAATCCTTTAGAACCTAAAATCTAAAGGTTTATTATACAAGGAAAAAGGTCTAGGTGAGGGTTAAGAATGGTTAAAAGAAATCAATTACATGCAGTAATGGCACATCTCTTGGTTGAGGCTTGCAGCAAAGGTAGAATAAACTTTTTAAAGTCTTTAAAAAGCATCCCCTCCAGGGATGGGTCAGCACCTTTGTCCAGAGTTCCCCTGTGTAGCAAAGTTCCATTCAGAGCTGGAAGCAAGGCAGGCTGGAGGTAGAAGACAAAATGGAGGACGCTTCTTCCAGCTTTTATAGACTCTCTCTTCTGGGCCAAGACCTTCCTCCTTCTTTTGCAGAGTCCAGTTGCAAAGTGGAGGTTCATAGCCACAAGGTCCAATCACCAGACTCTCCAGGATTTAGTTTTTGACCAGGCAGTTGACATTCCTAGAGGAGCTCGGGTGTGGACAGGCATTTACAAAGTCCATTGTGTGGTTGATGTCCCTTAATGGCCCATCAGCCAAGCCAGCCAAGTTAACACCAGCTTGTCTGAGATTTCACCCAGCAGCCAAGCATCAGTTTGATGTACAGGCACCATATATCCAATATTCATAACTTTAGTTTAAAAAAAGATACACACATATTAATGGCATATTCATAATTAGCCCTCCATAACCCCGTCATAGACACCTGTTATGACCCCCTTCACATAAGGTTTGGTATCACCATAGGACCTTGGTTGCTCCAATGATCTATGATCCCAAATAATTCCTGTAACGTGACACCTGGGTCCAGCAATCACTCGCACCCCCCCTGCAATCACAGTCCTCTGTTCCAGTTTCTTCCAGGTATCCTTGGGGGGTGGAGGGCTGTTCTTTGAGCCAGCTGAGAACAAAATGGAGAGGTCTCTCCCGGGTTTACATAGACTTCCTCCTCTGGGTGGAGAGCCCCTCCTCCTTCCTATGCAGAGTCCACATGGAGTCTCAGAGCATATGGTCCTGTTGCAGGTTTGAACCAGACTCCACTCATTATCAGCCAGGCTGCATGCCTCAGGAAGCTCCAGTGTGGACGTGCGTCTGCAAAGTTCATTGTTAGCTTGATTGGTCTTAACTGAGAATAATTCTCTCTCAGAGAGCTGCTCAGCTGCTTCCCAAAGTCTACTTACAACCAGCCAAGCACCTAGCCAATATTCATACCTCTGAATACAAAACAGACACATACATACAAATAGGATGAACAGATCCAGTGGAGCATTACCTTCACCGAGATATGTTACATGGCATATATAGCAAAACCATATTCCAGTAATGTCAGACATGTATGTATAGGTACCCCTCCATAAAGCCTTATGGGGTACACCCTCACACATCCCTTTCAAAGCAAACACCCCTGGCAGCACGTGGGATCCCCTCTTCCCATGGGATGTCTTTTGGGTTTCATAAGAAGCAGTGCCAAGGGGCAGGGGGTCTGATGAAGGCTGTGCCAGTCCCCAGAGAAAAGGGTGCACGCGTGAGCTCACGTCCAGAGAGGATGAGACCCGCTCCTGTGGCACCGCAGGCAGGTCTCCTCTCGCTCACGCTGGGAGGCCTGGGATCTGATTGTTGGGTGCCAGGTCTGGCTGTGCAGGACACGCAGGGCTGTGGCCCAGCAGGGGTTCATGACAGGCGGTGAGCCTCCGGCTAGGCCATGCTGGGACTGTCATGGAGGGTTCACTTCCTGCCCTGACTGTGCCCCATTACAGAGGAGCTTGATGGGCTCCCTCCAAGCCTGTGGAATGCCCGGCGTGCCAGGCCTCTCCTGCTGTCCCAGCCCTGCCAGGGGAGCAGCCCTCATTAGGGGATGTTAGTTGATTGAGTCACAGCCACGTCCAGGGTGGCGGGCTAGGCAGCGAGGGCACTGGGTGTTTGCAGAGACGCAGCCAGCGAGATTCTGTGCATTTGTAGTTCCTAGAGAAGGTGCAGCCTGGGGTGAAAGCTGCCACCTTCCCTTTAATTATCCCAAATGAGATCTAATTTCCTGGCAGTTTTGCTCCTTTCTCCTTATCAGCATATAACAGTTTGGCAGCTCACTCTCTCCCTGGGTTTGAAGTGACTCCGTGAATTCTATGCAGGGCTGCCATCTGGGACATGCACACAACAGCTAGTGACTGTTCAATGGTCTGCAGAACAAGGAGTAATGGTCTCAGGTTCCAGTGGGGGAGGTTTAGGTTGGATATTAGGAGTATGGTGAAGCACTGGAATGGGTTCCCTAGGGAGGTGGTGGAATCTCCTTCCTTAGAGGTTTTTAAGGTCAGGCTTGACAAAGCCCCGGCTGGGATGATTTAGTTGGGGTTAGTCCTGCTTAGAGCAGGGGTTGGACTAGATCAGTGGTTCCCATACTGGGGTTCATGAACCCCTGGGGGGTTGCGAAATGTTACAGGGGGATCTCGGGGAAAAAATTCCCTAATGGCGGACAGAGCTGTCCCTAGGGACTCCAGGCAGCACAGGGCCAGCAGCCCGGAGCCCCTGGACTTCCAAGAGCGAAGTAGATCAAAGCAAGCACATCTATTACACTGAGGAGATTTCAACTTCAAGACTCCTTATAAGAAATGGAAAGGGAGGTGGATACTTTTTGCTGTTTTTAAAATTAAATAGGCAGCCAGTGTTGTTTTTTAAATAATTATGAAGAACAAGTTTATGCTTTGTTGTAATGTTTGCCTGGACTGCTGCTTGTGTAGGAGGAACTCTTTGAGTTGGCTTCTTAAACACCTTCATGCTGTTCCACATCTGATCCTCCTTGATGAAACATAGGAGCCTTGTTTTATAACAGCCTTATTCAAAGCGATACAAGGTACGAAAGTGAGATCTTAGAAGAGCGTTGCCATTTGCATAATGTAATAAAATACTGTGATGATTAATAATAAATAATAATGGTGTGTAATGAGCATGTGTCATGGAGTGTGGGGGAGTCCGTGCCCTGCACCCCCACTTCCTGGGATTCACAGTGACTCTCTGCCAGCCAGTGGATTAGAAGGTTTATTAGGGACGACAGGAACCCAGTCCAAACCAGAGCTTGTAGGTACAAACAGGACCCCGTAGTCAGGTTCTTCCGGGGGCAGGGAGATTAAACCCCAGATTTAGGGCTCCCTCCTCTTCCCCAGCCAACTCCCACAACTCCCCACCCCAAATCCCTGCAGCCGTCTCCCCTCGTTGTCCAGGTTCCCGGGCAGAAGGTGTCAGCTCTCCCCACCCCCCTCCTGGGCTCAGGTTACAGCCTCAGCTATATCCCTTCAGAGAAGCCTCCCATCTCCAGTGTAACCTCCCTGCCACACCCCCAGGTCAAATCCGCCCCCCTCCCTGCTCCTCACGGCATCATTGGCATGTCAAAAAGCGGCTTTTATAATTTATAGTCTGGTAAAGGAGAGGATCTTTGGAAAGATTCATTTGTAGGAGAGGATTCATGAGACTTGACATTTTAGTGAAAGGGTTCACAGGTTGTTAAAGTTTGGGAACCCCTGAGGTCCCTGGCAACCCTGAGATTCTAGGACTGGATGTTAGTCTAGGAATGCTGCAGAACTCCTTGGATTTTCCTAGGAACAAGAGCGGTTTGGTCAGGGGAGAGCAGAGGAATCCCCCTGCTCTACCATCCAGAGGGGGGTAGGGAGAAGCTCTGCCAATCACCAGAAGTCCGGGTAGGGTCACCACACAGGGGCCTTTCTGGCTCAGCATGGGATGGATGGAATTTACAGTAGATGGGAACTAGCTGAGTCAGGGGCTTGGCAATTGGGTTTTTGAGCCTTTCCCCTCTGGGTGGCTAGTGGGAAGAAGGAGAATATCAGCAACCATGTGGGTTGGGTGAGTTTGGGGTGTGACTTTGCAGTCAGTCTGGGTCTGACGTGTGAGGAGCAGCCCCACGTTCAGCCCCAGGCTCCAGTGGAGATCCAATTCAGTAATTAGCATGGGTAATGTGTGTGCAGTCCCTGGGCATTGTGGGTAATGGGCCATCCCTGGATTGTCTTGGATGATGTGTATCTCCAGGGACTGTGGGTCATGTGATATCCTTGGGCATTGTGGGTAATGGGACAGCATCTTTGTGCTTAGCAGTGGTGCCCAGACTGCAGATTTGGGGACCACGTCAATGACATTGAAAAGGGGATGTTTTCATAACTGGAATAGGAATACGAACAATGCAGTCAGTACATTGTTCCCTGAGTCATTTCTGTTCATAAGAAATTTGGCTCATTTAAATTCTGCCTCAAAGTTTTACTTTTCAATGGTAGCCTACTTTTTGAACTGATAACATGTAACTACCCCATAGATGTTGTTGTGGGATGTGGGGAGGAAGGTAGTGATTTGGGGCAGCTGGGTTTCTGGCACCAGGGAAGCTGTGGAAGATGATTTGGATCATGGTATAACATCATCTGAGTGTTTCTACTGAGGTGTGCATCACTGAATAAGTTAACAATATTGATTTTGGAATGTAATCAATAGGTTTCAGAGTCAACATATGACAGTTTTAACTGAGTATTGTTTCAGGCTGTCAAAACTCAGGCAGACAGCACTGCATCAATTACACTTGCTTCATATTCTGATTTTTCCTCCCAACCATACTGGATAGATCTGCATATGAAGGATTAGATTCCAAAGCACAGTTCTACAATGAAGTGAATCTAGCAGGAAATTCACCACACATGACTCTGAGGTTTGGCCATTAGCTTCCTCCTGGGAACAGAACCTGCTGGGCTCTGCCATGAGTCTGTGCCCACCCATTCGAAGTCTGCATGCACTGTCAGGCTGATTGCCTGTCTGCATAGGTCGGGCAGGAGCCATGCCCGGCTTTGGCATGCAGAACTGCATTGTTCGTTTGGAGAGAGAGGACAGGATGTCTAGTAACTGACAATCCAGGGGCATGTGGGGAAATCAATGTAGGTTTCACAGCAGAAATGACCTCCTGCTGCAGGAGCCCAGATGACATGAAAAGCCATGGTGGAAATGTCTGCTGGCAGAGACCAGCACCCCCTGGGGCCCAATCCTGGCTCCTCCGGGATCTAGACTGCATGAATCCTGTTCAGGTTTCAGTGGTGGGTCTCTCCCATGGTACTTTTGGGAAGATCAGGATTGGTAATCCTGGTATCCTGGCCAATTCCAACTTCGGTCATTACTTCCTGCCTTCCCCGTTTCCTATTCAGTTTCAACTGGAGCAAGGATTCTTCACTTCCTGTCCTCAGCTGTTGTGTGGTGCCCTGTGACGAAGTAGGAATACTGTGTGTGTGCCTCAGTTTCCCCTATGAATTTCTTGAGTGTCTGTGTGGAGGGATAAGGATGTGTAGTTGGTGCAAAGCAGAGAGACAGGGTAAGCAAGCAGGCCATGCCCTCCCCTCTCTGCAGGTGTGCATCCCAAAAGCTGTAATCTGACCCCAAGTGGGGGAGGGAGTGAGTTTCAGTGTGGAGTCTGCAGCTGGCTGGAAAGATGTTTTAGAATCTGAAGCTGGGTGGGCAGAAGGGAGGCAGGCCCAGGCAGGGTCTAGCCTCCCTTGGGCCCCCAAAATGGATCCAGCTGAGGGGTTTGGGTACCTACAAGCTCGGTGTTAGACCATGTACCTGTCGACGAATAAACCTCTGTTTTACTGGTTGGCTGAGAGTCACGTCTGACTGTGGATTTGGGGTGCAGAACCCATGGGCTCCCTTAGGACCCCGCCCAGGCGGGCTTGCTGGGGGAAGCACACGGAGGGGCAGAAGGTGCTGAATGCTCCGAGGTCAGACCCAGGAAGGTGGAAGTGGGGACCCCTGAAGGTCCTGGCCTTGGAAACAGGCTGTGTACGGAGAAGGGGCCCCCCACCCGGAGTCCGGTCTGGCTTCCTAGGGAGTGGTTCCAGACCCTCGCCCGGGCGCTCCGTGACATGCCCCACACCAGAGGTGGCTGCATTTCAGTAGTGATGGCTGACGCAGTGTCACCGTACGTACCATCCAAAACTCCTATCAAGATCTGTCGGCTGGAAGAGCTAGTGGAATATAAGCCATTAATGCCTTTTGTTTGAGGGTGACGGTTTGAGTGGAGTGAGGCTGTTGGCATAGGCGGAGTGGGAGGGAGACCACGGTGACAGCTGTAGGTACCAGAGGGTATTGGGCTGGGGGGTTGTGCCCATCAGGGGCATTGTGAATATGGGGTGGGCGGCAATCATCCTGCCCCTCCCAGATTGTTACATGGGGTGGGGACTGGAGACCAGCTAGCTAAAAGGGGAGTCCTGGGGCCATCCCAGTATGGAAAAAGGGATCACAGCGTGTAGAAAAGGCCGCAAGCCACTGAGCAGAATTGGCTGATCTCATTGGACAACTGGTCCGTCTAGTGGGAATTCCTTGGCAGGCAGTGACCAACGTGGGCTGCTCAAGGAGCAATGTCCCCAGTCCTGGGGCCCCCTTCTGCGGGGTGGTGGGACCCAAGGGAGACAGAGCTCGCCACCATGAGCTGGGGGTCTGCACATGTGGCCCCAGTCCCTGCCCACGGGTAAGAGTGAGCCTCCCGGCAGAGGGGCTTGGCTGTGCTGGAGGCACCTGACGCAGGTGGGGGAATGTTTGCAATCAGATCCCTGCCCACAGTCAGCGGGGGGGGGGGGGGAGGTGTTAGGTTTTGGGGAGGGGGAAGGAGATCAAGACAGCTACTCTAGGGATGATTCCTTGAGCATTCTGTGCTGGGACCCCCGCCGAAGGAGACACGGTGTCACCACTAGCTGCATCAGCTGCTGCTGTCCAGCACTGGTCGACTAGCGAAGCTCCCCTCCGCGGGCCGGACGCTAGGGGGTGACATTGCCCACAGGGCCAGGGACGTATCCTGGAGCAGCCTGGATGGGGCAGCCTGGGGGTGATGCCCAAGGCCTGGTGCGGCTGGCTGGAATCGGGAGGCAGAATGGGGGTGGAGGAGCAGCCTGGGGAAGGGAGAGAGCCGTGGGGACTTGGGGACAGGAGTTGAGCGGCACCGTTCGGCTGAGAGCAGGAGTCAGCAGAGAAGCAGGGCGCAGAACAGCCCCCTGTGGCCACGGGGGCCAGCTCACCCGGCCCCGCTCCTGTGTCCCAGGGCAGGAGGATTGGAGGGGGGGGGGGGCAGGGGCTGGTTCTGAAGGAGTTAGTCTTGAACTCCCCCCCCCCCAGCCTGATGGATCTCCTGCCCCCCACCCCCCCAGCTGCCCAGGTGCTCAGAGTCTGGTCAGCCTGGGGGAGGAAATCGCCTGCAGCGCTCGGGGCCGAGTCCCTGCTAGAGAGGAGCTTTGCACAGTGCTCTGGTGTCTTCATCAAATCCACTCCGCCAAGGTCCCCCCTCTGCACCTTCCCAGGAGCTGCCATGGCTCCTTCCAGGGCGCGGTGAGTCTCTCCCGGGTCCTGTGGATCTCTCCCCCCAGCACCCCCGCAGCATTCCCTGTCCCGCATCACACCCTGCACTGCCTGTGCCCTGCCCTGCAGCAGTGACTCAGTCCCCAAATCTCCCCTGGGAGCAGGACGTGCCATGGCAACTTTCGCAGTCACACGTGGGCAAGCACAGTGCCCCCTACCACCAGTAGGTTTTTGCACGGGAAGTTCTGGGGCCTGTTTCTCCTGGAGGACTGGCCCCTGAGCACCGGCCAGACGGTGACCAGCAAACGGAACAGGACAGATGGGCCGGGAAAGAGATTTTGGATCAGACTCATTAAAAATCTTATTTGCTTGTTGTTTTTTCAACACCCATTTGAGTCAAATGCCCTACAAACTCTTGGGAGAAAAACTCTCTTGATGAAAGGTTTGACACACACA
The DNA here is from genome assembly GCA_032164245.1 of Sternotherus odoratus. NCBI lineage: Eukaryota > Metazoa > Chordata > Testudines > Kinosternidae > Sternotherus > Sternotherus odoratus. The sequence goes on along the minus strand of JAVMKO010000018.1, from coordinate 17,001,086 downwards.
CCTCAGTCAGCGTTCTAGTGCTCCAGGGAAATCTCCAGCAAAAATAAGGGAGATGCTATTTGACTCCCCTGATATTTCTGATTAAAAATAAGCTCTGTGTGTGGGGTGGGGGGTGGGGTGTCTCAGGCCTCCTCTAGCAGAACCAGGGCACACACCCAATTTACTTTTCTTGGCAGTTCACCTTTATGAAATTAATCACCCCCCCACCCCCCACCCCCCGTCATGCTGACTCGCCTCCCCCAGTGAGTCGCTGGAAGGGTGGGAGCCCACAGGCGATCCCCGGTTCCCGGCGGCTCCTGTAATGCTGCATGCGTTCCTGCTCTGACTGAGGAGCTGAACAGGACATAGATTAATGAGGGGGTTATTTCACGGGAATGCAACAAGAAAGGGAGACACCAGCTAATTAGTGGCATGGGGGCTGTGAAATACCAGCCTGCTGCGGTGGGTCTTCAATTATACATGCTGCTGGCGTTTGCCAAGGACTCCACTCACTTCATTCTTACACTGAATTCATTATCCAGAGTGCCTTGGGGGCCTGGATACTGATGTCCTAGCCCAAGGACTGTCAGGACTTCAGGTGTGGATTAAGCCCAGGGAACAGCTGAGCTCTTCCACCCCAGAGACCCCTGCTCCCACGCAGCTGCACCTTAGCAATAAGAGAAGGCCGGGGAGCACAGGCAACTGTCAGATTCGCTTTCCAGGAGGCCTTTTTCCCCAGAGTGTCTAGCCCCAGAAAGTCCCTGGACAGCAGTTTCTTGCCCAGCGTGTCTCTGACTAATGGGTCAGTCCAGACACGAGAGTGGCATTTTGGAAAAACATTCCAAATTTGAATATTTTCCTGAAGAAGAAGAGAGAACAAGCTGTGACTAGCCAGCCGTCCAAGTCCTTGGTCAGCCCAATGCAGAGCAGAAACTTGAATCTCAGGTTCCCCTCCCTCAGGAGCGCCCCCTGCCACCTGCCCCTTAGCTCACTGGGAGTCCCGCCTCTCTCCTTGGACCAGAAATTCCAGCGCGGCCTGGGAAACTTTCCTGACACGGTTTGTATTGGAACCGACGCGTTTCCGTGACCAGTTTGGGTTTTGATGATTCAGCGTTTTCGGGGGCAGGAGAGAAGAACCACATTTGGTCGAAAAAGTCTCAAGGAGCCATGTTGAGAAGGGATACGGGCCAGGCTGGGCAGCAGGTGCAGGTCTCAAGGACACCCTGGAACTTGGATGGCTGAGACAGGATGAACTGGAAATACGTGGCCAGTCAGAAAGGGCCAACCAGGCCCTGGTGAGGAGTCACTAGAGACGGATGATGCCTCATCTGTCCCTGAATCCTTGGGATAGATCCATCCTCAGCTGCGTGCGTCTGGCTGTAGGCGAGCTGCCTGCTGGAACAAAAGCCGTGTTCCTTCTGGGAGAGAGCGTGGGTTAGTGGTCAGAGCCCGGCTGGGATACGAGTTCCTAAGGCAGCACGGTGAGGATTAGCCCTTCGGTTCTTCCTATCTGGCCATGGCTCAGTGGCGCGCTTGAAATGAGCTTGTGACCGTCGGCACTAACTGGGCCAAGCTCGCTGGAGAGCTGAGGAGCGACTGAGTCCTGGAGACAGACCCCCGGGTGGATACTTCCATGGGTCTGCAGAGCCAGCTCTGCCAGCACTGCCAAAGAGAAAGAATTGAACTAGGATCCCAATGCACCCTCCTGGCACCGCCCCCGTCGGGGGCAGGGTCCTAGCGGCCCCGTGCTCTCTGTGTGGGGAGCAGCACTTGGCATTGCCCTTGGCCAGCCTGAGTCCCGGGCCCAGGAGACTGCTGTGCGGCAGAGGACGGTGCCCCCTCGTGGCTGGGCTGAAATCACTCTGTATTAGCATCAGGATTAAAAGGCTATTTCTGAGGCACTGAAGGCATGGGGGGGGGGGGGGGTCAGTCCCAGCCCTCCCTCCCCAGGGGCAGGAGATTTAGCTTGCAACTGTGCGGCAGCTGCTCTGGGAGTGGGCTTGGTCACTAAGACCGCAGCTGCAGCGTTCATTAGCTGGTGTAATTAGATTTCCAGCGCAAACAGCTTGGTCACGTCTTGCGTTCTACCGATGTAGCCGATCGGGGGCGGGGGATTGCTCTCCCGAGCGGCCAGTGCCAGTGCCCACGTACTCAGAGTCATACCCCGGCAGTAATGTCTAATGGGGCATGAGGATGAGCACTGCCCTGGGAAATGCCAGCCTGGCCAGGCACGCACTCCAAGGCATGCTGAGTGCAGGCCGGGAAGAGCCCACGCCCGTCTGCGGGGCTCTGACTGGATGATCCTCGCCCAGCTGGGGAGTGCCAGTAAAGGCTGAGAGGAGAAGCCCAGAATCAGGGGACTCCCCCCACTGGGACGTGGGCCTGGGGATCTGTACTGAAACCCCCGGTGATGAGCGAAAGCCGTCCCCCTCCCCCCCCCCCGTCCCCTCCCCAGAGATCCCGTCGATGGGGAAGGCTGTCAAAGCACTGGGGAGACGCTCATCTTCTGGCCGTGAGGGAGTCCTTCCTTGGCTCCATATCCCCGGGGACCCTCATGCGAGTGGCAGCCGGCTCCAGGGAGTGAATGCGGGGGGAGGAGGGTGTGTGTGTGCGCGAAAGAGCTGTGCTGGAGCCGGAGGAGCTGTGGAGAGGCAGAGCAGGGCTGGGCAGTGGGGCTGAGGGGGACACTGGAGGAGACACGTGATCCTCTTTGAATCTGGGTTCCCGATGACCAGGCCTGGGGAGAAGGAGCATTGGGATAGGGTCTGGGTGCATGGTCATGAGTGATGGGGAGCAGTGGGGGGAACCTAACTGGCTTCAAGACTGAGCTTGCCATGTTCACGGTGGGCTGGGCCGAGGGGCTGCCTACACTGGCATGTGGACGATCTGCAATTAGCAGATATCCCCAACCGCTGGAGCTGGGACACTGGATGGGGAGGCTCAGAGTTACCACAGAGAATTGGTTCCCAGGGATCTGCCTGCGGGGTCTTGCCCACAGGCTCAGGGTCTAACTGAGCGCCATAGTTGAGGTGGGGAAGGAATTTCCCTCAGGGCAGACGGGCAGAGACCCTGGGAGGGGGGAGGGGAGGTTTTTACTTCCTCTGCAGCGTGGGGCACGGGTCACTTGCTGATTTAATCTAATGGCGGGCACCCTGTAACCAGACGTCTTTAACTCCTGCTCGGCGGATGTCAGTAACTCAGCCAGAGGCCGGGGTCTGACAGGAATGGTGGGTGAGGTTCTGCGAGGAGCGGGAGATCATACGAGTCTGTCGCCAACCAACCAGGCCAAGGCTGGCAATAGGCCTGAGGATGGACAGGGCTGGGCAGGCCCATCTGTGTCAGGCAAGGCCCATGGCTGGGTGCGGCGGGCAGAGCCCAGGACCAGGCAGGCCCATCTGGCAGGCAGGGGGAAAGGCTGGGCAGGCCCGTCTGTAGAACACAGGAGCGGGGCCAGGGCTGTGTACAATGGGCAGGACCTAGTGCAGTGCCAGGGCAGGGGGCAGGACCCAGGGCTGGGCCGGGCAGTGTAGAGTGGGAAGGGCCCAGGACTAGGCTGCGTGCAGAGGGCAGGGCCCGGGGCCGGGCTGTGTGCAGGGGGCAGGGCCCAGGGCTGGGCTGGGGGCAGAGGGCAGGGCCCAGGGGCGGGGCAGGCTGTGTGCAGGGGGCAGGGCCCAGGGCCGGGCTGGGGGCAGGGCCCAGGGCCGGGCTGGGGGCAGGGCCCAGGGCCGGGCCGGGCTGCGTGCAGGGGCCAGGGCCCGGGGCTGGGCTGGGGGCAGAGGGCAGGGCCCAGGGCTGGGTAGGGGGCAGGGCCTGGGGCCGGGCAGGGGGCAGGGCCCAGGGCCGGGCCGGGCTGCGTGCAGGGGGCCGGGCTGGGGGCAGGACCCCGGGGCCGGGCTGCGTGCAGGGCTCCATGCTGTTGCTGCCCTGAGCTATATGCGAGGTTCACACACCCCATTGCTGGTGCGCACTCCAGGTAGTAACTGGGAGTTGACGGTTGCCCCTCCCCTGTGCCTTGGTCCCTCTATGGGGTAGAGAGAGGCCAGTCCTTTGTTTCGGTGCCCCCCAGAGGAACAGACCCGACCTAGCTGAGCCCCCCAGTCCAGGAGCTCAGCACCCAAGGGGGATGCCCCAGTCACTGCTGAGCGGGGGAGTCTTTCTGCTCCCAGGGCTTTGGGGCTGCAGGGCAGCTGGCCCTTCCTCCCAAGGCTCATCACCACGGCCCCCCCTTGAGGTCTCAGGCCCCAGCTGGGTGTGGAATGCAGCTCCCCACTGAAAGCCTTTGGAGACGCTGGCTCCTCAGCTCCGTCTCTGGGGCTCGGACAGCGAGCAGCCTGCAGGCACTGCCGCTTGGGCCAGCGTGACCCGGCTTCCCGGAGCCCCAAGGCAACAACGGCTCCAGGAAACCTGGCTGCACAAGCCTCTCCATCCACTGTCCTTCCCTTCCTTTGTGCTGACACGGCTCTGCCTAAGGGAAGGGCATTGCTGCTGCTGCCAGCGCAGGCCTCTCCCCTGGGGCTGCCCCACCCACAGTGCAGTCCCTTCTCCTCCTGCCCCATGTCAGGAACGAGCCCTGGGGCACTAGGGGGGAGTCCAGGGGCACCCAGCACTGGAGGTCAGGGCCTGTGACGGAGTGGGAATGCAGGAATGCTTTTCAGCTTCCTCTGACTCTTGTGGGAAGGGGCCATACCTGAAGCTGTAACTTGACCCCAGGGGGGAAGGGAGATCACCTGACCTGCCTGGGGAAGGAGAGACAAAGGGAAGCAGGGGTGTGGCTGAAGAGAGGACGGGGAGTCTGGATCTGAGGGGGGGGGGGCTGGCAAGGAGCTGCAGGCAAGCTCTGCCTGGCTCTTGGGCCCCCAAAATGGACCCAGCGGAGGGGTCGCATTCGCGCTAACTAGATTATGTTCCTGTCATCGAATAAACCTCTGTTTTACTGGCTGGCTGAGAGTCACGTCTGACTGTGGAATTGGGGTGCAGAACCCGCTGGCTCGCCCCAGAAGCCCCCCCCCCCCCGGGCAGGCTCACTGGGGGAAGCTCACAGAGGGGCAGAAGGTGCTGAATGCTCCGAAGTCAGACCCAGGAAGGTGTAAACGGGGACCTCTAAAGCTCCTGGCCTTGGATACAGGCTGTGTACGGAGAGAGGACGTTTTCCCTCGGAGTCCCAACTGGCTTCATAGGGAGCAAGTTCCAGACCATCGCCCGGGCGCTCCGTGACAGGGCCCCATTGTGTTGAACAGACCCAGGGAGACCTCCGATCTAAAGGGGGGGGGGGCAGGGACACGGGAAGGGGAAGAGATTTGCCCACATTTGCACAGTAGCTCAGCTGAAGAGAACACAGGAATCCACCTGATGTCATCTGTGCTAGCCACTAGACCACACTCCCTTCCTGGGGCAGGTGTACGGTGCTGTGATGCCCTCCTCAGACAGCCAAAGACCCCTAGGGCTCTGTTCCCACTCAGCTGCTGACCTGCTGTGTGGGCACTTTGTGACTTAGTTTCCCTCTTTGTCCCGGGAGTTGGGAGCTGCAATCCAGTAACGTTTGGCTGGAAGGTGCCAGCAGCTGGGGCTCGGGGTCCATGGCGAGAGGGGGCTGCCGAGTGTGGCTCACTCCTGTTCTCCGATTCTGGGGCTCGTGCTGTGAACACTGAGGCTCTAGGGGTGACTGGGCGAGTCTGCCCCAGTAAAGTGCTTTGATCATTTTGTGGGGTCCCTTGTTATTATCCCTCTTAGCCTGTGACCCAGTCTCCCCCCTCCCCCCACTCTTCCTGCTCCTGCCCCTCATCCCAGTGCCATGGGCCTTACCAGCCCCCTTCTCATGTCTAGCCAGATCCAAGTCCAGCCTCTGGAGCAGAGCCTCCCACGGACCCCCCAGCGCTGAACTCCTGCATGGCTGGCAGCTCAACCCAGCATCCGCTCCCAGCCAGCGCTAGCTGCTCAGTCCTGGAGACTGTTTAACCTTCTCCAGCAGAAGGAGGCTCCAGCTGGGCTCAGGATGGCATGGGGGGTGGTGGTGCAGTGAACCTGGAGGGGGCTTTCTCGGGCACAGCGCAGCCTCATTGCATGTGGCCAGCAGCTGGGAGCAGATGACGGGGAGGGGGTGGGATCCAGAGCCCCAGAGAGACAGCTGGGGACTCGCTAACCCCCGCACCCCACAGTCCCAGGGAGGGGCTGGGGTCTCCCGGCGGCTTGCAGTTTGCAGAGCAGGGGCTCTCCAGAGGAGCAGGTGGCCTCCCTTCCCCTGGGTCTCTGCTGCTCACCTGGATCTTGCCGCAGCCACACAGGCTGGGGCAGCAAAGGGGAAGGTCACCAGCCTGCACGGCGAGGAGATTTGCCAGTCTCAGAACAGGCACATCTAAGCAAGGAGCCGGTTGGTGGGTCGCTGCACAGGGAGATCCACTTCTGCTGAGGTCCCTGCCTTGGGCAGTCTCTCCTGGGGGGGAGAGAAGGGAAGGGGCTGAGGATGGTCCCCCGCCTGGACAGCTGGCTTGCAGGAGTGACTCCAGAGGCAAGAGGCCAGGATGCCCTCCAAGAGAGTGAAGCTGCGTGCTTTGGCTCTGCTCATTGGCCTGCTGTACCGAGCCAGGAAGAGGAGGAAGCATGAAAGGTAGAGCCCCTTGCTGTGTCCTCGGGGGGAGGGCCGGGCTGGGGTCTCCCCTAGTTCATTGCTTGCAGAGCTGTCCTCCGAGCTGAGGAATTCCAAATCCTAAAACCAGACCTTTAAAACCTTACAGCAAAGGTTGGAGGAGTGGTGGGGTGGCCATGAGGTGGCGGGGGGGGGGGCTATCATTGTGATTGATTTGTTTTGTGATAACACACAGGAGCCCCAGTCAGGAACCAGGACTCCATGCGCCAGGGGCTGTACAAACAGAACGAAAGCCCTCTGGAGGACTGGGTTAGAATTTGAAACGACCCTGACAAATTAGAGAATTGGTCTAGAATCAACAGGGTGAAATTCAGTCAAGACTAGTGCAAAATCCTGCACAGCTACACAATGGGGTGTAACAAGGCTAGGCAAGGTGTTGCTGAAAAGGATCTGGGGGCTGGTGGATCACAAATGGAATACAAGTCAACAATGTGGTTGTGAGAGAGACTAATATTGTGGGTGTTTAATAGGACTGTCATAGGGGAGACACAAGAGGAAATTGTCCCCCTCTACTCGGCACTACTGAGGCCTCTGCTGGAGTATTGTGTCCGGTTCTGGGCGCCACACGTTAGGAAAGATTTGGACAAATTGGAGGGAGTCTGGAGGAGAGCATCAAAAATGAGAAAACCTGACTCAGTGCTCCATCCCCAGTGCTCCGTCCCCTGTGCTCCTGTGACGGAGTAGGAATACTGTGTGTGTGCCTCAGTTTCCCCTATGCATTTCTTGAGAGTCTATGTGAAGGAATAGGGGCTGATAGTGTAAGCAAGCAGGCAACGCCCTCTCCCCTCTCTGCAGGTATGCATACCTGAAGCTGTAATCTGACCCTAAGTGTGGGGAGGGAGGTCACCTGACCTGGTTGAGCCAGGGGGGAGGAGGGGCTGGAGAGAGGTTTGGGAGTCTGAAGTTAGCTAGAGTCAGGCAGGGAAGGCAGAGGAGCTATCTTGCTCTCTGGCCCCCAAAATGGATCCAGCTGAGGGCTCACGCTCGCTGTATGGTCTGGGTTAGACCAGGTAGAGGTCATCGAATAAACCTCTGTTTTACTGGCTGGCTGAGAGTCACATTTGACTGTGGATTTGGGGTGCAGAATCCATGGGCTCCCTCAGGACCCCGCCCAGGCGGGCTTGTTGGGGGAAGCACACGGAGGGGCAGAAGGTGCTGAAGGCTCCGAGGTCAGACCCAGGAAGGTGGAAGTGGGGACCCGTGAAGCTCCTGGCCTTGGAAACAGGCTGTGTACGGAGAGGGGACACTTCCCCCGAAGTCCTGTCTGGCTTCCTAGGGAGCAGTTCCAGACCATCGCCCGGGCACTCCGTGACAGCTCCGTCCCCTGTGCTCCAACCATCTTCCAGCTGTATTTCCGGCTGGTGGGTACCAGTAACTTGTCTGTGCAGTCACCCTGGGGGATGGGCTGAGGACTGTGGTGGGAGGTTTGGACTGTGGTGGGTAAATGCTGTAACTCCCCCCCCCCCCCCCGCTGCCTCTCCTGGACATTTCACTCGGGCGTTTGCTCTTCCTTGTGTTGGAAAGGGGCTGCCAGGAGTAACTTGCACCCGGATCAGGGATCTGGGCAGCAGAGGAATGGAGAAGTGCCCAGGAATAGATCAGAGAGGAGGGGAAAAGGAAAACACGAGGGAAGGAAAGAGATCTGAGCCTGGTCATTGACTTGCCGCTGGAGTTTGACAGCCCATGTGCCCACACTCAGCAGACAGGCTGGGGAGCTGGCTCAGGAGTGGGATTCTGGCTGGGCCTCCAGGGAGCTGCAGTCCCGGAGGAGGCAGGACAGATTTGGCTCCCCGTGCTCATTCTGGGTATTATCACGCTGAGTCCCTCTCCTCCCCACGCCCCTGGCCAGGACACACAACAGGGACTGTTGTCACACTGGGGCCAAGCTGCCCACGCAGGAATGTGTCGCCTTGTACTGGCCCTACAGCCCGCCAGTCAGGGTTATAAGTAGCTTTCCCTGCAAGCTTGCACCCCCCACCCCATTCCTCTGGGCACTGGCAGATCTCACCAGGTCACTTGCTTTCAGCTGAGAGCCAGGATTGTTTTGCTGGCGCATCAGCTGTTGACTGCACTGGTCCTTGCTAGGTGTTTGGATGGCTGCTCAAGTTATGTTCTAAGGAGCCAGGAGCAAGGCCCTGGCTTTAGCAAATGGAAACTCTGGGGTGAACTGAGTTTGGCTAACCAGGTTCCACTCACTGGGATGGGAGCCAGGCAGAGAGCAGCAGCCAGGAGCAGTGCTGGTAGCAGGGGTGATTGTTCGGAGAAGCACTGGCCAGGACAGAACCGGGGATGTTCAAACAAAGCAATAGGTAGTAACGCAGCAGGTAACCTTTGGAGCTTCTTGTGGGGGTGGAGGCGTCTTTGGTGGGCTGCACCAGTGTCAAAGCTGGGCCAGTGTGATCAGATCCAGTGAGTGGGTTATAGCTAAAAAAAACAAACAGATTCAGGACAAACCACTGAGAAATGGGGCAGCCCCTCCCCAAACTAGTGGTTATTCTTCCATTGGCAACAAAAGAAAACGTCTGTCTCACCTCACTCGCTCACAAGAAGTCAGAAATGCCGTCTCCTTAGGAGTCCCAGCACCACCCAGACACTAGACTATATGATGGGTGCTCATTTCAAACCACTTTAATCAAACAAAGATTTCTTCTAATCCCAAGAGATCAGCCACACGGCCAGCTCAGTATACAGCTCAGATCATAGCCAAAAGTCATGCTGTTGCCAATCCTTGAGTAGCTAATATCTAGGTTTATGTAGGAGAAAAAAGAACAAGGAGAGAGTAAAGATGGTGGAAGGAATCCGGTGCAGACACTCTCTGCAGAGGTCTTGGATCAGGTCTGAAGAAACTGCTGGCTGGTACAGTGTCTGGTCACGTCCGAGGATTGGAAGGTCCCAGTCCATTGGAAGGTCCCAGTCCATTGGAAGGTCCCAGTCCATTGGAAGGTCCCAGTCCGTTGGAAGGTCCCAGTCCATTGGAAGGTCTCACTCCATTGGAAGGTCCCAGTCCATTGGAAGGTCCCAGTCCATTGGAAGGTCCCAGTCCGTTGGAAGGTCCCAGTCCGTTGGAAGGTCTCAGTCCATTGGAAGGTCCCAGTCCGTTGGAAGGTCTCAGTCCGTTGGAAGGTCTCAGTCCATTGGAAGGTCCCAGTCCGTTGGAAGGTCCCAGTCCGTTGGAAGGTCCCAGTCCGTTGGAAGGTCTCAGTCCGTTGGAAGGTCCCAGTCCGTTGGAAGGTCTCAGTCCATTGGAAGGTCTCAGTCCATTGGAAGGTCTCAGTCCATTGGAAGGTCTCAGTCCGTTGGAAGGTCCCAGTCCGTTGGAAGGTCCCAGTCCATTGGAAGGTCTCAGTCCATTGGAAGGTCTCAGTCCGTTGGAAGGTCCCAGTCCGTTGGAAGGTCCCAGTCCGTTGGAAGGTCTCAGTCCGTTGGAAGGTCTCAGTCCGTTGGAAGGTCTCAGTCCGTTGGAAGGTCTCAGTCCGTTGGAAGGTCCCAGTCCGTTGGAAGGTCCCAGTCCGTTGGAAGGTCCCAGTCCATTGGAAGGTCCCAGTCCGTTGGAAGGTCCCAGTCCGTTGGAAGGTCCCAGTCCGTTGGAAGGTCTCAGTCCATTGGAAGGTCCTCAGTCCGTTGGAAGGTCTCAGTCCATTGGAAGGTCCTCAGTCCGTTGGAAGGTCCCAGTCCGTTGGAAGGTCTCAGTCCGTTGGAAGGTCTCAGTCCGTTGGAAGGTCTCAGTCCGTTGGAAGGTCCCAGTCCGTTGGAAGGTCCCAGTCCATTGGAAGGTCTCAGTCCGTTGGAAGGTCCCAGTCCGTTGGAAGGTCCCAGTCCGTTGGAAGGTCCCAGTCCGTTGGAAGGTCTCAGTCCGTTGGAAGGTCCTCAGTCCGTTGGAAGGTCCCAGTCCGTTGGAAGGTCCCAGTCCATTGGAAGGTCCTCAGTCCGTTGGAAGGTCCCAGTCCGTTGGAAGGTCTCAGTCCGTTGGAAGGTCTCAGTCCGTTGGAAGGTCTCAGTCCGTTGGAAGGTCCCAGTCCGTTGGAAGGTCCCAGTCCATTGGAAGGTCTCAGTCCGTTGGAAGGTCCCAGTCCGTTGGAAGGTCCTCAGTCCGTTGGAAGGTCCTCAGTCCATTGGAAGGTCTCAGTCCGTTGGAAGGTCTCAGTCCGTTGGAAGGTCCTCAGTCCGTTGGAAGGTCCCAGTCCGTTGGAAGGTCCCAGTCCATTGGAAGGTCTCAGTCCGTTGGAAGGTCCCAGTCCGTTGGAAGGTCCTCAGTCCGTTGGAAGGTCCTCAGTCCATTGGAAGGTCCCAGTCCGTTGGAAGGTCTCAGTCCGTTGGAAGGTCCTCAGTCCATTGGAAGGTCCCAGTCCGTTGGAAGGTCCCAGTCCATTGGAAGGTCCCAGTCCGTTGGAAGGTCCCAGTCCATTGGAAGGTCCCAGTCCATTGGAAGGTCCCAGTCCATTGGAAGGTCCTCAGTCCGTTGGAAGGTCCCAGTCCGTTGGAAGGTCTCAGTCCGTTGGAAGGTCCCAGTCCATTGGAAGGTCCCAGTCCATTGGAAGGTCCTCAGTCCGTTGGAAGGTCCCAGTCCGTTGGAAGGTCCCAGTCCGTTGGAAGGTCCCAGTCCGTTGGAAGGTCTCAGTCCATTGGAAGGTCCTCAGTCCATTGGAAGGTCCCAGTCTGTTGGAAGGTCCTCAGTCCGTTGGAAGGTCCCAGTCCGTTGGAAGGTCTCAGTCCGTTGGAAGGTCCTCAGTCCGTTGGAAGGTCTCAGTCCGTTGGAAGGTCCCAGTCCGTTGGAAGGTCCTCAGTCCATTGGAAGGTCCCAGTCCGTTGGAAGGTCTCAGTCCATTGGAAGGTCCTCAGTCCATTGGAAGGTCCCAGTCTGTTGGAAGGTCCCAGTCCGTTGGAAGGTCCCAGTCCGTTGGAAGGTCCTCAGTCCATTGGAAGGTCCTCAGTCCGTTGGAAGGTCCTCAGTCCGTTGGAAGGTCCTCAGTCCATTGGAAGGTCCCAGTCCGTTGGAAGGTCCTCAGTCCGTTGGAAGGTCCTCAGTCCATTGGAAGGTCCCAGTCCGTTGGAAGGTCCTCAGTCCGTTGGAAGGTCCTCAGTCCATTGGAAGGTCCCAGTCCGTTGGAAGGTCCTCAGTCCATTGGAAGGTCCCAGTCCGTTGGAAGGTCCCAGTCCGTTGGAAGGTCCCAGTCCATTGGAAGGTCCCAGTCCGTTGGAAGGTCCCAGTCCGTTGGAAGGTCCCAGTCCGTTGGAAGGTCCCAGTCCGTTGGAAGGTCCCAGTCCATTGGAAGGTCCCAGTCCGTTGGAAGGTCCCAGTCCGTTGGAAGGTCCCAGTTCATTGGAAGGTCCTCAGTCCGTTGGAAGGTCCTCAGTCCGTTGGAAGGTCCCAGTCCATTGGAAGGTCCTCAGTCCATTGGAAGGTCCTCAGTCCATCGGAAGGTCCCAGTCCGTTGGAAGGTCCCAGTCCATTGGAAGGTCCCAGTCCATTGGAAGGTCCTCAGTCCGTTACAACGCTCTGTTAGGTGAGTCCGTAGTCCAGAGATCAGAGCAGGGAAGAAGCAAAATGGAGATTCCTCCAGGGTCTTTAGCCCTTTCCCGTGTGGAGGTGTCGTGCTGACAGACCCCGGTCATCAGCAGGACATTAAACCTTGGACCTTAGTTCAGGAGCTGCTACCGCGTGAGTTTGTGGAAAAGTACAGGCATGAGATGGAGTCCAGGGTCACTTGAGCCAGTCACATGATGCCCTTGAATGCTTTGATGAGTCATAACAGGAGCCTTTACCCATTGTCTGGCTCAGGTGTCCACAGGATGGCCCACCAGACAGGGATACGCTTCTTCAGTGGCCCATTGTGTTTGTTAACGGGCCATTCACAGTGTGCTGGCTAGACTAGATGCAAACACCCTGTGGCATTACCACAGGAGCACTCCAGGTAGATCGTCAATACTTCAGGTACAAAAACCATACGAACATCCAAACAGGATAATCATGGCCAGCCAATCCTGACTTTTCCCTTGACACCCTCCATGACGTACTTTGTGTGAGATTTGTTGCAATTGTCCAGCAGTGGTAACAACACTGATCTGGATGGTCCTGTCAGCCCCAGCTGTCAGGACTCACCTGCTGGAGGTCAGAGCTGCTGCAGTTGTGCTGGCTCGGTGGCAGGTCTCCCTGGCCCTGGGAGCTGGAGGAGAAGAGGCAGCGCAGGGAACGCTGTTATTGTGCCTCAGTTAGCTGCAAAGCCAGCACCCAAGGCGGAGCGAGTGGCCTCTGGATGATAAGTCAGTGCCCAGGTGCTATGGGAGGGAATCAGCCCGCCCGTGGCGTGACTGCCCCTATATCATGACTCCAGTTCCCCTTCCCTGGGCTAGGGGACACAGTCTGATCCTGTCCAACGAGGTATTTCTCCCAGGCTCATTATGGGTCTCTAAGCAGCCAGGCTGGGGACGTGGTGCCGGCCGCTTCTGGAGGGGCGCGGGGCCCACAGTGCCCCAGGGGTGGCAGTCCCACGGGCTGGATCCAAAGCCCTGATGGGCCGGATCCAAAGCCCGTAGTTAGCCCATCCCTGGTTTAACATCATCATCTGTGGGGTTGGGAAGGGATTTCCCCTGGGTCACATTGGCAGAGACCCTGGGGAGGGGGGGGGGGTTTGCCTTCCTCTGCTGCATGGGACACGGGTCATTTGCAGGTTTGAACTAGTGTAAATGGTGGATTCCCTGTCACTTGAAGTCTTTAAACCATGATTTGAGGAGGTCAGTAACTCAGCCAGGGATCAGGGGTCTGCTACAGGAGTGGGTGGGGGAGGGGCTGAGGCCTGCATCAGACTAGATGATCACAGTGGTCCCTTCTGGCCTTAAACGGTGAGTCTGTTACCTCTGTCATTAACCACCTGGGCTGAGCAGCATGGCAGAGTCACGAGAGGCCGAGTCAACATCCTTCACTTTGGGGGTTTCCGCCCCCCTTCAAATGGTCTCTTACTCTCCCCCGTCCCCCTTCTAAAATGCAAGATTTTAGAAGCTTCCGAACTGGAACTAAAATGCGTCGAATTTGGATCTAAGTGCGAATGAAAACCATGGAGGCGGGTTATTATACAATACAGATTAACTAGGGTTTCAATCAGCCCCCCGTCACATGCTGAGAAATGGGGATTCAGGGTTCCACACCCCACTCCTTGTTCTGAGGGACGTGCACACGGATGTACTCGGACGTTCCCATGCCACGAGCAGGGCCGGCGACAGGGTGGTACAACGGGTAGAGCTGTACCGGGCCCCCGACTTCAGGGGGGCCCCCTGAAGTCGGGAGACTGGTACAGCTCTACCCTTGGTTATCCACGCTGGCCGCTCTTTCCGCGGCTGTGTCCGGCGCCGCGATCCGCTTCCTGGTAGCTTCCTGCTACCCTTCATGCCGGCGGCTTCAGCTGAGTGGCCTGGCGCGCCGCTCCCGCTCCCCGGCTGCATGCGACTCCCCCGCCCACGTGAAAAAGCCGGGCCAGCCCTTTGGGGGGGGGAGGGGGCTCCAGCCCTTTGCGCGGGGGGGGGGAGGGGGCTCCAGCCCTTTGCGAGGGGGCTCCAGCCCTTTGTGCGGGGGGAGGGGAAGGTGGGGGGCCCCCAAATGCTATGGGGGCCCCCCAAACGCTGACGGGGGGCCCCCAAACGCTGAGGGGGGGCCCAAACGCTGACGGGGGGCCCCCAAACGCTGAGGGGGGCCCCAAACGCTGATGGGGGCCCCCCAAACGCTGAGAGGGGCCCCAAACACTGACGGGGGGCCCCCAAACGCTCACAGTAGGGGGCCCCAACATTTCTGTCGCCGGCCCTGGCCACGAGCGCGTGCGCTGTCTCTCGCACGCACACACACTGCTCCACATGTTCACTCAGCGTGCTTGGCACACACGGTGGAGTGCCCGTGCGGTTCAGACTAGCATGGGTGAGGCAGGGGCCGTGGCAGGGTGGGAATGTTCCATTGAAGCTCCACATCAAGCTGGGAGTAATTCCCTTTGAGATCAATAGGCCTTAGGAACTGAAGATTGAAAGTCAATGGGACTTGGGCTCCTAACTTCAGGCACTTCTGAAAACGTTCCCCTCTGAAGTCTTCCCCTTAGCCGTCCATTCATGGCCACAGCTCAGTCCATTCAGCCAGCCTTGCTTGGGAGCCTTAGGCTGTGGGAGATGCACACTAGATGTGGGGCTTGACACTTCCCGCGTTCAAGGTGATGAGTTTGTGAACTGGGGGCCATTCCTCTAGCAGCTGGGTAACAACCTTGTGCTGCTGGTAGTAATGAAGTTGCTCAAGTGATCAGGGTGTGGTTTGCACTGGTTCTGAAATGGTCCTGACGACAGGCAGGAGTGCTGGAAATTCAGGGTCTCCCATTCCACCGGGAGCACTGCCATGTTCTTGTGTCTGTGTTACGCACTGAGTCGCACAAACCAGGCCGGTCTCAAGGACAGGAGGCTTCTCGCTCTCAGAGCTAAAGAAAACGCAGGCTCAAGGGGCACAGAATCCCATGGTAGGAAAAGGCAAAAATTCCAATCAGTCCTTGTAATCTGGCAGCTGCCAGAAACTCCATTGTGCTGGGCTCTGCAGCCAGGCCTGAGCCAGGGACCTCAGCAGCCCAGTGGCAGAGCCCGGATTAGAATCCAGAGCCCACACAGACCAGTCTGGAAGGGGGGCTTGCGTGCCTGCGACTGGGATCTTGTTGGAGCCCAGCAGGCGCTCAGAGGAGCGTTGGCGCGCTGACTGCATTCAGCACAGGCACCAAGCATGATTTTTAGGATTGGAGCAGGGGCCTACCCAGAATCCCCTCTGTTATTTCAGCTGAGTCGGGGTGTTTGGAGCTGGGGACTGGGCCGCTCTCTGCTCTAATATTTATCAGGATTTCGCTTTCCTCTCAGACCAGGAATGTGGCTAGTTGCAGAGCTGTGCATGGAGCAAAAGCATCACCTAATGGCCGTTTCCTGTAATAGCAGAGGGTAGCCCAGCCCCTGGGCAGTCCAGGGCTCTATGGATTTAATCCTGTTCCTGAAGATCAGTGGATGTCAGTCTCCCTAATCTAGTCAGTGTCCAGCAGCATCAATGCTTTTCTGCTGCTCTGCTCGCCCCAAAGGAGTGTCGCTTCTAAGCCAACCAGGTGCCACCTCGTAGTCAGCCTGGTGCTGTTGGGGATCTGGAGATTGGGGTGGGCCTGTCAACGTCCGGGGAGCCAGGATTACACCCCAGGAGTCAGGTGGAGGGAAGCTAGACACAGCGTGGGCCCCTCTGTGGTGAGGTCCCAGCCTGGGGACACAGAGGGCACAGTGCTGGGCTCCCTCGTGCAGGGGACAGCTGGGGGCTGGCTTGATCCAGTGTCCTCAGAATGCGCCAAGCGATGCCAGTGGCCAGCCTGCGTTCCCAGGCAGCCCAGCAGGGGACGATGCTCCCCCCAAAGCCTGGCCTGAAAGCAGGTCCAGCCCTTTTCCTGCCAAAGCACTTCACAGCCACAGTCCTTGAGCCTGGGCCCGACGCCCCACTGGCTCCCAGCAGCTCCACCCTGCCCTGGGGGGAGGGAGTGGAGAATCCAGCCTCTCATTGTGTTTTCAGGAGATCAGGGAGAACAAGGACCCTGTGTCTGGCTCTGCTCTGGATGGATGCAGCACCCCGGGTGGAGGGTGGCAGACAGCAGCGGCGCTCTGGGCACCAGCATGGGCCTCTCTGCACCATTCATTTCTTTCCATGGGAACCTCCCTTTGTGCCGGGCTGGTTCTCCTTCGAGTGCTGCTCACATGCGTTCCAGTTAGGTGTGCACGTGCCGCGAGAGCAACTGGTCTCAGTGGGGGCAGGGAGGGAACTGTGTTTTCTTCTCCCTTTTGAGAGCTGAAGAAAACACAGGCTCCCTTACACAAGCAAGGAAATGTGTGTGCAATGCCCATTTGTGTAGGGCTGGGGTTGTGTGTGTAGGGCTGCGCGAGGATCTGTGTGTCAGGAGGTGTGGGGAGTTTTGTGCGTGTAGGGCTCTGGAGGGCTCGGTGTGTGTGTAGGGAACGCTGTGTGTCAAATGGTGTGTCAGGCTGTATGTGTACGGTGGGGGGGCTCTGTGTGTGTAGAGTTGCAGGGTGAGTGTGCAGGGTGTGTGTGTAGGGGGCACTGTGTGTAGAGGTGCAGGGTGCATGTGTAGGGGGCGCTATGTGTCAGGTGGTGTGAGGGGTTGTGGGTGTGTAGGGCTGGGGGGAGGCTCTGTGAGTCCGTGTGTAGGAGGTGCAGGGTGTGTGTGTAGGGGGTGCTATTTGTCAGGTGGTGTGGGGGGTTGTGGGTGTGTAGGGCTGGGGGGAGGCTCTGTGCGTCCGTGTGTAGGAGGTGCAGGGTGTGTGTGTAGAGGGCGCTATTTGTCAGGTGGTGTGGGGGGTTGTGGGTGTGTAGGGCTGGGGGGAGGCTCTGTGCGTCCGTGTGTAGGAGGTGCAGGGTGTGTGTGTAGGGGGCACTGTGTGTAGAGGTGCAGGGTGTGTGTGTAGGGGGCACTGTGTGTAGAGGTGCAGGGTGTGTGTGTAGGGGGCACTGTGTGTAGAGGTGCAGGGTGCATGTGTAGGGGGTGCTATTTGTCAGGTGGTGTGGGGGGTTGTGGGTGTGTAGGGCTGGGGGGAGGCTCTCTGAGTCCGTGTGTAGAGGTGCAGGGTGCGTGTGTAGGGGGCGCTATGTGTCAGGTGGTGTGAGGGGTTGTGGGTGTGTAGGGCTGTGGGGAGGCTCTGTGAGTCCGTGTGTAGGAGGTGCAGGGTGTGTGTGTAGAGGGCGCTATTTGTCAGGTGGTGTGGGGGGTTGTGGGTGTGTAGGGCTGGGGGGAGGCTCTGTGCGTCCGTGTGTAGGAGGTGCAGGGTGTGTGTGTAGGGGGCACTGTGTGTAGAGGTACAGGGTGTGTGTGTAGGGGGCACTGTGTGTAGAGGTGCAGGGTGTGTGTGTAGGGGGCACTGTGTGTAGAGGTGCAGGGTGCATGTGTAGGGGGTGCTATTTGTCAGGTGGTGTGAGGGGTTGTGGGTGTGTAGGGCTGGGGGGAGGCTCTCTGAGTCCGTGTGTAGGAGGTGCAGGGTGCATGTGTAGGGGGTGCTATGTGTCAGGTGGCGTGGGGGGCTGGGGGTGTGTAGGGCTGGGGGGAGGCTCTGTGGGTGTGGGGGGCACTCCATCCCCAGGAGGGGCTGCAGCAGGACCCTGGTGGGTCACCCCTGGCTTCCCAGCACTGCTTTCCCCACCGGTCCCAGCCTTTGGAGGGGGTGGGGTGGGTGAGCAGAGCTAGGCCTGTGCTTAGGGCTTCTGCTTAGGGAGAACAGCAAAGTGTGTAATGGCCCCCCTGTGTGGGACTGATCCCAGATCCCCCCCTTCCTCCACGGTGGGACTGGCATGGCCCTCAGGCCAGAACCCGGCAGCGGAGGGGAGGGGTTGGACTGTTCCGTTTTTACAAGGGGGTGTCGTGTTTGCAGGCTCAGGGCTGTGTTGTGGCTTTGCTTTGCATTACTTTGTGTAGGTCTGGGTTGCAGAGTTGTACTGTCCTGTGTTGCTGTTCTGTTCTGTTGTGTTGTTTTTTTTCATTGTGCTGTGTTCCAGTGTTGCGATGCAGTGCTGTGCTGGTGTTCTCTTCTGTGCTATCACAGAACCCTAGAATATCCAGGTGGGAAGGGACCTCAGGAAGTTCTAGTCCAACCTCCTGCTCAAAGCAGGACCAACCCCAACTAAATCATCCCAGCCAGGGCTTTGTCAAGCCTGACCTTAAAAACCTCTAAGGAAGGAGATTCCACCCCCTCCCTAAGGAACCCATTCCAGTGCTTCACCACCCTCCTAGGGAAAAAGTGTTTCCTAATATCCAACCTAGACCTTCCCCACTGCAACTTGAGACCATTACTCCTTGTTCTGTCATCTGCTACCACTGAGAACAGTCTAGATCCATCCTCTTCAGAACCCCCTTTCAGGTAGTTGAAAGAAGCTATCAAATCTCCCCTCAGTCTTCTCTTCTGTAGACTAAACAATCCCAGTTCTCTCAGCCTCTCCTCATAAGTCATGCACTCCAGGCCCTGATCATTTTTGTTGCCCTTCTCTGGACTCTTTCCAATTTTTCCACATCCTTCTTGTAGTGTGGGCCCCAAAACTGGACACAGTACTCCAGATGAGGCCTCACCAATGTCCAATAGAGGGGAACCATCACATCCCTCGATCTGCTGGCAATGCCCCTACTTATACAGCCCAAAATGCCATTAGCCTTCTTGGCCACAAGAGCACACTGTTGACTCATATCCAGCTTCTCACCCACTGTAACCCCGAGGTCCGATGCTGGATAGGCTTGTTGTCAGGGAGTGCCTGGGGCGATGCTCTGGAACTTGCTCCGCATGGGGGAAGCTTCCCTCTCCATACACAGCCTGTCTCCCAGGCCAGGAGCTTCACAGGTTCCCGCTTCCACCTTCCTGGGTCTGACCTCAGAGTATTCAGCACCCTCTGCCCCTCTGTGTGCTTCCCCCAGCGAGCCCACCCAGGCGGGGTCCTGGGGGAGTCCGTGGGCTGCACCCCAACTCCACAGTCAGACGTGACTCTCAGTCAGCCAGTAAAACAGAGGTTTATTAGTCGACAGGTGATCTAACACAGAGCTGGTAGGTACAGCGAACCAGACCCCTCAGCTGGATCCATTTTGGGGGCCCAGGGAGGCCAGACCCTGCCTCCCCAGCCTGCCTCTCCTTTCCCCAGCCAGCTGCAGACTGAAACTCCCTCTCTAGCCCCTCCTCCGCCTTCCCTGGGCTAGGCCAGGTCAGGTGACCTCTCTCCTGCACCTGGAGTCAAATTACAATTTCAGGTCTGGACCCCTCCACCCAGTAGCCAGAGGAACCTTAAGAGCATTCCTCCTCCATCACAGTTGTGTTGTGCTGTGTGCTGTTGTGGTTCTCTGTTAGATGGGGTTTTGTTGTGTTATGGTTCTGAGAGGTTGTGTTGGATAGGGTTCTGTCTTCTGGCTCTGTGCTGGGTGGGGTTGTGTTTGTTGGATGGGTTATATTATGCTGTGTTGTGATTCTGTGCTGTGTTGTGTTGTGTTGCCAGCTGAGGTTGTGTTGTGTTGTGGCTTTGTGCTGGGTGGGGTTGTGTTGCGATGTTGTGCTGTAATAATTCAGACTGTCTCCTCCCCTTGGCAGGCCCAGGCTGATGGAGAATCGCTTTGTAAGTGCATTTTCCTACCCATTTGCTCTGTGCATGCTCCGGAGCTTTACTTGTGTCTGGAAGCCCATTTGTGCTCCTGGCGGGCAGAGATGGGCAGAGAGATGGATGAGCAGAGAGCTCCCTGGTCAGGCGGGCAGAGAGCTCCCCGGGCGGACGGGCAGAGAGCTCCCCGGGCGGACGGGCAGAGAGCTCCCCGGGCGGACGGGCAGAGAGCTCCCCGGTCAGGCGGGCAGAGAGCTCCCCGGTCAGGCGGGCAGAGAGCTCCCCGGTCAAGCGGGCAGAGAGCTCCCCGGGCGGACGGGCAGAGAGCTCCCCGGTCAGGCGGGCAGAGAGCTCCCCGGGCGGACGGGCAGAGAGCTCCCCGGGCGGACGGGCAGAGAGCTCCCCGGGCGGACGGGCAGAGAGCTCCCCGGTCAGGCGGGCAGAGAGCTCCCCGGTCAGGCGGGCAGAGAGCTCCCCGGTCAAGCGGGCAGAGAGCTCCCCGGGCGGACGGGCAGAGAGCTCCCCGGTCAGGCGGGCAGAGAGCTCCCCGGGCGGACGGGCAGAGAGCTCCCCGGTCAGGTGGGCAGAGAGCTCCCCGGTCAGGCGGGCAGAGAACTCCCCGGTCAGGCGGGCAGAGAGCTCCCCGGGCGGATGGGCAGAGAGCTCCCCGGTCAGGCGGGCAGAGAGCTCCCCGGGCGGACGGGCAGAGAGCTCCCCGGTCAGGCGGGCAGAGAGCTCCCCGGTCAGGCGGGCAGAGAGCTCCCCGGACGGACAGGCAGAGAGCTCCCCGGTCAGGCGGGCAGAGAGCTCCCCGGGCGGACGGGCAGAGAGCTCCCCGGTCAGGCGGGCAGAGAGCTCCCCGGGCGGACGGGCAGAGAGCTCCCCGGACGGACGGGCAGAGAGCTCCCCGGTCAGGCGGGCAGAGAGCTCCCCGGACGGACGGGCAGAGAGCTCCCCGGTCAGGCGGGCAGAGAGCTCCCCGGACGGACGGGCAGAGAGCTTCGCAGGTGAGCAGCAGGGAGTTGAACACAGAGGACCTTAGGGACTGCATAAGCAGAGCTTTCTCTGGCAGAGCAGTGAGACACTCCTGGCCGCCCGGGAGTGCAGCTGCAGGCAGCCCGTCTCCCTGATCGGCCCTGGGAACCCGTGCGGGGGAGGAGGAGCAGCTGAGTGGATCAGAACAAGCCCCCTGCCGCCTGCCCCCCTGGAGAGCTGAGGCCCAGGAGCCCTTTATGTGGTTTTAAATCCTCCCTGGCCGGCCGGGCAGGCAGGCATGGCAGCTGCTGGGACCGTGCTGGGAGCCTCTGACCGAGCGCCTCCCCTGGGCGCGTTGTCCCACCACGGATCAACTCTCCTCTTTCTCCCAGCCAGGAGCAGGGCCCTGGGGTGGGGCCGGGTTTGGCTGTGGGTGGCAAGGGTGGCAAGGGTGACATGTGGGTGACATAGGGCCTCCCCCAGGGGCATTCTGGGGACCCCCCCCACATATTCTGGGAAACCTCTGATATGTGGGGGCCTTGCCAACTCATTCTGGTGCCCCCCCCCCTCCTGGGGCTGGCAGCCTCTTTCCCGGCAGTGCCTGCCGGGGGCCATGGAGACAGGTGCAGGTACGAGGGACACAAAGCAAACCCCCCCCCCCAGCTCTGGGTCCTTCCCGGATCTGAAGGGGGATGGCTCAGTGGCCTTAGAACAGCTAGGTTCTAGCCTTGCCACTGTCACTGTGGGCCCCTTTGGTGCCTCAGTTTCCCCACCTGTAGTATGGGGTGCTGCAGGGAGAGAGCTGCCCCATGAAGCTAGTTGAGGTTTCCAAAGGACGTTGTGCCCACGAGTGCCAGGCTGGAGAAGCTGATTGAACCCAGGGTCACTCCAGGCAGGGCTGGATCCCCAGATGCCAATGTCAGTCCCACCCCCCAGACTGATCCTGCTCCCAGGCAGATGCGGGCCAGTGATTTACTGTGTGGCTGCCTCCTGTGAGGATCTAAGCAGACCTGGGCCACAGACAGCTGCAGCGACAGCCCCCGTGGAAGCGTCCCCCAAACTTGCCCTCCAGAGGGGAGATGCCTGGGGGTGTGCTGAGCTGGGGGAGAGCCCCTCACCCCCCCTTAGTAGGGTCTGTGGTCAGGGCCCCTGACAGGGGAGACAAAAGGGGCAGGGACGTTAAAGTGCTTTAAGGACGGTCCTTTGCCGTGGCAGCGCTTTAACATCCCTGCCCCTTTTACTCCCCACCCCATGCTGCCAACGGGCAAAGAGAGCAGCTAGAGGCACTTACCTGAGGACCGTACCGGTAAGTGCCTTTAGCTACTTTCACCCGTGGACACACCCAGTGCAGTCCCAGGCAGGCTGAGACCCCAGAGCAGAGCGTCCTGTCCTGCTCACAGCTGGCCGGTCTGTGGGTTTTAGTCTCCAGTCCAGGTCTCCCGCGGTGTGACGAGGACCACGCACACCTGGGGGAACCAAGCGGATATTTTCCCCAGACACCTTTGTCACGGAGCGCCCGGGCGATGGTCTGGAACTGCTCCCTAGGAAGCCAGACCGGACTTTGGGTGGAGGGCCCCTTCTCCGTACACAGCCTGTTTCCAAGGCTAGGAGCTTCACGGGTCCCCACTTCAACCTTCCTGGGTCTGACCTCGGAGCATTCAGCACCTTCTGCCCCTCCGTGTGCTTGCCCCAGCGAACCCGCCTGGGCGGGGTCCTGAGGGAGCCCATGGATTCTGCACCCCAAATCCACAGTCAAACGTGACTCTCAGCCAGCCAGTAAAACAGGTTTATTCGATGACCTTTATCTGGTCTAACACAGACCATACAGCGAGCATGAGCCCTCAGCTGGATCCATTTTAGGGGCCAGAGAGCGAGATAGCTCCTCTGCCCTTCCCAGCCAGACCCAGACTGCCAACTCCCCCTCCAGCCCCTCCTTCCCTTTTCTTTGTCTCTTTTCCCGGGCTAGGCGAACATCACCTGACCTCACTCCAACAGGTTCAGCTGACCTCCCTCCCCCACCTGGGGTTAGATTACAGCTTCTGGTATGGACACCTACAGAGAGACTGTGCTTTGCATCATTCCTACTTCGTCACCACCTTAGTCCAGCGCGCCCTGGTTTGGATTAAAACCTAACATACGTTTATTAAATACACTCAATGATCCCTGAGGTCCTGTCCAACCCTGATATTCATTGATTTGAAGTGATTGTGAGGGAGAGCAAAGCAGAGCACCTAGGAAATAAACACAACCACAAACTGGGAGTAACACACTGGATGGGTAGGAGATGAATTCTCGAATTCTCCCCCTGAATGACCAACAGGCTGGCAGATTCTTAAGGCACAAGCTCGAAGGCCTTGGCTTTGCAGCTTGGCTTTCCCAGGTTTTCAGACACAGGCTAGAAATCCCTTCGCCTGGGACCATCACTTCCCGTTCACTGCCTGTCCTCAGGTGTTTCCAGGTGTGGTGTGTAGGGAGAGTGAGGACCCCCCAGGGCGCATTGTCCCCCTTTGATATCTTCTTCCCACTTGCTGGAAAGCTCCTTTGCCAGGACCTGGCTCAGACAGTGCCCGTTGGGTGCTGTTGTCTCGGGGAGGTTTCCCTGGGGTAATCCTGGGTCCTGTCTCCATTTCCTCAATGAGCCTGTTTGGCCTTTTTACTGTTGTACCTGAAAGGCTGCTTGTGGGTGTGTTCAGTCTCACAACGTTTCAGTAACACACACAGCCCAACTCCATGACTTCACACACGACGATCGCACGCACAATCCACTGAGATCCTACTGTCTAGAGATCGATGGGTAGAATGACACCTCACAAGGCCTTGTTGGCAGGCCCAGCTGAGCCAAGGAGTGAAAGCGGCCCAGTGACCAAGCTCCCTGTTCACCTGGCCGAGGCCCTTTGCTGGGAGTGCCGGGCCTGCCGCTCCCTGGAGACAGCGGCCTTCAGTCCCAGAGTGGCCAGTGGCAGGCAGCGTGGTCTAGTGGCTAGCGCAGACAGTTCTGTCCCTGGCTCTGCTGCACAGCCCTTCCCTCCCCTTCTCCCACGGCTGCTTGGTCTGCTCAGACTCAGCCCTTTGGGCAGAGCCCGGCTCGCAGTGTCTGTGCAGTGTCCATGCAGGGGCTCTGAGCTCTGTGTGAAGACGTGTGTGGTGTCAATCTGGAGTGAGTTCAGGGACTGGCTTACGTGGGCTTGGAGCCCAGCCTAGCGGGAGGGTGGGGGTCACCGACTGTGGCCCCTGCGTTTGAGGCTCTCTGGCGCAGGGTCTGCATGGCAATTGGAAGGATTTCGCTGGATGCAGCGCATGGTAGCACTGCCCCTGTTGTTGCTGGTGGGCCCGGCCGGCGGTGCCAGGGTTAACATTTGTCAGAGGAAGGAAAGACAGCTGGGAATATCTGCCCATCAGTGGCGGGGTCCACGGCAAGTAATGCAGCCACCTGCGCTGGGATCCATGGCTCCTGCCTGCTGAGAACGGGGCCATCTGGATCCTTTGCTGTGGAGCAGCCAAAATGCACCCCAGAGCTTTGCACTGCCCTGTTGGGTGCCCTGGTGAGCGCACCGGTACCCGCTGGAGCCGGCAATGCTGCATGCTGCCATCTGTGAGCAAGGGAGCTGGAATCTGCTGCCTCCAGGCCACCCGGCAAGCGGGTTCCCCAGGCTGGGGGCTGAGCTGTCACCCTCCTTTTCGGCTGGGCAGAGTTCTCGGTTCCAGGGGCTCTAAGCCTGGCCGGTGTGAGCCCCTCGCTGCTAGTACCAGCTGCCTGGACGATGCCCCGCTGCTCCTCCTGAGAGTGCAGTTCACTGGCTGTCTCCGTGTGACCCCGGCCAGGTTGCAGTCCACAGGCCAGACGCAAGGCACCAGGTGCAGGACTTGGAGCAGCTGCGCTGTTCACTGGCTGCTTCGGTCGCATGTTTGTAACTGGAGCGCTGTCCGGTCCAGCCTGCTGCACTTTCCTGGGGATCGTGGTTAAATGCAAGTGACCTGAAGCCAGCTCCTGACGGGCCCCTGCAGGGCCGGGTCTCTCCTGGACGTGTTACCAGGCTGCCTCTCCCCTCTGATGTGGCTGCTGAGCAGCACCTGGTGGCTGCCCTGGCCTACCCTCTCCTCGACTCCTTCAGATCCCCACTGCTGGAGGGGATCCCCTCTCTCCTGCCGGGAGAGGTCGCAGCCATGGGGCAAGCTGTAATCTGTGAGTTTCTTCTCTTTCAGGAAGAACGATGGGCCAAGTCAGCATGTCTCTCACACCGTAGACCTGCCCTGGGTGGGCTCTGCTCCCCCCCACCCCACGGTAAGCATCCTCCCCATCCCTCCACACGCGGAACCTTCCCCAGCCCCTGGGATCACCCGGTGCAGGGCCCCGCAGCAGTGACCGAGCCAGGGAGCACAGTTGCAGACAGGCCCTGGGCGGGGACCCCCCAGCTGCTGGCTCTGCAGGGGGAGTGCTTGCTTGGGAAGCAGTGGGATATAGAGGCCTAAGCAGGAGGCCTGGAGTCAGGACTCTGAGGTTGCCTTCCCAGCCCTGCATCTGACTCGTGTGAGCGAGGGCCTGTCCCTGCCCGCTCCATGCCTCAGTTTCTATTGCTTGGAGGGTTACGATACTGAGCTGCTGCCCGGGAGCTTTGATTGGTGGATGTGTACCACATGGGAAGGTCTCTGCAGCCTGGACAGTCTGAGGTGGGTAGCTGCCAGCCCCTCTCTGCACTGGCCCTTGAGCTGGAGTTGCTCTGTGTCACGGAGCGCCCGGGCGATGGTCTGAACCGCTCCCTAGGGAGCCAGACCGGACTCCGGGTGGAGGGCCCCTTCTCCGTACACAGCCTGTTTCCCAGGCCAGGACCTTCAGGGGTCCCCACTTCCACCTTCCTGGGTCTGACCTCGGAGCATTCAGCACCTTCTGCCCCTCCGTGTGCTTCCCCCAGCGAACCCGCCTGGGCGGGGTCCTGGGGGAGCCCATGGGTTCTGCACCCCAAATCCACAGTCAGACGTGACTCTCAGCCAGCCAGCAGAATAGACGGTTTATTTGAGATGTCAGGAACCATCCAACTCACAGCTTCTCAGTCTCAACAGGGTCCCTCAGTCAGGCCCTTCTGGGGTGCTAGGAGGTGAGACCCAGATTCTGGGCTCCTGCTTCTCCCCCAGGTTTATTCGATGACTTCCATCTGGTCTAACACAGACCATGCAGTGAGCGAGCGTGAGCCCTCCGCTGGATCCATCTTGGGGCCAGAGAGCGAGTTGGCTTCTCTCCCCTTCCCAGCTAGACCCAGACTGACCACACCCTCCCCAGCCCATCCCTGCTCTCCTTTGTCTGTTTCCCGGGCTAGGAGGCATCACCTGACCTTTCTCCAACAGGTTCAGCTGACCTCCCTCCCCCACTTGGGGTCAGGTTACAGCTTCACCTTGGCTTTGCTTTGCATCAGCTACACATTCCTTTCCCTCCACATAGAGGCCCAAGAAATGCATAGGGGAAACCGAGGCACGCACACACAGTATTCCTACTTCGTCACACTCTGCTCCAGGGGCTGTGCCCGCTCCTGCAGGTGGTGCCTGGTCTGGGAACAAACTGGGCAGAACATAACATAAGAAAGGCCGTACTGGGTCAGACCAAAGGTCCTTCCAGTCCAGTATCCTGTCTACCGACAGTAGCCAATGCCAGGTGCCCCGGAGTGAGTGAACCTAACAGGTAATGATCAAGTGATCTCTCTCCTGCCATCCATCACCCCCCTCTGACAAACAGAGGCTAGGGACACCATTCCGTACCCATCCTGGCTAACAGCCATTAATGGACTTAACCTCCACGAATTTATCCAGTTCTCTTTTAAACCCTGTTATAGGCCTAGACTTCACAGCCTCCTCAAGCAAGGAGTTCCACAGGTGTGACGGTGCTGTTCCTGGTGGGATCCAACTGAGAGTGTCAGATCAGGACAGATTGCTTCCAAAGGGGCAACAACAGCCCAAAGCTGGGGTTTTTCCACTCTAATGTGAACCAAACCCGCCAAACAGAAAATACTTTGGTTTCACCCCACTGGCTAACCACAAGTCACACAAGCAATTCCCTTAGACACGCCAGATTCCCAGTATCACCACCAGCAGCCACCTGTCCTGGGGATCAATGGTTATGTAAACCAATACCCCAAATAAAGAAAACGGTTCTCCCCAATTCCAAAGAATCAGGCCCCAGACCCAGGTCAATATACAAATCAGATCTTACCACAAATCACGCTGTTGTCAATCCTTTAGAATCTAAAATCTAAAGGTTTATTATACAAGGAAAAAGAGATAGGTGAGGGTTAGGAAAGGTTCAAAGAAATCAATTACATGCAATGATGGCAAATCTCTTGGTTCAGGCTTGCAGCAATGGTAGAATAAACTGCAGGTTCAAATCAAAGTCTCTGGAAAGCATCCCCTCCAGGGCTGGGTCAGCACCTTTGGCCAGAGTTCCCCTGTGTAGCAAAGTTCCATCCAGAGCTGGGAACAAGGCAGGCTGAAGACTGGAGGTAGAAGACAAACATGGAGGAAGTGTCTCCCAGATTTTATTGACTGCCTCTTGTCGGCGAAGACCCCCCCCCCCCTTCTCCTTATGCAGAGTCCAGTTGCAAAATGGAGGTTCATAGTCACATGGTCCAATTACCAGACTCTCCACGATTCAGTTTCTGGCCAGGCAGGCGACATTCTTGGAGAAGTTCGGGTGTGGACAAAGTTCATTTTGTAGTTGATTGTCCTTTAATGGGCCATCAGGCAGCTCAAGCAAAGCTGACGCCCAGTATTCTGGAATGTCCCCCCCAGCAGAGTATAATATTCGGAAAGACAGACAGTCCAGAGCCAATATTCATAACTTCAACTACAAAATTGATACACACATACCAATGGCATATTCATAATCAGCCGACCCTAACCTGGTCATAGACACCCATCATGACCCCCTGTACATAAGATTTGGTGCCACTATAGGACCCTGGTTGCACCAATGATCTATAGGATCCCAAATTATTTCAGTCACGTGACAACAGGTTGACTGTGCGCTGGGTGAAGAACTTCCTTTTATTTGTTTTAAACCTGCTGCCCATTCATTTCATTGGGTGGCCCCTAGTTCTTATATTATGGGAACAAGCCAATAACTTTTCTTCATTCACTTTCTCCACATCACTCATGATTTTATAGACCTCTGTGTCAGAGGTGGGCAAACTTTTTGGCCCGAGGGCCACATCGGGTTTAAAAAGTTATATGGAGGGCCGGGTAGGGAAGGCCCCGCCCCCAATCCGGCCCCCTCCCACTTCCCGCCCCCTGACTGCCCCCCTCAGAACTACTGACTCTTCTGACTCCCTGCTCCTTGTCCCCTGACTATCCCCTCCATAGATCCCCTATCCCTAATCACCCCCCCAAGACCCTACCCCCTAAGCCCCCTGCTCCTTTCCCCTGACCGCCCCCCTCCAGAGACCCACTGCCCCCTAATCATGCCCCAGGACCCTACCTCCCCATCCAACACCCCTGCTCCCTGACCCCTAGCCACACACCCCGCCCCCTGACAGGCCCCCTTGGACTCCCACGCACCGTCCAACCCCCCATTCACTGCCCCCTGAGACTCTCTGCCCCCTTATCCAACCCCCCGCCCCAGGCCCGGCCCTGCCACAGCCTGTTTACCCTGCCACCGCTAAGACACGCCGCGCTGATCCCCTGGAGCGCACCGCGGTGTCTGGCCGGAGCCAAACACGGGGTCGCGCAGCCCCACCCCTGAGAGCTGAGGCCACGGGGGAGGGAGACAGTGGGGGAGAGGCCAGAGCAGCCTCCCCAGCCAGCCACGCGGTTGCGCAGCCGCGCCCCCAAGAGCTGCTGCATGTGACCCATAGAGGCCGCGGGGGAGGGAGAGAGCTAGGGAGGGGCTGGAGCAGTCTCCCCAGCCGGACCTCGGGGGCCGGCTGGGAGGAGCCCGCAGGCCGGATGTGGCCTGTGGGCTGTAGTTTGCCAAACTTGCTCTATCATATCCTCCCTTAATCTCCTCTTTTCCAAGCTGAAAAGTCCCAGCCTCTTTAATCTCTCCTCATAAGGGACCCGTTCCAAACCCCTCATCATTTTAGTTGCCCTTCTCTGAACCTTTTCTAGTGCCGTGTATCTTTCCTCACCCACCTTGTCTCTCTAGGAGCATAGGAACGGCCATAGTGGCTCAGCGCCGTGGTCGATCATGCCCAGTCTCCTGTCTTCTGACAGTGGCTGGTGCCAGATGCATCAGAGGGAATGAACAGAACGGAGCAATTTCAAGTGCCCCATCCCCTGTTGTCCAGCCTCAGCTTCCGGCAGTCAGAGGTTTAGGGAAGCTCAGAGCATGGGGCTACATCTCTGACCAGCCTGGCTAATGGCCATTCATAGACCTACCCTCCAAGAATGTATCTAGCTCTTTTGGGAACCCAACTATAGTTTTGATTTTCACAGCATCACCTGGCAGCGAGTTGCACGGGTTGACTGTGCGTTGTGCGAAGAACTTCCTCATGTTTATTTTAAATCTGCAGCCAATTCTCTTCATTGGGTGAGCCGTGGTTCTTGTGTAATGGGAAGGGGTAAACAACACTTTCTGCACACCACTCATGATTTTATAGACCTCGATCTTATCCCCCTCACTTGTCTCTTTTCTAAGGTGAACAGTTCCAGTCTTGAATCCGAGAGGTAGCCATGTTAGTCTGGAATTGCAGACGTGACAGAGTCCTGTGGCACCTTAAAGTAACTAAAGTATTGAAGCATAAGCTTTTATGGGCTAATACCCACTTCGGCGGGTCCCAGTCTTATTTATCTCTCTTCATATGGAAACTTCTTGACACCCTTAATCGTTCCACTGCTTGCATCCGACGAAGTGGGTATTTGCCCACGAAAGCTTCTGCTTCAATACTTTAGTTAGTCTTTAAGGTGCCACAGGACTCTTTGTCACTTAATCATTTTTGTTCCCCTTCTCTGAACAGTATTCAGTTCTAATATCTTTTTTTTTGAGTTGGGGTGACCAGAACCACACACACATCAAGATGCAGGTGTACCGTGGATATACATAGTGGCGGGTGTACCGTGGATATACATAGTGGCGGGTGTACCGTGGATATACATAGTGGCGGGTGTACCGTGGATATACATAGTGGCATTATGATATTTTCTGTTTTATTATTTATCCCTTTCCTAACATTAGTTCCTAACATTCTGTTCACTTTTTTAACTGCCGCTGCACATTGAGTGGATGTTTTCAGAGAGCCATCCACAATGGCTCCAAGATCTTTCTTGAGTGGTAACAGCTAAATTAGACCCCATCATTTTATATGTATAGTTGGGATTATGTTTTCCATTGTGCAAATGGAAATCCTTGCTGATCTTAGCCACAAAAAGGAAGCTCACAAGAAGTGGAAGACTGGACAAATGACCAAGTATAAAAATCTTGCTCAGGCATGCAGGAGTGAAGCTAAGAGTAACAAGAAGGGTTTCTTCAGGTATGTCAACAACAAGAAAAAAGTCAAGGGAAGTGTGGGCCCCTGGCTGAATGAGGGAGGCAATCTAGTGACAGAGGATGTGGAAAAAGCAAATGTACTCAATGGTTTTTTTGTCTCTGTCTTCACGAACAAGGTCAGCTCCCAGACTACTGCACTGGGCAGCACAGCATGGGGAGGAGGTGACCAGCCCTCTGTGGAGAAAGAAGTGGTTCAGGACTATTTAGAAAAGCTGGACGAGCACAAGTCCATGGGGCCGGGTGCGCTGCATCCGAGGGTGCTAAAGGAGTTGGCGGATGTGATTGTAGAGCCATTGGCCATTATCTTTGAAAATGGTAATAGGGGGAGGTCCCCGATGATTGGAAAAAGGCTAATGTAGTGCCCATCTTTAAAAAAGAGGAGGATCCAGGGAACTACAGGCCAGTCAGCCTCACCTCAGTGCCTGGAAATATCATGGAGCAGGTCCTCAAGGAATCAATCCTGAAGCACTTAGAGGAGAGGAAAGTGATCAGGAACAGTCAGCATGGATTCACCAAGGGAAAATCATGCCTGACTAACCTAATTGCCTTCTACGATGAGATAACTGGCTCTGTGGATGAGGGGAAAGCAGTGGATGTGTTGTTCCTTGACTTCAGCAAAGCTTTTGATACGATCTCCCACAGTATTCTTGCCAGCAAGTTAAAGAAGTATGGGCTGGATGAATGGACCATAAGGTGGATAGAAAGCTGGCTGGATCGTTGGGCTCAACAGGTAGTGATCAATGACTCCATGTTTAGTTGGCATCAAGTGGAGTTCCACAAGGGTCAGTCCTGGGGCCAGCTTTATTCAATATCTTTATCAATGATCTGGAGGATGGTGTGGACTGCACCCTCAGCAAGTTTGTAGATGACACTAAACTGGGAGGAGTGGTAGATACACTGGAGGGTTGGGATAAGATACAGAGGGACCTAGACAAATTAGAGGACTGGGCCAAATAAAATCTGATGAGGTTCAACAAGGAGAAGTGCAGAGTCCTGCACTTAGGATGGAAGAATCCCATGCACTGCTACAGACTAGGGACCGAGTGGCTAGGCAGCAGTTCTGCAGAAAAGGACCTAGGGGTTACAGTGGACGAGAAGCTGGATATGAGTCAACAGTGTGCCCTTGTTGCCAAGGCATTTTGGGCTGTATAAGTAGGGGCATTGCCAGCAGATCGAGGGACGTGATTGTTCCCCTCTATTCGACATTGGTGAGGTCTCATCTGGAGAACTGTGTCCAGTTTTGGGCTCCACACTACAAGAGCGGCTGCGGCGTTCCTCCCCAGAGGGGGTGAAAGGAATCCTGTGTGTACTGGTATAAAGCACCATGGGATGTGCTGGGATAACTGTTGCTATTTCTGACATGTGGTATCATGACACTCATGGGCTAGATGTGATACCTTGAGTCACTGCAGCTCCTGTTCTCTGGCTCCATCTGTCACAAGCAGCACCAGGGAACCTGTGTTTCCCTTTCATTTGTGCCAGTGAAACACGTTGGCTCTGGTTGCCATGTCTGGCAGGTGAAAATTAATTCCTGCAGCCTGCTCATTGCTTTAATTACCCTCCCCTGGCTAATAGCACAGGCTACGGCCGGCCACGTCCCTTAAAGGGACGGTATTCCAAACAGCTGCTGCCTGTGGTTCCAAGTGTTAGGAATGACTTATGTTGCAGCGGTGCCCAGGGGTCCCTGCCAGGAGCCAGGGTCCTTTTGCTGGGCCGTACCCACAGCAAGCGAGTCCGTGCCCCACAGGGCTTCCGATCCACACAGACAGCGGGTGGGAGCAGTGAGGGGACGGGGCCTGGGCGGTGACAGCTGGAAGTGAAACCCCAGGCCTGTGATGTCTGCCCAGGGGAGTCTCTGTTGTGGATACTGCATCGGAAGCTGGGTCTGTGGGCCCCAGGCTTGTGGACTGGGTTTCCGCAGTGCAGTGTGAAAGTGGACTTACAACATCAGGCCCCGTGTCTGAGCCATGTGAACACGTCCACACTGCACTGTGCAGACCTTCTGACGCCGGGCTGCAGCTTGAGCCGGGAGCACATTGCACAAAGGCAGGGCTCAGATCCGAGTCGCAGTGGGACTCGGACTCTGACCCTGCCCACTCCCCGGTAGGTCCTGGCTCTCACGTCCTGAGTCAGAGATTTGTGTGTGGACGGGACGGGGTATTGGCACAAACCTCAGCCTGAGCCCTGGTTTACAGCACAGTGTAGACATACCCATGCTGGGGCGCTCTCTGGCTCTCAGGCCCATACCCCCAGCCTGTGTTGCCTGGTCACCCCGGAGCGAAGTCCTGTCCTGTCCGGACTCCACCCTCACAGGCGGGATGGCTGCCTGCACTTCAGACAAGCTGCCGAGAGGGGAAAGAGATTTTGTTTAGTTCAGTGAGATCCCGTCACTTCCAGGCGGGGTCGTGGCTGCCGAGTCTTGAGCAGAGGCCAGAGTCAACAGAGTGGAGCTCCCCTGACAGAGCAAACACCACTGGATCCTGAGTGAGGAGAGATCACTGATGCTCCAGCACCCGGGGACAATCAGACAGGGCAGGGCCAGCCCGGCTCTTACAATCCCAGCCACAGAAAGGCTCCAAGTCCCTCGTGTACCATTGTAGCACCTGCCATCAAAGGATCCTGGAGCATTTTGCGAAGGGGAATTGGTCCCGTTATCTGAGAGGGGAAAGTGAGGCACGGAAGGGTGTGTGTCATCCATGTGGGTGGAGAACTGAGATGATGACCAGGGGCTCCTAGCTCCAAGACTCTGGCAGGGCACTAGCTCTCGGGGGGAGGGTGTGGCTCTGGATCAATGGGGCTGGACGGGGGAGGGGGGGTGCTGGTGGCCGGCTGACCAAGTGCAGCAGTTTTCAAACTTTTTTTCTGGTGACCCAGTTGAAGAAAATTGTTAATGCTCATGAGCCAGCGGAGCTGAGGATGAGGGGCTTGGAGTGTGGGAGGGGCTTGGGGTTGGCTCAGAGTTAGGGTGCAGGGGTGAGGGCTGCAGGGTGGGGGTGGGAATGAGTGGGGCTCTGGGCTGGGGCAGGAGGTTGTGGTGTGGGAGGGAGTCAGCTCTGGGCTGGGCTTGCAGGCTCTGGGGGGGCTGGGAATGAGGGGTTTAGGTGCAGGAAGGGGCTCTGGGTTTGTGGGGGGCTCAGGGCTGGGGATTGGGGTGCAGGGTTGGGGCACGGGCTCCCGGTCAGCGACACAGCGAGGATCCTCAGGCCGCCCCGGCCTGTCCTGGCACCACAGACCGTGCTGCACCCAGGAAGCAGCAGGTCCAGCTCCTAGGTGAGGAGCACAAGCGGCTCCACGCGGCTCTCACCCTCAGGCACCGCCCCCCCAGATCCTATTGGCTGGGAACCGGCCAATGGGAGTGCGGAGCCAGTGCTCAGGCCAGGGGAAGCACGTGCAGCCCCGTGGTCCCCCTGCCTACGCACTGGTCCTGCTGCTGACGCTCCCGGGCGCAGCGCAGTGTCAGGACAGGTAGGAACCAGCCTGCCTTAGGCGGGCCGCACCGACCGGACGTTTAACGACACAGCCGCCGTGACCCAGCGCCTCCAGTACTGGGCCCCAACCCACAGTCTGAAAACCACGGGCCTCGTGGGCTGCTCCCCCCAGCCTCGGTCTGCTGGTCACAGGACCCTGAGCAGCAGTGCTGAGAAAGTTGCCCCCCCCCTAACGGGGCAGGGTGTGAGGATGCTGGGCTCAGCGGGGAGCTTGCCATGGGCTGAGCGGAGCTGCCGTTTGTGACAGCGCAGGCCTGGGAGCTGGCGGGAGCAGCCGGAGTCTCCCACACCCAGCCCAGCCGCTGGGGAGACCCCTGGCCATCCAGGTGATCTGCAGCCAGCTCCCTGGCTCCTCTGCACAGCCTGGGGCAGGCTGGAGCAGCCAGACCTGCCCCTTGGCACTGCTTCCTCCTGCACCTGGCTCCACGCCCACAAAGTACACATGGAGCCGAGTGCCAGCGAATCCCGGCTCCGGGAGAGCCACCACTCACCTCTGTGCCTCCGGGATCCCGGGCCGGCTGCCCCACAAGCGCTCCGAGAGGCCGGGCGGTGTGGTGCTGGGGGAAGTGCCCCGGAGAGCCCCAGCCCATCAGGATGGCTCGGCCACAGCCCTTCTCCTCTGGGCTGTGCAGGAGCGACTCGACCGAGTGCGGCTGGAACGTGAGTGGCTCAAGGCAGCGTCTCGGGCACGCAGGGGTATCAGCACCAGGGAGCCCGGGACCTCCAGCAGCCTCCGCCTGTCCCGGCTGGGTTTGCCGGGGCAGTGCCCCGACCACTGGCCCATGAAGCATGCGGTGGCCGGTGTGCAGGCGGGGGAGACAGGCAGGCAGGAGGGGGCGCACGCCGGAGCGGGTGGGCAGGCTGGGATGCGGGGAGGCTGTGAGAAGAGCCGGCCTGGAGGGGATCGGGTGGGGGGGAGCCCCTGAGCTGCCAGCGCGTCCTTTCCAGTCTTGCTGTTTCATCTGGCCGGCCTCTGATCCCTGACCCCGAGGGGCTCTCCCAGGGCTCTGGATCCAGCCCTTCCACCCGCTCAAGGAGCTGTGAGCCACGACCAAGGCGAGGAATTGAGGGCGATTGCTCGTTTTAGAAGGGAGCGTGGTTAACGCCGGGGGGTGAGCAGGGCCCGTACCATGTGTGTGCGCTGGCGTGTGTCCAGCAGTGCGAGTTCTCGGGTGCACGTGGGATGGGGGTGTGCGCAGCGTGGCTATTGGTGTTTGCATGTGGGTGTGCGAGGAGGATGTCTGTGTGCATACGCATGTTGGCAGGTGTGTCTCTGCTGAGCGTGTCTGGGGGTGTTTATGGGGGAGGGGGAGGTTGTGTCTGTGTGTGTCTCTCTCTCCCTGTGTGTTTGAATTCCTGTAGGGTGCAGTGCGTGTGTGTTTGGCCATGTGCCTGTATCTCAACACAAGTGAGTGTACATTCGTAGCTACCTCTCTGCTGGGGGGCTAACCCAGTATCTCAGTAAGTGTCAGGGGGCTGTGCGAGCTCCCCCTGCTCCCACCCCATGGGGTGCCCAAAGATCAGGGAACATTGGACTCTCCATGTAAAATGTCTTGGGAAATCCAGCTCAATGGGCCAGACAGCTCCCACCTGGGAGAGCAGGGCCTCGGCCCCTCGCACTGACGCGGGCTGCCCCGTGTGAGGCTGAGGGGGGCAGCCGGGCGCTCCGTGTGGCGCTGGGACGGCGGAGCAGGGCCTTGGCCCCTCACGCTGACGCAGGCTGCCCCGTGTGAGGCTGAGGGGGCAGCCGGGCGCTCCGTGTGGCGCTGGGATGGTGGAGCAGGGCCTCGGCCCCTCGCACTGACGCGGGCTGCCCCGTGTGAGGCTGAGGGGGCAGCCGGGCGCTCCGTGTGGCGCTGGGATGGTGGAGCAGGGCCTCGGCCCCTCGCACTGACGCGGGCTGCCCCGTGTGAGGCTGAGGGGGCAGCCGGGCGCTCCGTGTGGCGCTGGGATGGCCGAGCAGGGCCTTGGCCCCTCGCACTGACGCGGGCTGCCCCGTGTGAGGCTGAGGGGGCAGCCGGGCGCTCCGTGTGGCGCTGGGACTGCGGAGCAGGGCCTCGGCCCCTCGCACTGACGCAGGCTGCCCCGTGTGAGGCTGAGGGGGCAGCCGGGCGCTCCGTGTGGCGCTGGGACGGCGGAGCAGGGCCTTGGCCCCTCGCACTGACGCAGGCTGGTTCTCTCTCTTGCAGACCTTGGAGTTGTTTGAGATGATCGAGAAGATGCAGGTGAGTCGCTGCCCTGGAGTGGGCCGGTCGGCTGAGCGGGAGGGAGGGAGGAAGGTGCAATGCACACTAGGAGGCGAGGGGGGGGCTAGTTTGGGGAAGGGATTCCCAGCAGGACCCTGCTCTGGGCCCAGCTCATCCCAGGGATCCGTCACATGCCACCCCCGGCTGGGCTGAGAGCTCCGCCAGGGCCGTGTCCCCCCGGGAGAGGGATCAGAGGCCGGACAGGGGCTGTCGCTGTGCTGGAGCGGAAAGCGCTTTGACCTGCGATTGTCAGTGTTTCGCTGCAGCGGATTCAGGGCGTTTCCGGGGGGGTCTCCTCTGCTGAAGCTGGAGCGGAGGTGGGGAGGCTGCAAACCCCATGGTGCTCTCTAGCAAGACCCTTAGCACTGGCTCCCCCCGGAGAGTCTCTGTGGCCTGGGACTGAGGTGGATCCATTGTCCCCTGAGGGCTGGCGTTTCGGAGAAGGCTGCTGGCAGGAGCGGGGCCCAGCCTGGGACCCGGGCTCTGCCCAGCTGGGTCAGCACGCGAAGCCGAGCTCTCCCGGTGAGCGGAGTCGGCTGGCTCGTCCCTGCCCTGACGCGCTGCAGACACACGGCAGAGCAGGGAGAACCAGTGCCCCCCCCCAGCTGCCAGGTGCCGCCACAGGTAGACCCACCCCCAGTCCCTCCCCCAGCCGTCGGCTCCCGGCTGTGCCCCACAGCGGCCTGCAGATCTGTGCCAAGCAGGAACCAGCCCCCACCCGCAGAGCAAACACACTGCAGGGCCTGTGCTCCGGGCAGCCACCGACTCCCTCTCCCTTGTCTCCGCAGGGAAGCAGAATGGATGAACAGCGCTGCTCCTTCCCACCCCCTCTCAAGGTGGGCCCCAGAGGAGGCTGCATGAGGTCCCCCCCCCCCCCGACGTTGGGTTACCCCCTGACCACTTGTGCTGGGAGGCCCCCGGCAGCGTCGGATGGGGCCTGTGCTCTGCACCATGCGGCGCGCTGCCCGGCTCTGAGGCCTGGCGCTCCGTGTGGCGCGCTGCCTGGAGCTCAGCGCCGCACACCCAGGGGCTCTGACGAGAGACAGAGAAATCGAAGAGCCCCCGGCTCCGAGGCTGCTCAGCGGCACACAGGTCCCAGGCACTGTCTGCCACGGCGCCTCAGTGCGAACACCGGCCCTCCTGGCTTTGCCAGTCCTGCCCACTCCCGGCTCTGCCGCACCCCCTCAGTCCTGGGGTCCCCTCTACACACAGCTCTGCCGCACCCCCACCCCCTCAATCCTGGGGTCCCCTCTGCACACAGCTCTGCCACCCCCCCACCCCCTCAGTCCTGGGGTCCCCTCTACACAGCTCTGCCAACACCCCCACCCCCTCAGTCCTGGGGTCCCCTCTGCACACAGCCCTGCCACACCCCCACCCCCTCAGTCCTGGGGTCCCCTCTACACACAGCTCTGCCGCACCCCCACCCCCTCAATCCTGGGGTCCCCTCTGCACACAGCTCTGCCGCACCCCCACCCCCTCAGTCCTGGGGTCCCCCCTGCACAGCTCTGCCACCACCCCCACCCCCTCAGTCCTGGGGTCCCCTCTACACAGCTCTGCCAACACCCCCACCCCCTCAGTCTTGGGGTCCCCTCTGCACACAGCCCTGCCACACCCCCACCCCCTCAGTCCTGGGGTCCCCTCTACACACAGCTCTGCCGCACCCCCACCCCCTCAGTCCTGGGGTCCCCTCTACACACAGCTCTGCCGCACCCCCACCCCCTCAGTCCTGGGGTCCCCTCTACACAGCTCTGCCAACACCCCCACCCCCTCAGCCCTTCGGACCCCTGGGAGGGCAGCAGCAGGCCTGGCTCTCACCCGGGGTGTTTGTGTTTTTCAGACCGAAGAGGATTATATCCCGTATCCCAGCGTCCATGAGGTAACGAGGGGGCCCGTGCTCTGCCTGAGTCATAGACCCCGGTCCGGGGTGCCGCACAGACCCAGAGCATGGTCCTGCCCCGTCTAAGGAGACGTGTGACGAAGGCAGGGTGGGACCCGCTCTGGCATTGCAGCAGGGCAGGTCTAGGATGGGAGTCCCTGGGCAGGCAGAGACTGATTGGGATGAACAGTGGGCGGGGGTAGGGAGTGTGGTGAGTAAAGGGGGGACAAGCAGGGAGGGGGGTCTGCGGCATCCCACGCACCTGCTGATCTTCCCCGTGCCCTGCCAGACCAGCGCCTGGGTCTTGCAGTGATTGGCCGGCCCTGCCCGATCGCAGGGTACACTCTGGGCACTCGTAGGGATGGCACCAGCCCACTGGGGGTGCTGGGAAATTCCCCAGGCTGGGAGGGGGGGGTTGGGGTGGAAGGGTTGGGGATGGTTCCCAGGTCATCGTGTAGGAAAAGGGCCTCAGGGTCTTCAACAGCCAGTAGCCGTCCAGCCCTCCCTCCCGCAGCAAGCTGGGGCGTTGCTTCAAGAGAGACCAAGGACCAGGCGCCTGCTATTGCCATTCAGCCCCTTCCTGCACAGACCCTGGACCTGCGCCAGCTGATTTCCTAGGGTGCCGCTAAGGGTCAGGTCGCTCTAAGAACAAGCTGTAGCTCTTCGATTGCACGTTCACCCAGAGCCGTTCAGGCACTTTACAGCACCCTTTTACAGATGGGGAAACTGAGGCACGGAGAGGGACAGGGATTTGCCAAGGTCACCCCACAGGCCAGAAGTAGAGCTGGGAGCAGACCCAAGTCTCCTGAGGCCCAGGGCAGTGCTAAGTGCTCTAAGGCAAGTTAGAAGGTCAGAGGATTCAGTGTACCCCTCTTTTGGAAGCCTCCTGGGGAGCCCAGGAGATGTCTGTGCTCAGCTGTGTGGGGGATGGGCTAGGAGTCTAGCAGGTCTCCTCAGCTAAGCAGTGTCTGGCCTGGCCCGGCGGTGGGTGGGTGAGCAGGGAGTGGTGGGTGCTTCTCTCCTGACGCACGGTGCCATGTGTTGCTGTGCTCCTGGCAGTGCTGCCTTTTGGACG
Organism: Sternotherus odoratus; assembly: GCA_032164245.1. Lineage (NCBI taxonomy): Eukaryota > Metazoa > Chordata > Testudines > Kinosternidae > Sternotherus > Sternotherus odoratus. The sequence goes on along the minus strand of JAVMKO010000018.1, from coordinate 16,962,221 downwards.
GCAAAACCAGGCCCCCCTGTTGGTGTAGCCGGGTTGGGAGCCGGGGAGGGGAGACCGTCCACCACCTCAGCGGGCAGGAGTTGACCCCCAGGACCCCGTTGTGCCAGTGCTGAGCTTGGGCTCCCGAGGGGCCTGGTTCCTGAGGGTGAGCCCCGTCCTGCCTCCCTCGGTGCCCTCGCGGCTTCCCAGGCCTCCGCTGTGCCCTGGGCTGCTGCTGTGGGCCCCCGAGGCGACCCCTCTGTTTGCGAAGGCCCTTGGGCTCCGTTGGGAGAGTGGGGTAGAGACCCTAGGCGCATGCTCCACAGGGCTGTGGGTCTCCACACCAGGATCGCGGCGCTGCTCTGGGGACCCGGTCAGTGTGCCCCAGTGCAGTTCCCTGGCCTTCCCTCTCCCTCCAGGTGCTGGGGCGCCAGGGGCCGTTCCCCCTCATCCTGCTGCCACAGTTCGGGGGCTACTGGATCGAAGGCACCAACCACGAGCTGAACGGCATCCCCGAAACCGAGTCGCTCCCGTCTCCGACCTCCAAGGTGAAACTGGAATGTAACCACATGGCCAGGATCTACAGGAAGCATTTCCTGGGCAAGGTCAGCAGTCCTTCCCCACCGCCCCCCGCGCTCCCGAAGCTGATCCCGGCACTCGCCCTGTGCTGCCGTCAGCGCACGCTGGCCGCTGGCAGTCGCTGTGCAGGTTTCCCTGGCTCCCAAGGCTTGTGGGACTCAGGCCCCCCCCCTTTTCAACGGGGGCAGGGCTCATTCTGGGGCTCTGCTTCATTTGCAAGGTGGGGGCAGCCCACACTGGGGCGAACCCCTGGAACAGCCGGGCCCCCAGGAAGCCAAGGTGCAAATTTCCTGTGTGACCAGGCAGTGGGGCCGGGGGTTGAGGAAAAGAAAGGCCTTTGTCTCAGCTCCTGTCTGGGGAGAGTGGCTTGGGGAAGCAATGGTGACCTGGGACGTCCCATGCTCGGGGCTCCCCAGTCTGATTTCAGATCCCCCACGAGCCCTGCCCAGCTCCCTGCCCCTCCTCCCAGGGCCAGCACTGGTGACATGAGCTGGGAACGAGCCACGTTCCTGGGCTCGGGGTGGAGCGGATCCTGCAAGTGTTTGGATCCAGTTTAGGGGCCGGGTAGCCATTGTGCTGAGGCCCCTTTAAGATGCTCTGGGAGCGTAAAGGGGCCGTTAAGGGAGCAGGAACAGCTCCCTGAAAAGCCGCCCTATGCGGGGCCTCGCTGAGCAGACCGGAGTTGGTGTCAGGGCTCTGGGCCAGGCCTGGCATCGGAGCATGGTTGGCAGTGGCTGCTCGACAGCAGTTCTCTGCTTCCCAGGGGTTGGGCAGGTCACCAAACGGGGAGTTCAAAGCTGGCTTCAGGCCTCCCACTCCTGTGCACAGAACCGGGGTCCCTGAGGGCAGGTCTGTCTCTAGCCCCTGCAGGCCGGATCCCAGGGTCCTGCTCGTTGCCAAGGAGAAGCTGCGTGGTTGGAAGAGCAGCACTCCCCTGTGATCCTCAGTCGAACCGGCCTAAGCCTGGGAGAGTCCGAGCCATGGCCTGAGGGCCCCGGGCCTCCTTCAGGGTGTGGGCTGCAGTCCGGCTCGGTTTGCGCAGGGATCTGGTGCTGTTTGCTGGAGTTACTTACACGCTGTTGCTTTTCTGCGCCCCTTGCTGCTGGGATTCATTTCCCGGCGCCTGGGCACAGCCCGTCTCTTCCGTGAGGAGTGGCCCTGAGCCAGGCTGGCATGAGTCACCCCGGCACCAACAGCTAGAGCCCGCCCCCCCCCGCTCCGATTGCATTGCTGCCTCCTTTCTGCTCCTGCTGGGGCCTTGTTTACATGTGTACAGCTCCGGCTGTAGCCGCCCGGGGACTGTAAATGCTCCCTGGACTTGTCTGTCTGTTCGCACCGTGTTCCCCGCCCGCCGGCGGGACTCTGGGAGTGCAGCACTGGGGTGCGTTGCCGGCTGTGTCAGTGTTTTGGGCAGTGGAGGGGCATGAAATGTTGACAGACCCAGTGGGACATCTCCAGGTCGTGGGGTCCTGCTCCCAGTCCCGAGGCGGGGGCTACGCAGGACCTGCCAGCCTGGCCCAGCAGCCTGTGGGGCGCAGCGCTCAGCATGCCAGGGACCAGAAGGTGGGTGTGCCTCTGACAAGGGGCCCTCGAGCTGGAGCAGCCACTCACAGCCCCCCCCCCACTCGCGCCTCACCCTCCCTGCCCCCCAGCTCTTCGGTCACCTGCCAGACTGTGCAAGGCCCTAGCCAGCAAACTGCCCCCCCTCCCAATCACCCTGCTCAGCGCTGGGGCCCAAGGAGCAGAAATCCGTAGCTCCTGCCCCCGGGCCCAGGAGGGCAGCCGTTACCCCAGGGGCATGTGCCCCGCACCAGAGAGCTCTGTCCACCCTCACTGGGGGGCTGCGCTCTGGGCTCTCAGTGGCTCACCTGTTTCCCCCCCAGGAGCACTTTAACTACTACTCCCTGGACACGGCCCTGGGCCACCTCGTCTTCTCCCTCAAGTACGATGTCATTGGTGACCAGGAGCACCTGCGGCTGCTGCTCAGGTGAGCGCGGGGCCCTCTGCATCCCCGGGGCCATGCCTGAGCCATGGGGCCTGGGCCGTGCCTCCTCCCCCTCTCGGGGGGCGCCCAGCCAGGTCCTGTGACACCCTCGCCTCTTATTGCAGGACCAAGTACCGAACCTACCACGACGTCATCCCCATCTCCTGCCTGACCGAGTTCCCCAACGTCGTGCAGATGGCCAAGGCAGGTACCTCGGCGGGACCCTTCCTGGGTGTTACTGTCATGCAGTCCCGGGGGGGGTTTGGCCTGGAACTGCTCCCTGTGAAGCCGGTCAGGACTCTGCGGGGAAGCTTCCTCTCTGTGAACAGCCTGTTTTCAGGGCTAGGAGCTTCACAGCTTCCAGCTTCCACCTTCCTGGGTCTGACCTCGGAGCATTCAGCACCTTCTGCCCCTCCGTGTGCATCCCCCAGTGAACCCACCCAGGCGGGGTCCTGAGGGAGCCCGTGGGTCTGCACCCCAACTCCACAGTCAGACGTGACTCTCAGCCAGCCAGTAAAACAGAGGTTTATGAGAGGACAGGAACATGATCGAAAACAGAGCTTGTAGGTACAGAGAACCGGAGTCCTCCGCTGGGTCCATTTTGGGGGGCAGAGAGCCAGACACCCCGTCTGCACTTCACTCCTTGTTCCCAGCCAGCTCCAGACTGAAACTCTCTCTCCAGCCCCTCCTCTGCTTTTCCTATGTCTCTTGGGCAGAAGGTGTCACCTCCCCCATCTGGGTTCAGGTTACAGCCCCAGGTCTCGTCCAGAAAGGGGAGTCTCCCATCCCCACATTCAGGGGAAGCATTAAGACCGTTCCCACTCTGTCACCGGTACTGGGAGCTGAGCCTGTACCCGGATCTCCTTCAGTCCTCCCACAGGCCAGGCCCCGTTTCCCTGCCTCAGGGCTGAGGAGAGCACCAGGCTATGAGGGCCGGTTAGTGCCCTATGGCCGGGCCATTCCTGGCTCCAGCAGGGGTTCATTTATCTGCAGCCTGTCCAACGGCCGTGACCAACAGGCCGGGCACTGTGGCTCTACGGCCCGTTCTCTCTCAGGGCTTGGTGGGGGGCTTGGGCTGTGCTGGTGCACACGTACAAACCCCACCATGCTCCCTGAAGGGAGCCGGAGAGAGCAGGGAGCGTCACCCTGAAACCCCCCCACGTGGGCGCTGACTGCTCCCATCTAGCAGGGGCAGTAGTTCATGCTCCCCGCCACATGTGCGCACGTGGTTCTCACCCCCTCGTCTCTGCTTCAGCTGGCGTGCGAGGACGTGAACGTGGATCGGTTCTATCCGGTGTTGTACCCAAAGGTAGGCTGGAGGCAGTGTGCTGGGGGAAGGGAAGCCAGCTCCCGCGTGCGCTCGCACACCCAGCATGTCTCCTCACTCCTGGGGGCTCCCCGAGGGACCCGGAGGGAACCCCAGCCATCAGCAGGCACCAGGATGTCGGGGGGCAGGCTGGGCATTCCACAGCCAATCAGAACCTAGTCCAGCGTTAGCCCCACGCCTAAGCCTGGCTGGTTCCTTTGTCAGCCAAGCCCCACAGGGAGCCTCTCTCAGGGGGCTCCCAGCCCAGCACAGAGCCCCAGCCAGGGCTTTGGAGCAGCTTCCTCCTCACAGGACAAGTGCCCCCAAGCCAGGGGCTCCCCTCACCAGCTGGGTTTATAACAGGCTGGCCTCCTTCTGCCCCCTCGCTCCAGTGCTGAGGCTCCCCAGTGCCCAGGCACCACCGGGTGGGATTTGCACCTGCAGTTAATGGTGGGATGAGTCGCAGACCCAAAAGCAGGTGTGCGTGGAAAGGCCCCTCCCACTCTGCGGGTCCCCTGCCCCCAGGGCCCTGCTCTGCGGGGGTTCCTGGTCGCTGTGCTAGGAGTTCACCCAGAGCTGTGAGGGGCCTGGGATTGCGCCAGGTGGGAACAAGAACCGGAGTCCTAGACCTCAGAGATGGGAAGAGCCTGATAGAGCTGGCCCAGGACCTGTCTGTGCGGCTCGTTCCTGCTCCGAGGGGTCCTTTCGCCCACCTGCCACTGGGAGGAAACTTTTTATGGGATGTTTTTCCACTGGAAATGCCAGTTCAGAGACAGGAAACATCCCATGGAATCCCCCCGCCTTGGTAAACTCCTTTCCAAGGAGATGAAGTACTGGGTGCAGGGCCGGGGGTGTGGCATGGGGCTGGGGGCGTCCTTGCCGGGCGCAGGGCTGGAGGTGCCATGCGGGGCTGGGTGCGTCCCATTCGTAGTACCCATACTGATCTTTTCCAAACGCAGTATGACGGGGCTGTTCCTGGCAGGACCCAATTGAGAGGCCAAGTCAGGACAAATTGCTCCAAGCAGGACAGTTACAGCCCTAGGCTGGGGTTTCTCCACCTCTTAGGCACCAAACCAGCCAAACAGAAAAGACTTTGGTCTCACCCCACTGGCTAACCACAAGTCACACAAGCAATTCCCTTAGACACTCCAACTTCCCAGTATCACCACCACCAGCCACCTGTCCTGGGGATCAATGGTTATGAAAACCAATCCCCCAAATAAAGAAAACGGTTCTCCCCAATTCCAAAGAATCAGACCCAGGTCAATATACAAATCAGATCTTCCCACAAATCACGCTGTTGCCAATCCTTTAGAATCTAAAATCTAAAGGTTTATTATACAAGGAAAAAGAGATAGGTGAGGGTTAGGAATGGTTAAAAGAAATCAATTACATGCAGTGATGGCAAATCTCTTGGTTCAGGCTTGCAGTGGTAGAATAAACTGCAGGTTCAAATCAAAGTCTCTGGAATGCATCCACAGCTGGGATGGGTCATCAATCTTTAGTTCAGAGCTTCCATGTGTAGCAAAGTCCCATCCAGAGTAGGAGTCAGGCTGGAGACAAGATTGAGGGGCTGCAGTAGCTTTTTATAGTTTTTCTCAGGTGCAAGAACCTCTGTTCTGCTGTGAAGAGTCCAGCCCCATGGAGTTCTGGAGTCACATGGGCAGATCACATGACCATGCATGACTCAGGACTTGCAGGTGGCAGCCATTACTCACAGGCTACTTTGCATGTCCTCAGGTAGACTTCTCATGTGGATTGGAGCTTTCCACACTCTCATGGGGTCCATTGTGTAGCTGATGATGCTTAATGGGCCATCAAGCAGGCTAGGCGGGGCCAACAGCAACTTGTCTGGGATCTCACCCCGAAGCAGAGCGTAACTTGGAGATACAGACACCGTATAGACAACATTCATAACTTCAGCTACAAAAATGATACCCACATACCGATCGCATAATCATAATCAGCAAACCATAACCCGGTCTTAGACACCTTATATGACCCCTTTACACAAGATTCGGTGCCCTACAGCAGTGGTCCCCAACCCCCGGTCCGCGGACCGGTACCGGTCCGTGGAGCAATTTGTACCGGTCCGCGGCCGCATTCCCTTCCGGCGGCTTTTCGGCGGATACTGAAGAGCGCGCCTCCGCCTCGTGTTCCGGACCGCGTTAGGCAGCACTAATTTCCGGCCGCCTTCACTTCCGGTGGCTTTTTAGCCGGCACAGAGGGCTTTTTGGCGGGGCACAGAGCCAGCCGTCCGCAGAGTTAAGTTTCACGCCGCAAGCAGAGTTTCGGCGGCTTTTCGGCGGACATACTAAGGTCTGTCGCCCGGAAGGAAAAAAAGATTGAAACGCCCGCCCCGGGCCGCAAACAATGAGGGCCCGTGTTCACCGGTCCGCGCGGCTAAAAAGGTTGGAGACCACTGCCCTACAGGACCTTGATTGCACCAATAGTCTATAAGATCCCAAATTATTTTAGTAATGTGACATGCAGCATCTCAGTTTTCCATTTTGAAACAACTTTTCCTTCCGGGTTTTTGTGATTTTTCAGTATCGTGTGTTATAAAAAGGGGGAAGGTGGTGCTGGGGCGGGAAGGGTCAGATTTCGTCAGAGCTTCGATCGGCCCCAGATGAATTTTCTTTCTGAATTTTGGCTTGTGGGAAACTTCAAATGTTTTCACTCTGGGATGGAAGAAATGTTGGATCATGGGCCCGCCACCCCCGAAATCCAGACTATGCTCTGCTCCACACCCCACACCTACCACCGGAACCTGCCCCATGCAGCACTCTCCCCCCCCCCACCCCCGCATGAATCGTGAGTCCCCTCAGGGCCAGGTCCCCGTCACAGCCTGGAGGGAGCAGGGTTCCTGGCAGCCCGATGTAACCAGCCTCTCCCGTCTCCCCAGGCCTCCCGTCTCATCGTCACCTTCGACGAACACGTCCTCAGCAATCAGTTCAAGTTCGGCGTCATCTACCAGAAGTTGGGCCAGGTGGGTCAGTCTCAGTGGGGCAGGGGCTGGGCTTTCTGGGACTGTGAGTTGATCCCACGGGGCTGGGTTACCCCTGCCTGCCAGCCTCCACCCCTGGCTTTCTCCTCTGACAAGCAGCCAGCGGCTGGGGCGAGAGCCCCCAACCCTCAGCTCAGCATGGCTGTCGGTGAGCAGGAGCGGCTGGAGCTGGGTTGCCTGAACCCACCAGTGACGTCCCCCAGGCATCCCGCCCTCCCAGCTGCTTTCATCTCAGCATGGCCACGGCCCGTTTGCTTTGCCAAGAGCTGTGATGGAGTCAGGAGCCATGGCAGGGGCTATTCAGCTAAACTGGGTGGGCAAACTGTAGTCCATGGGCCACATCCGGCCCACGGGACTGGCCTGCCCGGCCCCTGAGCTCCCAACCGGGGAGGTTCCCCCGGCCCCTCCCATGCTGGCCCACTCCCCCACAGCCGCTGCACAGGCAGACACACTGCTTTGAGTGGCATGGTAAGGGGGCGGGGAGCTGGGGGTTGGATAAGGGGCAGAGGGTCCTGGGGGCAATCAGGAGAGTGAGTAGGGGCGGTTGGATGGGGTGGAGGTTCTGGAAGTGGTGGTCAGGGGATGGGGAATGGGGGGGTTGGATAGGGAGTGGGGTCCTGGAGGTCTGTCAGGGGGAAGGGGTGTGGATAGGGGGCACAGGCGGAGCAGGTGGGGGACAGGGAGCAGGGGTAGTTGGGGGTGGGGGGTCTCTGGAGGGGGCAGTTAGGGGACAAGAAGCGGGGGAGGGGTTGGATGGGTCGGGAGTTCTGAGGGGGGTGGGAAGTGGGAGTGGGTCAGACGGGGTGGGGGCCAGGCTGTCTGGGGAGGCACAGACTTCCCTACCCGGCCCTCCACACAATTTTGCAAGCAATGAGTTTGCCCACCCCTGAGCTAAACCATACCCTTGGCTCCATAGCGCAGTGGTGGGCAAACTACGGTGGCCTGCGGGACCATCCTGCCTGGCCCCTGGCCACTCCCCTGTTGTCCCCGGTTCCCGGAGCCATACCGCTGTACGGGCAGCGCTCTGGGGGCAGGGCTACGTGCTCCAGCAGGAGAGCAGGGCAGCGTGTCTGGCTCTGGCCATGCCACCAGACATGTTGCTCTGAGTGGCATGGTAAGAGGGCCGGGGCCGGAGGGGGGGGGTGTTGGATAAGGGGCAGGAGGTTCCTGGGGGTAGTCAGAGGACAGGGAGCGGGCTGTGTGTGGATGGAGTGAAGATTCTGCGGGGGTGGTCAGGGGATGGGGAATGGGGGGTTGGATAAGGGGCAGGGAGTCCTGAGGAGCAGTCATGGCGCGGGGTTGTGGATAGTGGTTGGGGCAATCTGGATACAGGGAGCAGGGTGGGGTCCTGGGGGAGCAGTTAGGGTGGGGGGGTCTCAGGAGGGGGCAGTCAGGGGACAAGGAGCAGAGGTGCTTAGAGAGGGGGTGGGGTCCCAGGGGTTTTTGGGGGTGGAGGGGTCTCTGGAGGGGGGTCAGGGGACAAGGAGCAGGGGGGCTGGATGGGTTGATGGTTCTGAGGGGGGCAGTTAGGAGGCAGGAAGTGGGTGGAGGTTGGATGGGGGAGGGGCCAGGCTGTTTGCGGAGGCACAGCCTTTCCTACCCGGCCCTCCACACAATTTTGCAACCCCGATGTGCTCCTCGGGCCAAAATGTTTGCCCGCCCCTGACCTAGCGTTTGCCCGGTTCTGTTACCGGGGGTGGGGTGAAGGGCACCACCTAATGGTTAAGGCTGGGAACTGTGAGTCTGGCGGGTTCTGTTCCCTGCTTCTCCAGTGACCCTACAGGTCATAGAATCACGGACTCTCAGGGTTGGAAGGGTCCTCAGGAGGTATCTAGTCCAACCCCCTGCTCAAAGCAGGACCAACCCCAACTAAATCATCCCAGCCAGGGCTTTGGCAAGGTCCCTGTGCCTCAGTTTCCTGGACCCCGGAGCTGGGTGCACATACAGGCAGCCCCAGATGAAGGATTGTGAGGGCTTCTCCCCGGAGCTGGGCCCCCGTGCTGCCGTGCTCTCCGCGGGCACTGCCATCGGCAGGCGCTGCGGGAGGGTGGGGGGGGAAGGGGGGCGGGTTCCCTCTACGGGTCAGAGCTCAGCTCACGATGTAGACCCAGGGCGGGGAAGCTCAGCCACAGCAGAGGCTCTTCGCCCCTGCCCCGTTACAAGCGCCATCTCCGGTAGTGGCTTCTCCCCCTCCCCCCCGCCCACGCCCACTCTCCAGCCAGGCTGTGTGGATAGGCCTCAACCCAGCACAGCCCTGGGCCCCTGTCACGGAGTGCCCGGGGCGATGGTCTGGAACTGCTCCCTACGAAGCCAGTCAGGACTCCGGGGGGAAGCTTCCTCTCTGTGAACAGCCTGTCTCCAAGGCTAGGAGCCTCACAGCTTCCAGCTTCCACCTTCCTGGGTCTGACCTCGGAGCATTCAGCACCTTCTGCCGCTCCGTGTGCTTCCCCCACCGAGCCCACCCAGGCGGGATCCTGGGGAAGCCTGTGGATCCTGCACCCCAAATCCACAGTCAGACGTGACTCTCAGCCAGCCAGTAAAACAGAGGTTTATTAGATAACAGGTACATGGTCTAACACAGAGTTTGTAGGTACCCGAACCCCTCAGCTGTATCCATTTTGGGAGCCCAGGGAGGCCAGACCCTGCCTGGGCCTGCCTCCCTTTTCCTCAGCCAGCTTCAGACTGAACTCTCTCTCCAGCCCCTCTTCTTTCTTTGTCTCTTGGGCAGAAGGTGTCGCCTCCCCCAACGCCCTCCTGGGCTCAGGTTACAGCCCCGGGTCTCATCCAGAAAGGGAAGTCTGTCTCCCATCCCCACACACTATCCAGAGGAACCATTAGGACCCTTCCCACTCCCGCACAGCCCCTGCTAAGCCCTGTCCTAACTCCTCTGCTTTGCTGGCATGTTGCAGACGTCCGAGGAGGAGCTGTTCAGCACCACCGAGGAGAGCCCGGCCTTCGGGGAGTTCCTCGACTTCCTGGGCCAGAAAGTCCAGCTGCAGGATTTCAAGGGGTGAGCGAGCTCCTGCCAGCCCGGGTCTGCCGGGCCTGCGTGTGGAGAGGAGGGAGGCCGGCCCCGTGTGCTGCTCTGGCCCCTCTGTGCTAAGCCTGCACCACTCGCTGTCCCGTCCAGCAGGTCTCTGGCCTGGCCTTGCAGCTGCTGTCCTGGGCTCCTTGGGGTGGAGGCACAGGGCGGGGCGGCCGTCTGCCTGAGGCCTGGCTCTCTTTGGTGGCAGGTTCCGGGGCGGGCTGGATGTGACCCATGGCCAGACGGGAACAGAATCCGTCTACTGCACCTTCCGCAACAAGGAGATCATGTTCCACGTGTCCACAAAGCTGCCCTACACTGAGGGTGACACCCAGCAGGTAGGAGAGAGCCACCGTGCCCCCCCGGCAGGGGCTGCACCTGGGCATGCGTGTCTACACATCCATGGGCACACACATGTCTACACACCTAAAGTACAACACCACACAGCCTCCCAGCCCTGCATGTGTACCCCGCCCCCCGGCAGGGGCTGCACCTGGGCATGCGTGTCTACACATCTATGGGCACACACGTGTCTACACACCTAAAGTACAACACCACACAGCCTCCTAGCCCTGCATGTGTACCCCGCCCCCCGGCAGGGGCTGCACCTGGGCATGCGTGTCTACACATCTATGGGCACACATATGTCTACACACCTAAAGTCCAGCCCTGCACAGCCCCCTGGCCTTCATGTGCACTCACCCCACCCCCTTCATGCACCCGCATGTGATCCTTCTGATACGCAGTCAGTGTGACCAGTGTGACTCCCATCTGAAGGGGTTCTGCCCCAAACCAGCCCCACCCCCACGCAGCCCCCGGCCTGCTCCCCATGAACTCTAACCCAGCCCCAGCCCACACTGGGGTGAAGAGACACTTGCTAGTGCCAAGGCCCCATCTCGGCCCGGGGGGGGGGGGGTATTGACTTGGGGAATCCAGGGGATCCCCCCATCCCCTGCCCCTCGCTGAGCTCCCAGTCTCCCTCCACGACCCGGGCTGGGCCTGGCCATCTTGGCCCGGGGCATGGGAGTGACGCCCTCCCCGCGCTGCGCTCAGTTGCAGAGGAAGCGGCACATCGGGAACGACATTGTGGCCATCGTCTTCCAGGATGAGAACACGCCCTTCGTGCCGGACATGATCGCCTCCAATTTCCTGCACGCCTACATGGTGGTGCAGGCGGAGAAGCCCTGCTCGGAGAACACGCTCTACAAGGTGAGCGCAGGCCTGGGGCCTGGTCACGGCCCGTCAGGGACCCAGCCCAATGGGTGCAGCACCACTGAGTAACCGTGGCACCAACAGGGCAGGAGCTGGGCCACAGACCTACTCCCAGCTAGAGACCAGGAGCTGAGGGGGCAGGCCTGGGCAGAGCACGGGGTATGGGAAGCAATCCATGATACTCAGAGATGAGCCACAAGGTTCCTAATATTGGAGTGACAGTCCCTAGTGGTTAGAGATAGGGACTGATAGTCAGGACTCCTGGGTTCTGCTCCCGGCTTTGGGAGGGGGTGAGGTCTCGGGATTAAAGCAGGGGGCTGGGAGTCAGGACTCCTGGGCTCTGTTTCTGCTGTGCCACTGACTCTGTGTAATAGGGAGCCAGTCCCTTTGTCTCTCTGTGTTCTCCTGATCCTGTGAGTCCTGGGTGTTAGCCCTGCTCCCCCCGGGATGGTCACTGGAGCAGGGCGCATGGCCTGGCCATGAGGAGCTTGAACCCGGAGCCAGGCAGATGCTGACCCAAGGACACTCCGTGGACCTGAAGTAGAAGGCCCTGGTTCAATGCTGAGCCCCTGGCCCCAGTGATCTGGGGAGAGGGCAGATCTAGGGGGAGCAGCACTGCTGTCACCACATGCTGCTGGAGAGTCCTGGCCAGAGGGCTGGGCCCATTGTCAGGGGGCTGGAGGACGCTGCTCAGCGCAGCCTCGGGGGCTGGGAGAGGTGGGCTCTCGGGCCGGCTCTGAGGGACGTGCCACCCCCTGGCCCCAGCAGGCCCCAGCGCTCCTGCCCAGGCTGTCGGGTGGGGTTTGCCATGAAGACTCCCCAGTGTTCAGTAAGTGGTGTAAGGTGGGGGGACCTGCAGGAACGAGCTGCCCACCCCATCTGGCCCTCCCTCGTCTAGACGTACCCGCTGCTGGGCGGCGCGGGGCGGGGTGGCTGACCGTGCCGTGTCTCGTAGGTCTCCGTCACCGCCCGGGACGACGTGCCTTTTTTTGGCCCTCCACTGCCTGACCCAGCCGTCTTCAGAAAGGTGAGAGACGCGGGGGGGCGAGGCCAGCTCTGCCCCCAGGCAGGCACTGACCCGCCCAGAGGGGCCGTGTTGAACGTCCCGGTCCCAGGGCGCTTCCTGGGGCCAGCTCGTCCGTCTGCACCCCCAGCCCGGGCTGGCTGTGCGGGAGTCGCGCTCCCTGCTGGGAATGCCGTTCGCACTGGACAGGGAGCCCCAAGGGGCCTCAGAGCAGCAGAGAGTCTGCTGGTTACTGCCCTGCCCACTGCGGTAATGCCTGGAACTCGGGCCGGAGGGGCCAAGGCGGGTGGAGCTTCCTGCTGCTGTGTGCTAGTCCCACCACCAGGGGGTGCTCAGCCAAGTCCCCCTGGCTGCAGCCTAGGGAGAGCCTGGCAGAGGCTGACGGGGGATTTCTCCTCCCGCAGGGCCCCGAGTTCCAGGAGTTCCTGCTGACCAAGCTGATCAACGCCGAGTACGCCTGCTATAAAGCCGAGAAGTTTGCCAAGCTGGAGGTGGGTCAGGGCCACGTGCCGGGTGCTGTGTTCTGAGCTGGCATCTTGCCCAGCCCCCCAGCAATGCCCAGCACCTGCCCTCCCCTCGCCGGCTGCCCCATGGCTCGTTCTGGCCCCGTCTCTGTCCACGAGCCCGCGTTGGGGCTCTGGGGGAAGGGTGGCGAGACGGTGCCCTCGGTCTCGGGCCCTCCCTCGCTGCCCTCGTTACGCCGGGCCCAGGATACGGCCACTGAGCTGGTCCTGTGGCAGGGCAGCGTGTGCCAAATGCGCCCCCGCTCTCCAGGGCACCAGACCCACAACTCGTCCTCTGCCCCCCAGTACTCAGACCCTCTGCCCCCTTCGTTTCTGATTGCTGCTGCCCCCAGCCCGTCCCTCCAAAGCCGCTAACCTGCCCTGTGCCCCTCCTGCCGCAGGAGCGCACGCGGGCCGCTCTGCTGGAGACGCTGTACGAGGAGCTGCACCTTAACAGCCAGTCCATGATGGGCCTGGGCGGGGACGAGGACAAGCTGGAGAACGGCAGCGGGGGGAGCGGGGGCTTCTTCGAGTCCTTCAAGGTGAGCGGGGAGCGGCTCTCCAGCCAGGGACCGCCAAGCCGCCCGGCAGCTCGGAGCACTGGGGAGGAGACAGGAGATCTCGGGATGTGCTGGGGGGCAGGGGGAACCCACACTTTTAGCCCTTAAAGCAACGGTACCCAAAAGTTTCAGTCATACCCCCCTTTCCCCTCTTTCACCCCCCCCCCACCTCCCTTGGGAGCCAGAGCCGGGAGTGGGGCGACAGCTCCTGGGTGGGTGGCAAGGCAGACACGGGTAAGGAGGCCCAGGCTGAGGGTGGTTCTGGGCCAAGGAACAGGGCCGGAGGCTGAAGATGGCGGCAGGGCTGCGGTTGGGGCTGGGAGCAGAGCCACGTGTGGGGGCAGGGCTAGGGCCAAGGCCAGGACCGGACGCCATGGCTGGGCCACAGTCAGGGGTGAAGGCTGGGGGTGCGGCTAGGGCCAGAGGTGCGGCTGGGGCTGGGACCGTGGCTGGAGCAGAGCTGGGAGCCTGGGGCAGAAGAGAGCTGCACGGAACTCCAACCGCGCCCCCCCATGAGGGGTGGTCAGGGCCCCACTGCGCTCACCCCAAAGTTCCTCCGCAGTTGTGGGACTCTGCCTTAAAGGGATGTAGTAGAATCCAATGGTTAGAGCCAGGGCTGGGAGGCAGGAGTCCAGGATTCCATTCCCAGCTGGCGTGTGACTGTGGGTCAGTCACTCCCCCACCCTGCCTCAGTTCCTCTGTCTGTGAAAGGGGAACATCATGCTGACCGGCCTCTGGGTTCCCCACATGGAAGGGGCTAGCGGAGGGCCTCTGTTGTAGGCTGTGTGAGGGGTTCAGTCACAAACCCCCCCTTGCTTGCATCCACTGGTTGCATCCGATGAAGTGGGTATTAGCCCACGAAAGTTTATGCTTCAAAACTTTATAGTTAGTCTTTAAGGTGCCCAGGGCCGGCGACACCCCCCCCAGTCCCCCAGGGCCTCAGCCCCCCCCCCCATCTAACTTCCTTCCCTCCCCCACCCCTGCCTGGCCTGGCCCATCCCACCGAATCTAACCTCCTCCCCCCTCCCACTCCCAACCCAGCATCCTGCCTCCATGCCTGACCCGCCCAGCCCAGCCTCCCCCTCACCCAAACCTCCTTCCCTCCCGCACCCACGCCTCACCCACCCCGCCCAGCCTAGTCTCCTGCCCCCCTCCCCGCCCGCCCAGCCTGGCCTCCCCGCCGGCTACCAGACATACCTGGGGTGGGGGTGCGACTGGTTCCGGCGCGGAGCTCGGTTCGGCGGGAGGGCGGGGGGGGGGCAGAGGGAGATGAAGTTATAAGTGGGGCGGCCGTAGGGTGACCAGATTGGAAGACCGAAATATCAGGACACATTTGGCGGGGGGGGAGGGGGGGGGCGCTGGTGTGGAGGGGCAAGCCGGGGGGGGGGGGTGATATTTTGTGCCCTAGGCAAAATTTTTACCTTGCACCCCCCCTCCCCTTTTCCCAGAGCATTGCTTATTATAAAATTTTAAAATGAATATTGCAAAGTGTAATGTAGCATGGGGCACAGGATTGGGGTGCAGGGGAGCCCTGACTGGGACTGGGGATAAGGTGTTTGGGATGCTGGAGGGGCTCAGAGCTTGGGTAGAGGATTGGGGTGCGGGGGGATAAGCTCTGGCTGGGGGAGTGGGAGCTGGGGTAGGGCAGGGCTGGGGATGAGTTTGGGATGGTTGTAGGCAGGCTGCTCTGGGACTGGAGCCAGAGAGGAGGACTCCCCCCCCCCAGCCCTTTCCCTGCCAGCAGCAGCAGCAAGCTCTGGGTCAGCTTCCTCCTTTCCTGCCCCCACCCCCCAGCAGCAAACTCACTCACCCCCATCACAGGCAGCAGAAGCTGGAGGGCGCTAGGACCCTGCAGCAACGGAGGCAGCATGTTGCTGCACAGAACGAAAGGGGAGAAGGTGTAAGGGGGCAGCAAGGGGAGGCCGGGGGACCCTTGGGGGGGTAGAACCAGGTTGGGGGGGCTCTCTGGGCTCTTCCCCCCCCCCACAGCGCAGTCCTCCTTCCCCCGACTGTCTGGGGGGGGGGGCTTTCTCCCGCCCTCCCGCCCCCCTTCTGCTGCCGGCACTGACCACGCCGGCAGTAGCAGCTTTCCTCCCGCCCGCCCCTACAGACGCTGAAAGCCGGCGGTGGCGCTGCAGAGACCCGACCGCCCAGTCTGCTCCTGGGCGCGGGCCCAGGCTCTCTGGTCGCCCTAGGCAGCCGGGCCGCGCGACGTACGGACGGTGTCGAGGCGCGCTCTGGGCGCGAGCCCCACCCGCAAGGACACGGCGACGGCGGCAGCTCCCTCTCCCCCTCTGACCAGCTCGCGGCGGCAGCGGCTCCCCCATGGCAGCGGCGCGAGTACGAAATCCCCAGGAACCGTCTCGCGCCGCCCCCTGTGTACCGGGCCCCGGACTTAAGGGGGCCCCCCATAAGTCCGGGGCCCGGTACAGCTCTACCCATAGTACCCCCCTGTCGCCGGCCCTGAAGGTGCCACAGGACTCTTTGTTACCTCTGCTATTCCAGACTAACACGGCTACCTCTCTGATTCAAAACCCCCCTTGGGACTGTCACCTGATGTGCTGAGACTACCTCTGAGCCCGTTTTCTCTGCCAGTTTGGGCCTCCAGAACCCTGCCTTGTCGAGCCAGACATAGCCGTCTGACCTAACACAGACCCAGGGTCTGAACCACATGCCCCAAAGCTGCAGCCTGAACTGAAAACAGCTTAAGAAGTGCTCCTGTCTCCAGGACCCAGACACCCAGCTCCCAATGGGGTCCAAACCCCAAATGAATCTGTTTTACTCTGTATACAGCTTATACAGGGTAACTCAGATTGTCCGTCCTCTAGAACACTGATCGAGAGATGCACAGCTGTTTGCTCCCCCAGGTGTTAATCACTTACTCTGAGTTTACTAATAAACTAAAGTGATTTTATCAAGTATAAAAAGTGGGATTTAAGTGGTTCCAAGTAATAAAAAGACAGAACAAAGTAAATTACCAAACAAAATAAAACAAACCACACAAGTCTAAGGCTAATACATTAAGAAACGGATTACAGGTAAATCTCACTCTCGGATGTTTCAATAGCTTCTTTCAAAAACTGGACCCCTCCCGAGGCTGGGCCCGATCCTTTCCCCTGGCACGGTTCTTGTTAGCTCCAGCTCAGGTGGTAACTAGGGGATTTCTCATGGACCCTCCTTTGTTCTGTTCCACCCCCTGATATGTTCCACTCTCTTGTTCCACCCCGTTGGCCCAAGGCGGGAATCTTTTGTCTCTCTGGATCCCCACCTCTCCTCCTGAATGGAAAAGCCCCAGGTTTCAGTTGGATTCCAGTACCAGGTGACATGGTCCCATGTCCTGTGAGACACCCTGTCACGGCGTGTGGGGGAGTCTGGTCCCTGCACCCCCACTTCCTGGGATTCACAGTGACTCTCAGTCAGCCAGTAGATTAGAAGGTTTATTAGGGGTGACAGGAACACAATCCAACTCAGAGCTTCTCAGTACAAACAGGATCCCTCAGTCAGGCTCTTCTGGGGGGCAGTGAGATGAGACCCCAGATTAGGGCTCCCGCCTCGTCCCCAACCTCCTTCCTCCACAAAACTCCACCGAAAAACTGCCCCTCTCCCCCTTCCTCCGGCCACTCCCCCCAGCCTTTGTTCAGATACACACAGGCAGAGCCTCACCTCCCCCACCTGGGGTCGGGTTACAGCCCAGAATTACCTTCCCTTTCACATCACCCCCCCCCCCCCGACTGAACTGAGCGGGGTCGCTCTGACCAGGGACCTGGGGAAGTTCAGAGCCCCCTCTCCGGGACAAGGCGTCCGCTATCATGTTGGCACTTCCCTTCACATGGGCCACGTCCATGTCATAATCCTGCAGGAGCAGACTCCACCTCAGGAGCTTGGCGTTGGCCCCTTTCATCTGGTGCAGCCAGGTCAGGGGAGAGTGGTCGGTGGACACGGTGAAGTGTCGCCCAAATAGATACGGTTGTAGTTTCTGGAGGGCCCACACCATGGCCAGGCATTCCTTCTCGATGGCCGCGTAGTTCTGCTCCCGGGGGAGCAACTTCTTACTCAGGTACACGATGGGGTCTCTCTCCCCCTTTTCATCCTCCTGCATTAACACCGCCCCCAGCCCCACGTCTGAGGCGTCGGTGAATACCACGAACGGCTTGTCAAAGTCCGGGTTTGCCAGAACCGGGCCGCTGACCAGAGCCTCCTTCAGCACACAGAGAGCCCTTTGGCACTGCTCAGTCCAGACCACCTTGTCTGGCTTCCCCTTCTTGCATAGCTCGGTGAGGGGGCGGCTGTGGCGCTGAAGTGGGGCACAACCTTCGGTAGTACCCCGCCATCCCGATGAAGGCTTGGACCTGCTTTTTGGTTTGGGGCACGGGCCAGTCTCTGATCGCCTCCACCTTGGCTGGTTCCGGCTTTAGGCAGCCGCTCCCCACCCGGTGGCCCAGGTAGGACACTTCAGCCATCCCCACCTTGCACTTCTCTGCCTTTATGGTCAGCCCAGCCTGCTGGTGTCGGTCCAGCACTTGTCCCACCTGGGACACATGGTCCTCCCAGGTCTGGCTAAAGACACAGATGTCATCAATATATGCTACAGCAAAACTCTCCATCCCCCTCAGGAGCTGATCTACTAGGCGCTGGAAGGTGGCCGGCGCCCCTTTGAGGCCGAAGGGCAGGGTCAGGAACTCATAGAGCCCCAGAGGGGTGATAAAGGCCGATTTCAGCCTGGCATCTGCATCCAGTGGCACCTGCCAGTAACCCTTTGTAAGATCCATAGTGGTGAGGTAACAAGCTCCCCCCAACTTGTCCAGGAGCTCGTCAGGCCTTGGCATGGGGTAGGCATCAGAGACAGTGAGGGCATTGAGCTTTCGATAGTCCACACAGAACCAGATCGACCCATCCTTTGGGGGGATCAGCACCACCGGTGAGGCCCAAGGGCTGGACGATGGCTGGATCACCCCCAGAACCAGCATCTCCTGGACCTCCCTCTCCAGGTCCTTGGCAGTGTTCCCTGTGACTCGGAAGGGGGAGCATCTTATAGGGAGGTGCGATCCTGTCTGCACCCGGTGGACAGTCAGATTAGTGCGTCCAGGCCAGTTGGAAAACAGTGGTCGGTACAGCTGCAGCACCCCTCTGATCTCCACTTGCTGGGCAGGGGTTAGCTGATCTGAGAGGGGAATTGTTTCCAGGGGGGAGCCAGCTCCTGTCTCGGGGAATAGATCCACTAGAGGGTCCGCTCCCTGCTACTCCCAATGTCCACACACGGCCAACACCACATTCCCCCTGTCATAATAGGGCTTCATCATGTTCACATGGTACACCCGGTGATGGTGCGCCCGGTTAGACAGCTCCACCACATAGTTCACCTCATTTAGTTGCTTGACAACCTTAAAAGGGTCTTCCCAGGCGGCCTGAAGCTTGTTTTTTCTCACCGGGATGAGAACCATCACCTGATCCCCGGTGGCGTAGGCGCGGGCCCGCGCCGTGCGGTCATACCAGACCTTCTGCTTCCTCTGGGCTCTGGCCAGATTCTCCTTGGCCAGGCCCATGAGCTCAGCAAGTCTCTCTCGGAAGGTCAGGACATACTCCACCACCGATTCTCCCTCGGGGGCAGCCTCCCCCTCCCATTCATCTCTCATCAGGTCCAGGGGCCCCCTTACCCTCCGTCCATATAGCAGTTCGAAAGGCCAAAATCCAGTAGACTCCTGGGGCACCTCCCTGTACGCGAACAGCAGGTGGGGTAAGTACTTGTCCCAGTCCTGCGGTTGCTGGTTCATAAAGGTTTTCAGCATCATCTTCAATGTCCCATTAAACCTCTCCACCAGCCCGTTGGACTGGGGGTGATTCGCTGAGGCCCAGCTGTGTCAGACCCCACTTTTCTCCCACAAGCCCCGGAGCAGGGCTGACATGAAGTTGGATCCTTGGTCTGTCAAGACTTCCTTGGGGAACCCCACTCGGCTGAAAATGGTCAGCAGCGCGTCTGCCACAGTGTCTGCTTCAATGGAGGATAAGGGCACTGCCTCGGGGTAGCGGGTGGCGAAATCCACCACCACCAGGATGTATTTCTTCCCCGACCGGGTTGTCTTGCTGAAAGGCCCCACTATGTCCATAGCCACCTTCTGAAAAGGCTCCTCTATGATGGGCAAAGGTCTCAAAGCCGCTCTCCCCTGTCCCGGGCCTTCCCAACCCGCTGGCAGGGGTCACAGGATCGGCAGTACTGGCGGACAGCCGTGAAGACCCCAGGCCAGTAAAAGTTCTGTAGCAGCCTCTGCCCGGTGCGCCGGATTCCCTGGTGCCCTGCGAGAGGGATGTCATGGGCCAGAGGTAACAAAGAGTCCTGTGGCACCTTAAAGACTAACTAAAGTATTGAAGCATAAGCTTTCGTGGGCTAATACCCACTTCGTCGGATGCAAGCAGTGGATCTCTCTGATTCTTGACGTCATGGGCCAGGTACAATAACTTGCGGCGATACTTCTGGGGGACCACTAGCTGCCTCCAGATCCCCCATGACTCCATTTCCCCGGGGGGAGCCCATTCCCGGTACAGGAACCCCTTCTCCCACAGGAACCTCTCCTGGCAGCCTCTCCCCATGGTCCGTACCTCGCTAAGGCCAGCCAGGTCCCTGCACTTCTGCAAGGAGGTATCTCTCTGGAACTCAGCCTGGAATTCAGTGGCTGGGGAAGGGATGGGGGCTGGCTGCCTCGTGCTGGCTGAGTCTGAGGCTGCAGCCTCTCTGAGCCCGGTCCCTTGACACCCCCTCCCCACTGGGGCAGGATCCGGCACCACCGGTACAGTACCCTCTCCACAGTCTGGGCGAGTGGATCGGTTGGTTCTGACGCTGGATGTTCCCCTTCTGAGGGGGTTCTCCATATTCCCCCTGAGAGGTCCCATGGTGACTCTCTCGCTGCATCATGGGGAGTCAGTTCCTTTGGGACTCCTCCCGGGAACCTCTTGATCAGCTTCTCACAAACCCATCGGCCAGCTGTCCAGCGTGTTGCAGGTTCTCTGGCTTTTGTTCCTCCAACCACAGCCTCAGGTTGGATGGGCACCGCTTATACAGTTGTTCCAGTACCATCATTTTAACCAGGTCCTCCTTCGTCTGGGCCGCATCTGCCCATCTGCGGGCAAACCCCTCCATGCGAACCGCCAGCTCTAGATAGGTGCCCTCAGGGGTTTTATCCTGACTCCGAAACTTTTCCCGGTACATGTCGAGAGTCAGTCCGAACTCGTGGAGCAGGGCCCTTTTGAAATGTTCACAGCTCCCTTTCTCCGCCTCTTCCATTCGGCCGTACACCCCCACGGCTTTGGGGTCTAGTAAGGGCATGAGACACCAGAGCCTTCTGCAGGGGCAACCCTGCGCACCTCGCAGGCCGTCTCAAAGGCCGTCAGGAACTCATCTATGTCCTCCCCTTCCTTCCGCTGGGCCAGGACGCCCTTATCAAAGCTCCTCCTCACAGTCTTGGATCCCCCGTCACTCCCCACAAGCGGGGCCTCGCTGCCCCTCAGCCTGGCCAGCTCCATCTCGTGCTGACAGTGTTTTTTGTGGTCCTCTCCCTCTTTTTTGTGGTCCTCTCGCTTCTTCTCTCGATCCTCCAACTCTCTCAGCCTCATCTCTCGGTCATATCCAAGGGGCCTCAGCTCCAGGGACGGGGAACTCCTCTGGGAGGATCCCCGGCTGGCTGCCGGAGTCCGGGGGCCTTCGGTATTTTCTGGGCTTCCCCCAGTCCCGCCCCTAGGCCTAGGTGAGGGGGGCATTGGGACGTCCTCGGCAGCAGTCTGTCCCCTCCCAGCCGGGTCAGGCACTGGGGCTGGCGCTATGTCTGCCGGGCAGCTCCCCTCAGACGCCGGGCTCGAGGCATCCACGCGATCTCTCTCCTCCAGCTGGGCAATCAGCTGCTCTTTGGTGAGCCTCGCAATGCGCAGCCCCCTCTGCCTGCACAGCTCCACCAGGTCACTCCTGACGGCCACTTGCAGGCCTGTGCTCTCAGCTTCCCACGGTTTCCAGGAGGAACCCCCTTGTGTGCCAGCCCTTCTCACCACCTCTCTCCCAGGGTCAAGCTGCAACTCTTCTTCCTCCGGCGGCGTTTCCACGGCGGGTCCTTCTCTCCCTCTTCTTCCTCCGGCGGCGTTTCCACGGCGGGTCCTTCTCTCCCTCTTCTTCCTCCGGCGGCGTTTCCACGGCGGGTCCTTCTCTCCCTCTTCTTCCTCCGGCGGCGTTTCCACGGCGGGTCCTTCTCTCCCTCTTCTTCCTCCGGCGGCGTTTCCACGGCGGGTCCTTCTCTCCCTCTTCTTCCTCCGGCGGCGTTTCAATGGCGGGTCCTTCTCTCCCTCTTCTTCCTCCGGCGGCGTTTCAATGGCGGGTCCTTCTCTCCCTCTTCTTCCTCCGGCGGCGTTTCAATGGCGGGTCCTTCTCTCCCTCATCTACCTCTGGTGGCGTTTCAATGGTGGGTCCTTCTCTCCCTCTTCGTCCTCTGGCGGCATTTCGGTGGCGGGTCCTTCTGTCCCTCTTCTTCCTCCGGCGGCGTTTCAATGGTGGGTCCTTCTCTCCCTCTTCTTCCTCTGACGGCATTTCGGCGGCGGGTCCTTCTCTCCTTTGTCTTCCTCTGGTGGCGTTTCCACGGCGGGTCCTTCTCTCCCTCTTCTTCCTCTGGCGGCATTTCCACAGCGGGTCCTTCTCTCCCTCTTCTTCCTCCGGCGGCATTTCGGCGGCGGGTCCTTCTCTCCCTCTTCTTCCTCCGGCGGCGTTTCCACGGCGGGTCCTTCTCTCCCTCTTCTTCCTCCGGCGGCGTTTCCACGGCGGGTCCTTCTCTCCCTCTTCTTCCTCCGGCGGCGTTTCCACGGCGGGTCCTTCTCTCCCTCTTCTTCCTCTGGCGGCATTTCCACGGCGGGTCCTTCTCTCCCTCTTCTTCCTCCTGCGGCATTTCAACGGCAGGTCCTTCTCTCCCTCTTCTTCCTCCGGCGGCGTTTCAATGGTGGGTCCTTCTCTCCCTCTTCTTCCTCTGGCGGCATTTCGGCGGCGGGTCCTTCTCTCCTTTGTCTTCCTCTGGTGGCGTTTCCACGGCGGGTCCTTCTCTCCCTCTTCTTCCTCCAGCGGCGTTTCCACAGCGGGTCCTTCTCTCCCTCTTCTTCCTCCAGCGGCATTTCGGCGGCGGGTCCTTCTCTCCCTCTTCTTCCTCCGGCGGCGTTTCCACGGCGGGTCCTTCTCTCCCTCTTCTTCCTCCGGCGGCGTTTCAATGGCAGGTCCTTCTCTCCCTCGTCTTCCTCCGGCGGCGTTTCCACGGCGGGTCCTTCTCTCCCTCTTCCTCCGGCGGCGTTTCAATGGCGGGTCCTTCTCTCCCTCTTCTTCCTCCGGCGGCGTTTCAATGGCGGGTCCTTCTCTCCCTCTTCTTCCTCCGGCGGCGTTTCCACGGCGGGTCCTTCTCTCCCTCTTCTTCCTCCGGCGGCGTTTCAATGGCGGGTCCTTCTCTCCCTCTTCTTCCTCCGGCGGCGTTTCCACGGCGGGTCCTTCTCTCCCTCTTCTTCCTCTGGTGGCGTTTCCACGGCGGGTCCTTCTCTCCCTCGTCTTCCTCCGGCGGCGTTTCAATGGCGGGTCCTTCTCTCCCTCTTCTTCCTCCGGCGGCGTTTCAATGGCGGGTCCTTCTCTCCCTCTTCTTCCTCTGGCGGCGTTTCCACGGCGGGTCCTTCTCTCCCTCGTCTTCCTCCGGCGGCGTTTCCACGGCGGGTCCTTCTCTCCCTCGTCTTCCTCCGGCGGCGTTTCAATGGCGGGTCCTTCTCTCCCTATTCTTCCTCTGGCGGCGTTTTGTCTCTCACGACACGATTTGCAGTTTTCGTTATTTTCTTCGCTGCTTGGGGTGGCAGAAGAGCTGGAGCCGGCTCTGTCCATTGCCAGGGTCTGGCAGGGTCCCGGCCCACCCAGTGTAGCCCATGCTCAAGGGGACAGGCCCAGCGCACGCCGCCATCCACTGCTATTTGTCCAGGAGAGCCCGGGGTTGGGGGATGGGGTTTGTCTCAGGCTCTGCTCCCCACGACCCCCTCCCGGTATCTCCCCCCCAGCCTGCTGCAGCTCTGTGCTTGGCAGGCAGCGAGTGACGGCACCTGACTTCCCTTCCAGCGCGTGATCCGCAGCCGCAGCCAGTCCATGGACGCCATGGGCCTCAGCAGCAAGAAGCAGAACATGGTGTCCACCAGCCACAGCGGCAGCTTCGGCCACAACAACCCGGACATGGCCAAAACCGCCGGCATAGTGAGTGTGACCGCCCCGCCCCCGCCTCTCTGACGCCCCCTGCTCTGAGCCCCGCCCCCTGCTGAGCCCCGCCCCCTGCTGAGCCCCGCCCCCGCCTCTCTGACGCCCCCTGCTCTGAGCCCCGCCCCCTGCTCTGATTCCCGCCCCCTGCTGAGCCCCGCCCCCGCCTCTCTGACGCCCCCTGCTCTGAGCCCCGCCCCCTGCTGAGCCCCGCCCCCGCCTCTCTGACGCCCCCTGCTCTGAGCCCCGCCCCCTGCTGAGACCCGCCCCCTGCTCTGAGCCCTGCTGGGCCTGCTTCTGCTCTGAGCCCTGCCCCCTTCTCTGAGCCCCGCCCCCTGCTCTGAGCCCCACCTCTCTGACCCCGCCTGCTCTGATCCCTGCTCCCTTCTCTGAGCCCCTCCTCTCTCAACCCATCCTGCCCTCAGCCCCGGCCCCTGCTCTGAGCCCCGCCTGTCTGACCCCACCTTGCCCTGAGGCCCCCTCCAAGCCCTTTGCTCAGGATGCCCTGAGCCCCACCCCGCCTCTACTCTGGACCCACCTCTTCCTGTAAGCCCTGAGCACGACCCCTGTTCAGAGCCCTGCCCCCAACCTGCCCCACTCCCTGCTCTGAGTTCCATCCCCTCCCTCCTTCCTGCCTCTCTCTCTCCCTCCTCACTTCACTGCCATGGGCCTCCCCTTTCCTCTCCCTGGACCTGGCTTTACTTCTCCCCCTGCCTTCCCCCCCCCACTCTTCTATTCAGTGCCGGACCCCACGGCCTGCCCCCAGATCCCTCCTTCTCCCCCTGCCTTCCCCCCCCCCCCACTCCTCTATTCAGTGCCGGACCCCACGGCCTACCCCCAGATCCCTCCTTCTCCCCCTGCCTTCCCCCCCCCCACTCCTCTATTCAGTGCCGGACCCCACGGCCTGCCCCCAGATCCCTCCTTCTCCCCCTGCCTTCCCCCCCCCACTCCTCTATTCAGTGCCGGACCCCACGGCCTGCCCCCAGATCCCTCCTTCTCCCCCTGCCTTCCCCCCCCCCCACTCCTCTATTCAGTGCCGGACCCCACGGCCTGCCCCCAGATCCCTCCTTCTCCCCCTGCCTTCCCCCCCCCCCACTCCTCTATTCAGTGCCGGACCCCACGGCCTACCCCCAGATCCCTCCTTCTCCCCCTGTCTTCCCCCCCCCCACTCCTCTATTCAGTGCCGGACCCCACGGCCTGCCCCCAGATCCCTCCTTCTCCCCCTGCCTTCCCCCCCCCCACTCCTCTATTCAGTGCCGGACCCCACGGCCTGCCCCCAGATCCCTCCTTCTCCCCCTGCCTTCCCCCCCCCCCCACTCCTCTATTCAGTGCCGGACCCCACGGCCT
The DNA here is from genome assembly GCA_032164245.1 of Sternotherus odoratus. Taxonomy (NCBI): domain Eukaryota; kingdom Metazoa; phylum Chordata; order Testudines; family Kinosternidae; genus Sternotherus; species Sternotherus odoratus. The sequence continues at coordinate 16,937,458 of JAVMKO010000018.1, read as the reverse complement.
ACCCCCAGATCCCTCCTTCTCCCCCTGCCTTCCCCCCCCCACTCCTCTATTCAGTGCCGGACCCCACGGCCTACCCCCAGATCCCTCCTTCTCCCCCTGCCTTCCCCCCCCCCACTCTTCTATTCAGTGCCGGACCCCACGGCCTACCCCCAGATCCCTCCTTCTCCCCCTGCCTTCCCCCCCCCTCCTCTATTCAGTGCCGGACCCCACGGCCTGCCCCCAGATCCCTCAGCCTCCTGCAGGGCAGAGCCCAGACTCGCTGAGGCTGGAAAAAATGTGTGGGCCCTGGGATCCTTCTCTGGGCTCGAGTGACTGTCCCAGGGAGACCCCCATTCCTCTGTCCCAGCCCCCACCCAGTCCCCTCTGGCCCTCCCCACAGCCATACAGCCACACCTGTCCCTTCCCCCTTCCCTTCGCTGCAGCCTGAGCTCCAGCACACAGAGGGGACCAAGACCAACCCTTTATGTCCATGGAAACATTGCTGTTTGCAGCAGTGTCTCCGTGGAGGGGGGAGGGGACGGGGTGGGCCCATGGCACTGCTCCTGCCCCAGTGGAAGGTTTGCCACTGGCTTCACTGGGAGCAAGGTCAGCCCCAGAGCTTTAACTCCCGCACTGTGTGGTGAAGCCCACCCAGGGGACTGTGTGGTCTAGTGGTTAGCACAGGGGAGCTGGGGTCAGGACTCCTAGATTCCTTCACGGTCTGGCTCTGTGACGCAGGGTGAGTCATAGCCTCGCTCTGTGCCTCAGTTTCCCCATTGGTTCCAGGGAGAGCGTGGGGCCTGTGAGCCATAGTAATCGATGCCTGCGAAGTGCATGGAGATCCCAGAGGGCGGGGCGAGGGGAGGGCAAAGCACCAGTGTCAGGCCCCTCCGGGAGCAGGGCTGTGGTGAGTTCACCCAGTCCTCAGAACCAGCCTGCTGCCAAGCACTCAGGTGCTGGCGCCATCGTGTGGCCATGCCCCGGCATTGCACTCCAGCTCAGTTTACAGTCCAGCTCCCTGCTCCAGTGCCTGGCTCCCCCTTGTCCAGGGGTGGCCCTGCCTCTGCTCGGTGAGAGGGATGCTGGGATGTGCCAGGCAAAAGGGGGCGTTTGTGTTAAATGTCCATGTGCCCCAGGAGGAGGAGTGGGGGCCCCAGAGTTGGTGGGGAAGGAGACGGGGCCGCACTCAGGCTGGTCTTGGAATGCCGGGCTCCAGGGTGTGCTGAGCACGGCAATGGCCAGGCCCCCAGCACGGGAAGCCATGGCCAGGCTGCTGGTCCTGGCGGTGAACGGAGGAGCGGAGCCCCGGTGCCAGCAGTCTGGGGTTCCATCCCTCGCTCAGACACTGATTGGTGGGGTAGCCTCAGGCAAACCGGGGCCTCCTGTGGGGCTGGGTTTCCCCAGTCGAGTGACTGACCTGCCTGGGGCGGGTGCAAGGAAGAGTTTTGTCTGTGAGAGTTGCCCTGAGCCAGCCCCCTGCTCTGCTGTGTCTGCAGCTCTGCCAGGTTTCCCCCACCCCCCCTCTCCTCCTGCAAGTCCCACAGCCCCACCTCAGGCCTTCCCAGGAGAGCAGCCAGCTCCCAACCAACCCTCCAGCGCCCACAGCTGCTCAGTGGGGATCCCCAGCACCGGTTCAGTGTCTGCCCCCCGCCGTGGTACGACAGTCAAGCCATTTTTATGCATGACTCTCTTCTCTTTTTCTCCCCCTCCCCCCGCTCTGCATCTCCTCTGTCCACTGGCCAGTCATTGCTTGTCCCTGGAAAAGCGCCAAGTAGGTGCGGACGTCGAGGCAGCGCCATAGGGATAGGAACCATAGAAGAGGTTGATCTCTCTCTCTCTCTCTCTCTCTCTCTCTCTCTCTCTCTCTCTCTCTCTCTCTCTCTCTCTCCCCCCGCACCCCCCCCTGCACCCCTCTCCTCTCTGGAGCCAGCGCTGTAGATGCCATGGGGGAGCTGGGCCGCGGTGGGGACATTGGCTGGGAGCCCCGCTTCCCTGCAGCTAAGAGCGGGGAGTCGAGTAGGGAGAGAGGCGTGTCAGCCCCTCGGCACCTGCTGCCTTCACCCCTGCCTGGGTACTTGCACCCAAAGCCCCTCGGTCCCCTGCCTGGGTACTGGCACCCAAAGCCCCTCGGTCCCCTGCCTGGGTACTGGCACCCAAAGCCCCTCGGTCCCCTGCCTGGGTACTGGCACCCAAAGCCCCTCGGTCCCCTGCCTGGGTACTGGCACCCAAAGCCCCTCGGTCCCCTGCCTGGGTACTTGCACCCAAAGCCCCTCCGTCCCCTGCCTGGGTACTGGCACCCAAAGCCCCTCGGTCCCCTGCCTGGGTACTGGCACCCAAAGCCCCTCGGTCCTGCCGCCTTCCACCCCTGCGGTGTCCAGCCCTTGCCGCTGCCTCCCCTCTCCTCAGGCCGTGGAGCGAGCTCCCCTCCAGTCCTCTGCCTGGCAGAGCCAACCCGGCAGGGACAGACTGCAGCTCGAGTGAGCATCTGGCATCAGCTGGACAGCAGCTGCTCTCGGGGAGGTGCCAGTCTGACATGCCCGTGTTTCGCTGCTGCCCACTGGGAAGGGGGTCCCAGGGCAGGCGCAGCCCAGCCCCCTGCTGCGCGACAAGCCCTGGGCTTGGCCAGCGCGGCCCTGGCGGGGGAGGGTTACGCCGCAGTCCGGCCGAGCTCATCGGAGAGGAGCTGAAGATCGCTGGGGCTAATCCCAGAGCAAACTGCCCCCCGCCCACTGAGAAGCCAGCAGGGGCTGGTGCCCTCAGTGCCCACAGCCCAGCCCTGCCTGATCCCATGTGCCCCCCGCAGCCCATCCTGGCCTGTTCCCATGCGCCCCCCACAGCCCTGCCTAGTCCCATGCACCCCCCGCAGCCCTGCCTGGTCCCATGCACCCCCCACAGCCCTGCCTAGTCCCATGCGCCCCCCGCAGCCCTGCCTGGCCTGTTCCCATGCGCCCCCCACAGCCCTGCCTGGTCCCATGCGCCCCCCGAAGCCCTGCCTGGCCTGTTCCCGTGCGCCCCCCACAGCCCTGCCTGGTCCCATGCACCCCCCGCAGCCCTGCCTAGTCCCATGCGCCCCCCGCAGCCCTGCCTAGTCCCATGCACCCCCCGCAGCCCTGCCTAGTCCCATGCACCCCCCGCAGCCCTGCCTAGTCCCATGCACCCCCCGCAGCCCTGCCTAGTCCCATGCGCCCCCCACAGCCCTGCCTGTTCCCATGCACCCCCCGCAGCCCTGCCTGGTCCCATGCGCCCCCCACAGCCCTGCCTGGTCCCATGCACCCCCCGCAGCCCTGCCTGGTCCCATGCGCCCCCCGCAGCCCTGCCTAGTCCCATGCGCCCCCCGCAGCCCTGCCTAGTCCCATGCACCCCCCGCAGCCCTGCCTAGTCCCATGCGCCCCCCACAGCCCTGCCTGGTCCCATGCACCCCCCGCAGCCCTGCCTAGTCCCATGCGCCCCCCGCAGCCCTGCCTAGTCCCATGCACCCCCCGCAGCCCTGCCTGGTCCCATGCGCCCCCCACAGCCCTGCCTGGTCCCATGCACCCCCCGCAGCCCTGCCTGGTCCCATGCGCCCCCCGCAGCCCTGCCTGGTCCCATGCACCCCCCGCAGCCCTGCCTGGTCCCATGCGCCCCCCGCAGCCCTGCCTGGTCCCATGCACCCCCCGCAGCCCTGCCTGGTCCCATGCACCCCCCGCAGCCCTGCCTGGTCCCATGCGCCCCCCGCAGCCCTGCCTAGTCCCATGTGCCCCCCGCAGCCCTGCCTAGTCCCATGCGCCCCCCGCAGCCCTGCCTAGTCCCATGCACCCCCCGCAGCCCTGCCTGGTCCCATGCGCCCCCCACAGCCCTGCCTGGTCCCATGCACCCCCCGCAGCCCTGCCTGGTCCCATGCACCCCCCGCAGCCCTGCCTGGTCCCATGCGCCCCCCGCAGCCCTGCCTGGTCCCATGCACCCCCCGCAGCCCTGCCTGGTCCCATGCACCCCCCGCAGCCCTGCCTGGTCCCATGCGTCCCCTGCAGCCCTGCCTGGTCCCATGCGTCCCCTGCAGCCCTGCCTGGTCCCATGCGTCCCCCGCAGCCCTGCCTAGTCCCATGCGCCCCCCACAGCCCTGCCTGGTCCCATGCACCCCCCGCAGCCCTGCCAAGTCCCATGCGCCCCCCACAGCCCAGCCCTACCTGGTCCCATGCGCCCCCCACAGCCCTGCCCGGTCTGGTCCCATGCGCCCCCCGCAGCCCTGCCGGGCCTGGTCCCATGCGCCCCCCGCAGCCTGGCCCTGCCTGGTCCCATGCGCCCCCTGCAGCCCAGCCCTGCCTGGTCCCATGCGCCCCCTGCAGCCCAGCCCTGCCTGTTCCCCCTGCAGCCCAGCCCTGCTTGTTCCCATGCGCCCCCCGCAGCCCAGCCCTGCTTGTTCCCATGCGCCCCCCGCAGCCCAGCCCTGCCTGGTTCCATGTGCCCCCCGCAGCCCAGCCCTGCCTGGTTCCATGTGCCCCGTGCCGTCCCTTCACCTTGGCCGGGGGCTGTTGACACGACTGGACCCCTGCTGGGCTAGCCCCTCTGCTTGCTGCACTCTGATCTGAAGAACTGGGGTCAATCCAGGCTGGCCCCTGGCCTGACTCCCACTGCTCCCCACCCCGTCCCCAGCCAATGTCGCTGGTTCCAAGGAGAGATCCAGCTGTGGACACGGCAGGCAGTGCAAGACAGTGGTTAGAGCAAGGGGCATGGGAGTGCAGACTCCTGTGTTTCTCTGCTGTCTGTCACAGCGCCTCACTGTGCCTCAGTTTCCCCACCTGTACAACAGGGGTGCCAGTACCTTCCTCACAGCGCTTGGAGATGAAGGGTGCCAGAGGTGGGCACAGGGCTTTGCATAGGGCTGTGACTGCTTCAGGCTGTGCTGCAGTGCCCCACAGGCAGGGGTCACCTCTCCCCATGTCAGGAAGCCTGGCTGAGAGGCCATGCTATCTGCAGATGCTGCCCCCCCCCAGTCCCTCTGTCACAGTGCAGGCACCCAGCAGTGCCCCTCAATCGCTGGGAATTCTCCCCCAGAGCATCAGGCTCCCAGCCCCCATCAGCCCCGCCCAGCCCCAGTCTCTGCCCCATGGCTAGCAGCTGGCACCACATCATGGGATGGGGGCACCTGCCCATTGCTGGGTTGGCTTCAACTCCAGTTTGGTTTTGCTCTTGGTCCAAGTCCCCTGCAGCACGGGCCCCTGGGGGGGAGGGTGATTGCGCCCCGTGGGGAGTCGGGGCTTCCCAGGGCTGTCTGGCTGATGGGATCAAACCTTTTCCAGTCGCTGATTGTTCCTGGGAAAAGCCCGACCCGGAAGAAATCCGGCCCCTTCAGCCCCCGGCGGAGCAGCGCCATCGGCATCGAGAACATCCAGGAGGTGCAGGAGAAGAGGTGGGCGAAGGGTGGCAGGGGGCAGCCATAGGGAGCCCCAGCTCCATTCACCCCACCCCCCGGATGAGACCCGCCCTGCCCCAGCTCCCTCCTGCTGCACCTGTGCCAGGGGGAGGCAGCCTGCTGGGTGACAGGGCATGGCGGGGGCAGGGGAGCAGAGCCCCAAACAGTGAGCGGGAGGAGGAGGGAGGGGCCGCCCCCGTGAGCACAGAGAGCCTCCCCCGGCACCTCACTACGCGGCTCCGTCTGCACGGCTGCTCCCAGAGACACACACGGCCCCGCTCAGACTCCAGGGCAGGACAGGCTGGGCGGGGGCTCTCCCCGAGGACAGGCTGGGCGGGGGCTCTCCCCGAGGACAGGCTGGGCGGGGGCTCTCCCCGAGGGGGGCTCTCCCCGAGGACAGGCTGGGCGGGGGCTCTCTCCGAGGGGGGCTCTCCCCGAGGACAGGCTGGGCGGGGGCTCTCCCCGAGGGGGGTCTCTCCCCGAGGACAGGCTGGGCGGGGGCTCTCCCCGAGGACAGCTTCCGGAGTCACCCTGAGTTCAGCCTGGCTCAGCCCTGAGGGGACAGGGACGCTGCTCCCCCACGGCCTGGCCACAGCAGGGCTCCGTGCTGCACGGAGCCCAGGGGAGCCCAGGCTGGAGGCCAGGGACCCACGTTTCCAATCCAGCCCCGCCGTGCGATGCCCCCTGGGAGGGCCCTGGAGCAGCAGCCACTCTGGCTCTCCCTGCTCTGGCCCAAGCATGTCCCGGTGCCTCTCCAGGGGGGCCCAGAAGACGCCTGACAGCGGCCACGTGTCCCAGGAGCCCAGGTCGGAGAACTCGTCCAACCAGAGCTCTCCAGAGATGCCCACCACAAAGGACAGGTCAGTTCCTCGCGCCCGGGGCTGGGTCCCCGGAGTCCCCGGGCTGCGGGCAGAGGGAGATACACATGGAGCATTTCACACCCACGTCCCTTCACCTGCTCTGCTCTCCTTTAATGCCCCTCAGAGGGTGGGCCGGACCCAGCCCCACTGCCCGGGCGGGACTCGTCCAGGGCCAGCCAGTGAGGGGGCTGAGGGCCCTGTCTCTCCAAGGGTGGGGGAGGGAGAGGATGGGACGTGGGAGGGTGTCTTGGGGGGGGGGGGTACCAGAGGGCTGCTGTGTCTCGGGGTTACAGGGAGGTTGCTGTGACTCAGAGCCTGTGTCTTGGGGAGGATGCTGGGGGTGCTGGATCTCACTGTCCTGTGTCTCGGAGGAGTTTAGGGGGGTACTGGGTCTCACTGTCCTGTGTCTCGGGGGAGTTTAGGGGGGTACTGGGTCTCACTGTCCTGTGTCTCGGGGGGAGTTTAGGGGAGGTACTGGGTCTCACTGTCCTGTGTCTCGGAGGAGTTTAGGGGGGTACTGGGTCTCACTGTCCTGTGTCTCGGGGGGAGTTTAGGGGGGTACTGGATCTCACTGTCCTGTGTCTCGGGGGAGTTTAGGGGGGTACTGGATCTCACTGTCCTGTGTCTCGGGGGAGTTTAGGGGGGTACTGGGTCTCACTGTCCTGTGTCTCGGGGGAGTTTAGGGGGGTACTGGGTCTCAATGCCCTGTGTCTCAGGGGGAGTTTAGGGGGGTACTGGATCTCACTGTCCTGTGTCTCGGGGGAGTTTAGGGGGGTACTGGATCTCACTGTCCTGTGTCTCGGGGGGAGTTTAGGGGGGTACTGGGTCTCACTGCCCTGTGTCTCGGGGGGAGTTTAGGGGGGTACTGGGTCTCACTGTCCTGTGTCTCGGGGGAGTTTAGGGGGGTACTGGGTCTCACTGTCCTGTGTCTCGGGGGAGTTTAGGGGGGTACTGGATCTCACTGTCCTGTGTCTAGGGGGAGTTTAGGGGGGTACTGGGTCTCACTGTCCTGTGTCTCGGGGGGAGTTTAGGGGTGTGACGGTGCTGTTCCTGGTGGGATCTAACTGTGAGTGTCAGATCAGGACAGATTGCTTCCAAAAGGGCATCTACAGCCCAAAGCTGGGGTTTCTTCACACTAGGGCAAACCAAACCAGCTAAACAGAAAAGACTTTGGTCTCACCCCACTGGCTAACCACAAGTCACACAAGCAATCCCCTTAAGACACTCCAGATTCCCAGTATCACCACCAGCCACCTGTTCTGGGGATCAATGGTTATGAAAACCAGTACCCCAAATAAAGAAACCGGTTCTCCCCAATTCCAAAGAATTAGGCCCCAGACCCAGGTCAATATACAAATCAGATCTTACCACAAATCACGCTGTTGCCAATCCTTTAGAACCTAAAATCTAAAGGTTTATTATAGAAGGAAAAAGGTCTAGGTGAGGGTTAAGAATGGTTAAAAGAAATCAGTTACATGCAGTAATGGCACATCTCTTAGCTCAGGCTTGCAGCAAAGGTAGAATAAACTGCAGGTTCAAATCAAAGTCTTTGGATGCGCCCCATTTAGAGGTGGGTTAGCACCTTAGTTCAGAGTTCCCAGAGTAGCAAAGTTCCACCCAAAGCTGGAAACAAGGCAGGCTGAAGACTGGAGGTAAAAGACAAAATGGAGGACGCTTCTTCCAGCTTTTATAGACTCTGTCTTCTGGGCCAAGACCCTCCTCCTTCTTTTGCAGAGTCTGGTTGCAAAATAGAGGTTTACAGTCACAAGGTCCAATCACCAGACTTCTCCAGGATTCAGTTTCTGACCAGGCAGTGACATTCCTAGAGCAGCTCGGGTGTGGACAGGCATATACAAAGTCCATTGTGTGGTTGATGTCCCTTAATGGGCCATCAGGCAGCCCCAGCCTGTCTGAGCCTTCACAGGAGCCAAGCCTAATCTTGAAGTACAGGCACCTTTAACTTTAGTTACAAAATAGATACACACATATGGAATAGATACATACATAAGACACCTGTTATGACCCCCTTCACATAGTATTTCGTGCACCCATTGATCTACACGGTACCAAACTATTTCAGTACCGTGACAAGGAGGGTACTGGATCTCACTGTCCTGTGTCTCGGGGGAGTTTAGGGGGGTACTGGGTCTCACTGTCCTGTGTCTCGGGGGAGTTTAGGGGGGTACTGGGTCTCACTGTCCTGTGTCTCGGGGGAGTTTAGGGGGGTACTGGATCTCACTGTCCTGTGTCTCGGGGGGCGTTTAGGGGAGGTACTGGGTCTCACTGTCCTGTGTCTCGGGGGAGTTTAGGGGGGTACTGGGTCTCACTGTCCTGTGTCTCGGGGGGAGTTTAGGGGGGTACTGGATCTCACTGCCCTGTGTCTCGGGGGAGTTTAGGGGGGTACTGGGTCTCACTGTCCTGTGTCTCGGGGGGAGTTTAGGGGGGTACTGGATCTCACTGTCCTGTGTCTGGGGGGAGTTTAGGGGGGTACTGGGTCTCACTGTCCTGTGTCTCGGGGGGAGTTTAGGGGGGTAGTGGATGTCACTGCCCTGTGTCTCTCAGGAGTGCAGGGGGGCTGTGTTGGGAGGGATTTAAGGGGAGCTAGGTTTGACTGTCCTGTGTCCGCAGGGGGGAGCCGGCATTGCAGCGGCCCGAGGTGCTGCGGGATTTCTCCCACTCGTCATCCAGCGCCAGCAGCTTCGGCAGCGTGGTGGAGGAGAACGAGGGGGCCGACGATGACACGGGCCTGGTAAGTCGGGGGAGCTTGGCACACTGGCCCCGAGGCTAGCTGCCCAGAACAGGGCCCTACTGGCCACGGGGCACTGAGGGGGGATCGCAGCCACAGAGCCTGTCCCTGGGTGGGGGTTCCTGTCATCAGGGCTGGGGGGGAGGCCCAGCACCCTCAGTTGGGAAGGGGCTCGGCATCTCCCAGAAGGGTCCCGTTTCGGGAGCTCATCACTTGGGAAGTGTCAACCTCACCCACCCCCACCCGCCGTGTGTGCTGCAGGAGAGCCAGGCCTCAGGGACGCCCCACAAGCGAGACTCCTTCATCTACAGCACATGGCTGGATGACAGCCTCAGCACTGCCAGCGGGGGGAGCTCTCCAGGTACCTGACCGGACCCCACCCAGCGCGGCCCCTGCCCCCCACCCCACCACCCTCTCTGCCTTTCCTCTGGGCCCTCCACTGGCACTGCCTCTCCGAGACCCTCCTGATGTATCTATGGGGCAGGAGCCCAGCCTCTGCCACAGACCTGCCAGCAGGGCACTGCCATCCCATCCCGAGTGCCCCCCCCCCTCCCTGTTCACTCACTCTGCGCAACAGCCCCCTCAAGTATCCGCAGGGGAGCTGGGCACCTGCCTTGCCAGCCAGTGGCTCTGGGGATGGCAAGACAGAATGGCATCTGGGCAAGCCCAAGGGGCAGATGATAATCACTAGCTCAGGTGCCAGTTGCAGGGAATCCGAGTCTCCATTTTACAGATGGGGGAACTGAGGCACCCAAGTTCACAAGGAGGTCGGGGCAGAGCTGGGAATAGAGCCAGGGTCTCTTCAATCCCAGGGTAGTGCATTGTCCACTAGGCCGCACTGCTGCCAGTGCAGAGCTGGGAGGGAGGGGCGTACACACGGTCTATGGAGTGGAGTCTCAGGGGACCGTAGCATCAGGAAGAGAACTGCTCCAGGTGGCTGGGAAATCTTCCTGCTGCCTGCTCGGGGGGGGGGGGGGCACAGCCTGGAGGTGCTGCTGGAGGCCATCGGGGGAAAGGCTGAAGTCTGCTGCCGGAGATAGCACAGCGGGGGCAGGCCCGGCTGGCTGGCACAGCGAAGCACGCTGGGTTTGACTTCAGTGTAGCCAGGTTCCTCTGTGCCGTCCAGCAGCCGTAAAGGGGGCAGAAATGGGGCTTCCACTGCCAATGAGGCGCGAGGCCTCTACCCGCCCTGCTCCCAGCCAGGCCAGGGCCGGGGCTCACCAGGGGTCCCACAGGCTGTGGTCAGGGGCGTTGCCCTGTAGCTATTCTCCGCTCCAGAGGGTTCTGGGAAGCAAGGCGTAAGTTAGCGCAGCCCCCGGGGGGCAGTAATTTACACCGGGTGCCATGCAGGCCTCTGTGTGGCTCCATGAGAGGGGGAGACCTCAGAGCCCCCGTCCCTCCCCCGGATGGAATCAGTCCCCGGCATCGTCCGTTAGGAGCACGGCTCCACCACTTGCCTGTGGGTGACTAAGTGTCGGGCGTTTCGTTCTCCCGGCCGTGCTGGGAGCTCGCGTCTCCCATCCCCGTCTGACTCTGCTTTCCAGGCCCCTCCCAGTCCCCCCAGCCGGAGCCCAGGAAACCTGGAGACCCCACCTGTCCGGAGATCAAAATCCAGCTGGAGAGGTGTGAGCGGCCCACGCCCCACCCGGTGAGTGTGCCAGGGCTCAGGGCCAGGGCCTGGGGAGAGGCCAGTGGGTGTTTACCTGCAGGGTGGGGGCTAGAGGGGCTCCAATGCTACCCAAGGAGCCCCCACTACTCAACAGCTTGGCACCCAGAGGAGCAGGGTCTGTTCCCCTCCCCCACCTGACGGCCTGGCGCATCGAGGGCCAATCCCTGACCGGCTCTCAGGCCGGCAAACTGGCACCTATTGGCACCTATATAAGACAAAGCCCCGAATTGGCTTGAATTGAATCCTCCCGTTTCCCAGCCCACCCCGAGGGCATGGCTGGCATACGGCCCGTGCTGTGCCCAGGACACAGAGCTCTCAGGGCTCCAGGACCTGCCAGCCCCGGGCAGGGTGTCACTCCGAGGTCAGCTGGCAGGTGGGTCATTGGGGGGTCCCAGGTCTCCCCAGCCCTTGGGCCACGGATCATGTTTCCCGTCGTCCCTTCCACCCGTCTCTGTTCTCCCCCAGCCTGGAGAGGACGGGGAGTCTCACGGCCTGGGCCTGGCGCCCGCCCCCTGCTCCCCTTCGCCTGCAGCACCCACCCAAGAAGCACAAGCCGAAGGGCTTGCGGAGGGCCCCGAGCTCTGTCGCAGACGAAGACGACTGGCCCATCGCCGAAGCCACCAGCCGAAGCCAGTGGCCTAGACGGCCAGGCCAGCTCCCTCCTTCCCTTCCCACCTCGCAGCAGGCACTGGCTGCCTGAGCCGAAGCTGCCCACTGGCAAGGCCCCACCACATGGCTGAGGGGGTATCAGGCCAGCCGCCCGTACCCACAGCCTCTCCCACAAGCCACCGAGACCTGGGAAGATTCCCGGCGGCCCTGCCCCCGCCCGGCTCGGCCTGCTCTGCACTTTGCCGACAGGACCTGCGGTGCCAGACACTTCACCCATGCCCAGCCCGCGGCCCCTGGGACATGCCCAGCAGCCCAGGCCACCTGGTAGGCCCTGAAGGATCCTCGCCAGAGGGGAAGCCATTTGTACCCGGGCACCCAGCTGCCAGGAACGACGCCATGGTGTGTTAGAGCCCAGCCCCTCCCCCGTGACAGGCCAGTCACCCTCCAGCTCCCACCCCTCCCGTCCCCGCCTGTGGGCCACCTTGCCCAGTCCCACCCTGAGAGCCTCCCTCGGGGCCGGCCCTGGGCGTCTGAGTCAGCCCCAGAGGAGAGAGGGGGGCACGTAGATGGGACCTAGTGTGAAGGAACCGGCTTAGCATCGCTGGCAGAGCCCAGGCTAGGACGAGTCCTGGGGGAAGGCGTCCTGGAGGACTTGGACCCTGGGCCAAGGAAGAAGACCTGGCCCTGGCCCTGTGCTGCCAGCCCCCCTGCAGTGCTCCGACAGGCTGGCCGGTCTGCAGGGACCCCCTCCCCCATCTGTACACAGCCACCCAGCATGGCCTCCAAGAGCAGGCGTGGCGCTGGGCTGATGGAGGAAAGAGCCAGGCCTGGAATGGCTCTGCTTTGCTGCCCCCGCCCTCCATCCGCACGCCGGCCTGGTTTGCAGTGAGGGGGGGCTGTGCCCCAGTGCTGTGGGCACTGGCCAAGACTCCAGCATCCACTGCTGCACCTGCAGCCTTCCCAGTGCCCCTCTGCCATGGCCCCCTC